>CM047807.1:111191642-111833792 GCA_026214975.1 Gentiana macrophylla
TAATTGTTTGTTAATCTACATGACTATTTTAGAAATAGTTGAATGTACTTATTGAAATACGACAATTCGGAAAGCCCGAAAAGTTCGAGCGATGTAATAATATAAGATTGATGAGCTACTTAGGAATTAATCTTCAATTGGATTGAAGTAATTAATACACCGAAGGGTGTTTCGAAGTCGCCTGAAACGAATAAGATTCTCCTCGAAGGATACCATCTTTGAGATACATAATTAGATTGTGTTCCCAAAGCGGAAACAACACTTTATATGATAAAGGTGTGGCGAAGCCATGCAAAGTATCCCTTACCCGCTCGATAGAGCCCTTATACTTAACCAAGTTCCAAAGAATAAAGGTTGAATAAATTCCATATTAGATATGGAAGAGGATAATGTCAAATCTATCTTAACCGATGATTTGTAGTTGTCATAAGCAAAGTCGTAAAGGCTTGAAGCCTTGTACGACATACGCAACTTTGTGGAATATCTTAGCAAGTATCTTTGGATATTATTTACTTGTCCGTGGAGCAAAATGTTTGTCTCCAAACATGCAAATCTTACAGAGGAAGTGTTTCTTCCAAAAGAGACATGGGAGTAAATAAGATCTCAAAAGAGTTTGAGAACCACAAAGATACATTCAACCAATGGAACATGAAGCAGGCGCCACATAGCTGATGAGGTGTGGATCATCGCTCAGTGCACACAAATGTTCTGAAGTACGTGGATAACCTAAAGCCCGAAAAGTTGTCTTTGGTATGTTCATCCCGAAGAATGAATATCTCACGACTTATGAAGGAATGTTTAAAGGAAAGATTGAGAGATATGGCCGTGGAGCCATAATATCCGAATTAGATTCCATCGGTGACAACCAGGTTGTGAACCTAGTCTATCTTACCCAAAGGAGTGTCCCTGTGTAAGGTCGAGCCTAGTTCTATTCGGATTATGCTTGTTGTAACTTGATATCATGGCTATATGATAGTGTTGAAGACGTTGGGCGGAGCGACTCAATGTTCATAGACGATGACATGATATGTAAGCCCACGAGATCCATTTATGGACTCAAACAAGTTTCTCTAGACAATTTCTTTGTTTGATAATCAAAGGAGTTTGATTTAGTCAAAAGAAGGATATGCCTAATGTGCAAGATGGATAGTGGGAGTGTGTTCACGATTTTTGAGTAAGGTATTAGATATCTCTCTTAGGAATTATCACCCCATGTCACAGATCAATTAATGTTTGGTAGTTCAAGGTCTTTATTTAAAGCACTTGGATTAGCGGTTCTTATTTTAGAAATAGGAATCTATAGTGATAGATTTAATCTGTTGTTAGATTATTGTTTACTTATATAGATGTGATGCTAAAAGAGTTTAGCATAGATCACAATGGGAGATATCTGCTAGCCGGTGTTCTCATGATCTATCTATGTTAGGACGTTAGTCTAAAGATAAGGTGAAAGATGATGATTATGGAAGGTTTCCTTCGCTACCACGATAGAAACCATCATAAAGGTAATGCCAGGATGTTCATAGTCCATGAATAGTCATGAGCAAGTATGAAAGTAAACACGGTGAATGTCGAGAATATCCTTAAACAAGTTAAGGAAAGTTTCTAGTTTATTGAAACTTGGAATCGATAAACGTAGATATACGGACATATATCCCGAGTCTTATGAAGGCGAGAGTGGAGCTATCTGTGCGGGTTTGCAATACTTTGATTAAGTGATACAAGTGAGTCGGAAATGTTCTAGCCTATGGGTCACATGTAAACTCTACAACTTGGCCAAAACACAGATTGCCTTGGAGGCACAAATGAGCAAGATATGGATGGATCAGAAGGTTCATTCCCGAACCTTGTACGGTTCTTCCACCTTTTCTATATAGGCGATATAGTAAGTGGATTCATTGCTTGAAGCAAGGACCGTGGTCTCGCCGAGATTCGTGTGTGTTGAGGCGGTTCCTTTGACTTGGTCATTTGGAACATGATATGAAGATAGTTCACGAGTCCCCACGGATAGCGATCCGTTTATGGCTAGTGGTCGCTGGTTATGCAGTATTGCATGAGATTCTTGTGTATCAACTTGGTCTTGTGTGTGCGAGTGATTGGTTTTAGGCCAAGTGGGAGATTGTTGGAATAGTGTCCTAAACCCAATCGGGTTGGACCGGATCCGACCGGTCGGATCATTTCTACTATTTCTTTATGTTTGTACATATATTAAATGGCTTTTCATTTGTCATATATATGTTCTTTTAAAGAACCAATTATGAATTGTTATATGATAACGCCCTTAGTATTAAACTCGTGATAGAAACCATGATAGGCGATTATGGTTGATGAGATCTCTAATCACTTTAATAAGTTTGATACTTAAATGTCTCTAGGTCGATGTACTATTAAACAGGCATTGATAGTATAAGCAGACTAGCACGTATTGATGTCTTCTCTTTAGGCGTGGATAGATCTCGCCTATCGAGTGTAGTAGACACTTGACCGTACGTGGACGTGTATTAGAGAATGCGACGTTAGATCGACCCCACTTACACGGATAAGTGTCACACTATGTGGCGGTTGTGTAATTATCCTTAAGACCGAGTCTTCATGGCATCACGGTGTGGATTGTCATGCTTTGACACTATTGAGGTTTCAGCCAGCCATGGGGCGATCATGCGGTAGTGATTGGGTGTGATCTTTGAAGCACGCGGAGTATACATGATTGGTCGTCCGGGAATCGCGTGCACTCTATCGCATAGGGGTAAATATCCAGCGGCCTTCTTATAAGGAATGTCTCGCTCGTGAATCTTTGCAAAGTGGGAGTAAACGTGTTACTTGAGAGAACTTGATATCCGGCTTTATAAGATACGGTTGTTAATGTTTGACACTCGACGCATTTAATCGCTGGGATATTATTATAGCGATAGGATTGTAAGTTACACTGTAATCGCTTTTCACATGAAAGGTAGTAGTCATTGCATTTGACTCTTCCGATGATCGGGGTCACGTGTGTTGCTAGACGCTATCCCGTGATCGTTAGGCATAAAGGGCATTTTAAGTAATTTGCACTTTGTGTCTACGCCAACATATTCGAAGCCTATCGGGTCACACACATATGAACATCCACCGGATTAAAATGTGGTTATAGATGATAACCAAAATAAGGAAAGTTTATCTCGAGACTATAAAGGTTATAAGTGGTAAATTAATATAGTGGTATTTATTTATTATGAATAAATTAAATACAAGATATTAATTATGTTGATTAATTAAATATGTATATTGATACATATATTTTCAAATTAATGATATATGATATATATTGATTTTGCAAATTAATTAATCATAACATTATATTAATTAAAGAATTTTCCATAAGTGAAATTTTTGGAAGGTTTGGGCGCCACATTGCTTGTGTGTGTGACACACTTGGATTGTGCAATTTAATTAATAAGATTACCATAATATTAATATGTGATATTAATTGATTTTGAGAAAAATAGATTTATGGTAATAACATAATTTATAATCAATATAAGATATTGGAAAATCAAATTATGGAAAGAGAGATCAATCACATTAATTATTCTTCCTTATTTTTATTGGAAAAGGTTTTCTTCTCCACACACTAAGGCATAAGGGCGCCTCTCTACTATAAATAAGAGGGCTTGCCAAGCTCTTTTGTACACCATTCTTCCAAGAGCAATTGTTCTTGTGAAAAATTGCAAGAACTCATAGTTCTTGTGTAAGAAAGCAGGGGCTTCTATATAGTGAGTTTGTGAGGAGGAAGAAGTCCGGTCTAGCAACCGGGTTTTCCGATAGCAATCCATGGTGGGATTCCGCGTACATTCGTGTGGACTAAGCGGTAGAGGCCGAACACTTGGGCGGCTCCATCTTTGAACTACTCTCCTAGACGGTCAAAGCGTCGATCTTTTAGATCAACCAAGGTAACCGCCGTCTTTAGTTTATTCGTTTATTGCTTAAACGAAGTCGATCTTGGGTCGATAGGAAATAAATTTTTGAATTCCGCTGCGTTCCCGCGTAGATTTCCTAACAGTGATGTGTGTAAGGAAAGGTGGTTTCATCGAACACAACATGTCGAGAAATATAAATGCGGCCAGTTTGGAGATCAAGGCATTTGTAGCCATGGTGAGAAGGACTGTAGCCAATGAAAACACAAGTTTTAGAGCGAAAGTCGACTTTGTGACAGTTATAGGGCCGGAGATAGGGCCAACAAGCACTGACCAAAGACGCGGAGGAAGCCGAGTAGTCGGGGAGGCGGTGATAGAGGGGTTTCGTAAGGAGATTTGTTGTCTAGGACTCTTGAGGGAAGGCGATTAATTATGTAAGTGGCAGTAGTGAAAGCGTCTTCCCAGTAAGGAAGGGGAAGGTTTGAGTGGGATAGAAGAGATAAACCCGTTTCAACGATGTGACGGTGACGGCGTTCAACAGCACCAACCTGTTCATGAGTGTGAGGGCACGATAAGCGATGTTGGATACCAAGAGACTGTAAATAAGTGTCAAGTTTTTGAAATTCTCCGCCAGAGTCTGATTGTAGTGCCTTTATTTTAGTATTAAATTGCCTTTCAACAAGGCTTTGAAACATGGGAAATATCTTGGCGACGTCGGACTTATATTTAATCGGATATAACCATATAAATTTTGAATAGTCATCAACAAAGCTGACATAATAAAAAGACCCATAAATAGATTGTTCTGGGCATGGCCCCCATACATCCGAATATATTAATTCAAGCGGTGCTGATGCAGTAAAATTAGAAATGGAAAGCGGTTGACGATGGCTTTTGGCCATTTGACAAGCTGCACATACTGAATCAAGTTTCGGAGAGGGAGATTTTATTTGGGATATAGAGAGAACTCGCCGAGCAACATCTTCAGAACAATGGCCAAGTCGTTGATGCAGGTGAGTGGAGAGACACGACCGGAAGCAAAAGTCTTTGGGAGAATTTATTGAAAATCTGTGAAAAATGATAAAGACCATCTTTGACGTAGCCTCATGTAGGGACGCGCCCGAGTAGTCCTTCACAACAAAATAATCAACATGAAATTCAAAATAAACCACGTTATCTTTAGCAAATTGATAAAGCAGACAAGAGATTTTCCGGAGAGGCGTGCACAACAAGTATATTTTTGAGGTGAAAATTAGAGTGACGAGTGCACAAAGTGGAGGAACCGGAATTAGTGATACAAGCAAACTGCCCCGTCGCCAATATTGATTTTATCGGGTCCATCATATTTGTCATCGGTAAGAGATAAATTTTGCAGAGAGAGTTCATTCATATGGTGGGTGGCGCCGAATCCATAATCCGGTCGGTGGAGGGGAGGAGTCGCAAGCGAGGCCTGGTAGGCTTGCGGTTGGTGGTTATTGGGAGGAGGACGGGTGATAATTCTCTTTAAATCGGTGCCAACACTCTGTAGCCGTGTGGCCTACCTGAAGCTGCATTTGGCAAGTCGGGAGAGGGCCTGAGTTGCGACCTCCACCTCTGCCACGCTGAGATCGGCCACGGCCGCTGTTGGAGGAGGACCCACGGCCACGGCTGGAAGAAGACATGGAGCTGGAGTAATTTGCAGCAGCAATTGGAGGGGAATTCGGCTGTGGAATAGTTGATGAAAGAGAGCTCGGTTGATGACTCAGAATACGTGCTTCGGTAGTCAAAAGGAGAGAGTAGAATTCTTCCAAAGTGATGGAGGAGCGGGCCGACACCATGGTGACCAGGGAGTCGTACTCCCGACCCAGACCTGCAAGAATGTAAGCCAGTATGTCGTCGGGTGCATAGGATGACCACCAATGATAATTAAATCGGTAATTCGTTTGATCTTCATGTAATAATCGATGGCACCGAGATTGTCTTTCTTCGCAGACGCAAGTTAGGTGCGCAGATGAACCAATTTTGCTCGGGATTGCGAGGCAAAGCAATCATGGAGTGCTTTCAAATTTCGCCGATGTGGTGGCATGAAAAACTTGGGCAAGAACGTCCTCGGACAAACTGGAAGTGATGGTTCTTAATATAAGGCTGTCATTTTGAAGCCATTTTGAGTAGAGAGGGTTCGAAGAGGAATCACCAGTAGCAGCAGTTATGGAAGATGGTGGTGGTGGAATGCTTCCGTCAACATAGCCAAGCACCCCTTGGCCACGCAAATAAGGTAATATTTGGGCTTTCCATAAGGGAAAATTGCCGCGGGTTAATTTGATGATATTGATAGAAGATGATGGTGAAAAGGTGGGGAAGGCAGTGGTGGTGGCTGTGTTTGCAGCTGTGGAGTCGGAGGAGTTAGGCATGATTTTTTTTTTTTTTTTTTTTTTTTTTTGGGGGTGGGGAGGGACAGGGGCGAGTTTAAGAAGGAGGGAGGGAGGGAGAAGTCAGTGAGAAGGCTCTGATACCATATTAAGAAATGACACCATTGATTTTCGGTTGTTGCAAAAATTACAGTCCAATATCCTTATATAAAATAGTACTACTTAATGGTGCTAATTACTACAGGCTATCATCAAGGGATTACACAATCAGGGAGATTCTAGAATATGCAAAATAATAGAAAACATGTGGAAAATATGCTGAAGTAATTTATTGTGTTTCATTGGTAATGGACTCTTCAATAATAGGAATTTTTGATTTTCTCTTTTTAGAGCTTCTAGTACTCGACTCAGCCATTCTACGATATTGGTAATGCCAATCAACAACAAAAACAACAACAAAAACAACAAAAAATAAAAATGTCACAACACACTCAAAAATCAAAACAGTTGACATTAATCTAAAAAATTATGAAAAATACGAAATTGATAACTAAATAAACTAAATTATACCTTAATATGTAGAAAACGTTGAAAAGTAGGCCGGAAAAGTTGAAAAGTCGCCGGAATGAAATGTGGCTTGTTTTTTATCCTTTTTTTTTTATTTTTCCAAACTTTTGTGTAAGAGAGGAGATGAAAAGAGGAAGAAATCAAGTAGTGGTAGTGTGAGAGGTGAATTTTTGTGGAAGAATTGATAAAATTTTCGAGTGGTGGGGTTTGGGTGTGTGTGCAATGTGCACATTAGAAGAATTAGGAAGAAGAAGAAGAAAAGAAGGGTCCCTGTCTTTTTTATGATTTTAGACCCGGACCGGTCTAAGGTTAAGGCGGATCGGTCCGTGCCCAAATTTTTCCACTTTTTCGATTTTTGACTTTTTATGATTTTTGATGAAAACTTATAAAAATTCTAATAAAACTTAATTAAAATCCTAAAAATAAGTTTATAAAATTTAAAACTTACTAAAAATAAAATTTAAAGGAAATTTTATAATTTTATAACAATTTCTAAAAATTTAATAAAATCTTTATAACACTTTAATAAAAAGCTTATAAAAATTTAATAAATTTATATCAACTCTTATAAAACATCTAAATTAAAACTAAAAAACTTTTATAAAACTTTTATAAAACTCCTCAAATTTCATAAAGATCCAATTTTATAAAATTTTCAGAAGTTATGCGAAAATTTTATAAAATAAAATATAAGAAAAGACTCGAAAACTTAAGGGTTCTCGATTCTTGATTTCTAAATCTTCCAGAGTTCGATATATCGCTCGATCAACCTAACTCCTAAAAATGAAGCATTTGAATTATCTCTCGGAATTCCATCGATTTTCGGATAACCACCTAATCGTTCCCTTCCTAACAATATTCAAACACTCATCCTGAGGATTTGGTTGTGTTTTTCCACAAACGTCAACATGTTCACTTTTTCCACAGATTCGCATCTCATTAGAAACTTTGCCCTTCTTCATCATCGCACACTTGATGTTCCATTACATACTTCTCTCAATCTGATCTCTCTCAACAATTTCTTGTTTTGTTCAAAAACTAAAGCTTCATAAAACGCGACATCTTTATCAAGGCCTAATTTTAAAAGTAAAATAAAAACTCCTATTCTATCTAAAAAAGGCATCAGGTTCTTTTACGTCTATCCGGTAAAAGATTTAAAAGAGTTTAAACATAAAAACTGAGAAAAGTAGAGTAAAGATAGATAGCACCTGGTATTTGGTGATTCTAGTTTCTCGACTTTTGATTCTTCATTTTTTCTCTGCTTTTCAATTTGTCGGGGGATCAATCAGTAACATTACTTCTTCTTTCAGTGTGATTCCTTCTCCCTCCACAAATAACTTTACTCTGTGGCCATTGGCTATAAAAGTTGTATTTCCATCAGTTAGTTCAATGACTCAGCTTTGTAAACCCGTGTTACTTTAAATGGACTCGCCCATCTTGATTTAAGCTTACCCGAAACAACTTTAAAGCGTGAATTGTACAAAAGCACTCGATCACCTACATGGAACTCACGCTTAAAGATTCTCTTATCATGGAAAGATTTTGTGCGTTCCTTGCAGATTCGAGCGTTTTCATAAGAATCGAGGCGAAATTCTTCTAGTTACATCAATTGAAGCAATCTATGATCACCGGATGACCTTAGGATCGAAATTTAAAAATCTAATAGCCCGAGAAGGCTCGGTGTTCTAACTCAAGCTGGGAGATGACAAGACTTACCAAAGACTAGCTTATAGGGAGAACAACCAATTGGTGTCTTAAAAAGTGCATTACACGCCCATAATGCATCATCTAATTTAATCGCCCGCTTTTACGATTTGAATCAACTGTTTTTCCACGATTCTTTTAATCTCTCTATTCGACACCTCTACTACGCCCACTAGTTTGGATGATAGTAGGCGTTTCTAACTTATGCGTTACACCATATTTTTCAATTAACTTAGTAAATGGTCTATTACAAAAATGTGAACCTCTATCACTAATGATTGCCCTCGGAATGCCATATCTGGTAAATATATTCTTTTTAAGGAATCGTATGACAACTTTGGTATCATTAGTGGGAAGAGCTTCAGCTTCTACCCATTTCGAGACATAATCTACCATTACAAGAATAAATCTTTTTCCAAAAGATATAGGAAAAGATCCCATGAAATCTATACCCCAAACATCAAATAACTCACATTCTAAAATAGGTTGCATAGGCATTTCATGTTTTTTAGATACATTTCCCCATTTTTGACAAGATTCACAAGATTTAACATACTTATAAGCATCTCTATATAGTGTAGGCCAATAAAAACCACATTGTAAAACTTTAAAAGCAGTTTTCCAACCTCCATGATGACCTCCTGCCTCACGATCATGACAAAACGATAAAATACTTAAAATTTCATTATCAGGCACACATTTTCTGATTATCCCATCCGAACATTTACGGAAAAGGTCTGGTTCCTCCCAGTAATAAAATTTTAAGTCGTAAAAGAATTTCTTTTTCTGCTGCCAAGTCCAATGAGACGGAATATAATCACAGGTTAAGTAATTAATGATATCTCCAAACCAAGGTGACATTTCCTTAGAAGGAATTCTATTTTTTAATAACTGCATGGTTGAAGGAGTATCTATTCTAAATAGTTGTTCATCAGGAAATGAATCTTTAATTTCATTCCCTATCTCTTCCTCAGTCTCCATTCTACTTAGATGATCTGCTACTACATTCTCACTTCCTTTTTTATCTTTAATTTCAATATCAAATTCTTGAAGTAGGAGAATCCATCTAAGAACACGTGGTTTCGCATCCTTCTTACTCATTAAATACTTGAGTGAATGGTGCGTGTAGATTATTACCTTAGAACCAACAATATATGATCTAAACTTATCTAAGGCAAAATTACACCAGCAGTTCTTTTTTTCAGATTGCATAATTAAGGTGAGTGCGTTTAGTGTGTGAGAAGCATAGTAGATAGCTTTGAGAATTTTGTTATACCTTTGACCTAAAACAGCTCCTACAGCTAAATCGCTTGCATCACACATAATCTCAAAAGGCAAATCCCAGTCTGGTACTACCAATACTGGTGTGATGGGT
Organism: Gentiana macrophylla; assembly: GCA_026214975.1. Lineage (NCBI taxonomy): Eukaryota > Viridiplantae > Streptophyta > Magnoliopsida > Gentianales > Gentianaceae > Gentiana > Gentiana macrophylla. The sequence continues at coordinate 111,201,533 of CM047807.1, forward strand.
ATAAATAATTCCACCACCTCAACAGTAAGAGACAACCCACTGCGGCCACCCTCCGGCATGACAAGAGAGATCGCAAAAGGGGCGGCCACTGTGTCTCACCTCGCCGCGACCAAGGCATTTGCGGTCCCAGGCAAGTCTGCTTGACTCCTGTGAATCTCATCAGGCGAGTCAAGAATGGTCGCCAGGGGCGAGGCCGGAGAAGGCTTGCTCTTGCGACCTCCAGAGAGATGGCCGCCGATTGATCCAGATCTTTTCCCCACTTGTATCTTAGATATTTCGTCTTGCTTAGTATCTAAGTTAAACCTAGCTATTAGTAAAATATCTAATAGATTACTTATTCCCTAAGTTACCCACCTCTATAAAAGGGTGGTCATTGTAAACTAAAAGAGGATGAAATATATGAAATACACACTATACTTGCAAGCCAAGGCTCATTCACTCTCGTTCCTCCATACCACCACCCACGGAGTAGCACCACCTTAAATACAGCCAGATATCCACCGTCTATACACCGCAAGGACACCCGTGACGATTTAAACATCTTCATGGTGCAGTAATCAACTTTGCTTTTAAGGTCTTAAATGATTCCATACATTTACTATCAAACTTAAAAGGTACTTCTTTTTCAAGCAAATGACTTAGAGGCTTTGCTATCTTGAAAAAAATCGCAATAAATCTCCTATAAAATCCTGCATGTCCAAGAAATCCTCTTAGAGTCCTTAGATTAACTGGTGGTGGTAATTTTTCAATTACTTCGACTTTAGCTTTATCAACTTCAATTCCTATTTCAGAGATTCTATGACCTAGAACAATTCCTTCTGATACCATTAAATGACATTTTTCCCAGTTTAAAACTAGATTGGTATCCTCACATCGTTGTAACACTCTTTCTAAGTGCGACAAACATTTACCAAAAGAATCTCCGTAAACACTAAAGTCGTCCATAAAAATTTCTAAGAATTTCTCAACCATATCGGAAAATATAGACATCATACATCTTTGAAGCGTAAAGCGCAGAGCATTACATAAACCAAAGCGGCATTCTTTTATACGCATAAAAGTTCCATAAGGACAAGTGAAAGTAGTCTTTTCCCTATCTCTAACGCAATGAAAATCAGAAAATATCTGAATAACCATCTAAGAAACAAGTAATACTTTATGACCACTTAAAGCGTTCCAACATTTGAACTATGAATGGAAGTGGATGATGATCTTTCTTAGTATGATCATTTAGTTTTCTAAAATCAATGCACATTCGATAACCTGTAATTTCCTTGTTGGAATCCATTCATTCTTATCATTCTCTTTCCTTTGTGAAACCTCCTTTCTTTGATACAACTTGAGTTGGACTTACCCATTCACTATATCGATATAGGAAAGATTATTCCCATTTCTAATAGCTTAATCACCTCTTTCTTAACGATTAATCAAATTCGGGTTGAGGCGGCGTTGCGGTTGAATACAAGGTTTAGCATCTTCTTTCAAAATTATCTTATGAACACAAATCTCAGGGCTAATACCTCGAATATCGGCAACTGTCCATCCAAAAGCTTTCTTATGCTTCCTTAACATTCTAAGTAATTGATCTTCTTGTTGCTCAGTTAAAGTTGATGAAATAATAATCGGTAATAGATTATCGATTTCAAGAAAAGCATATTTTGATTTAAAGGTAACGGTTTCAATTCCAGATTCTTCGGCGGATCTTCTATTGACGATTTAAGAACTGGTCCTTCTAGTTCTAACTCCAAATACTTATGCCATGGTGGCTTAAAAGTAAAGCTTCCTTTATCTAGAGAAAGGATTATCTCTTTCATTTCAATGTCTTCCTCATCTTCTTTATAGATAGACAGAGTTAAGCATTCTTCTAATCTGTCTTCAAAAGTTGGTAATCGATTATCATAAACGAGAATGAATATCTTCTATAAAAGAACATGATTACGGTGATGTATATGGATGGTTCATAGCTTTGAAAATATTGAAAGCAACTTCATCTTCATTGACTCTCAAAATTAATTCTCCTTTCGAACATCGATTAAAGTTCTTCCTGTAGCTAGAAATGGTCGACCTAGAATAAGAGGTCTTTGAATAACCTTCTTCCATTTCCATAACTACAAAGTCTCTTGGAAAATAGAATTTGTCTACTTTAACCAATACGTCCTTAATAATCCTTTAGGGTACTTAATCGATCTATCTCGCCATTTGCAAGAGTCATTTCGATCTTAGTAAGCTTTCCTATGCCTAGCTTTTTATAATCCTCATAAGACATGAGATTTATACTAGCTCAAGATCACATAAGACCTTCTTAAGCAGAAATCCTCAATTTCACATGGAATCGTAAAACTTCCGGGATCTTTCGGTTTAGTGTTAACTTATGCTTTGCAAAATTGCAGAACATTCTTCATTTAGGCATATATTCTCATATTCCTCTAATTTTTCTTATTTGATAGTATATCTTTCAGAAACTTTCCATAGGCAGGTATATTAATCAGAGCTTCAATAACAGGGATATTAACATGAATATGACGAAAAGTGTCAAGGAAACGAGCATACTTCTTATCAATTTTTGCCTTTTTGATTTGATCTTTAGGAGGGTAAGGTAAAGATTCTAAATCTATAACCTTTGGCTCCTTAGTCAATTTCTCTTTTCCTTTATCCTTAAACCTTTGAGTATTACTTAGTCTCCATGTTTCAGGTTCTTGAATTTTTTCCTTTAAATTGTTCCCTGAATCAATCTCTACTTCAGACTCTTTCGGTTCTTCCTGTTTCTCATCCTTATTACCAGTTTCATCTATTCTAACATGTTCCTTGAATAAAGTCCTTAAATCTTTATCCATAGGGTCTTTCAAAATCCTAGGGATTTTTACCCATTTTTCACCTTCATTCTCAGGTTCCAAACTTCTATTCCTTTTCAAGAAATTCTCTATAATTTCTTCTTCCTCATTAGTGAATTCAATTTCATCTTTAGTTTCATCATTCTTTCCATCTAAATCATTTTCTACTTCATTATTCCCAAAGTTTTCTACTCCATTGCTTCCACTGAGCTTCCTACTTCTCGTAACTACAACATTTACCTCTCTCGGATTTCTTTCAGTGTTGCTTGGTAATCCTCCTGGGGGTCTGCTGTTATTACGTTCTCCTTCCCTACTCAAATGATCTTCCATATTCCTCAATGAGGCTTCTATCGTTCTCATTCTGGTATCATGTCCATTCATAGATGTTTTCATTGTACTCAATCTTTAGTGACTGAACCTATAGAAGTCATCATTGTTTCCATATTCTTAGCTTGAGTAGATACTACACCCATCATATTTTCCATTAGTTTTTCCCATTTTTCAACTCCTTCTGCAGGTTGAGTTGAACTCTGAGTTACTGGTATACTTTGAGTGGTATGTTGAGGATAGGATCTAGGTAGTGATTGTAAATTCTGATTAGATGTATTTTCTTGATAAACTTGGTTCCTATATGGGACTGGATATGGCGGTTGTCCTTGCTTACTAGGGTTTTCAGACCATCGATAAGTAGGGTGATCTCTTCTAATAGCATTAAACGAGTTCGAGTATGCATTGTTCAAATTCCTATGCTGCTGAAGAAAACTCACCTCCTCTCTTGAATATCCTGTTGGTTCTTCACTCCCTAATGGCATATTATCCTGATTTGAGTATTCAGTTGGTGTACTATTTTCTGAACTTAGGTTCTTATTCTGTTGTAAACCATCAAATTTCCTACTCAAATTTTCTAAATGTGCTAGAACTTCCGTATTAGACGTACATTCTCTTGCAAAAGCTACTTTTCTGGTGCTAGAACCGGTTTCCCACATTCTGTTATTTTTGGAAATCTTTTCTATAGCATCGTAAACTATTTGAGCTTCACTCATCATTAAAGAACCACCACATGCATGATCTACATCGGCACGTGAATCTTTCCTTAGTTTACGACAGAAGAGTTGAATTTGCATATCTAAGGAATAACCATGATCGGGACAAGCTCTTAACAGTTTTTTAAACCTTTTCCACGCATTCCCAAGAGTTTCCTCAGATCCTTGTCTAAAATTAGCAACCTCGACTTTTAATTCCAAATTTCGTCCAGGAGTGAAATATTGTTTCAGAAATTCAGTTTGAATCTCCTCCCAACTAGTTAGTGAGTGGTGTGGAAGAGACATAAACCAATCTCGGGCTCGTCCTTTTAAAGAAAAAGGAAACATAGTCATCCTCGTTAATTCCTTATGAGCACCTTGACTTTTGGTTTGTATTGCACGATTCTTCAAAAGATAGAGATGATGATGTTGATCTTCATCATCCTCTCCTAGGAATTGGGCTCTTGCGTCAATTAAACCAAAAAGATGAGACTTAATTTCGAAATTATTCGCTCCTTCATTAGGTAAAAGTATGGGATTATTAGTCTGGTTTCTTCTCACGGTTTGATCACAGATAGGCCTCGGGTTTGGTGGGTTATTACGATTATTCTGGTTCCGATTCTGATTATTTCTATTATTATTATTATTATTAGGGTTAACAGGGTTTTGTCCATGCCCTGGAGCATGATCTAGCCTTTGTTCATTTGTTTCATCACTAGTTTCAGCCATTTTTATATTTTTATTAGAAGATGATTCTTGGTCAGGATTTCCCTGACTAGTATGACCACGTTTACTCTCTACTCTTAACTGCCTTTCGTAAGTGTTTATGTCAGACTTATAAGGAGTGAGCGGGGCCTTACCACTTCTGGTCATCAACTAACGAAAATAGAAAATAACTAGAAATTGATAGTAGTAGAAAAAAATTAGTAACTTACCTATAAGGTAACAACCAACGAAAAATAAAATAGAAATGGGATAAGAAAAGTGTTGACTTATTCTCGAGAATTTTGAGCTAATACAAGTAGTAACCATAGACACAAAAAAAGAAATTAGCGACGTTCCCCGGCAACGGCGCCATTAAGCTGACGTGGCCTTTTCTAGTGCTAATACCAGTCCTTAACCTTGAGCGATTGTATCGGGTCAAGCTGTAGTGCTAGTATGGTGAGTCGAGTATCGTATCCACGAGGAACTTGGTAATTCTTCTAAGTGTGGTTAAACACCAAAGAGCTGTTATTAACTCGATCTAAACCGCAATTTTATAACACAGATCACTACTATTCTAGTCAACATAAAATAAATACGAAAATTAAAAACTATACTAACATGATATATATAAATACATAAATATATATAGATCTGCATAAACCGCAATTTATATATATAGATATAAGTATATATAGATACCAAAATATTAAACAGATAATTTTAGAGAACTGGCCAAAACTTATATAATTGGTTTATACGATCTTTCGATTAAATGAAATGTGTTCGATCTCTCCTTTTATTTTAGGTCCAATTGAGTAAATGAAACGGTGCACTCTCGAGGCAAACAATTCCTCCTCACACGAGCGTATGAAATTGTCATATGTCCATTGCATCACCCAAGGTCCACAAGCTATTACGGTTTTTTACGAAGCAGTCCCAGTACAAATCTACCTTTAGATAAAAGGAGTCATTCCGTTCGTCAAACGGTCAATTTTATTTAAAAGGCTTGGTTGTCAAAGCCGGACGATTCAACTTTCCGGTTTAAGTTTCAATTAAGCGATGATTTAACATTATTACGATCTCGAGTACAAATTATAATAAAATTCATTTCTCCCAAAACAAATCTACCCCGGGTAGGAAATCGATTCCGTTATCACGTTATTCACACGGCCAATTTTACCCTCCGGTTTTTCTATTTTTATCTCATATCCTAACTACGAGGCGTCAATTCCTCAGATCGATTAAATACGTCAATACGAATACGATCAAAATAGAAAAAGATTCAATTAACTCAATTTTAATCATTTTAACTTAACAACATTTCTTTAACGAAAAGATCGAAATAAAACCGATTACATAGCTTTGGCGAAGTATTATATTTAGCCTAAAAACATTATAACAACGAAAAATATAAAAACAAACATAAATACTTAAGAAAAGTTACCCGGTTACAAATGCTGAATCAGAGTTGTATTCTTCCGGACATTACAACGACTTCAACAACACCGAACTTCCGATAATTTCTCGAGCATTACAACGATACTACGAGATTATTATTTTTGGGTTAAGGCCTATTTACAAACTACTACTAAAAAAAAAAAAGAAAGAGAGAGAGAGGAGAATATATATATGATATGGTGTATATATATTGATACACTTCGAGCTGTTGCAAATGAGGCCCTTTATATAGAAAAAACTTCCTTGGCCGGACCGGTCCGAGATCAAGCCGGATCGGTCCGGTATAATGATTATGTTCCCATGCTGAATACACTCAGCATGCATGTGCGGTGAGATATTTATATTATTAAACTTCTAAAATTCATATCTCGAGTTCTGGACCTCCAAAAATTGCAAACGAAATGCCAAAATTAAGGTCTCGAGAAACTCTACAACTTTCATGAAGGACTCTTCTTCAGATAACGCCTTCTTGATTACCTCGTGTTCCTCCGAAGCTATTTCGAGATTTTTATTAACCCAAATCGATTAGCCACTTGATCACTGTTTAAGTTGTAGACCTCCAATCTTCATAATTTAAATTGCATTGGAAAGCTTTCGGGAAAATCTACAACTTTCATTAAGAACACTTTTTTCTGAAAATGTCGTTTTGATGAGCCATTCGTTTGTCGAAGACATTTCTCGATTACCACTTAACCAGATTGATTGGCCACTTGACCACTTAAGCTATTCAATTGACCATTTAAGCTTGTGGCACTCTCTAAATCATTCCAGAGATATGATTAAACTTCAATATGTCGATTCTCGGGGTCTCGGGTTATAAATCTGCAATAAAATACCACAAATACCCACGTAAATCTGACACGACACTCCGATTTACTAAAATCGGTACAAAATTACAACTTTTTATTATTATTACTACTAACTACTCTAAATTATAAAGATTAACATTTCATACTATTTATACCATAATTTCATATATTTTACATAAAATTCGTTAATAAAACATAATAATATAACGTATTTTTAATCATATAAAAGTAATACATCAGCAGGCCCAATGTGAATTTGCAAGATCTTTTCCGGGCTTGGCGTATCAGAAGAGAATGTGAATGTCCGACACCGCTATACCACCAAACACCATAACTCCTCCGTTTGATGAGAAGCACCGCCGTTGGTCAACTACAGAAGAAGGTCCTAAATTCACAAACACCCGGCCACCAACCTCCCCAAGCAACGCTAACTCTGATCTGCAACCATTGACCACATGCAAGGTACAAAGAGCTTAAGAGAAATAGGGCTCGATGAAAGAACCGAAACCGATCGCCAGAGCAAGGAAGCAGCCGGAAGAGACAAAGGAAAAGAAATAAAACCATAGAAAAACCTAATAGAGATCAAACGTTGGCAGCCTAGCGCCGCCGGCGCCAAAGATGATAGTGGAAGAAAGAACGACACATAAGCTGGATGTTTTGAATAGAGAGATTTTGAAGAGGTTTTCTAGCTACTTTTCTTTATCATACTTGAAATCGATTTTTCGAAGGTCAATACTCACATACAACATATTATTCCGTTTTGTTTGCAGTCTACTACGGTATATCTCATCTACAACGACGTTGCCCTTGAGTCGTTTACACTACATTATATCTATTACATTTTTTAACCTGTGTTGAGAATCGAAAAATAATAAATTGATGACATTTTGAGAAATACACGTGGTTAAGAAAAAACAATGCTCTACCAACATCCCAAGATCTTCGCCTAGGAAGAATTGGCAAGTTTGTAACTGATTTGAAGAATCTATATAGCATTGTTTATCGAGTGAGATATTCTTGTGGCAGTATGACATAAGTATCTTGCCCTGGAGTTTACGTGAGTTCACCAAATTCATACTCCTAGCGATTTCTTTGCATTATTAATGCATGCTAAAAACGAAGAACAAAAATGACCTCGAAAATAACGTTGAAAATGTATAAATGAGATGTCTAAATAACGAGGACGAAAAAAGGAAAAATGTGATGAAAGAATTACCATAATTTGACAATCAGATCAAAAGATATATTGTATTCGTTTTTGTAGTTGAATACGAAAGAATTTAAATCACATTGGAATAAAGACATGTCATTTTTACCCAAAATAAATAATATAAAATATTTCACTGTCCTCTTTTAACATATTTTTATGTTCAAATCGTATTTTTTAACAATAACCCTTTCTTTTTACTATGGAAAATGATATGTGCACTACACTTACGTGTAGTGCACAAATCACTACTTGTGTTTGATTAAAGTGATCAATTATTTTTTGTGGTGGGTCCCAACAGAATATATGGTGTTGATTGTGTTGTATAATCACTACTCTTTTACTATATATCATAAGCTTAAGCTCAAGTACAAGATTTATTTCTATGTTCATAATAATCGTACTTTATGATCCTGCTTTATATCAACATCTTTTTTCTTTGTTAAAAGAGAGATAAATGTCCTTACTAATTTTTAAGTTAAAAAGATCTCAACTTAGAGAAATGTTGCAAGCACGATGTTTGTATTACAACGAATGACACAACACACATCTCCACCATTTATTATTATTTAATACATATTGATTATGATGTAGACCCACTATAATCAAGAGTGTAAAAATATGTAGTGTCATAACTGTTGTCCTTATATCTTTACTCATCAACTTAGTTGAATGTATAGTTTGGAATCTTCCCCCTCAATAACGACTCGTAACACCGATATCGATTACATAAAAGTATGCAGGTTCCTCCTCAAGGAAAAAAAGGGGATTTCCTCAAAAGAAAAAAAGAAAAAAAAAAAAAGGAAAAATGCAAAATACACCCTTAAACTATTTATTAAAAAAAAAACTATACTCAATCCAAAATTTTCAACCTCAAACTATTATTTGTTCTATTTACAACATTTAATTATATAATCTAAGCAATTTAGAACCTTAAACTATTAATCGTTCAATTTACGACCCTAAACTACCGATCTATTCAATTTACAACCCTTAATCCATTTTTATTTAGAATTTCTAAGATCCTCAAAGAAGGGTAAATCAGTCAATTGTCTTGTCTTCTTCTAACTTTAATTTTTCTTCCCCCACCACCAACCCTCCTCCCCACCACTTCCATTAAGGGTAAATTGCTTATTCTCGGAGTTAAACAAAACAATGGATTCACCAATTCTTCTTCTTGTTTTCTTTTTTCTTTTTTCTGCAATTTTGAGTCGTTGCTTAAATAATCCTAGGAAACAGAGGGAGCTAGCAAATTGAAACTAATCAGAAAATTGAACCAATAAAAGGCCAATGCATCTGTGTTCTAAAGTCTAAACCCTTCAACATCACCAGTTTCAAGATTCCATGCTCCCCTTTAATATCTAGAGCTCTATTAGCTATTCCATCATCAAAAATCTGTTTTAGCCTTAGGAGCAGAAAAGTTATAAACTTTAACAAGAAAACAAAATCTAAAGCTGCTACAAGTCTACAACCGAGTTGGTAAGTCAAGGCAGTGTTGAAATCAATTCAAAGCTAGCCCAAAATTTGTTTGGATTCAGTGACTGGTGGTGGGATTGGGGGAGTTGTGTTTTCTTTGGCGGCAATGAGAAATGGGTTTGAGGTGTTGGTGTGTGAGAAAGATCTGAATGCAATTAGAGGGGAGAGGTAATACATGGTCCGGTTCAGATACAAAGTAGTGCTTTTACAGCTTTGGAAGCTATTGATATGGAATAATGGATGTTTCTGAAAGGATTATGGGTGCTGGTTGTATTTTTCTAATGATCTGATCAATGGTTTGGTTGATGAAATTTCCGGAAATTGTTGAGTTTTTCACACTCTTAAATCAGATTTTTTTACTTTCCAATGTCTTTGCTCAACACTGTAAATGAAGAAAGAAAGGAACATGGGAGGACTGAGGAGGGCTCGGGGGGGGGGTGGATGAAGAAAAATAAAGTTAGGTGGAGAAGACAAATGGATGATGGCAATTGACCGAATTATCCTTGTTTCTGGATCTTAAAAATACTAAAAATGGATTAAGGGTTGTAAATTGAGCATATTAATAGTTTAGGGGTAGTGAATTAAGCTATTGATAGTTCAAAGCTGTAAATTGTTCGTATTTTATAATTTAATGTTGTAAATAGAACAAATAATAGTTTGAGGTTGAAATTTTACATTGAATATAATTTATGGAGTATTTTGCATTTTTTTTAGGGTGGTTCTATTGACACCCCATTTTCTGCTTTTTTTAGTCACATAAATCGTTGCGTATTGCTATCGTTTCGGGCGAGACGAGTTTTCTCCCATATAAAATGTTTTACAAAATTTGAAAGAAATTTATAAAATTCGAAAAAAAAATTGACTAACAACATCAAAATGCCCCAAAACAATCATCAATATCATTTCTTTTGATTAAATACAATAAAATATACGCAGTCGCGTTACGTTTTAACATGCGTATTTGTGGTTGTTTGTTGTTTTACATGCGTATTTGTGGTTTTGATGTTTGGTTTTGTTTCTTTGTCTGGGTATTCAGCAACAGAGATTTAATTAGGTTTTGTATGCTTCAAAAATTGAAGAAATTTAACCAAAAAATTGAGGAGTTGTGGTAAATCAAAGCTGTGTTGTGGGTTGTGAAGTTTTGCTATTATAATTCTGTATGAATTTTTTTATTATAAAGAGGCTGGCCGGAAAGCTGAATAATTATTGAAATATGTGAGTTGTTTTGATTCTTGATAACTGACAAAGTCATGAGTGTACTATTTCTTATGTAAAGAAGTAATTAATAAAGATTTTGTCTGCTAATATGCTTTTGGAGTGAAGTTTATTGTTAAGATTGACTGAATATTGTATAAGATCGTTTTTTGCTTTATCCTTTTTCAAGGTTCCAATCAAAACACTAAGTTTCCACTTAAATCGGATTGACTCGGTCGAGTTTGGCCGATACGTACCCTATTCAAGTCTATACCGAGATAAATCTGTAATTTTGTACCGGTATGCTCTGAGTCGTAGACGAGTTGGCCGAGACTTTGAACCATAGGAAGAGTTGAAGGAGATGTGGTTGATTGATTCATTTTTGTAACTAAAGGACTGAATTATATATTATTTAAATTGTTGTAAAAAAAATAATTGTTTTATTATTTATGTGTGTGTGAAGTAAAAAAAAAAAAAAATATTTTTATGGTGCTTAAAGTAATAATTTGTGGTGTCAGAAATAAAATGGTGCCATTAATAACAAGTGGGGCGCCAATAGAACTATCCTACTTTATTATGTAAACAAAGATGTCAAAGCGGAGAATAATGATTTTCTACTCTATTATCACTCTAATCAGGATAAAATATTTTATTTTTCTCATCTTAATTGATTGATTGATCTAGGTCCCACAACAATGAAGGGTGTAGATAATTATTGTGTCAATTTGTAATGTAAATTTGTTGTGACTCTATCATTATTCATTTTGATTTACCAACACATACCCGTAAATTAAACAGATGAATAATGTGTCATGTGTGATTGAATTTAATAGGTTATATATATCTGCAAAATGTTTGAAAGGGTAATTTAAAAAAAAAAATTTGCTTCTAATTTAAAAATTATAAATTCCCATATATCTATTTTTTATCTCAAGAAAAATAATACTCTTTTCGTTTCTAATTATATATCGTGTTTGAGAAAAAACATACAGATTAAAAAAATGAGTATTTAAAAAAAAAAATCTTGGAAAGTATAGTGATGTAATGAATATGAAAAATTGATCGGTTGAATGAGTCTAGAAAGAAATATTAAAATATATATTAAAAATGTAGCTACGACATAAAAAAAATAGGAAAAGGTTATAGAGACAAGTTTACATCTTATTTATGTAAAAGAATGAAAAAAATAATGATAGTTTGAAGAATGACAAAAATAATGTATATCCAAAAATACCATTTATAATTATAATCTAGCCTCATTCCTCCATTATCCCAAAATGTAGAAACCCTAGCCTCCATCCTCTTCTCTTCTCTGCAAATCCTCCATCCTCCATTATTTTTTTTTTCGTCGGGCATCCTCCATTATTTAGGGCCACTTTATTCAATATTGCGTAATAAGGTCTTGCCATTTTCTATTTCAATTCAATAATCCTCTCCTTATAGATTCTAACCCTCATTTCAAAAAAAAAAAAAAAAAAAAAAAAAAAAAGAAGGCGTTAACACAAATCTGTGCAGGTTATATGGAAGAAACGAAATTGGGAAATGAAAAGGACAACGACGAAGAATTCTTCTGCGACGCCTGTGATGATTTCCCGTTCTTTGATTGCAGAGAATCATCAGATGACGTGCCATCATGTTCTTCTGTTGCCAATATTGAGTAAATTCTTCCCATTGCCTTATCCGGTACGGAATTTTTTTTCCCGGCGAAGGTATGGAAAATGCTCTGTATTTGAGATTAGGGCTTTTCTTCATCCTCTGTGATTTGATCGGAAGATGGCGAAGAGGTTATCTTCCCGGAGTTCAGCATATCTCGCAGCTCTCACTCAAGAAATCGAGAAGAAACTTCAACGTGTATGTGTTTGAATTTTTTTTTTTTCGTGTAGTTCGGATTGTACGTACATTGAATTGCTAGTTGTTGTAGTTGTAGTTCTTGTTGTTTTTTTGTACTGGAATTGATTGCTGTCAATTGTTTTTTTTTTTTTTTGTGAAATAGGCTTTTGCTTCGGCAACGCAGCGACGAAACTTGCTGCAGGAGCTGTTTGCCGACATAGCTTTAGAAGTTGATGACCGCGCACGAGGTGAACCGACTTCTTAGTTTACGCATTTCTCTCTCTCTCGGCCGTTCTTGCTTTAACTGAGGCTTGATAAGTAAATTATGGTTTTCTTAGTATTGATGGCATTTAAGAGTTTGTAGTTGCGAAAATGAGTGAAATCTGTTAAAGAAGCTCTTCAATGAGCAAAATGATTGATTCATGCTTTTTTTTGCTGTGTTTTAGAGAAGGAATGATTGAGATAATGATGAGACATCTGTCTGTAAATAAGAAAAAATTTAAGGGGAAGAACCCTGCGAAATATGGTATGGGAATTGTGTCGCTTATGTGATGATATGTTTCGGTCTCATTGCATAAACACCTTATGTGGTTATTGGAACTTGAAAGTAAAAATAGTGTAGAGGATATTTTCCTACTTTTGGCCATCATATTGGTACTGGCACTTTGTGGATGCACTATTTCTTGTCCAAATTCTCAATGCTCTTGACGATAGCTAATATTCTTGTCATAATTTGTGATTCCTATTTTTGTTCGACATTTCTTTCTTTGTTCTTCCTTTTTACTCATTACCATATGTACGTGTTATTCTTGTCATAATTTGTTCTTCCTTTTTACTCATTAGTTCGCGATTTTCTCCCATTTTTTTCACACATGCTACGCGATCTTAAGGTCCTCAAATACCCTATTGGGTTCCTTCCCAATTAGGGTTTAGTTTGGTAACGCGGCATTTTTTCCAAGGGACATGTAGTAACGTTTGGCATTTTTTAATGAATGTCGCGCAGGATCTTGCCGCACACAAATCCTCTATGGAGTTCCTTCCCAAGTAGGTTATAGGGCAACATATAATCGCTCCTACAATTTTTTATTGCAAAGTAAATGCACAACATATGACGATGCCGATGTTCTCTCCGGCGCCATTCATGTTCTGAAGGATCAATGATAATTTTTATAAGGGCAACTGTGCTTTGTAACATGAACATCATGTAGTAACACCACTATTCACACTTCATACAAAGAATGTAGTTACGCATAATGTAGTATCACAGTGAAAACCATGTGCAATTTCACGAAAAACGTACTGACATCTGTAAAAATGAAATGACCATTAAAAAAATTAGAACATTTCCAAGGAAAATGTAGTAACGTTTGAGTGTGTGCAACAAATTCAAAAATGTAGTGACTATGCAACAAATTGTAGGAGCGGTTGAAAAATTGCACAGAATAATTCAAAACAATGTAGTAGCATTGGTTCAAATTAATGTAGTAATAATTAAAACAATGTAATTCTAATGCAAAAATCATTCAAGAATAGCGATTCTGCTTTGTACTCCCAATCCATACTGAAGTAGTAACAATCCACAAGATAAAAAACAATTAAATTCGAGTTTTAATTTATCCCTATTTTTGCTGAAAACAAAATAAAAATATCTTTAATTATCATTAAAGGTATTTTAGACATCTCTTCATCTTTCAACTAACCATGTCTTTGTTTTTATTATATTTCATCATTTACCATCTTATATATTTCGGCTTTACATCACCACCCGTAAAAAACGAAAATTTAATTTTAGCAACCGCGATATATAATTATGAACGGAAGGAGTATTAAGTTATTAAATTTAATTTTGTTACGAAATATATTTATTTTTTTTATTTATTCGTCGGCGTGGGCAACAAGAAAACTCCCGGCAAAATCTTCAATACAAAAATAAAATTCGACTAAAAGCTCTGCCAAAATTCATCATTTCTGAAATCATCTCACCAACAGAAAACATTCTTGCGAAACAAGCCAGTCTCTTCTTCTGGTCTCTAATGGCGTTGCTAATGGCACTCCGGCGAGCCTCCTCCTCGTCGACTCTCCTTGCTCGCTCTTTCAGCCGCATTCCAAACGCTGCGGCGGCGGCACCGGCAATCACAAATCGTTCCGTTTCCTACGTAAGCTCCCCGGTTGTTGACTGCGGCAGCGATGACAACTGCGTCATCAACGCCAGTGGTGGCGATTACGATCGCACTGAAGAGTTCAACCTCTATCACGGTAATTTGAATTCAGATCTCACCCCAATTTTACCCCAACTGATTCCGAAAAATACAGATTTACAATTACAGTGGATATCGTTCTTGTTTGCTCGAATGATTCGGTGCTATTAAATTCATTCGTGATTGTTTGGCTATTTGTTATTCACAATCGTTGCCTGAATGTAATATTCTTTCAGTTTGTTGCAGTTGATTGATTTGTTATTGACAATCATCGCAACATGACCTATTGATTGATGCTTGACCTACTGGTTTATTAATGTCTATAAGATAGTTTAGGTGTCTTGATTAATGCCTATAAGTTAGTTTAAGTGTCTTTTGACAAAAAATTCAAGTTTATCTGTATCTATCGTCTTCCATGACAAAATCACGGTAGAGGAATGCTTAATTCTTTGGCGAACTGACGTTCTAATCATCCGATTTTACTTGTCTGTTTTCAGAAAGGCTGAAAGGGATTACCCTAATACAACCATTTTTTAAATTTTTTTTGGAGCTATAATTTAGACTAACGTGATTTTTGTAATGGATTGGCCTTGTTTATTGGAAAATGATTCTCTGTAAGTTATTGGGGCAGAAACTTGGTACTTCAGTCATTATCTAGGCACAACACCATTAATTGCCTGTGGGAAGGCCTTTTACCTGTGAATTGGAACCGTCTCTTTGTGCACTTAGGTAAATAGTATACTAGAGCCATAAACTACTGCTAACATTTTCTATTGCACAAATAACTTCTTTTCTCCCTTAAAATGAGAGTGGACCACTCCTGTTCGTGTGAGACGGTCATGCAAGTCATGTATCTAGTGGTTGTGACCCATTGATTCGGACCATTAGATGTATGACAAATGTATAAGACACATGACTGTGATGGTGTAAAGATAAATTTGTGCTACAGAATTTCTCCCCTTATGGGGGGAGGAAGCTCTTTATAATTTTGTATTTGTGATAAACTTATTCCGACACTGCATCCAGAGGCCTTCATTTAGAACAACAATTCCTTTAAAATTGTGATTTATTTTCTTGTAAGTTGAGGGCTGTCCACTGCATTGATTTATGATTTATAATAGGTCAGTAAAATTTTCATGTGCTTCATTTGGTTCCTTGATCTTAGGATAACAACAGAGGGATCTCTCAGATTTTCAGAGCCTGAGTCCTATCATACAATGTGAATCTACTTTTAGTTCAGTTTTAAGTAACCAACTAATTTTGCATTAGTCACATGTTTTACTCGAATATCATATCCATTATAGGCATCATCTTCAAATTGGCTAATTGCATTAAACACATTCTTTTATGATATTAAAATATTTTTCAGGGATATGGGATGATAAAATGGTGAATCCATTCCAGAGGTCAGGGTCTAAAGGGGCATTTGAGGCAAAGAAAGTCGAAAACGGGCTGTTCTTGAGGATGGAGATGCCTGGGATTAGCAGAGAAGATTTGAAGATTTGGGTTGAGTATGGAAGGGTGTATGTGAAGGGAGAAGGGAAGAAAGAGCATAACCATGAAGAAACTGGGAGGACATACGATGCCACAATCGAGTGCACTTCAAAATTACAGCCTTATAAGATGGATGCTGAGTTGAAAAATGGAGTCCTGAGAATGGTGATTCCTAAAGCAGAGCGTTCTGAAGGATCTGTTCGCAAATCTGCTGTTGTGGTTAAGTGATGGGACTTTGTTTAGTTCATCTAGGGATTAGTAGGCTTTAGATTCCATGTGTCTTCATTGTATCGGACCGATCAGATTGTGCTATGTAGTAGTAGGATCATTTCCAAAATGATCACATATCATCATTTGATTAAGAGTCTGATGCAATGACTACTGGTACTTGTTGGATTGGAATATTTTTTTTTTTTTTTTTCTTTGCTTTGTACCTTTTTTTTTTTCCTGGTGTTGATGTTGCTACAGGAACTTGAAGTAGTTGGTATTCTCAAAAACAAATATTATTTTGTCCAATTCGTTTTCTTGAAAGTCCGCGCCCCCCTACTGATGAGTTTCTTCATATTATGAAGAACTCGAAGTAAAATGGAAATCAGAAAGCATAAACAGAAACAGAATGGAGAAAACTAAAACAGACTTTTATTGATTGATATTCAACTTGATAATTACAATAGATGATCTTAGCTGCTTATATAGAGTGTAGTAGCTGCATTGATACAACTTGGAGCAGTTACAATAGATAGAAACTAACTAACTGACTCCTAACTGATTTGACTAACTTCTAACTGATTTTGTGTGTAGGTGTTCGACCATATGCTTGAGAGAGTTTCCAGAATCCAGTTTGCTGTCTTGTGTTAACTTCAACACCCCCTCTCAAACTGGATTCTTGGGTTTATAGATGTTGATTATGGGATAGGATTTCAATAGAGTCTGAAATGTGGTGTTGTCTAGTGGTTTAGTAAATAAATCTGCCAACTGCAACTCTGTTGAAACAGGTAGAGGTTTTAGGAGTCCTTGTTGATATATGTCTCTTATGACATGGCAATCTATCTCAATGTGTTTAGTTCTCTCATGAAATACTGGATTCTCAACTATATATAGAGCACTTTTGCTGTCACAAAACATTGGAATAGGTTTGTCTTGCTTAATGTTAAAGTCTGACAGCAAGTATGTAAGCCATTGCAACTCACATGATGCCATTGCCATAGCCCTGTACTCAGCTTCTGATGAACTTCTAGATACTGTGGTTTGCTTCTTTGTTCTCCAACTTATGAGTGATCCTCCTAGGAATACAGAGAACCCTGTGACAGATCTTCTAGTATCATTACATCTGGCCCAATCTGAATCTACAAAACATTTAAGTTCTAAGTTCCCTTCTGATGGAAAGAATATGCCTTGTCCAGGAGCCTTCTTCAAATATTTTAGTAGTTTATATGCTGCTTGTAGTTGCAGATCAGTTGGTTTGTCAAGAAATTGACTGAGTTGTTGTGTAGCATAAGTAATATCTGGTCTTGTTAAGCCTAGGTACAGCAGCTTTCCAACCAAACTCATGTAGTAGCTATTTGATTTTAGTTGTGCAGAATCCTTGCTGTGTAGACTTGTAGAAGTATCCATAGGTATTTGACTAGGTTTACAATCTGAGTATCCATATTCTTCAAGCAGCTCCAAGCAATATTTCCTTTGAGATAATACAATGCCTTGTTTTGATCTTGCCACCTCTAGCCCTAAGAAGTATTCCAGTTCACCTAAGTCTTTAATGCCAAATCTGTCATTTAGGAATCCCTTTAGCTGTTTGACTTCTTCCATATTGGGGCTTGTCACCAGAACATCATCAACTTAAACTAGGACAACTATGTAATTATCATTTGATCCTTTTACAAATAGGCTATAGTCCTGTTTGGATTGCCTGAACCCCCTCTCAAGCAAGGCTTGGGTTAATTTAATATTCCACTGTCTACTAGCCTGTTTAAGGCCATACAAGGACTTGATTAATTTGCAGACATGTCCTGGTTCAAATTTGAAGCCTTGAGGGACTTCCATGTAAACTTCCTCTATGAGATCTTCATGTAAAAAAGCATTGTTTGCATCTAATTGGTGAAGATTCCACCCCTTTGATGCTGCAATGGCAAGCAGAGTTCTGACTGTAGTCAGTTTAGCAACAGGTGAAAAAGTATCAAGGTAGTCTAGCCCTAATTGCTGAGTGTATCCCTTGGCCACAAGTCTGCTTTGTATCTTTCTATGGAGCCATCAGAGTTCCTCTTGATCCTATACACCCACTTGCATCCTATAGGATGTTTGTCTTTAGGTAATGGTACAATTTCCCAAGTCTTTGTCTGTTGCAATGCTTTAATTTCTTTATCCATGGCCTCCCTCCATTCAGAATGTTTGACTGCTTCATTATAAGTCTTTGGTTATGTGAGAACCTGTGTACTAACAACATAGGACTTGTAAAAATTTGATAAATTGTGTAAAGTATCTACCTTTGCCAAGTTATGTGGTGAGGTGCCAGATATTATGTTGTGACAGACATAATCCTTTAAATAAGAGGGCTGCCCTCTATTTCTGGATGGCCTGCTGTTATTGATTTCTTGATTATGTGGCAGTGCCTCTACATAATCAAGGACATCTACATTGTCAATAGGGGCCTGATCAATTATATCATTCACTGGTTCTTGAATGATATCATTGACAGGATCATCTTGACTTTGTGTATGATTATGAAGATGGTCTGTTTCATTACTAGGTTGAAAAACACCAGACTCAGAATCAGTGTTATTTGTGTGAGGGGGCAAGGATAGATTAGAATTAGGAATAGTAAACATGTCTTGATCAAAGGAAACAGGTAAGGGTAAATTTTGGATATTACCTGATGCCTTACCATCTTTATAAGGAAATAAATGTTCATGGAAAACAACATCCCTTGCAACAAAAATCTGTCTTGTATGCAAGTTTAAAAGATAAAACCCCTTCACATGTGGAACATTACCAAGATATATGGACTTAATTCCCCTTGCTGCAAACTTGTTGTTATCATGATGTAAATTGTATGCAAAAGTTAAACAACCAAAAACTTTAACACTGTCATAAGAAGGTTTAACATTATATAGCATTTCATATGGTGTCTTATTATTAAGTAATGGAGATGGAGTAATGTTTCTCAGATTTGCAGCATGTAAAATGAAATAAGACCAATAAATCAGTGGCACATCAGGCTGAAATCTTTAACTCCTTGCAACATTTAGGATATGTTGATGTTTCCTCTCAACAACTCCATTTTGTTGGGGAGTTTTAATGACTGAAGTCTGATGTATAATGCCCTTTTCTGCATAAAATTCAGGAAGATCAAACTCTAATCCATTATCAGTTCTTAGACATCTTACAGATTTATCAAACTGAGTTTGAATCAACAAACAAAACTGTTTTACAAGGTTTCTGACTTCTCCTTTTGACTTCAACATATGAATCCAACAAAACCTACTA
This sequence comes from Gentiana macrophylla, assembly GCA_026214975.1. Lineage (NCBI taxonomy): Eukaryota > Viridiplantae > Streptophyta > Magnoliopsida > Gentianales > Gentianaceae > Gentiana > Gentiana macrophylla. The sequence goes on from CM047807.1 coordinate 111,221,237, forward strand.
AAATCATCAACAATGGTAAGGAAAAATCTATGTCCATGAACACCAACAATTCTATAAGGACCCCAAATATCCATATGTACTAAATCAAAACAGGATTTGGACACAGAATGACTTAATGGAAAACTAAGTCTAGACTGTTTAGCTAAAGGACATATATCACAAATCTGTCCATCAGGCACTTGAATGTGAGCATTGTCCTTCTTTAAGACTTTCAATCTTTGGTCTGAAGCATGACCAAGTCTGTAATGCCACAGCAAGGCTTGATTGCAGGCAGTCTTCTCATTATTAGTCTTCACATTATTCACAACAGGAAAATCATAACAAGTACTGCCAGCCTTTAAAATGTATAGCCCTTTTACAATATTAGCTGAACCAATCCTCTTGAGTGTTATTAAGTCCTGTATGACACAAGAATCCATAAAGAACTTCACATTATATGCCCTAGATCTAATGAGCTTGCTTATAGACATCAAATTACAGTGAAAATCAGGAACACAAAGCACATTATCTAGGATCAGGTCATGATTAACTTTGACTTGTCCAACATGAGTGATATTAATATCTTTACCATTTGGTAAACTCACAAACTGATTAGCAACAGATCTACAATTACTGAATAAAGCTTTATCAAATATAATATGATCTGTTGCACCACTATCCACTATCCAGTCTAAACAAGTAAAGGCTCTAGACAAACCTGCATCCATAGGGCCAAAGTTGGAAGCAAGAACAACTGAATTTACTGAATTGAAACCAGAACTGAAACCAGCATCACCATTATCAAGATTTGAAGAATTAGCCATAGAACCTGCCCTTAGGATGTTCAGAATTTGCTGATATTGTTCTTGTGTAACAGGAGCCTTGGCATCCACTGTTGAATCTTGATCAATGTGATCTTGAACATTATCTGAATTAACATTGTTGGATGAAGCAAATCTGCCTCTGCCTCTCCCTCTAAAGTTTGGAGGAAATCCATGCTTTTTGTAGCATCTGTCAACCGTATGTCCTTGCATACCACAATGAGTACACTGAGGTTTTTGATTTCCATTGTTGTTAGTCTTCCTAAAATTTCCATTTGAAGGTCTGAAATTACCATTGGAAGACTGGTTTTGAGTAAACATAGCACCCTTGTCAAAACCTCCAGTAGAAGTACTTCCAAGATTGGTAACAGCACTGGCAGAAGAGCCTGAATTCCCATAGTGTTGCTGCCTTTCTTGTTTCAAGGCCATTGAGAAAACACTCTTAACTGTTGGAAATGGTGAAATCAGTAAAACCTGAGACTTCATAGTTGAAAAACTATCATTGAGACCTTTCAAGAATCTGATAACATAATGCCTTTCATTGTGTTCTTGGTACCATTTCTGACCACAATTGCATGTAGGAGGAGGAGTTAGGGACACCAATTGATCCCACAAAATTTTGAGCCTTGAAAAATACTCTGAAACTGAAAGATCCCCTTGCTTCATGCTCTGAATCTCATCCATTAAATCGACAATCATCAAGATCTCCACCACCAAATCTATCTGCAAGATCTTCCCATTTCTTGTCTTTGTTGCATAATTCATCACACTTTGAGCAATATTCTTTGATACAGCATTTCCTAACCAGGCCTTGACCATACTATTGTTTTGCCTCCATAGAGCTAAATGCACATCACCAACCGGGGGCATGGGAACAGAACCATCAATGAATCCAAGCTTCTTCTTGGATGAAAGAGCATTCAACATTGCAGTTTTCCAACTGTGATAATTGGATTCATTAAGAACAGGCTGAACTAAGATGAACGCTGGACTTTCTCCAGGACGAGGAATCAAATCGGCAGGAACAACAACAAGATTATTCTGATTAGCCATAATTGCAAAACCAGCAAACAAGAAATCGAAGAATATGAAAAACCAGGAAAAACAAATGCAACGATCCTGATCAAATGATCAACAACAAATCAAAAACAGAAACAAGATGCGGAAGCAATCATCGCTCCGATACCATGATGAGTTTCTTCATATTATGAAGAACTCGAAGTAAAATGGAAAACAGAAAGCATAAACAGAAACAGAATGGAGAAAACTAAAACAGACTTTTATTGATTGATATTCAACTTGATAATTACAATAGATGATCTTAGTCGCTTATATAGAGTGTAAGTAGTTTGCATTGATACAACTTGGAGTAGTTACAATAGATAGAAACTAACTAACTGACTCCTAACTGATTTGACTAACTTCTAACTGATTTTGTGTGTAGGTGTTCGACCATATGCTTGAGAGAGTTTCCAGAATCCAGTTTGCTGTCTTGTGTTAACTTCAACACCTAGCTCTCTTGCATTCCGAAGCTAGGTCCCTTGGACAAACACCAGAGTTCTGATGCATACACATCAGTACTTAGTTTAAACGAAGAATGCATATTGACAATCGTTAAATGCACAACATCTAAGACTTTGGAGGCACTACAATGACATTCAATTATTATGTAGATGTTGGATGTGTTTGACCTTTACAAAGTTAAACTTAAACCCAAATTATGGTTTCATGATTGATCAAGTGCGGTGCTTTTAACATGTGCCACACACGATTTACATAGTTAGTTTGCACATATTTTTTAAATTTGTTTTGGTGTGTTATGAATCTACATTTTGTATGATAATGTGTTTCTAAAACGAGACTTGTTCACTTGGTTCAACTTGTTAGAGTTTAATGTGGATGTCATCCGTTTTTGGAGCCACCATGGTCCATGGTCTAAACATCATGTAACCTGGTTTCAGAAATCAATGATGAAATTCGAAAGTGAGTGAGAATGAAAAAGTTAGATACAATTATGAATATTTAAAACTCAATTATGATTTCGAATGATCCTGTCGTAAACCATTAATTATGACATGATATGGTAACACGATGCATCAATGCGTGTTATTAAGACACATCTTTAAATAAAATTGACATTGAATAAACTCTTATTTTTAAGAAAGACATTGAATAAACTTTTTTTTTTTTTTTTTACGAAGAAGACATTGAATAAACTTGATAGAATGATTGTGTGTAGTTATGTTTATAAATATATTTGAAACTCAAATTTTTTTATTTTTATTTTTAATCTCTTTAAATGAAATACATATGAGGCATTTTTGTGTAGAAAAATTAAAAAAAAAAAAAACTACAAACATTTCCATAACAACAACAACAATTAACAATAAAGAAATCTGCCGTGAATACCGGTAATATGGACAAGAATGGGGGATGAGGCAGGGAGCAAATAGTGGCCCGGCTGTCGGATGACACCTCTGTGGAACAAGTAAAAAGCCTACAATTCCTCACTTTCTTATGGTAAGGTAAACAAAGAGATGCTAAAGATGCTCAAGACAAGAGCAAAAACGCTACAGTTGTTGTTGTTGGAGCGAAATCTGATACTAGTAATTAGGAAGATGTTCTTACCTTAATTCCCCTAATTCCAAACACTCACTCATGTTTGTTTTCTTTTCTTTTTCTTATTCTTACTGGACTTTCTACAAACAGTTGGAGTTCGTTATGAACCTTGTAAGTCGGCCACAAGAGAAGTGACTGTTTTCTGTTTCTTTTTTTTGGGTTCTCCTCCTTTTATTATGGTGTTGTGGGAGACAAATTAAAGGAAAAGACCGACTTCAGGTGTGTGAGCCAGTCAGTGAGTGTCTTTCTTTTTTCTTAATTTATTTCTGCATTATTTGTCTCTAGTTATGTCTTATTCATTCATTGCTTTTTATAACCGGCTCTTTACTGTTTTAACAATACTTTAATAAACACTTCACTTTTTTGAAGAAAAAAATTGAAACAAAAGGCTAAAGGTGTGCACAGATATTCAAACGGAATCATTTTCTTTCTTCAATGATAGTAAAAAGGTAAATAATGTAGAGTCTGTTTCTTCTGGTGAGCATTTCTTAAGCCATCTGCTTTCGGGGCCTCTTTTTGTTGTTTTGCAGTTGAAGAAGAAGAAGAAGAAGAAGAAGAAGAAGAAGATGAAGATGAAGATGTTAAAGTTGCATTATTGAAGCACTAGTGTCCTTTCACTCTGAAACGTTTCACCTTCTACTCCAGAAGCAGATCTAGAAGTATGCTATGTTCCTCTCAATTATCTCTTCAAGTAGCATAAAAACAGTTTTTTTTTAAATTTAATCTTCTAAACATAGCAAGAGCCAAGAGTGTGTATTGATTAGTTTCCTTCACCATTTACATGTACACTTCCCACGTTACACTATATGTGTGAGTGAGTCTCTTTTGCTTGAACTGGTGATTTTTATATTTCTATGTCTAATCTTTCATTTTGAAGTTTTTACTCATCTTTTGTGCAAATTTTTTTTCTTTCACATTTTAGTCTAGGGGTGTCATATGTCCAACAACAATCAGCATTTGAAGGTAAGTCATGCTTCAACAGAATAGACACTTGGCAAAAATGGACTAAAGAGGTAAAAAAAATACATTGATGAGGGGTAATTGTAGCACTTGAGAACTTTGGTCTAGTGGAGCTACTTTAGGCATAATGGATTGGATAACTACTTGGGCCTATCGTCATCACTTGGCTTAGAATGGTTAACCCAAGTTATCAAGTCCATTATCGAAAATCGAAAGAACCAAATGTGTTTTCCTTTTTAGGTAAGTATTAGAGTAAATAACACTGGCTGTTTGACTATCTTCTAGGTAATGTTTTAGTCACATTGCTATTTCATAGACTTTGGCTATTTACTCATGAATTGATGCCTTGAATTTGTCTATGTAATTGCTACTAATTGATACCATACTTGTGTAATGTTCCTCCCCTGTTATTATCAGCATCTCTACGGATTGTATATAAGTGCAAATCTTACACGAGGCGAATATGGCTAAGGACTACAATGTATTTCCTAAGTTAAATCAGCTCGAAACAAAGAGAAGAAGGCTTACTTATATCTTAGCTGTAAGTGCACTATGCATCTTATCCTACCTTCTCGGTGCTCGACAAGGTACAACTAATCCACTCGCCAACCAGCAGCCTGATGCCCTTAAAAAAGTTGGATGCAACGTGGGGTCCCCTGAGAAGGAGAATTCGGATGATGCTGTGGCAACATCGAATTCTGATTCATCATCTTCATTGTCACCACCACTGGACTTTGAAAGCCATCATCACTTAGAGGTTAATACTACAGAAGACATCCAGCAATTTCCACCATGCGACATCTCGTATACTGAGTACACCCCGTGTCAAGATACGCAAAGGGGAAGGAAATTTGATCGAAATATGCTGAAATACAGAGAGAGGCATTGTCCCGTTAAGGAAGAACTGCTTCGGTGTCTTGTGCCTGCTCCTCCTAATTATAAGATGCCTTTCAAATGGCCACAAAGTAGAGATTATGCATGGTATGCTAATATCCCTCATAAACACTTGAGTGTTGAGAAGGCTAATCAAAACTGGATCCAATTCGAGGGTGATCGCTTTAGATTTCCTGGTGGTGGCACTATGTTTCCATATGGCGCTGATGTTTACATTGATGATATTAATAAACTCATCCCTCTGACAAATGGAAATATCCGCACGGCATTGGACACTGGTTGTGGGGTATGTAGTGTGTTGCTCATCTGATATCTCGAATAACGAAACTTATAATATGGTTGCTTTTGGGCTAGTATAATGACTATGGCTTTTGTTTCTTTCCGAATTATTGTAAATAATATATAGGTGGCAAGTTGGGGTGCTTACCTATTGAAAAGGGACATAATAGCAATGTCTTTTGCCCCAAGAGATACACATGAAGCACAAGTATGGTTTGCACTGGAACGAGGAGTTCCTGCAATGATCGGTGTTATGGGTTCTCAGAGAATGCCTTACCCAGCTAGGGCATTTGATATGGCTCACTGCTCTCGTTGTCTGATCCCTTGGTTCGATTTTGGTAAGATACACAAAATCCACTCTTGACATCAAGATATATAGATATGGTTTACTAGATATCTTTCACATTCATCTATTTGTTACTCAATGCAGATGGACTGTACCTGATTGAAGTGGACCGAGTTCTTAGGCCCGGTGGTTATTGGATACTCTCTGGCCCACCGATCCGCTGGAAGAAATACTGGCAAGGATGGGAGAGAACCCAAGAAGATCTGAAACAAGAGCAAGATGCCATTGAGAATGTCGCCAAACGCCTTTGTTGGAAGAAAGTAATTGAGAAAGGTGACCTTGCTGTGTGGCAAAAGCCTTTGAACCACATCGAATGCATAAAAAGCAGAGCAATTTACAAATCACCCCCTATGTGCAAATCTCGCGACCTTGATGCATCTTGGTATTAACTACTTCATTATCTCTCTCTCTCTCTTGTCTTTCTCCTTGTGTGATTGTAACAGTTTGGGAATTTGTTATTGAAGGTACAAAGATATGGAAACTTGTATTAGCCCATTACCAGAGGTTGATGATTCAGATGAAGTTGCTGGTGGCACGGTAGAGAATTGGCCAGGGCGTGCGTTTTCTGTTCCTCCTAGGATCAGTAGAGGTACAATACCAGATGTCACAGCAGAGACGTTCAAACAAGATAACGATTTATGGAAGGAGAGGGTGTCGTATTACAAAGGGCTTGTTAGTCCATTGACACAAGGGATATATCGGAATGTGATGGACATGAATGCAAACCTTGGTGGATTTGCAGCAGCCTTGCTTAAGTATCCGGTATGGGTAATGAATGTTGTCCCAGTCAATTCGAATTCAGCTGATACCCTTGGTGCCATTTATGAACGTGGACTAATCGGCACGTATCATGACTGGTGTGAGGCATTCTCGACTTATCCTAGGACATATGACCTAATCCATGCAGGTGGAACATTCAGTGATTATCAAGACAGGTAAATTGATCTTAATTTCTTGGTTTTTTTTTTTTTTGCTTAAAGCCCCCGATATCTGGAACCCACTGGTCCGACTAATCCGGAGTTCGGGCCGGGTCGTGCCTGCAGAGTCTGACTCTTACTCAGGGTAAGGCCTAGCCAAGAGCTCTTTCAACATGGTTTTGTTGTCTGGTTATTTACTAAAACGGGGCATTTAAATGCATCACACTCAACTTACCGAGACACCACACATACTACGAGTTCATGCTGAAAACTGAATTTCAAAATATCTGTACTTGCATAAAAGAGCATTTTTAGGCCCTAAAATGCTAAAAAGTGAATCATTTACGAGCTTTCTTAATACTCATCATATTATTATTTTTGTGTGTGTGTGTGTGTGTTGATGAATGTGTGTTTGAAGGTGTGACATCACATATATACTGCTGGAAATGGATAGAATATTGAGGCCAGAAGGAACAGTAATATTTAGGGATGAAGTGGAAGTCCTTATAAAAGTGAAAAGCATAACTGATGGAATGAGATGGGAAAGTCGGATCGTGGATCATGAAAGCGGGCCATTTAACCCGGAAAAAATTCTTGTTGCTGTCAAAAGCTACTGGACTGCTAATCCTGATCAGAAGACGACTACCACTGCGTAACTCCCCATTCCCCTGTTTTAACAGAAACCAAGAATGTGATAAGGCCCACAGAAAATAGGCACCCAACTTTTACGCATAAAGTAACATTATTTTGCTACGAAAATGATGCTACTTTATGTGCATTCTTCTGTGTCAGTTTTCTGTGCCAGTATCTTTTTAACAGAGGACAGGAACCTCGAAGGCGAGGAACCTCAACTCCTTATGTTGGCTACGTTTTTTTCGTGTTTGTTTTTGTTTATTGTATGAGACATGAAATATGAAATCACGCGATGTTTTAATGTAATTTGATTAGTGTGTTCAGAACTCAAGAAGTTGAGGGAGGGGAAAGTCTTAGGTACTGAGAGTCTTAGTTCTGGCCTTTATTATGGTCTTTTTTTCTTTTTTTCTTTTTTTCTTTCTTGAAAATGTCATTTTGATGTACTGTGGCAGAGCAGGTCTTTAATTAATCACCGTTCTCTTTTATACAGTTGTGCATGTTTATGTACATTTTTAGATATAGGGTTGTTATTTGGTGAAATCATAGCATAGTAAACACAATGGATGAATTATTATCTTCTTGATTTAAAGCTTACATTCTTAAGAATACAAGTGTGATGATTTAGAGCTTTGTTCAACCTAATGAAGAAGTATCATTAGATCTAGCTTAGTAGTACATGTCATTACACTTCCCGGTGGGAAGCATAATTCACTTTCAAATTTACTTTTACCAAACCAACGTAAGAATGGATAGGGTGAACAATTTTTTGCAAACCAGGCCACACGGAAAGACAAACCGTATGTTTCGGTTTGTATTTAATAAAGAAGTAAATTGTTCAATACAAATTGATTTTGATTCAGGGATTAAAAAAAATATATTTCAAAACCAGACCATTGTGAGTTCTTTATTACCATTGATTAAAAGTATGTATGTATGCATGTATGTATAGTTACTTACCTCCAAAATACTAAGCCTTTTGATGGGAGATGGTAAATGTTGTCGTTTGATACATATATCCTTGAAAATAGTATGCTGGAGCTTTTGGATGATATGGTATTTTTAACAAAACGACAGTATAATGGACATTCTTATGGACAAAGAGGACCTGAAAACTCAGCACAACCACATCGGTATTTGGCAATATCTTAACCAATTCAATGAATCATATTCCTTCCTTCCTTCCATCCATGGATGCACAGCTAACAGCTAACAGCTTTTTAAAATTCAAGACTTTGGAGAAATATCGCAAACGAGTAAGGAATAATTCTTTTGCCTTGTTGTTCGTCTCTGGTAGAAAGCATTTGGGGTTTATTGTTTTGCAAAGTGGTTTATTTTGATCGACATAGATAGTATTAGTGGTTACTTCAATAAAAAAACCATTATAGCCTTAATCACATTTCACAGAATATATATTATTATTATTCAAGAATCACGTGAGTTAATCGGTTGTTGTTCCTAAACATAGTGTAGTTTTCTTTGAACAATTTTGTTTTATCATCAAACTGTAAAGAACCGGAAACCAACTCAACCCCAAATCAACAATTTGTGCCTTAAAAAAACACTTTCGTTTTTGGTTCACAAAATAAGCCAACCATATCAAACAACAAAACTCATCCAACACACACACCCCTTATTTGTTAAGTGCTCAACAAGTCATTTGGCCATCCATTTTTATATCATATATAACAAAACTTTAAAATAATTGTTTTCATAGTATCAAAAACAGCGAAATAAAATAAAATAATTTGAATGAATTTCATAGTACTAGTCTCTTAAAATGAGAAGTTATTCTCTCATGTCGTGTCAAAATTGTAAGCAACAGTCGAGCATTGGTTTAAGACAGCTTTTGCATCTTTCTACTTCCTCAAGGTGAGCAATATGTACTCCGCATACAGGTCCCTGTCAAAACGTACACCCCAATCAAATGCCATAAACTTATTTATAAGCTACTTGTTAAGGCACCACAACACCAATCTACTTCTAGGACATCACGGTTGCATTCGATCTCTACAAAATCAAATCTAAACTCCAAGTATGAAGCCATGGTAGCTATTAGCCATGGTGCCTTTACACACGCCTTATCATAGTCACGTAAAGCCAGCTAAACATACTAGGTGGGGGTGGGTAAGGGTAAGGGTAATTGGAGATCTTACATTGAGTGCTGGATGGCATCAAGAGCATTAGCTGCAGGCAAAAACGCATCAACAGCAACCTCCTTGTTCTCATTCTTCTTGTCTATTCAATTATTATAATCATCATAAATATTGTATTTCTATATATCCTTATAAGTAGTATTTTTAACACATCTATGCTCACCAAGCATAGTAAACAAGGAATGCTACAAAAAGGAAACAAAAGTTTGAAGGGTAAAAAAGAGCTAATCATTATCATACAGTCTTCAAAGAAACGGCGAATTTCAGCCAGGCGATGTGGAGGGAGCTGGTTGATATCTGTGTAGTGTCGGTATTCTGGATCATCAGCACAAACTGCAATAATTTTGTCGTCGCTCTCACCCTGGTATATAAAGAGTTGAAACTTCACATTTAATTTACATTTTTATGGTTTTATACTTGTAGAGAGGAGGGGGAAAAGGGATAATTGGATTCAAACACTAACTTAATTAGCTAGGGACATCCAGCCAAGAACAGTGGATTTAATGGATTCTTTATCTTATAGACTCAAACTTCATTTTTCTCTATTTTTTTTTTTTTTTATACAGAATTTCTATTGAGAGTGAATTGCATCATAATCCCTACAATGCACAATTCGTACAGAAAATCTGTATTATTGTGCGGTAAATGAGTGCAAAAAATTTAGAGATTTTGTAAAACATACAAGATTAGGAGTTACCTGATCAATCATAGGCATCAGTCCTACGGCCCTTGCTCGAAGAAAACAACCAGGAAGTACAGGTTCCTGTAGGGCAAGGCAGCATTACAGATTCTTAGACATAAACTTGATCAAGGCTAGCATTTATAGATGTTGATTTTCAGTCTACAAAATTAAACATGGATCACCAGCAACAAGTCAGTTCAACTGGTAAGTACAAGACCATGAGTCTGATTCCTACTATCAACTGTGTTGGTACGTAATCGACCAAGAGAGTGACCTTAATTCGAAATTAAGCATGGATCAGTCGATCACAAAATCATACTGACCTGCATAAGTACTAACACATCCAGGGGGTCGTTATCATCGCATAGGGTCCGAGGAATGAAGCCATAGTTGTGGGGATAGACCACTGATGAATAGAGGATACGGTCAACCTAGAAGAAGTACAAGAGAAAAAAAGAGAGACAGAAACAGGACCTTAATGTTCATAAGTTGCATTTGAATATATATATAAAACTATGTTTAGTACAAGTAATGAGAAGAAATGTGTATCTAGAAAAGTTGAAATCTCACCTTGATGAGACCAGTTTTTTTATCAAGTTCATACTTAACCTTGCTTCCTTTAGTGATCTCAATAACCTGCAACAAGGTCATTATTGTGGGGGTACCGGTAGTACTTAAACAAAACAAAGCCACAAAATAAACATCACATTCTACAAGTGAAAGGAGAAGAGAAGAAGAAAAAGGATGACATACGGCGTTGAAAATTTGAGGAGCTGCCGGTCCTGCATCATCAAATCACTTATGAATTAGATAAACATCAACTAACTACGGGTGATGCGCAATGCCCAGGCATGGATGAAGAAACCAAATATACAGGTAAATAAAGACGTATTTAATGGCACCACACAAAATCTACCATTATGGCATCATAGAGAGAATCGATTTTTCACAGGTGATTCAAGAAATGATAGTCGACTTTTCGCCGATCAGTTGTGAGAAAGTCGATTATCAGCTATGGGATTGACATTGAATAAGTTCATTGTTTCCATTGTGGTGGCAGGGTAAAAGGCTAAAGGCACCCAAAAAAGGGGGGTGAAATTATCAGGGAGTTAGTATAGTAACCTATTTCAAGATCATGCCACGGATGGGCAGCGGCGGATCTCCTTGACATCGATGAAAGAATTCTCTCATTCAAACGGGGAACTGATGATTTCTGTCCCTGTGGCTGTGATGTGGCTTCGGCATCACTTTCGCTTGTATCCATGCTCATTTTTCTTCAACAACTCGCTGTGCATATAGGATATACTACTTTTAACTAAAATCTTAGGTGGTTGCTGAATATGAAAAAGCAAGCCACTAATACTAATCAATTAATGAAATACATGCATCAAATTTCAAAACTCAAGCCACTAATACTAATCAATTGGTAATACATGCATCGAATTTCAAAACTCAAGTCACTAATACTGATCAATTGTAATACATGCATCAAATTTGATACAGCTGAGCTAAAAGAATCTGACCCAAAGAAAAAGCAAACACAAAATGCATCATCATAACCACTCTCCAATTGAGAAATTGGTGAATCTCTCGTTTTCATATAAATCACTACACATTATGAATGCATCGAAAGGAATTCACTAATTAGGTTCAATGAAATGGACGTCGCTTTTGCTATCTGAATCTTTAGAAGAACTCGTAAAGATCTCACAACACAGCAAATGATCGAACACATTACATAAAAGCTTTTTTTTAACTTGTGCAATCGATCGTGGCAAAGCACCTAATCGCGGAGGCTTAGATATTCATACAAACATAATATGAACAGTTTTAATTCACTACTGGATTTTAAATCAGATATATTAATCATAATACATAAGATTAAAAGTAACCCAAAAAAAAATCAGCAACAGAAGAAGAAGACATACCTTAGCGTAGTATATTAACAAAACAAAAATGGTTGAATCGAATAAACTGACGGGAGAAAGAATTGTTATTCGTCGGACAGCCATAATCTTGTATAAATAGAGGCAAAGCCCAGGAATCAGTCAGCTTCGTAACCGCCGGGGAGTGCGGGCAAGAATGGGATATCTGGTATTCCGCTGCACATTACTACACTAGTGCTCATCCATTCCTACTATACAAACTTGGGGAAAATATTGGTCGATTGCAAAAAAAAAAAAAAAAAAACAAAACAAAACAAAAACAAACAAACAAACAAAACGAGGTCTATTATATATTTATATTTAATTTATAAATGAAACGGCGTAGTTTTACGTTTATTTATAATATTTAAGAGAAAAAAGTGTCGATTAAACCCATTTTGGCCAATTGACTCATTCCGCGATCTGTTTTCTACCTGTTTAGGCCCATTAGTTGAAAAGAAAGAAAAAAACCATCCCTCCCCTCTTCGTGCTAAACTACCCCACTATTTTTCCACGACCACCAACTCCTCAAAACCTCAAACAAGAGGATAAATGTGCTTCTTTAGTCCAATAAATCAAATAACCATATCAAATCGCCAAGCTTCCTCCTAATTCATCTGGTAATCTCAAAACTTACACTTTTCATCTTATGTTTTTTTTTTTTCTTATTTAAACAGATTAATTTTCTTGCTAACTCTTCTAAATCGGTTTTTTTGCTTTGGTGTTTCTTTCATATCTACAGGTTATTTCTTTGACTTAATTTTAAGCAAAATTTCGGCTGTTTTGTTGGTGTCGGGAGGATTTGGTACGCGTTTTGGACTTTTCTATGTTTTTAGAGGGATATTTTTCTTGCTAGTTCTTCTCGATCAGTTTTTTCCTTTGGTATTTCTTTCACATCTACAGGCCCTTCCTTCCGTTGACTCAATTTTAAGCAATATTTTCGCTGTTTTGTTGGTGTCAGGAGGATTTGGTACGCTTTTTGGACTTCTATATGTTTTCAGAGGGATATTTTCGTACTATTCTGGATTCGGTTACTTTTGCTTTCTCAATATGAATACCTGATTAACTTCATTTGTTTAAATTTGCTTGCTATTGGTTTTAGTTTAGTGGATTAGTTTGTTTTTTTTTTCTATTTCCTTTTGGAAATTTCTCTTAGTGGGTTGTGCTGGGTTGTTTTCAGAGTCTCATTTCAGAAGGAGAATAGTGATGATGGTGATTCAATTATTGTTTTCTTCTGCTTTTAAAGGTATGCGTTTTTCTTGCATTTTCTCGGTTTTCCTTTGTCTTGCTATGAAGAAACCGCCCGTTTTCCGGACTTGCAATGTTTGACAAACGCCTATGTTTTCGGTAGGCTTTTATGCCAATTTTAAAATTAGAAGATTTGATACGCCTATGTATGTTGCAGGCCAAGATGAATCATGTTTGGTGGAAAACGTTTTTGAAATCAATGTGGTGGGTTGAACATGATGTTCTACCTGCACCTGCTGCTCATATACCTTAATATGGCTTTTTACAATTTCTATTTAGGATGCACATATGCCATGACATTTTTTGGCCAACAAGTTTTAAACTTTGAATGATAGCTATGTGCCTCTAATCTAGTCTACGCGACTCTAATTAATGTTTGCAGTGTGACATTATTGTTTTACACTTCGTTACAACTTACAAGATGTTGTGCATCCATAATCAAGACATCACCGCAAAATATGTTGCTTTCTTACATCTATTAATATTAAAAGGAGATGTTCTCTGAACAAAACATTTTTTATTTTATAAAGAACTTTTTTCGCTTTCCGTCATTTCTTCTGATGTTGCGTGGAACACCGATTTTGCGACAATGATGTTTAATCGGAGGATATAAGGCTATATAAAGTGTATTTTAGTGGTGTTTTCGGTGGCGGCGCTTGGTGGCCATGGATTCGGCGGTGGTGCAATGTAAGAGACGAAGACGGGGGCAATTCGGCTTTGCCTTATGTTTTATATTATTTTGCCCGAGGCTTAAATGAGTTACATGGCTCCCATATTTATAGGAGGAGCAAACTTAGTAGCTAAGTAAACTAAAATATCTAGATGGTAAGTGGATCGAATATCTCGGCGGCGCCCACACAGGATCGAGGTCATTTGGCGGACCCGTTTATCAAATGAGATCGCGTGCCGCCCCTAATCTCTTTTGTCGTCGCATAGGGTTGAGGGCTTGGAATGGGTCGAAGGCTCGTGGTACCGATTTGACTTGAGAGCTCGTGGGACGAAGAATGGCCGATGGCCTCATCCACTAATGTCGGTGGTTGGTCGAGACCGAATGAGGATCCGCGGACGAAATACGATTTAGGCACATCAATGGCCCCTACTCCGTGCCTTAATCATTTTCTCAAAATGTTAGCGGGGAGTAATAGTCTGTATGCGGATCCGTTGCCTTGAAATACTGTGATGGCTCTCATTGTTGTGGCGGATCGCTGTTAGCTTTGCCTAAGTTCCGTACTCTGAGTAGATCTTCTCGTTGCTTGTATGTAGTTGATGAATTTCTCTTCTTGTGGCTTGTGCCATGAATTGATCTTGTCCTTGGTGGCTTGAGAGCTTTTAGTTTTGTAGAGGGCTCGCTCGAAGACGAGCTCCAAAATATGATGCCGACCATATATGGTCTTCTTACAGAAAGGTTCGCCCGTAAGCGAGTTCCAATATAATGCCGACTCCAGAGGTCGGGCTTATAAAGTGCCGCTCAAGGGCGAACTCCAAAATATGATGCCGACCTGGCGTCGGGTTTATAAATGTTCGCTCGAGGGCGAACTCCAAAATATGATGCCGAGCTGATGTCGGGCTTATAAGAAGGTTCGCTCGAGGGCAAGTGCCAAATATGATGCCGAGCTGAGGTCGGGCTTATAAATGTTCGCTCGCGGCGAACTCCAAATATGATGCCGAGCCGAGGTCGGGCTTATAGAAAGGTTCGCCCAAAGCGAGTTCCAAATATAATGCCAACAACTGAGGTCGGGCTTATAAAGTGCCGCTCAAGGGCGAACTCCAAAATATGATGCCGACCTGGCGTCGGGTTTATATATGTTCGCTCGAGGGCGAACTCCAAAATATGATGCCGACCTGGCGTCGGGTTTATATATGTTCGCTCGAGGGCGAACTCCAAATATGATGCCGAGCTGAGGTCGGGCTTATAAGAAGGTTCGCTCGAGGGCGAACTCCAAAATATGATGCCGACCTGGCGTCGGGCTTATAAATGTTCGCTCGAGGGCGAACTCCAAAATATGATGCCGACCTGTTTATCGGGCTTGATCGCCGACAACGCTCTGTCGGGCTTAGTCGCCGACAGCGCTCTGTCGGGCTTGAACTAGTGTTGATGGAAACCACCAGTTGTATGCTGTGCATGTAGCGGATGAGCTTTTTCGCCGATTACGCTTATCGGGCTTAGTCGCCGACAACGCTCTGTCGGGCTTAGTCGCCGACAACGCCTGTCGGGCTTTTCAGTAGTAGAAATCCATGTCGATGAGCTCATTGACATGGAGCATGTAATAAAATGTTTACTTTATTTTTACTCGAAATATTCCATCTTTTTCGAGTTATTTATTTTGGGTCCGACATGTCCGTGTATGTATATATATATAGGGCCCCTTGTTTTTAAGCGAGGTCGAGGATGTTAAAGCGTCGAACTTGCTAAAAATAATTGAATTGAAAGCCTTACTTGTTTCTGTTGAGCTTGATGACTGAATCGAAAAATCTGATGTACGGCCCCCTTGTTTTAATCAGGTCGTTGCGGGCTTGGTTAAAATAAATGTATAATTCAGGTCATTCCCGTCTGTTTTAAAATTTCTCCCTGCGGCCCCCTTGTTTGGGACAAGATTGAGATTGCGAGTAACTTGTCTGAAATAAATGTTGAGGTCGAGTTTTAATTGGACTTAGAGCTTGCCGACCGAGGTCGGGCTTAGAGCTGGCCGACCGAGGTCGGGCTTAGAGCTGGCCGACTGGGTGTCGGGCTTAGAGCTTGCCGACCGGGTGTCGGGCTTAGAGCTGGCCGACCGGGTGTCGGGCTTAGAGCTGGCCGACCGGGTGTCAGGCTTAGAGCTGGCCGATGAGTCGGACTTAGAGCTTGCCGACCGAGGTCGGACTTAGAGCTGGCCGATGAACAAGTATTTGTAGCAGCGTTATCACCAATAAGCATCGAGGTATGACTGTGAAGAATTCCGTGAATTATCCGTATTTGACATCACCTGAACCAAACCTCTATAACAATTTCTTGATTGTCCAGCAGAAATCCCTTTCGAGATGATCCGGCTCCGCGTATTCTTTCCTTTATGTATCATTTTAGTCCCCGACGACTCATTGAAGAGAAGGATAGCCAATGACTTATCACTCGAACGATCCCGCATAAGGCCGCTCATCAATCTCATGATGTACCAACCTGAAACACGTAAGGCTAAAAGCAACAAAAGGTCCCTGTTTTCCAGAAAGAAGTATAATAGGAGAACTCCATGTACATAACACGGTAACAACTTTGAGAATTGCATCTTTATTCAAAATCAACACTAGTCTCTTGAGAGAAAATCTCAAACATAGCCAGCCAAAATAATTGCAGGAAGCCGACACCATATTTATTCGAGGAAGTTTATTTCCATTCAAGAAATTGAATAACACCACGGGGGAACTCGTTTTGCTGGACACGGCTGAATTTAAATCCGCATAGAAGTTGTCATCCGGGTGGGACTACGCGGCCTAAAAAGCCTTTGACAAGATCGGGATACCTCCTAGTAGCTTCTCGAAATCGAGCAAAATACCACTAGATTTCTCCAAAGTTTTTCGGTGTGGTTGCAATCGAAACAATATCAAGTACAACATCAACAGCTACATTAGCTAATCTATTTCTTTCATTTAAAGTTACGCCTAACTTATCAAAGCACATAAGAAGCTCTTCATCGGCTTCATCAAGACTATTTAAAATCAGTTTTTTTTTTTTTTTTTTTTTTTTTTTTTTTTTTTTTTTTTTTGTCAGAGTAATAACACATACCTCGAAAATCAATTTCTGGGTAAAGATTATCAAACCATTTGGGCTCTTTCCAATTGATGATTTCAATCTACAATCGAGCATCCAGTCGGTCTTCTCCTTTCTTGAAGATATGAACTTCACAAAACTCTTATGATTGCCCTGAAAAATCGATGATGATGGCGCCGATTTAGGCTGGGGCGACGGCGGCATGGCGGACCTTCGAAAATCGAGGATTTTGTGTAATTTTGACATGATTTGAAGAGGGTTTGAGATTCAGAAAGAAGAATCCATCTGAATGAGAAGGAATTTTCGGATGAAGACTTTGGGGAGAAAACGAAAACCCCATTAGCTAGCAAAGAAACCCTCGTTTTACAGCAAAAGACTCCTAGTAACATAGTCTTCATCCTGATGCTGTTGAAGCTGAAAATGGCGTAGATGCAGCCAAAAAATCTGGATGACCCTTTTTTCGGAGATCTGGTTGAAGATCTTGGGGTTTGGATGAAAATCTTGTAGATCTAGATAAAGATTTTGTAGGTTTGGTCATTGATCTTGCTGAAAATTTTGAGATCTAGATGTAGATCTTGTTGAAGATTTGGCCGGAAAACCAATAATGGGCGGTTTCAGGCCGCCGGAATTTCTACATCTGGCCGGAAAACGTTGAAAAATGTCGATTTCCCGGTAACGGAGCCAACTGATGTTGCGTGGAACACCAGATTTGCGGTAACAGTGTTTAACTAAGGGATATAAGGCTATATAAAGTGTATTTTAGTGGTGTTTTCCGGTGGCGCTTGGTGGCGGCCATGGATTCCGGCGGTGGTGCAATGTAAGAGACGAAGACGGGGGCAATTCGGCTTTGCCTTATGTTTTATATTATTTTGCCCGAGGCTTAAATGAGTTACATGGCTCCCATATTTATAGGAGGAGCAAACTTAGTAGCTAAGTAAACTAAAATATCTAGATGGTAAGTGGATCGAATATCTCGGCGGCGTCCACACAGGATCGAGGTCGCTGGCGGACCCGTTTATCAAATGAGATCGCGTGCCGGCCCCCTAATCCTCTTTTGTCGTCGCATAGGGTTGAGGGCTTGGAATGGGTCTGAAGGCTCGTGGTACTGATTTGACTTGAGAGCTCGTGGACAGTAATGGCTGATGGCCTCATCCACTAATGTCGGTGGTTGGTCAGACCCGAATGAGGATCCGCGGACCGAAGTACGATTTAGGCACATCATCTTCGAAGTTTTTTTTTTATTGGATTAGGCAATATACATGAGCCGATTTAACCGTGTACTTCCTGAAGGTAAACATGTTGTACTATTGCCCGTATTTCCTTTCCTGTGAAGAGATTACCATCTCTAATCTCTTTATTTAATCATTCTATTTTCGTTTTGTTGCTGAAGCCAAGGTGCCATGATTCCGCAGATCGGACTACTCCTACTTATACCATAATGATGAAGATAAATGTAGCTACTTTTATGTGGGCAGCATATTTTTGCAATGGATCAGATTGGAACAGAAAGTGTCTCCCATTTATAGATGGGTTGGTCATTCCTAACCTCATCACCTTTTTCCTTTTTTTTTTTTGTAAGCTGCTTTTAATCGTTTTCGGTTATGATTATTTGTGGATATGAAAATTTTGATATTTGATGTTCACATTGGGGAGGAGGAGGAGGTTCACCGAAGGCGGAGATCATGACTATAACACTGTCATTTTTTAACGAGAGAATAATATTCGAGGTGAGTTTTCAACTCCTAAAAAAAGCTGATACATAACATTGGTTATGTGCTATGCAAGATCTTATTGTTCGTTAATTATCATAATCATAATCGTTAATTATCATAATCAACTCCTAAGAAATCTCATATTGACTTTCATTAGGCCAATTTCGTTTGTATGGACTCCATGTGTATGGGTTACAAGTTTGCCTTTCCGTCTACTGTAATTGTAGAAAATCAAATTTTATTCATTCCTAATGAAGGTTTGAGGAGACGCATTGAAGAATATTGTTGGGTAATGTTTTTTTTTTTCATGTAGTTATGACTGCCAACGGCAAAAGAGGGTTTTATTCTACCCAGTAGCCAGTCACCGAGTCACGGTGTCTTTTCAATGTGAGTTGTATGATCTACCTTCAGAATAGATGCTCTGCTTGGATTTTTGGGAATATATACATGTAAAATATTGTCTGTTTCTGTTCTTTTTAACGTGATTTAGATAAGTTTTTTGTTTTTGTTAAGTAGATGTCAGAAAGGAATCGGTAGGTTATTTATACAGGGTTTTTAAGACTTGAGGGATTTCTTTAGGGAATTCACTCTATCTGAGGACAAAATCATACCTCACACCACTCCACTTCTAATGTGTAGTTCACTAATGAAAAAGATTTAAAAGCCACTACATCTACGTATATAACAAATCATAATCGTTTATTTTTGCAGAGATGGATGGTTGCTACTTGGAGGATGAGAAGCATGGCGGGGGAAAATTGTAGCATTTTACGGTACAGAGCTGAGTTGGCTTATTGGCAACCAAAATGATTTATTTTTCTTTTTCCCCCCTACCATGAACTTATTCTATGTGTATTCGTATTTGCTTTATTTGGCGTAGGAGGTAATATTATGATAATGATTACATAATTTGTTATACTAAATCTTTTATACATTTATCAATCCCCGTGCATTACATGTGTTTTTCTACTAGGCATTTATTGAGGATTAGTAGTTGTTTTAAAAACTACACAATCCCGTGCATCGCACGGGTTTTCCTACTAGTATATATATATATATAGGTGGGTTCTATCGGCACATGTCAAATTACTGCTGGCATCCTATTACTTCCGGCACCACACTTTTTTCAAAAAGACGAATGTCATTCCCACTGGTGTTCCTCCTTCAACACCAACGCCAGTGTCACTAACGTTGGTGTTCAAGGAGGAACACCAGTGACAAACTTCACGTTATAAAAGTGGCACAATTTAAGAACGTCAGTCCACTGGTGTTCCTCCTTCAACACCAACGTCAATGTCACTGACGTTGGTGTTGAAGGAGGAACACCAGTAGGGATGACGTTTTGTTCAGCAAATTTTTTTTTTAATAAATGAATGTCAAAAGTAATTTGACATGTGCCGATAGAACCCACCTATATATAACATTCTTCAAATGAATCAAATCTTAAAGATAAGTTACCTCCCTTAATTGTATTTACTAGCATAACTTATTAGTCTTGACATTACTAGGTTGGTTAAATTGAAATCTGAAATAAATAATAATTTTTTTTAGAATGAATTGATTTAAGTATATGAAGTGTTTAACTGTTGAAGTGATGTGTATGGAAGTGCTGAAAATGAGTAAAGATGATAAAATAATGTATAATATGGGCTTACATCAATACTTTGCTATTAAATGTAAATAGATTATACTTCATTTAATTTCATATTTAAGAAACATAAAAAGATGATCAATCATTAATTTAATATTAAGTTGTATTCTAATCATTCAAAATTTGAAGAAAAAAAATATTCATTTAACATATTAATGATCGTCTAAAACAACTATCAACACATTTCAACGTAAACAATGTTTTTGGATTGAAGAGTAATCGGTGCTTTCGAAACAATGCATATGTTAAAAGAAATTCGTCTGACAAGACAAAAAACGAGGTTGGAGCACAACAGAGAAGTCGGAATCACTTTCCGGTTCAATGGAACCGTTGCAACGGTAAAAAAGCTAAGGCAGGGGGCGGGGCAGTGCAATCGAATTGAGCAAGCATATAAAAAAGAAACTTATGCGGTTCCAGATCAACTAGAAGCATTTAATAGTTTTTAGCTATGAAAATCCTTTTCTAAGAACTAATATTAAAACTTAATTATAAAAGAGAATCAATTTTCGAATGACAAAACTAAGTGTAACAAAGATAAATGTCATTTTAATGCAAATGCAACGTATATATATGATAAATGTCATCCTATATGTATATTAGTATATATATTTTTTATTTATTAACTTATAAAAAAAAGCGTGGTACAAACTACACATGAAGACCGTCAAATTTTTCTCCACGCCAAACTAACTGAACTCAATCACCAATCAGTTAAAGTAACTGTTTAGTACGGAAAGGCTTTTATCCATTGTGTATAAATAAATATTAAACTTCCATTTCTTGCTTCAGAAAAAAAAACTTCAATTTCCTTCCTTCTTTCTTTCTTTTGTTGCTTTACGCGCGAAACCCATCTCTCCATCTGAGCAATACGGTACGGCGGATTCTTCTTATACTTCATCACCATGGACGATCGAGGTCCACCGGAATCCCCACAACATTCTCACTCAGACTCAGTACAGTATTCTTCTCTATTAATTGCGCTTCCCTTCTTTATCAATTGTATGGTTTTAATTATCTTTGTTTCTTGATTAATTACGTGTAAATGAACAAGATTTAAGTTTATAAAGATTATGAAATCAGGACTCTGGATTCATGGGTTTTTTTCTTGTTCGTAAAATTACGTACTGAACTAATTAATTAATTAGCAAGTTGAGATGATTTAGTTAGTTAATAAGTTAGAATTCATATATATGGATCTTGTCGTTGTTGTTGTACATGAAATGTGTGAAGCTTCTTGCCGCATTAATTGTCAGGTTTTGTTTACTGAAATCAATACATATTATGTTTCTTCATCATTCTTGATTTCTGGATATCTATATACTATCATTCATGCATGCATGCATGCATGCTTCATTAATAAATCTCATTATTGATGAAGACTATTTTGTCCTTTTTATTAATGGGGAATATATTTTTTTCATGGTGACTATTTATCTCTTAGCTTAGGAAAAAAACACACACACAGACAGATGTATATAACAAGAAATCTGACATGTAATTAAAGCTGCAGTTTTTCTAATTAGTGCCACAACTTTTTGACAAACCTTTTTCTTGTTTATATATAGGAAGAATCTTCTGCTTTCGATGACATCCTCAGTAGTTATTCACCTATAACGCCAGCCAATGATGCCTTTGATCCAGAAAGCTTCTCTGTACTTGCATCCCCTCCACCCAATCCATTTACTAATCACAATTCTCAACTTCAAGAACCGGTTTCACATCATAATTCTGTTGCTCCTACTCCTAGGGGGCCAATTTATCATGGTCAACCAATATTTGACCAGAGGCGGCCACCCAACCCAGCTGATAATGCTGCTGCTGCTGCTGGCTTTGACAATTTCTTGTGTTCATCCAGTTCTAGTCCCCAAATCAGGTAATTGATAAGCTCTCATTTGATATATATTGTTATGGAGTATATATCTAATATTTCTTGCCCTTGATAATTTGGTTTGATAAATTAAAGTTTCTAAATACAGGAACACATCAAATGATAATACCACTACCGGGTTTTTCTGGGGATTATCACCCCCTACCGGATCAGGATCTGAATCAGTAGATAGTAATATCAAAACTGGGGAAATGGCAACTGGATTATTGCCTCCTTTGTCTTTAGAACAAATAAAGGAGCACTTTGATCTCCAGAGATGGGAAAGACTTATGCAGCAGAGATCAGATATCGCGCCATCTACATTTTGCCCTCAGGTCAAAGATACATCACTTTTCTCTATTTTACAGAATGTGTATTCAAAGTGAAATGCATCAATATCTCCACAAGGCATATTATTAATAGAGATTTAGCTGCAGATAGCTCAATTTTACGGCATATGGATGATTTAGATCTCACCAAATGACAGTTTTATCTAGTTTTTACACTATCTATTCCGACTGCTCTTAGTTAGTTTGGATGTTCAATGAAGTTTTCACTCTTTTCATGATCATAAAAACATTATTTGATACAGGTTGATCAAAACCAGCATGGTATCAACACTTTCGGTCTTCAATTCAAAGATATACAACACAACGCAACAACATCAGCGAGCAGTTTTCACAACAGACCCGAAAATACATTTCGATGGTGTACTGATTATAATTCACAAGTTCAAGAACCGGTTTCAATACATAATTCTGTAGCTCCTAGGCCAATATTTGACCAGAGGCCACCCAAGCCAGCTGATAATGTTGCTGGCTTTGAGCATGTAAGTTAAAGCTACAGCAAAAAGTTACACAGCATGCATATATATATCTTCTTAGACAGCACATTATCCGATACGAGTCACTTAATGAGATCGAGTATTCTATACTCAATACTCGTAGTCAGAAAGTACATTTAATACCTTAAAAAGATTATGAATTAGTAATCAAATTCACTTTTGCAGGATGATGCATCAGGGCAGAGAAGAGGGTGCAGATGCAAGAAGTCAAAGTGTTTGATACACTGTAAATGTTACCGGGTGTGTATTTTATTGTGTTCTTTTGATCTTTGTCCAAAATCTTTGCCTTTTTTTATTAATATTATTATTATTATTATTATTATTAAGGAATAAAAATAAATTCAAGCTTTTGTTCAATTCAATTGTTATCATCCATATAGCAATCAATCTTAACATCCTTTGTATTCTTATTCCTATTCTTAAACTATAGGCTACTGCTGGATGTTCCAATTTATGCCGATGTGCAAATTGTGAAAATATGTATGGGAAAAAGGCGGCTCCACAACCACAAGAGGCGGCTTTATTAATGCAGAATGAGCAATCTTCTGTTCCCCGTCATAACATGGCTCCTACTCCAACAGCACCTCCGGCATTTCAATCTTCCAAGTAAGATTCTTTTATGTATGTTTACTTACAAGTTAGAAAAGAAAAGGTTTGTATGAAGTTTGTATCTTGTCTCTGTGCTTGATAGACATGCATATATGGACATTTAGGCCTTAACAAGAAGAATATGGATTCCATTGACATCATAAAAAAATGCTTCGGGCACCACGGATTTACTTAATTATACATTGAGTGATAAAAGCAATAATATAATGAAATGGAGAAGGAACTTACTTTGTTTTTGTTTCAGTTTGTCATCGATCCATTTTCACAGCTATGCAGAGGCAGCCCCGAATTCCAGGAATGAGGCAGGACCAAGCATGGCGGCTACTCCTTATGGAATCAACCACCTGCAGCAGGCTATGCCTATGGTATCATCACCAACTGTTCCTTCTTATGGACCAAGCATTCCAACTGCAAATGCTCGTAGGTTGTTTGTAAATGTTCAGAATCCAACAACTGTAGTTAATCCCTTTCAAACAGAGGAGAACGTAATTCTTGGAAGAGCTGGTGGTGGGGTTTACAATATTGCTAATGATGAGTTGATGAGGAGTGGAACTGGATTCCATATGCAGCAACATGATCATCCAATGAATCAATTCTCACAGAATTTTTATGGATTCGGAATTCCAAATCCAGAGAATTGGGTGATTAATACTACTACAAATGCTGGAATATTATTCTCACACAATGCTCGGATTCCAACTGCAAATGCCGAAATGTTGGGTCGGATTCCAACAACTGTGAATCCCTTTGATACAGAGGAAGAGGAGGAGAACAAGGTATTTAATGGAAGTGCTGCAGCTGGTATGCTTGCTAATAGTAGCAGGGATGTTGCACACAAAATGCTTGAAGAAAGTCCTACGCCACATCCCAATAATGTTGCCGTTCAAGTAGCGTCTTCTTCTTCTGGTAATAGGCACGTTTCCGTTGACAGTCTCGACCCTCTGACTCCGGTGAACCCCATAACTACTACTTCTTCTTCTTCAAGAGCAGCTGGAGAGATGAGTGGCTACGACTATCTATTACAACATGTTCCTTCTCCCAAAGGGCCTGATGGGGCTCCGGTGAACCCCATATCTTCTTCTTCAGGAGCAGACGGAGAGATGAGTGGGTACAACTATCTATTACACGGTGATCCATCTTCCAAAGGTTTTGATGGTGGCCATACTGCAAAAAAATGATTGATTTTTTCCGTAAGGGCACATATGATAGGCGTTCTGGATTCTTCTTCCTTCTTCCTACTTCCTACTTCCTACTTCCTACTTTCGCATTATTGCTAGCTAGGTAGTACCACATTGTAATTAGGCAACAATATTCATTCATTTGGTCCCCAATTTCCGTAAAACAAAGATATGGTTCAGAGGAGGGTCAGCTTAATTAGTGCAATCAGAAGAGGGTTTATGCATGGGGTTTGCAAGTTGGATTCTAAAAGCTTGAAGAATTTATTTTACTAGTGTATTTGTATCATCCTATTCCTATGGAGTTTGTGTTATTTTATTATTATATAGGTAGGGTTGCATCAAACTCTTTCAAAAGTTCATGGAAACTCATACAATTAACTTGCCACTTAACATTACACTAAACACTTTAACATAACATAAAAGAAAAAAAAAAAACACAAATTTTACAATCGTCCTGGACCAAGTAACTATTTATTACATTTTCCTCTTTTTACTTCTCATTTATTGTTTATCCACTCAATTTTCACTACTTTACATTAATGACAATGAAAAGTCATTTTAGATTTTTTCATCAAGATTAATGACACATAACCAATTTAACCAGCTTTCTTAATCTGTGTGAAAAACCCAAAATAGACTTACATTTTGAGACGGAGGTAGAATTATATTATTAACAACTAAACTCCTTTTCTTACCGTCAAAAATTAATATCAAAAGCTATTTATAAAAGGGAAAAAAAATCAATTTCCCAATGACCAAATTACCCTAACAAGCGGATAAGAGATTGTACAACGAAGATATATGCCATCTTTATGCAATTCCAACGTATGATAAATGCCATCCTATATATATATATATATATATATATCTTAAATCATGAAAAGTACATAATATATACTAGGACACAAGTAAGTTGATATCTTACTCAAAAAAAAAGAAAAAGTAAGTGGATAGCTATCAATGGTGTAATTATGTTAAAAGCATAACAGAGGAGAAAAAATATCAAAAGACTATCAATTGCCTTTTTTCTATTTTTTTTTTATTCATGAAAAATGGATTTTTTTCAATATGCGTCTCGTAGTGGAGCAGGGATACCAAAGACAGTACGTGTTGTGGGGCTGATATGTGGGATCTAGGAAGCGCGTTGTTCGGCGGTGTTTGATGGCCAAGACAGTTTATGTGTCGGCGGTATCAGGGCCGGTCCTTATGTGAGCCCGGAGAGACGGCCGTCCTAAGCCCAACGGTGCCGGGAGGGCCTAACAGTACATGTTTCGTTAAAATAAAAAAAAAATCCGTGTAGATTCAAACATATCCAACCTAATATAATATGTTAATTTTTTTTTTTGATAAAGGCCTTTTTGTATTTACGGATGTTAAAAACGCGATAAGTATGTTTTAAAAAAAAAAAAAAAAAAAACTTCAACTAAAGACCCAATTCGGGAACTTGGTCTTAAACCCAAAAATGCTAGTGCCGTCCCTAAATTAACCAAATTCAGTTAAATTTGCATGATGATGGTACAGGTTTAACTACTTTAGCAAGGGATAGAGAAGGGTGCAAATGCAGGAAGTCAAAATGTGTCAAGAGATACTGTGTATGTTACCAGGTGTGTGTTCTTTTTGATCTTTGTCCAAAATCTTTTTATTCTGAGGTTTTGTTCAATAGCAACCAAACTTAGTATCCATTGTATTCTTATTCCTAATCTTAAACTATAGGCTAAGGTTGGGTGTTCTGATTTATGCGAATGTCAAAACTGTGAAAATACTCATGGCAAAAAGAAAGGTAATATGATTACTTTTCTTATACAATGCATGTGAAAGAGACTAAAAGAGTAGATTGAGCAGAGAGAAATGATTCGTGTTATTTAATACTACAATATTCCTCCTACAACGATTGTATTCTTGCGTTCGAATATATATATATATATATATATACTTGTAGCAGTCCTAATTAAGTAGGAGTTTTTCTACCTTATTATTATATATGGTAATTACTCTTTTTCAGACTAGTTGGCCAGAAAACATGGAACGGTAGTGGCTCCACAAGAGGCGGCTTTATTAATGCAGAATGTCGACCAATCTTGTATTCCTCATCATAACATGGCTCCTACTCCTACTCCTACAGCACCTCCGCCATTTCAATCTACCAAGTAAGATTCTTTCATGTATGTTTACTTACAAGTTAGAAAAGAAAAGGTTTGTATGAAGTATGCAGGACCAAGCATGGTGGCTACTCCTTATGGGATCAACCACCTGCAGCAGCCTATGCCTATGCCTATGCCTATGGCTATGGCTATGGTATCATCACCAACTGTTCCTTCTTATGGACCAAGCATTCCAACTGCAAATGCTCGGAGGTTGTTTGGAAATGTTCAGATTCCAACAACAGTAGTTAATCCCTTTCAAACAGAGGAGAAGGCAATTTTTGGAAGAGCTGCTGGGGTTTACAATATTCATTCATTTGGTACATTTGATTTTGTTTGTCCCCATTTTTTCCATCCTATTTCCGTTCTAAGGGATGATGATGTTACATAATAAACAAAGATATTGTTCAGAGGGCCAGCTTACTGCAATCAGAGCAGGGTCTTTGGGTTTGCTAGTGTGGATTCTAAAAGGTTGAAGAATTTTACTACTGTATCGTTCTCAATGGGGGTGCATCAAACTCTTTCATAAGTTCATGGAAACTCATACAATTAACTTGCCACTTAACATTACACTAAACACTTAACATAACATAAACAATACATTACACTAATAAATAGAAATCTCAACAATCACCAATAACACACAAGACTCCATTAGTAATTAACATGTGTGCAAAACTCAGAAGAATGATTTCATTAAAAATAATAGAGAGGATACCATAATTCTAATCTTCATCAACTAAATAGCTAATTTCGCAGCAGTTCCCTTCTCTTTCTCTCAACTAGCTAGTTGCTAGTTTGCTGCGAAATAATCGATACAGTTATAGCCAAAAGCCTCTCTCACCAATTTAAAATAATCAGAATATCTATATCTAATCTCTTTCAATTTGAATCGTTACATGACCGATATTATACTCCCTTTTAATGTAATCAATTACCTTGTC
This sequence comes from Gentiana macrophylla, assembly GCA_026214975.1. Classification (NCBI taxonomy): domain Eukaryota; kingdom Viridiplantae; phylum Streptophyta; class Magnoliopsida; order Gentianales; family Gentianaceae; genus Gentiana; species Gentiana macrophylla. The sequence continues at coordinate 111,249,381 of CM047807.1, forward strand.
CAGCACCATATCAGCATCTGCTTCTGGTTTGATCTTCACATGGCAAGCCAACAGCACTTTCCCAACCGTAATCGCCCATATATGTAGTTCATGTACTGCAACCACTTCTTCCATTTCGCATAGTCCTTTTTCGAGCCTTGTGGGATCGATTTCCCTTGGTGTGCTCTCCATAAGAACTTCCAGAATGTTCCTCAGCATTGTTATGGTAGTCACTAAGACGATCACTGAAAATATAAGCGTGCAGATCAGATCAAGGATTTTCCATTCGGGTTTGTACCATATGATTGCTCCACCAATCATTACTCCAATACTTTGGATTGAGTCTCCTAGAACATGAAGATAAGCACCTTGCACGTTTATGTTGCGTTGCTTCTTGTGCTTGGTTTCACCGCCATTTGGGTTCTCTACATCCTCTGCACAATAACTCGTGAGGAGTGGTTCATTCACATGCCCCTCGTGATGATTGTGATCATGCCTTGTAATGCTAACTCCGTGATCATGGCCATCATGATCATGACTATGTTCATGTCCATGTCCGTGTCCGTGTCCATGTCCATGTCCATGATCGTGACCCAATAAGAGTGCCATCAGTATGTTAACAACTAAGCCGAAGGCAGACACAAGGAACATGAGAAACCCCTGCACCTCGCCCGTGTTGTGTACAAGTCTAGCAATGGCTTCATACACCAGAATCCCAGCTAACAGCCAGATCAACTGGATCGAAACTAGCGCTCCGAGTATTTCAATTCTGAAAAAGCCGTAAGACTGCCGCGAGTTAGCTCCCCATCCAGATGCCCACAAAGAAAACAAAGAAATTGCAAATGCCACTACATCGGATAACAGATGAGCTGCGTCGGTTAGTATTGCTAGACTGTTGGCTTTAATCCCACCAGCAACCTCAACACTCATGAACAGAATGCAAAGAATAACTGCAATCCAAAGTTTCTTCATGGCAGCCAATCGTTCTTTTTCATCCTTGCTACTTGTTTTCGCATCTGAAAATCCACATGTTACTCCCTCACACACTTTACTCGTGCCAATGCCCTTCTCGATAATGGGCTGGTCAGAATGTATGTCCACTACATGATCATGCTCTGAGATTTGTGCATCCATCTGCAGGAACAATGATACAAATTTACACTTACATGTAAAACATCTGCCCAACAATACTTACAGAACATTTAAAAGCAATAATGCAGGGATGGGGATAGCAAGAAATAACGTGCAGCCAGGGGCGGCTCCACCCACAAGCTTGTGGGTGCGGCCGACCCCCTAAAATAATTTTTTTTTTTAACAACAGTGGAGATTTTTTTTAATAAACGCATATCTATGTGTAACTGACCCCCTTATTTTTATACATTGACCCTCTATTTTTTATCTGTTACTCTATAATTACATGTACAGAGGTAAATATACAAATATATGTGTGATACGGGAAAAAATTGATAAATTTCCGACCCCCTTGTCAAAATTCCTGCAGCCGCCCCTGCGTGCAGCTGACCGCTAATGTCATGTATACTAGATAATGAAACATTGGAATAATTCTCAACAAAATAAGCATGGACCTAGGGGTAACCAAGGTCCAAATGGGCTATAGCTTGAACCAACAACAAAAGAGAAGAAAATGGTACAGAAAAATTAATCAGACAACCAAGACATTGTATCCAAAACAATCTCATTAACTTAAAAAAGAGCCATTTATGCTTAAAATTTCTATCACACCCATCTGTTTTCACCAACCCATAAGTTATAATTATGAGCTACAATCCATAATCATGAATTGAAATTTTAAGGGATCAGGAGGATTTTGAAAAGGAGAAATCATTCATGCACTAATTACAAATTTGCAAACTTGCATTTACAAATGGACATAAAAATACACATTAAGAGCATACGGATTGTTCTGAACACCTAAAAAAGCAAACACAGAGGCCCTTTAAGAATTTATTGCAAAGCAATATAATAAAATATAAATAAATAAAAAAAATAAAAAGGGAAAGAAGAAGAGAGGAAAAGGAGGAGTACATACCTGGTAATCGGAACTGAAGGGGAGAATACGGGTCGGGTGTCGTCTGCACAAAAGGTTTCCGAGTTTCAATGATTGATACAAAGATAAAAAAAAAAATCCAATAATTAAAGATAACTCTTCTAGAAACTCAGATGAAAAGGCATAATAAACTATCACAATAGCTGGTGCAAATCCTATTTGATGTATCAAAACCAATAGAAATCTTCTAAAATAGGTTTTTGTATGTAAAAACTTTCCACCAATATATCCCTTTGAAAATGTTGACTTGATATCCTATAATACGGAAAAAAAGACACGTAGGAAAATGAAACAATTATTCCCAAACTAAAAACATTCAGCAGGCATATCTTTGTCGGGCCAACAAAAAAAAAAAACTTGAAATCAATAATAATTTTATAATCTTTTACAGAATAAATAAATTTTTTTTTGAAGCATTAATTTTCTTCTCTATATTTAAAATCTCTGAGTGCTGTTTATAGTTATTTCTCAAAAGCAAAAGCGATTACCAGAAAAAAGAGATGAACAGAGACACAACAGGTGGCGGACGGCGGAACCCTACTTCCGAGAGTAGACAGATAAAAAAAATCAAAAAAAAAATCTAAACAAATCAAAAAGAAAAAGATGTAAGGCATAATAAAAAATCAAATTCAGATTCGGATAGTACCTGAGGATCTTCAAAAAGCTTGGATCTCAATGAATAAAGAAGAAGAATTGTTTGAATAAAATCGTCTAGAACTGAGTAGAGGAGGGCAATCACAAGGAATCAAACATCAACCAGCGAGTTGGCGACAGAAAACAGGAATAACACGCGAAGATGGTGTATGCCTTATATTGAATACAATAAAAATAAATCAAAAAACACTTTGAATTGAATAAATAAATAAATAACTAATCGCAGGTAGTAGAGATTGTCTCCTATACGGTAATGGAAAAATAATATTCATATTTTTCATAAAAAAAGAAAAAAAAAAAAAAACTGCGTTTGTATCCTATACGGTAATGGAAAAAGCATATCATTGGCATGAATTTTTCAACACCCATGATGTCCCGGTCTGGCTAGACAATTGCTTACAAAAGGACATGTATAAGAAAGATAACATCGTTTTCCGGAGGTTTCGTTTTTAACTAATTTCAAGATCTCAGTATTGGCATGAACGGTTAATTCTACCATGATGATCGCGCTGTGCGCCCTCTAAATCGGTGTTTATCTCTCAAATTTATCTGGAAGCGCGAGATCTACATCTAGCATTGGCGTGGATAATAATGTAGTTTGATAGTGCTTAGTGCTGTATATTCTTTTTTTTTTGTTTCCGAACAGTTTGTACATCCTTTTCTACATTTTTATATAAATATCCCATTTAAACCAAAAAAAAAGCATATCATCTATTCATTGACATATTTGGTAAAATATTCTCGAATAGTTTGTGAATAGTTCATATCCGAACCAATCTATTAAAAATAGGGCCAAAGACCCAAAAATACACAAAACGGACTTATTAGACTTATAAGGACAAAAAGGAATCTGTTGGACTTATAAGGACACAAATTAGATAGATAGACTCAAATACCCTTTTTTTTTTTTTTTTTCTCAAAACGAGCACTTTATTAATCAGAAAGCCTTTAACAGGTCTGATACATCAGAAAGTTTTGTGCGCCAAAACAGCAACAAATCGACAAAAATAGACTATTTACTAATCTAAATCGCCAAGCAAGTCGTAAATTCTTCGCCTGCTCTACTGCCGTCTGAGATGCAAATATGAAGGCTGGGGGCCTCTCTTCCTCCGAGTTGTGCAAAGCTCGGTTCCTCCAAAGCCAAATGCCATAAACTGCTTCTCTCCACGTATATTTCCAATCCGACAAACCAATAAAAGATCGGCTGGATCGATTAATGTTCACATTTATCCAATCATCAATCGTACAAGCTCCAAAGAACGTTGCCCAATGATCCCTGGGGGTCAAGATACACCACACATGTATTGCCCAACTACAATCTCTCAAAGCATGGAGGGGGGACTCTGATTCCATTCCACAGAGAGGACAATCCGGGGAAGGGATTATATGCCTCTTTGCAAGAAACTCATACACCGGTAGAGCTTCGTGTTTCATAGTCCATAGCAGAAAGTTACCTCGAGCTGGGCCTTTTAAGCCCCAAATTCGGTTCCAAGAAGGATCCTCGCTTGCAATATTCAAGCCTTGGTCACACCCCATGGTTTGGAACATGTATCCGGACGCAACTGTATAGTTACCTTTATTTTCGCCTTTCCACATCACACCCTCTTGGGACACTTCCAAGCCTTTCCACAGAGTCGAATATGCTTTACATATGCCTCGCCATATAGGTGAACATCCGGGTTTGGGATTCGCCGACAGCTCGACATATTTATAGGACAAAACCCGGACCCAAAGCTTCTCTTTATGGTGCAACAATTGCCATAGTAACTTCCCCAATAAAGCCAAGTTCATCTCGTTCAATTTACGTATGCCTAGTCCGCCAACTTCTTTAGGTTTACAGATTTTATCCCAGGAGATTGTATGCATTTTTCGCGAAAGACTCAAACACCCTTAATGAAAAAAGAAAAAAATAATAATAAAAAGAGGGAAGAGGCGCTGGTTTTTTTTTATTTTTATATATATATATATATATATATTTTTTCATCCAAGAGCCGTCGCTGTTTGTTTGATTTTTTTTTTTCAGGTGCTGTTGCTGTTTTTTTTATATTTTTTTTATATATTTTTTTTAAACCGATGTATTGACCATCGCGATACAATGACCACCCCCAATACATTGACCACCGCGACGCATTGATCACCCCGATGCATTGACCACCTCGATGCAATGACCATCCTGATGCATTGACCACCGCGACGCCCGATGCGATGACCATCGTGATGCAGAGACACCGCAATGAAGTGACATCGCGATGCAGAGACACCGCGATGCAGTGACCACGTCCGACGCAGAGACACTGTGATGCAGAGACGCCGCATTATGCAGTGACGTCTTACAATGGCGTCTTATTATATCGATTTATGCAGTGACGTTTTATGGTATCGGTTTATGCAGTGACGTCTTATTGTATCGATTTATGCAGTTGCGTCTTATTATATCGATTTATGCAGTGACGTTTTATGGTATCGATTTATGCAGTGACGTCTTATTGTATCGATTTATGCAGTGAGGTCATGCAGTGACATCATGCAGTGACATCGTATTATATCGATTTATGCAGTGACATCATGCAGTGACATCGTATTATATCGATTTATGCAGTGACATCATGCAGTGACGTCGTATTATATCGATTTATGCAATGAAGAAAATCCAACGGAAATTTCATCAAATATTTACACAAAATTCTAGGATAAACATGAAGACAAAAAATCCATATACCATTCACCATTAAGCCATTGCTAACCTATGTCACAACAATCAAAGATTGGTTGCTGCCATGCATTGTTGGCAAACTTTAGTTTCATTGGATTCAATGCTTAATCTTAATCTTATTACCTCAAACTTGTTCGGTGAAAAAAAAGACTACTTGTGGCAAAGCATATTATCTACCACGTGAAGAGGCAGCGGTGATAAATGACAAGCAACCAAAAGCGACCACACAAGAAGAAATGCCACCGTTTTCTAGTTCCGGTGACTAAGCGCTTTTTCAAACCTTTAAAACTAAAGGAGGGGCAATATTGGCAAAGGTGGAATAAATGGTGGGATTTGTTCTCGATGCATGGCTCACACATCATTAGGCCTCATTTGCCGTAGTTGGCATAGTTAGGTAAAGGATCACAAGGGCACCTTTTTCTACATGGACTTGGGACCACATTGTTGAAAACGGAGAATTCGAATTCAACAAGTTATTACCTCAACAGTAAAGCGAAAAGTTGGATGTCAAAACACCACATAAAACATCTATTTTAGTCGCTAAGGTGATAAATGATGCTCCTTTGCAATGAAACAGTGTAGATTATTAATAATAGTATTGTTTTCACCCCAAAGAAATTTATATTCCGTTTACCTCATTCCACAAATTTGCTATTTTCACCCAAAGCCAAAGATTTAAACTTTTCAAGTAGGCTTGAAGTTGAACCCCACCACTCATATTCTCTCCCAACATTCAAGGTTTCCACTAAATGAAATAGCACAGCGTGGCGGTCTCGCGGCGCCACCAAAGAATATTCACCCGGGAACATTATTAGTCCCTTTCCTTTGGGTAAGCATTGAAGAATTTGTCCTCCCGATTCAACCAACCCACAAAGGAAATCCTCTCCCACGGCTAAACTTGAAGTAATTAAACTACTACTTTCCCACTAATTCAAATCGAATTCCGGCCATTGCCAAGACCGTAAAGCTCGTCAATAACATGACCATGATAAATCCTTTTGTACCTCATTTCGCACCATCATCACTAAAAACCTCCAACAAACAATGAATGAAGTAGAAGACAAATAGGATCCCAAAGCACAAACGAAACCGTCTCCTCCGACAACACCGGTGAATGATTCAAACAAAGGGCTCACCACCGAATTTGAATTCTTACGGGAACCAAAAGCCTAGCGGCGGTCACGGCCTTTCCAGCAGGTGTAAGGCGGTGCCGCCTCAGGCTCTTCAAACAATGAGTCCTCCATGACTCCATCCTCACCGATTCAGAGTCTCTTATGCTTCTTTGCGATTCTACTTTCCGAGAGAGGTGGTGGAGGGTAGCCTTAGCTCCATCCGACCCTCGACATCAATCTCCATGCTCAAAGGAGGCACGGCCTCCTCCGTCGGGCGTGTAGGTTCAACAGAGACCTAGGTCGGGCAAGAACTCACCAAAGAGAGAAAGTTTTGAAGCGTGTTTTTAGATTATTTTATTAGATTAGAGAGTACTTTGGTCCATGTAGATATATTATGTCATTATGTTCAATGATTCCTTTTACGTCATTTTGTGGCTAATAAATATATAAAACTATATTTTTAAGTAATTAACCCTTAAAAATATATGTGTTTCTACCAAAAAAAAAAATAAAAAAAAAATATATATATATATATATATATATATATATATATATATATATATATATATATATATATATATAAAATAAAGAGGAACACTTTTAACATAATTACCCAATTGAGCCATTCCATTTCCGGAAAAAAGGCAGTATCAAAGCAAAAACACAAATAAATAAATAAAAATAATATAATGTGTATCCTACAAAATCTACAAAATAAATAAATGCATATCCTACAAAATCTCCAAAATAACATTTATTCTACAAAAACTTTTTGCAAATCCTTTCAATATATTGATTTTTTTTTTTAAATAACAAAGTCCAATATTCAATTTTGGTAACAAATTTTCAACAAAATCTCTTATAAATAACTTCACAAATCCTTTAAATCGTTTAATCAAACAAATTCGGTAACAAATTCGGCACTATTTTTTAAAACACAATAATAATATTTTAAATAATAGTAATAATAATAATAATAATAACAACATGTATTCTACCTAATGCAACTCAAAACGTGCAAAGCGATGACCCGCTCCGTTTCCGATAAAAAAAAGACATTACAAAAAAACACAAAAAAAATAAATAAAATACCGCATATCCTACCAAATCTACAAAATAATGCCTATATTTACAAATCTTTTTGTCCAATATTCAATACATCATTCTCACGTGCGCCGTCGGTTTTTATTTTTTCTCATGTAACATGCGTGCATTTTTATTCGTTTGTTCACGTTTCCTAAGTGCACCGTAACCTTAGTACCGCTCGAAAGGGATGCAATAACATTTCTCCTAATCATAACGGGAAAGAAATTGGAAAATTATCACCGTGGCTGCGAAAACCCCAATATCAAAATTGAATCCACCATTCTCAATATTGTCGTGATTGTGACAATACTGACAATGCTGATGGATTCGTTGCTTAGGAGTTTTGCACCGGCTCCTTCCCCTATCGGCGGTATGAATGCTAGGTTGGCATTTTTGAATTAGGTTAATTTGTCACATCAATTGCGTTAAGATTTCTACTTGCATCGTTACTTCTCGGTTCTATAATGACTATTTAATGTTAAATATCGTGATTTTTTTTTTCTCTTTCTTACCATTTATTTTCGTTTAGATTTAGATATATTTCTTAATTTTCTGGAAAAATATGTTGATGTCAAATTTAAAGGTGTCCGGATTCTAGGAAACTTTATCCTATTAACGGAACTGGAGGAGAAGATACAACAGATTGGGTAACTTAGTTATCTACTAGGTATGTAAAATTAATGCATTTATTTTGAAGTATGTTTTGAATTTTTCTTAATTTTAGATGGATAGTAGATAGCTTTGTTGATGTCTGATTCCGTTCTCTCATTTCCTCCTCATTCATGGCAGCAATTTCCTGAAAGTTTGATATAGGCCATCCTGCACTGCTCAAAACGTCGGAATCCAAAAATTATATTTAACGGGGTACGTAAATATTTTACAAAGTAAGTAATTTTTTTACGGAGTCCAAAATATTTTTCTATATGTAAAATATAGAGTATTGTTATTTTTAACGGGGACTTCATTGTGCATCCGCCACTGCATAGGAGGGAGTGGCGGATGGATTGAATTTCATGGGGGTCCAAAAGCAGACAGTCTCTTCAGTACGAGCAGTCTGAGCATATGTAAAAATTTTCATGTTTGTTTGCGACAATGAGAGATATGTGCGTTTCAAATTAGTAGAGGGGAATATGTAAAACTTGATTTATGTGTTTTCAGTCATTTATAATGTTTGGTGTCTTTGGCTTTATTGACATAGAAGTGACATGGTGGGTGGACTGTATGAGTGTTTTTTCTATGGAGACTTGGACTTCTGCCTACAAGTTCAAGATCTATCGCCACCTCAGCGTTTAAAGGTCTTAACAAATGTCTTGGTTGTTGATATTCTCCGATGAAAAGGACATGAAATATTTCAGGTGCATTTCTTGATGTTGACACAACATAGTATAAGTCCATTTTAAATTTGCTTAATCACCACTTGGTGTGATATGTCATATATAATATATAGCTCTAGCAATGCTTTTCTCTGCTTCGAAGTCATCTCTTGCATCAATAAGATGGGTGCGATTATGAAATTAACACAATATGCTGTGAAAACATTTCTAATAGGTTACACAATCTCTGAGTTCACTGTTTTACGTCTTCCATTGGATCATTAGTTCAACCTCAATTTTATGATCATGTTTACTCTTCGTACAATCCATAAATTTTTTTTTTGGAGTTGAGTAGCTAGCATAGGTTCTTTGTCTTCTTTGATTATTTTAGTTATGTTACAGAACAATTCTCTCTTCCTCTTCTTAATTTTTTTTTTCTTTCTTTTTTCTTTTTGGGTTTATGCAGGGGGGGTTAGAAGAAAAACTAAATGGATATGAAATGAAACTGATGTATGTTTAGTTTCTAGAACTACTGCTATTTCACTGCCACTCTTTAAAGATAATGAGATACACACTATCACTGCTATGCACAATCTATATACGTTCGAGTGAGAATATTAACTTATGTCGTTCACACAATTTAAAAGAGGTTTAGCGGTTGGCGGGACCCTAGCTCCATCGTGAACAAAATTAATTAGACAATGATTTATTGTGGGTACGTTGTATCATTTTCCATTCTCAAATAAGTAAACAAAAAAGTATTATTAAGTTTATCTACAGCAACCGTTAGAAATCCTAATATGCACGTATAAACAGTAAAAAGAGGTCTTAAACATTCTATTGTCTTAATAATGTCATTGTTGTGGTGATCACGTTGCAATGCCAGATGTTTGTGCCCGTATTTTATTTCCTATGAATATAAGATGAACTTAAACAAGGTATTTCATCGATTTCTTACTTTAGTTTTATACATTTTTTAAATGTTGTGTAAAAGTATGTAGACAAAACAATCATGAACTTAAGAGCATTGTTTCTAAATTTGAAATAATGTTTACCTTTTTGTGGTGTCATATTAGTAAGAGACGTAGAAATTGACGTGCTCTTTAATATTTGATTTTACAAATTTCCAGCCATGTGAATGGGTTATACAAACTGATATTGTACATCATTGGATATAATCTCATTATTTATTTCATTTATGCTTCATAATTTTTTTGGTTTATCATTTTTATGCTTTATATGCTCTTATTAGTTTTAAGTTCTTAAAATGTTCTCATTCCCGTGCATTATGCACGGGTTATCAGTTAGTATATATATATAGGGAGACTTATATGTGTGTTTCACCTATCGGTACACAAATTTTAGGTGCTCAACATATATTTTATATTTTCATTGTGCAAAAAAAAAAACATATATTTTAACTATTTTTGTTTTTATGCCGAATTTTTAATTATACTTTTTGTGGAGTGTGCATATTAAGAAAACAATTAATGCGTTGTTTCTAAGTAGTGATGGACATATATACCCTATCACATAATAAATAATCTTTTGTAATATGAAATGAATATATAAACATTAAATGTTATGATAGAGATACGTTTGGAAAAAGAATATTAAATGATGTATTGATTTTCTAAATAAACATTTTTATGAGACAATTTATTTTAAAAAAATTGATATTTTTTATGGGACGAAAGTATTATAAGATGTGCATGATTGTTATGAATGTTCCACTAAGAGCAGATGTACTGGTTCGCATCAGATTTTGACCTCTATTGACAATATATTCCTACGTTACAACAAATAAAATAATATAGATTGACTAACTTTGACAATATGGTGTAATGGTGGTGGGTTTTAAGAGAGAGTAGATGGTGTCTCCTGCCATATAGATTTTCGGATGTTGGCAAAGACGAGTTGGGTTAAAAAGCAAGCTATTTTGGTATTGTTATATTGTCTTGCAATTACACAAAATGTCTATTCTGCATTTGTCAGAGGAGATGACAGCTAAATGTGTCTAAGCACGTTTGCTCTAAGGTTTGCTACTCTTCTTATCCGCATGGTCACTTTTGTATCTTTTAGAGTTCATTCCGATGACAGACATACACATCAGACAGTTCCTACTAGCTAGAGTAATCCGGCAAGACATCCTTTATCACTGTTTTTTTTTCATCTTATGCATTGAAGGCCTTTCTGCACTTATCCACAAAGCGACTGTTGAGGGAGACTTAGAGGGCATTTCATTTGGGAGGCACAAAGAGGTCTACGTCTTGCATATTTTGTTCGCAGATAATAACCTTCTTTTTTCAATGCCACTGTAGGAGGAGTTTAAGTGGTTAGGAAAATTCTAGACCGTCATGAGTTTTTGTCAGGACGTTTTATCAACACCCTCAAGTCCACCCTGTTTTTTAGCAAGATAATCGTAGATGCGGATAGGAGTGAGGTTAATCTGCATCCTTGGGGTTCCATTGAGTGTAGGAACCGGAAATTACCTGGGGTTGCCCTTTATGACGGGTAGATCGAAGAAGCAGTTTTTCCGGTACTCAGAGTATCGTATTCGGAAGAAGCTCAGTCGGTGGAAGGATAAATTTGTGTCGCAAGCCGCTAGGGAAGTTCTTATCAATAGTGTGTTGCAAGCCATCTCCACATACGTTATGCAATGTTTTCATCTCCCTAAGTCGCTTAGTGATACCTTGGAATCTATGATAAAAAGATTTGTATTTGGGGGGGTGTGGAGCAGAGGCACAAAATTCGCCGGAAGCAATGGGAGACGTGTACTATGCCTAAGGATTTGGGTGGATTAGGCTTTCGCAGTCTTAATTGTTTTAATCTTGCGCTTTCAACTGAACATGTGTGGAGAGTGTTGAAGATGCCTAATAGTTTAGTGAGCCATGTTTGCGGATGAAGTACTTTAGCCAAAGCAACATCCTAGTTATGTATGTGGGGTCTAGACTTTCCTATTTATGGTGTAGCCTTTTGGAAGGGCGTTATCTCTTTGTTTGTGACTTGAGGTGGAGGGTTGGTAATTGTTCTTTGATTAACGTCTATTTGAATGTGTGGATTCCCGCCCACATTCTTTTCGTGTCTTCTCATATTTGCCGTATGAGTTGGAGTTCAATCGTTATTTATAGCAGGTACTCGTTTTTGAGATCATGATTTGATCAACAATACATTTTATCCATACGATGCTCAGGCGATTCTAGGCATTCAACTAGCCTTGAGAGATCATGACGATGATATCATGTGGCATTATGACCCCCGTGGTTATTATTTGGTCAACTGTGGCTACATGCTTGCTACACAGTTATACCATGGGTCCTATCGCGGTTGGGACCGTATTCTTTGGACTGTTGTGATAGTGTTTAGAGGTGGATTTGGTCGGTTCCGGTGAGGCCACACATTGCACACATTATATGTAAGTGCATGCACAACTTCCAATTGAGGAATCCCTTTGTACACGGGCTATGTGGGTTTCACACGTAGAATCTTCATTATACTTTAATCTGATGTGGTATTCCGCTGGCAATTTGGGGGCGAATGAAAAAGGTAGTGCCATATTGTTTCATCGTATAAAAACGTATAATTAACCTACCAAAATTCATTACATATGATAGGAGACTTGGTATTCACTCGCATAGAAGATAATACAATTGTAAAATTTGACGTTGATTCCATCCAATATATAGACACCAAGTATATGGTGCATTTCATTATATGTAATAATAACTTTTTTAGAAGCGTAATAATTATTTAAAAATTTCATCACTAATACAACATTTTATTTTTTTTGAAACGAACTTTTTTATTAAAGATCAAGAAGTGGAACGTACACAGCTTACAGAGAAAAAAAACACAAAGCAATTGCATCATAAAATCATTAATCTAAGTTCCAAGCTAATCGGAGATTTCTAACTCGAGTTTCCACATTTTATAGTAAGACAGTAGTCGGCGGAGGACTATCTGCTACACCGTGAAAGATCTTATTTCGCCAAATCCAGATGCAGGAGGTCATCTCTCTGAATTGATAGGCTCATTCCTTATTGCGTCCCTGAGTGTCAATATTGCAACTAATCCATTTAGGAGCAGAGGTGTGGGAAAACAACTCATCCTAGAAGTACCTGGGGAGGATATTCTTCCAGAGCTTCATAGGAAGTGTGCAGTCTCTCAAAGCATGCATGATCGATTCTTCAGCATTCTTACACAGTTGGCAGGTCGCAAACTCACTGACGTGTCGTTTAAACAGCAAGGACATGGTAGGGAGGGCCGTGTGGGCTGCTTGCCACATCAAAAAATTAAGGCGCGACGGGCCCGTAAGTTGCCAAACATCTTTTCAAACCTGTGCCTTAGGGGCCTTACTCTCCTTGGTGAGGAAATCATAGCCGTCCGCCACAGTATATCTTTTACTAGTACCGTCTAGCCACACAATATTCATGTCGTCGATTCCAAAACCATCCTTTAAGAGATCAGCCGCATAGGAAATATTTTTCCAAATAAAAGAGGAGGTCGGCTTAGGCTTCAGAAAGTGATTACCGTATTTTTGCACCAAGAGCTTGACCCAAAGAGCCTGATCATCAGTAAGAATTTGCCAGACTAGCTTACCCAGCAGAGCTACATTCATAGAGCGAAGATTTTTGAAGCCGAGTCCTTCACTATCTTTAGGTTGACAAAGTTTATCCCAAGATAGGTAGTGCAACTTCCTCTCTGAATCCTCTTCGCCCCAAAAAAAACTTCATGCACAACTTTTCCAATTCCTGAAGGCAAGCCTGAGGGAGTTTCATCATCTGCATTGCATCACTAATACAACATTCGTTAATAAATAATTTCAATCTAATCAACAGTTTCTTCTCCTTTTTTATTTATTTTTTATTTTTTAAAAAGCTCTAATGAACAGTTTCATGTGACTGGAATGTAATCTTGACACATAAGTACATCTTAGGTACTTGTTTTGTTGCCCAGATAAAAAGCATAGGCCCGATTCCGAAGGAAAGCCCATTAGGCTATGATCGTAGCCTCGTTCCAAAGTGCTATTTGTATGTTGTAGGGGGGTTGAGATCATCTGTTCGGTTTCGATGTCTAATTTCAGTGTCTAAGTAAAAACTACGCAGTTTCATGTGTATTTTATTTTTGGGTTTTGTTATTTTGTTTTCCTTAAATTTTCTGAAAAAAATAAAATACACATGAAACTACGTAGTTTTTACTTAGACACCGAAATTAGACACTGAAATCAGACAGATGATCTCAACCCGTTGTAGGGTCCTTCAAAAAAATTGATACTCTAACCTTTATTATTTACTTATCTTGGTTTATGTTAATTATTATGTGTCAAATTTGTGCTTCAATGATAGAAGACAAGCGATTTTGATGACAAAAATATATCACTTATAGCCTCTAAGGGCTCACTGATACTCAAGTTATACTTTACGGCCGTCAGTTATCTCAATAAGGGTATTTCCCGACCCTATAGACTAGTCATCAGCTACAACGCCAGAATTGTACGCCCTTGTTGCTGACATCAAGTCTCTTCAATCTTCTTTTATGTATTGTAAAATCTGTTATTTTAGTAGGAAACTTAACTTAATCAGTCATCACGTTGCTTCATTCGCTAAAAAGCTAGTTACTCCAGCCTTCTGGACTGGAGTCTTTCCCTCGTGGGTCGTTTCTCTGAAACGTGACGAGGAGGCAGTTAGGCAGTTGAACTCTCCCTTGTAAAATTGGCTAGTTTTTTCTGTAATATATCTTTCGTTGCCCGGCAAAAAAAAAAAGACTAGTCATCAGGGTCAACGAAAAAACCTCGACCTCGTACATGGTCATGAATCTCAATAGGTACACCCAAGTCATGAACATAATCCTAACCCCTATGCCCCCCTGTCATCCGAGGTTTTGGGTTCAAGGCTTGCAATGCACGGACCAAGCCACGTTCCATCATTCACACTTGTACTCATAAAATTGTCTTTGATAATTAATATAGTCAACCATGTTGGCTACATAAGTGCATCTGATATGGAGCAAGCCTCCCCAGAACACCATGACTACAATCGCGGGGCAGGTTCCCTATATTTATCTCCATGGTGACTTTCTTCCCTCCATGACTCTTTGTACTCTTGCTACCTAATCACTCTAAATGACTCCGGGCCTATAAAAACCACAGTCTCGTATATCGTCTGACACTAACAGTTTACAGACCAAATCATTTTTAACTCTCCACCTCAAATACTGACTTGGTCGGCTGAGGGACTTCAACTAGAAAACTCCTATTGTCATGAGGTATGTTCGTAGTTTCTTCAAGGCTCGGAAAAATTGGCAAGTGATCGGAGCACTCTTATAACGTGTTTGTTAAATGTTTTTGTGTAATTAAGAATGTTTGAGAATGTCATAAATTTTTGGGTATTTGTTTATAAGGACTACTTTGAGTACTTAATTAGGCACCTGGCACTACAAGAAAATATGTTTTTCGCAACATGCAAAATGCTTAATGGCAGCGCTCAACGCACGCTGCAAAGTTAGGTGCCGCTAAAAGTAGAAAGCAATTGCGGCTTACAAAGAGCGTTGCGGTTGTATTTATGGCAGCTTACCAAGCACGCTACAGTTATAATTATGGCAGCTAACAAAGCACGCTGCGGTTGTATTTACAGCAGCTTACGATGCATGTTGCTGTTGTATTTATGGCTGCTTATTATACACGCCGTTAAAGTGATGTTGAATATTTTTTATGCTCGTTGTTAATAATTATATCAACAACATATTAACCTTGCTGCACACCAAAAAGGTTTAGAATGCCATTGATGATTTTTCTAAAAGTATTTATGCACTCACACAACATTATATAGCTAAATATATGAGTACTCAAAATCTAATACGAACCTCCAATGTATAGCTCAAATTGCAGTTCTAAAATCTAATGACAACCATTTACATAGTATCAAAATCTTACATGAACAGTCAAGTACAACAAAAATCACAACACCTAGAAAGAAACTCTTACTTAACACAATCAATGTTTTCAAACGAAGTCATAAACTTTGTCAAACAAAAGAAACAGAAACTACATATACATATCAGTCATCAAGAACGATGAGTTATGATAACATTGTGACCGTACTTCCCCGTAGATGCTCAAGGAGAAACATTTTATCATCCGGTAGAATCAGCTATCAAAATGGATGTACGAAAATAGATGTCACGCACCTTAACTTTAGGACCAGTAGATGCAATTAGGACTCCACCAACTGACAAGTGAAGAAGTTTAAACTTTCTTGATTTGAATCTGTATATAAACATCACACTAAGAATAGTCATTCTGAATGCTAAAAAATTAATATATTCACAACAATTAGTCTCCTAAAGAAAAAACAATTACTAACAGAAACTATAAAAATAAATGACAAGGTAGTTTGAGTAAAGCCATGAGAACATTAAAAGTTCATGGGTAATGCAAAATGTGGTGATATTGAGAAGATGGTGAATGGGAGAAGTTGAACACATGAGCCATGTCGTGTTAAAAAAACGACCAACTATACAAGATTTCATCAATAGTTCTCACTTTACTGGACTAAATATACTTTCTAAGTTTGGTCCATTGACTCCATTTGCTCCAAAAAAAAAGTTTGGTCCATTTACCTGGCGTGCATATATTTCCACAGGATGTATGTGAAACTTTTTAGAACACATGCAAATTCACTTTTATTAAAACCTGAAATCCGTAAAAGAGAGACAGAAATTCAGTGATCAATGGACCGTCAATTCGAGAAGAAAAGACATTATAACAGCAGCACTAATTACGAAGAGAAGTAATGTATCAAGTATTAGTTAAGATAAAGTGTACTGCATTACATGTTAAAGATAGAAATGATTAACCTACCCATGACAAAGCTTAGAATAGACGGTACTGTTATATGAAGTTCATCGGGAAAGACTCCAAAAGAGGGAGCAATGGTTGAAGTTGTGACCTTTTAAATGAAGTAGCTGGCAGACAAGAAAAAAGTGAGTGTATAGCATAAAAGAGTACTTCAAATATGACTTAATTTTTCAAATTAAATCACAGGCTTTTGTAGTCAATTAATTCTACTGGATTTTCCGAACCAAAGTACAAGGTCAATGTTAGGATTACGAGCAACAACGAAAAGTGCTAAACATCCGCCGAGTGAATCCCGACAATACATATAGGCCTCTTTCGATTCAAAGAATTATGTATCCTCACAGTTCCTCTACAAATTCTACTAGTCATACACACAAAATAAATGCTTTTGTCAAGCGATAACAAAACTTAGGATGCATACATGCAGGAGTTTATCCACTTTATTCACACCATTGCTCCAACAAAAGAATCACCTGCTCCAGTATTTTCCACTATGTTCATGTGGGACACGTCCACTGAACCGCACAAACTCTGTTTTTTCGAGGAAAAAAACAACTTGATCACTACTTTAGCATAGATTAGTGTCACTAGCATCCTAATTAAGCAATTAACCATGTTAAGGCATGACAAATGAGAACTCCAAACCAACATTCAAATGTATAACACAAACAAATCTTTTTGCGTTATTGGTAACTAACCTATCCTTTTTTTTTCTTTTTTCTTTTTAATGTTTGGCTTGGACCAACATAGACTTCAATTCGTGCAATCCTTGTCTCAAAGTACCAAAAGCTTCCCAACAAATTATCAATGTAGCATTTTGCGGAGTGAAATCAGAAAGATTCTTTCAACGACATCTACGGTTGTTGAAGATGAAGAAGCGATTATACATAAGTCCAAAAGTACCAAATTGTGAATTTTTTGAGACACCTAAAGCATCTGAGAAGACAGTAAATAAATATCACCCAAACTATCAGCTTTTCAAATCCACGATTCAAAATAATACCAAAGATGATAGCAAACTGATTGTAGGATCTAGATCAAAGCTTCGACCTTTATTGATTCAGCAATTGACTAAAGCTTATACGAATTCGAGCTAGGGTTTTTCGATCTGATTGTATAAAACGTGGACTATTTGGAAATAAAAACGAAAGTAACAACAATAATCAATCTCGATTATTGCCTCGTGATAATCCTATCTCGGAGAAAACCACCCAACTATTCTATCTCGGAATAATTGAAAGAAACTCCAATCTCGAAAAGTTTCTCGATTTAAAAACTAAGGTTTAATCTCCAAAATAATCTGAATAATATGTTCAAGTCGACAACTATAAATAGCAAAATAGAAACCTAATCCCTAAAGAAAGAAGGCGCCACTTATCGGTTGGGCACGAATATTAACTTCCTAATTAAATAAAAGGCCTAATTAAAAATAGCATAATTAAAAGTCCATAAAATAATCTGAATTTAATAAGCATATGCGTCCCACACTTGGGCTTCAACTCATCAAGCCCAATCAGCAACAAATAGGCTTAAAGTAGTTGGATCATCAATCCTCAAAGCCTCATTCTCCTTTCCAACATCTTGGACCAGCTTTGCATAAGCTTCTCGAACCTTCTTCTCTTGAAAACGTGTGATAGGGCCATCTCGAACAATAATAGGATCCTTGGGCTCGTGAATGCGGGGCTGATCATCTTGGATTGCATCAAAAGATATCCAACAATTAAGAAACGCCGATATTCAGGGAAAAAAAATGTTGTGACCAGATTTCTACTTCCATGACTAGTTGACGACTAAAATGATTTCCCAAATAAAAAGATAAAAATCGTTCAATTTCTGAAAATAAGAAATACAAATCAACTAGTTTACCTATAAATTCTTGTGTAGTAGGCCATAGCAGAGCGGAGTGATGGAGAACAGACCTGCTACCTTAACCGGGGAAGAGAATAGCAGGGGAGTTATCTTTTTTTTTTGTTCAGCGAGGGTTTTTTCTTTAGTTTTACAGAAAGAGGGTTTTTTTCCGATTCACGTGAGGTCATTTTCATTTTAGCCGGGGAAATTGGGGGAATAGCGGGAAGTGGAAAAGTTATGGGCATATTCAACAGCGCGTTATGTTAATCGTGTATGCGCATTATTTTGGCAGCGCATAAAGTAAAGCTTTGAAAAGGATTATCAACAGCGTGCTATTTCGGTACGCCGTTCTAGGTACTAAATCTCAACTATTCGCAGCGTGAATCGCTAAGCACGCTGCAAAATAGGGCATTAGCAGCATGTTTTAAATGCACGCTGCCAATATTGCGCTGCCAAAACATAATTTTCTTGTAGTGCATGGGACACACTTAAATCTTAATTGGTTATAAGGACATAAATTAGTAACT
The DNA here is from genome assembly GCA_026214975.1 of Gentiana macrophylla. Taxonomy (NCBI): domain Eukaryota; kingdom Viridiplantae; phylum Streptophyta; class Magnoliopsida; order Gentianales; family Gentianaceae; genus Gentiana; species Gentiana macrophylla. Next base: position 111,268,536 of record CM047807.1, read on the forward strand.
AGACAAAACTAACCCTAATTAATTTTAATAAAAAACCATCGTTGATTTTTTCTGGACGCTAAAGAGACACCGCGATGAAGTGACACCGCGATGCATCAGGGGTGGTCAATGGATCGCGGTGTCACTGCATCGCGGTTGTTAGTGCATCGCGGTGTCTCTGCATCAGGATGGCCACTACATCGTGGTGGTCAATGCATCGCGATAGTCACTGCATCGGGATGGTCACTGCATCACGGTGGTCAATGAATCGCGGTGGTCAATGCATTGGGGTGGTCACTGTATCGCGGTGGTGAATGCATCGCGGCGTCTTTGCATAGGGGGTGGTCACTGCATCGGGAGTGGCCACTGCATTGCGGTGGTCAATGGATCGGGGGTGGTCAATGCATCACGGTGGTCACTGCATCGGAGGTGGTAACTACATCGGGATGGTCACTGCATCGCGGTGGTCAATGAATCGCGGTGGTCAATGCATTGGGTGGTCAATGCATTGCGGTGGTGAATGCATCGCGATGGCCATTGCATCGCGGGTGGTCCATGCATCGCGGTGTCACTTCATCGAGTTGTCTCTGCATCGCGTCGTCTTGCATCACGGTGTCTCTTCATCGAGGGTGGTCACTACATCGAGGTGTTTCTGCATCGGGGGTGCCCACTGCATCGCTGTGGTCAATGCATCGAGGTGGTCACCGGGAAAAAAAATCCTTTTTTAGCGTCCAGAAAAAAAAACCCTTTTTAGCGACCTGAAAAAGAAAAAAGATCAGCGCTATTTTTTTTAGTTGATTAGGGGTAGTTTGGTCTATATTCTAATTTTATATCCTTATAACCAAATAAGATTTAAGTGTGCCATATTTGCCTAATTAAGTCTAATATGTGTATTTTTGGACCCTTGCCCCTAAATTTTTAATCAACAATGTTCAAAATACTCTTGCATCACTAAGTATATAAATAGATATAGAACAAAAATAAATTATTAAATGAATAATAAGATTGAAAAAAATAATGACATCTTAATATTCTAAAATACACACAATATAGATAAAATATAATGTAATGTGGAATTATTATTATTAGTATTTATTTTTGTTTTGCTTTCGCAAGGTATCTCAAGACCATTGGTTTTATGGTCGTTCAGGATCATAATGTCACACTTGATCCATCAATAAAAATTCTTATAAGAACAGTAAAAATGTAAAAACATGGCATTTATATTTTACACGGTGGGGTCTTGTGTGTATTTTTGCTTTTCTATTAATCATAGATCATCAAATCATATTTGATCTATGACCATAATAAAATTTCCGAAAGACAATTGTACGAGACGAACATGAAAATTTGTAAGTTATTGCTATGGGGTATTTAAAATGTCAAATAAAACAGTTGGAGCAGCTAAACTAACTTTTTATTTACTTAATTTATTTTTAATATTTTTAAAACGCTAAGCTATTGATTTGGTAAATTTCTCTTTCATTCTTAAAAATTAAAAGGGTCTTCTTACGTAGAAAATTGTTCAACGGCATTCTACGACAGTGACCCGATGTTAGTTTTCACATGTAGCTTAGAGTATCTCCAACAGTCGGTTCATGATTTTTTCTAAAGCTTTGTGTAAAGGTTCATACCGTTGGATTGCTGACTGACTGGATCCATTTGGATCCAACTTAATATTTTATTCATCCACTATCTTATTTACTATTATTTTACAATCATTTCACCAATCATTTCACCATCAATAAATAAAATAATATTAATCAATTCATTTTATTCACCACCTACACTATTCAACCATTACTTTATCAATATAATATTTCTCTCACCAATCATTTCACCAATCATTTCTTCATCAACACAAACTTTAATACAACATTTCAACCTTATAATCATTACTTTACATTATTTTATTTTATTTTCTCTATGCACTAAATTCGAATGGATCAGAGTCAAGGTCAAACCAAACGGAGCCTTAATGTGTCAAACGCAGTCTGCTTGGTTTTCTTTCCCCCTTTTTTTTTTTTTTTTTTTTTTTCATGTTACTGTTGTTTTATAATTTTTTTTATTTTTTATTTGTTCGCATGCAGTGCTTTGATAAGTATATTTTGTTTGATCCTCGTTAAACATAATAATTTTTTCTTGACAATGAACATATTTTTAACTCATATTAAACACAATTTTGTTCTATTTATTTTTAAAAGAATTTTGTTCATGTTATAATAAAATATTTATAAAGCGGGTCCATGTTATAAAGTTAGAAAATATTTTTGTAAAGTTGTAAAAGATTTATATAAAGGTTTATTACATGATGATGTGGCAGTGTAAAAAGGTTTATGATTGTAAAGAAAAGGTTTATAGAGAAAAGGTTTATAAGTTGGATGACGTGGCACAGTCATAAACCTTTTAAAAGGTTTATGACTGGAGATACTCTTATAAGCAATGCTAATTAGGATGACATGGTCACCGTCGCATTGCCAGACCTGAATTCCGAGACGTTAAATTTGCTGAAAGTAACGTCCGAAAAATAATTTATGTAATTGTTTTTATTTAATAAACGATATATTTTATTTCATCTTATTATTTGTTATGTGTTTATATTTAATACATTGCTGAAAACTCAAAGTCGTATCATATGTAGCAATATAACTTAATGTGTGTCACACATTAGGATTTGATGTGCCTAAATCATTCTTCGGTTCGCGGATCCTTATTCGGCTCTGACCGGCCACCGGAAAAGGCCACTGGCCATTACAGCCCGCGAGCTCGCAAGCCAAATTAGAGCCGCGAGCATTCGGATCAGTTCCAAGCCCTCAACCTTATGCGACGACAAAAAGGATTACGGGCCGACACGCGATCTCATTTAATAAACGGGTTCGCCAGCGACCTCGACCATAATATTTAGAGGAAGAGCTACCTCAAGTTCAACAAAACAATGATATAACGGATGCAAAGGTCAGCGAGGCCATCATGAGCGCGACCTATCGGCTCCACTACGAGCCCGTTACTGTAGAGAATATCTATTTGGTACTATGTGTCATTATTTGTAAATAAACCGACTTCAGTCGGTGGCTCTCCCTACAAATACGGGAGCTATGTAACTTCATGAAAGGCCGGATCATAATCTATAAAAAGAAGGCAAAGCCAAATTGCCCCCGTCCTCTTCTCTCATAAAAGCACCACCGCCGGAATCCATTGCCGCCACCGGGCACCACCAGCTAACACCACTTTTACACAATTTTATAGCCAGATATCCTAAATATAAACACCGTTATAACAACCGAGATGATTTCGACATCGTCAGTTGGCTCCGTTACCGGGAAATCGACATTTTCGTCACTTTTCCGGTCAGATCTAGAATTTCCGGCGGCCTAAAACCACCCATTTTTTGTTTTCCGGCCAGGTGTTCATCAAGATCTATTAGATCTTCATTCAGAGCTATTTTTTTATATATATACAGCTCGAACTCTTCATCAAATAAAAAGATTGAGCTGTGGAATATTGCAAGAGGTTCTTCTATGATTAAAGGAAGAAAAGAGGAAAGCTGCGAATGAGTTTTCTTTGTAAAGCACACAGCTAATTCAGCCTCCGATCGACTCCCGTTTCATCTTATCGGAGAAGATGACCAGAGCCGGAGAAGCAGCGCTAGTGAAACTTGGGAGCTTCATAACGAATTCAAGGGGGGCAGAGCTGGAATCGAATTAGAGGGCTGCTAAGAAGAGAGGATGCCTGTGTCGGTCTCGATTTCGAAGGCCCACTTGAAATCGAAGTTGAATCCGGCCTTTAACCCATGAATTCCGGCGAGCGTCTAACTCAAGGAAGTTCTATTTTCTCATTTTCAATAATTAAAAAAGAAAAGAAAAAGAACCACCTAAGTTCATCTCTGGAGCTCGAATTGAAGTGGAAGCGGCAAAAGTATGGCCCATTTCCAACACTTCAGATTTTCATAAATCCTCCTGCGACAATCAAACAAAAAGCTCAAGAAAACGGGGCTGCCAGATATGAGCCCGTCAGACACTAGGCCGTCATTAAGCTCTCCATATGAGCTCTCTATTTACAACCCCTCAAGCCTGTTTTGAAGCAGAGTTTTGAAACAGACTTTCAGATTTGGTTGTGCGATATTTATGGCTTATGTGAATGATACCAGTCGGCTAGCTCTAAGTCCGACCTCATCGGCAAGCTCTAAGCCCGACACCAGTCGGCTAGCTCTAAGCCCGACACCAGTCAGCTAGCTCTAAGTCCGACCTTATCGGCTAGCTCTAAGCCCGACCTTCAGCTCGGCTAGCTCTAAGTCCGACCTTCAGCTCGGAAAGCTCTAAGCTCGACCTCAACATTTGTTCAAGTTACGCGAGATCCCGATCTTGTCCAAAACAAGGGGCCCATGGGAAATTCTTTTTTCGAGCTTATACTTTGGGTCAGGATTTGTTCCCAGCAAGCACGTCACGTCATAGCTCCGATCTTACTCAAAACAAAGGGTCCGCATACTGGGAATTTTTCGATTCAGTTATCGAGTCGCCAAAAACAAAGGTCCGAGAGTGGAAAATTTTCACACGGGCATATGAGTGCGCAGACTCAAAATTTATTTCAACCAAGTTTTCCCTCAATCTTGCTTGAAACAAGGGGGCCGGAGGTGGAAATTTTCAAACAGACGAGAATGACCCGAATTCGACATTTATTTAAACCAAGCCCGCAACGACCTTGCTTAAAACAAGGGGGCCACACATCGGACTTTTCGATTCAATCATTGACCTCAACCGAAACAAATAAGGCTTTTAGCTCAATTATTTTTAGCAAGTTCGATGCTTTAATTTCCTCGACCTCACCAAAAACAAGGGGGCCCTATATATAGATACACATATACGGATATACCGAACCCAACTAGCAGACTCGAAAATGATGGAATATTTCGAGCAAAAGTAAAGGCGCGAGCTCATTTTATTACAAGCTCCGTATCAGCGAGCTCATTTATTACATGCTCCGTATCAGCGAGCTCATTTATTACAAGCTCCGTATCAGCGAGCTCATTTATTACAAGCTCCATATCAGCGAGTTCATTTTATTATGAGCTCTGTTACAAGCTCGCCATCAACATGAGATTTCTCTTCACCAACAACAGGTTCGTCCGCTTAATAGTGCGGCACAAGCAGGCTATAAGCCAATCGCTTCGAGGCCGCTCGCTTGAATAGCACGGTCCTAAGTGAACAAGTCACTTCAGACGACAAGGTCGCCAATAGACCCAGAGTTACTTCGAGGCTGCTCGCTTGAATAGCACGATCCTAAGTGAACAGGTCGATTCAGACAACAAGGTCGCCCAAGACCCTATAAGTCCGTCCGCTTAATAGCGCGGCACCAACAGGCTACCAAGGCATCATATTTGGAACTCCCCATCGAGCGAGCATTTTATAAGACTGAGCTTTAGGTCGGCATCATATTTGGAACTCGCCCTCGAGCGAGCATTTTATAAGACCGACCTTTAGGTCGGCATCATATTTGGAACTCGCCATCGAGCGAGCATTTTATTCTAGCATTTTATAAGACCGACCTTCAGGTCGGCATCATATTTGGAACTCGCCCTCGAGCGAGCATTTTATAAGTCCGACCTCAGCTCGGCATCATATTTTGGAATTTGCCTACAAGCAAACTTTTTATAAGACCGACCTAAGCTTGGCATCATAATTTGGAATTCGCCTATGAACGAACCTTCTTGTAAGACCGACCTCTAGGTCGGCATCATATTTTGGAACTCGTCTTTGAGAAACCCCTCTGTAAGACTAGAATCTCTCAAGCCACCAAAGGCTAAATCAATTCACGACGCAAAAACCATAAAGTCAGAATCAATTCATGGCACAAGCCACAAGAAGCGAATTTCACCAACTACACGTAAGCCACAAAAGGACCTACTCTGAGTAAGGCGTTTAGGCAAAGCTAACAGGCGATCCGCCACAATAGCGAGCCATCACAGTATTTCAAAGCAACAGATCTGCAAACAGACTATTACTCCCCACCTAACATTTCAAGAAAATGATTAAGGCACGGAGTAGGGGGGCCATTGATGTGCCTAAATCATACTTCGGTTCGCGGATCCTTATTCAGGTCTAACCGGCCACCGACATTAGAGGATAAGGCCACCGGCCATTACAGCCCGTGAGCTCGCAATTCAAATTAGAGCCGTGAGCCTTCGGATCAGTTCCAAGCCCTCAACCTTATCCGACGACAAAAAGGATTAAGGGGCCGACACGCGATCTCATTTAATAAATGGGTCCGCCAGCGACCTCGACCATAATATTTAGAGGAAGAGCTACCTCAAGTTCAACAAAACAATGATATAACAGATGCAAAGGTCAGCGAGGCCATCATGAGCGCGACCTATCAGCTCCACTACGAGCCCGTTACTGTAGATAAATATCTATTTGGTACTATGTGTCCTTATTTGTAAATAAACCGACTTCAGTCGGTGGCTCTCCCTATAAATACGGGAGCTATGTAACTTCATGAAAGGCCGGATCATAATCTATAAAAAGAAGGCAAAGCCAAATTTCCCCCGTCCTCTTCTCTCATAAAATCCATTGCCGCCACCGGGCACCACCGGCTAACACCACTTTTACACACTTTTATAGTCAGATATCCTAAATATAAACACCGTTATAACAACCGAGATGATTTCGACATCGTCAGGATTGAGTTTATGGTGATACACTTGAACTGTTAGTCCGTGGTGAACTTAATCAAAGTATGGGGTCTATTGATTAAACCACCATTAATACGCCTAGAACACTTTAATGTGTGACCGTCTTATCCGGACAGTCGATATTCGTTATCTAAGTGGGGCATTTATAAATGATGTAGTCATATAGGACTTGACCGATTTAATCTGCATTTGTCATATAATTCCGTGATTGAGAAATCTTATTAAATCACAAGATGATCATATATGGATTAACCTTAATCCTGAAGTGATTACAGACTCCTACTTCTTTCAAGATAGGGTTTGATGTGTTCGTTAATAATCGCTAAGAGGCGCGGTTCGAATCACTTTCACATTGACACTATTCTGGAATGAGTGAGAAGTGTGTGCCTCACAGATATGGAATATATCCATTACTTCACACGGGAAGTAGAAAGACAATCCCCTTATTTGTTAAAGAAACTGATCGACCCGCGGAGTTCGTATTGGTATGAACTAATTGATCACTAGTGGGTTAATGGTAAATAATGATAAGATGTATTGAAGAAGGTTTACGGAAATAATCCCGCTTCATTATGGATAGTCTATTGAGGGTTATCTGTATGTAATGATTATATCAATGGACACTTATCGACTCGACGTTTTGAGTTATATCTATAATCGATAGAGTTCAGTTTCGGATTTATGGTGGGGTAATTCCGGAATTAATAAGCTGAGTAGAAATATTATGTTCGATGAATATTTTATTCAATTTATTGTAGCTACTGGCTATAGGTCCATGGTCCCCGAGTTGGCTCCTAACACGCGAGTGTTTTCTCGTTTTGTGGAACCTCGAGAATAAATTAAATAGTTGGTCTATTTAATGAATATGCGAATATTATTTATTTGGTAAATAATATGTAAAATAGAAAATACATTTCTATTAAATTTAATGGCAAATGTGGTTCCATATATGTTGAATAAATTCGGAAAAGGAATTTTCCTAGATTATGTCACATGTGTAATTAATTATTTATTTGTTAGATAATGTTCCTAGATTATGTCACATGTGTAATTAATTATTTATTTGTTAGATAATTAATTATACATTTCTATTATGTTCGATGAATATTTTATTCAATTTATTGTAGCTACTGGTTATAGGTCCATGGTCCCCGGGTTGGCTCCTAACACGCGAGTGTTTTCTCGTTTTGTGGAACCTCGAGAATAAATTAAATAGTTGGTCTATTTAATGAATATGCGAATATTATTTATTTGGTAAATAATATGTAAAATAGAAAATACATTTCTATTAAATTTAATGGCAAATGTGGTTCCATATATGTTGAATAAATTCGGAAAGGAATTTTCCTAGATTATGTCACATGTGTAATTAATTATTTATTTGTTAGATAATTAATGGAAAAGAGATAATAGATTGTTTTTTTGGGAATTATCTCTTATTTTATGGCAAATATCTTTTCCTTAGGGGAATAGGTAATTGTGGTGTGAAAATGATAACTCTCTCTTGACTAGTTATTTCCTATATAAAGAGAGTTCATTCTAGCACAAAACACACACAAAATTGCGCCACATTCAACTAAAATAGAAGAGAAAAATTAGTTTCTTGTTCTAGTCATTAAGAGAAGAAAAACCTAGGGTTTTTTGTTGGGCATATTCGAGGAAGTTCTGCGGCGAGGATCGACGTACACCAGTCGTCGCTAGGAGATACAATCCGGAAGACTGCAGCTTCTCCCTCTCTGTCGATTTACTATTCCTCTTCAATTGGGTAAATCTTCAACATTCTCATAGTTATGTTAATTATTTATGCGGATCATATCGTGGTAAAATCGCATGCGAATTTATTCATAGCTTCCGTTATGCATGATCGAGCGTCTCGATCGGTGCTGTGAATCAGATTTGACGATCCAATTATAGATCGGATCCGGATTCATGTTTCTGTATATCTAGCAAAATTTATATAATAGACGGAATTAAGTGAGACACCATTAGTTGGATGAAATTAAGTGGTGTCACATCCTATAATAGGTGATGCTATAGACGTTTACGAGATCGAACTAACTGCCCCACTATGAGTGACGGTGGTATCCCTAATTGAAAAAAGTGAAGAAATTGTAGCTAGATATTAGTTTGAGTAAAAGAGATTAGTAGTTTAGTTTAGCAATTTTTTTTTTGAGAAACCAAACATTTTATTAATCAAGATCCGCCAAACAGGCGGTCAAAACGTCACTCGAGGGTGAAGATCCCTAAAGTGTCCGAGAAAAAACTAACAAACCATGACGAGCTAAAAGATGCGCTGGGACATTCCCCACACGCCGAATAAAAGAAAAGGAAACACGCGTAAAACTAGGTAAACGTGCCAGAGAATCCTGGACGAGACAACCATGAGTAGTAAAATCCTCCCCTGGTCGTTGAAGACGCACAACACATGCCAAACAATCACTTTTCACCTCTAACCTCTGAATCCCTAGGTGCAACGCCTCCTCTGAATCCCTGGTTTAGCAATTTTAGGTTAAACAAAGACATACACGGGATTTTTTTTTTTTTGACGATAAGGACATGTCAATTGTGTTTTTATTAAAAGGAGAATGATGGAGGTGCCAACTCCATCCACACATTTTTTGTTAGAGAATTTCGAATAAAATAATAATAATTGAGGGAAAAATCCGAATGGATATGTGACAAAGAGTTGCGTCGATTCGGTGAAATGTTGCAACCACATAAGGGTTGCACATGTTCGGTTGAATCATTTTGAAAGGATGCAACTGGTAGTAAATAACCTTCATTGTGAAAATGGTTCTTCAATTTTTTCCCATAAGAAATTTATTCTTTTTTAGAGGCCGGCTTCTTAATTATGTTATTCATAGCATTCGGAAATACACGACTTGCATATTTTTCGAGTCAAGAAGAGATTTACAGAACATGATCGATTCGCTGTTTTCTTCTCATTGAAGTGCAATAATCCGAATAAGGTATGACTGTTGTATCTTGAGAGACGATTGTCATTACCGTGCGGGGCTAAAACATCTTAAGTGCAGAGTGTTACACTCGCATCAGTCAATAAGTTTTCTGTCATATTTTATGTTATTACCCGTGTATAATTAAAATTATCAAACCGAATTAAACCAACAATTTTATTGATTTTGAAGAAGCAGATACAACAAGAAACAGAGAAAGAAATACAATAGAAAAGATAAAAGGATATGCTACGATCTGAGCCGAGACGAACTCTTTCCTTAAGACAAATTTGCCCCGGTATGTACCCCGGTTTTGTAGCAATTGTCTCCCAGGAATTCTCAGATATACCTTTCAGAATAGAGGTACGTATAACTCTGAACATCGGCGAACCTTTGACAGTACTTCATCTTATTCTCTTCACTATGATGCAAGAACAGAAAAAATGTGCAGAAATATGGTATGATATTTGCTGGTGTTTCAAATCAGTGTATCTTCCACTCTTGCAAAGGGACGTTGATATTTGCTGGTGTTTCAAATCAGTGTATCTTCCACTCTTGCAAAGGGACGTTTATATAGGCTGCTGATCAAGCCTGAATTGATGGTGATTAATGACTTTAATTGAAGATGAGGTTGCTTCATCTTCATCAGTTTAGCAATTGGAGAGCCAGCCCTTGAAGAGGCTTCTAGAATGATGTTTCATCTTCTCAGTTGAATGTTGCACGAATCGAATCGAGCTGATACTCTGATGAGAGCCCATCAGAATGTGTATGGGCCAATTAAACTTTGTATAAAAATTTAATATTGTCCTGGGCCTAGGGCCCCCAGGCCCATTCCCCAAAGCCAAAGCCCAAGGTCAACGGTCTCGGGAACGGGCACGGGCGGGCGGCGGCGGCGCGCGCGCGTGTTTGGCCATTTTAGCAGAACGTCTGACCGCTAAAACCAACCCGATATCTCTCCTTCTTCTAGGAGCTTATACCACATACAACATTCTTCCCACATAAATACTAGGAACTGTTTCTCTCAACTCCCAATGTGGTTACAAGTTGAAACTTTTCAACTTCCACTTCCAACATTAGCTCTTTCAACCACCCGACTTTAAGTGTTAATTTCTCATTCACTCGTTATCCGAATTGAATGATTCCAAATCATGAAGTCATCTACAACTCACGCAGTTTTCAGAATTAACAAAACATTATATATATTCTATACAAGAATATATCCGAATTACGCTTAGAAAGTCACTGAATAAAATGATTATAAAATCATTTTCAATTCACTTTTAATTCAATTCCTCATTTTCTCCAACATTTTATATTTTCGTTTTTGAATGAATTTCGTGTAAAAAAAATACTAGATTACTAATTTAACCAACATTTTACCGGCATTGTCTCCAACCATACAAATAATTGGAAGGAAAAAAAAAAAAAAAAAAAAAACAAAAACAAAAACAAAAAGAGTCTGAACCATTCAAAACAGTGTTTCGGGGATGGGTTGAGGAGTTTTTCGGTACCAGCATCATTTTTGCTTTTTGTTTTTTTGTTTTTTTTTGTTTTTTTGAAGGGCCATTTTTGTTATTAGAATGTCATGATTTTCGTAATTTTCCAATTCGTGATCAATAAGAAAGAGAAAGAGAGAAATGGTTGGTCCATAAATAAATCCCTGTTTGGACGGTTCTTTGTAGAGCTTTCCATATGTCTTTTCTCTCAAGAACAACTTTTTACTTTTCTTTGTTAAGTGCAGTTTTTATTTATTTTTTATTTTTATTTTTGTTGTTGTTGTTGATGTAAATGGAGAATTCTATGTAGACAATTTTTTTTGTGGATTTTATTATGTGGACTTTTTCGTTGCACTTTTCTATGTGGATAGAAATCTTTTTTTTATTTTTATTTTTAAGAACAAAGGATTTTATTAATTAACGTCCGCAAAACACGCGGCTAAAACATCTTTATATGATAAACTGCCCCAGGATGTCACATCAAGTAAAGACAAAGCAAGACGCGCAAGAAGGTGCGCAGGGACATTATCAGTGCGGCGAATAAAAGAAAAAAAAAATGGAATCAAAACTAGGGAGCAGAGCTAGGCAATCCCTCAGAAGACAGTCATGAGCAGTGATGTCCTCTACAGGCTGTCGAAGCCGCTGCACACAAGCCATGCAGTCGTTTTCCACCTCCACCCGCCGTAAATACAGTCGTTGTGCCTCTGTCAGTGCCAAGTAAATGTCTAGTAGCTCCATATACTCCGGCCGACCTCCTCGTCAAAAAGGATAGCCCATGGCATGCAAGACTACCCCTGTATTGACGGCTCTATTGACTTGTCCAACAAGTAGCCGTAGATATTTAGGGTTTACACTTTGTAGTTTATATTTCCGTCTTTACCCTTCTTGTATTATTATATATACACAACTATTGTAAACATTATCAATCAATGGAATACACACCTATTATGTTTAACATGGTATCGGAGCCATTCGAACTCGTTTCTCATGCATCTCTCTTAATCTCATAAACCCTAGCCTCCTTCTTCTTACCCGATAAACAGCCCCACCTCTTCTATTCACCGGAAAACATGTCCGGCCTTACTACTCCAACCTCCGGTCAATCTACTCCTTCCTCCTCTTCTTCCTCTGCATATCCAACTTTTAATCCATCTTCAACAATTCATATCACCAAATTAACGCGTCAGAATTACCCGCTATGGCGTGCACAACTTCTCCCGTATTTGCGTGGCCAAGGGGTGCTTGGTTATATCGACGGCTCCATTAAGCCGCCGCCTTCCTCCATTGTTTCCGATGGCGTGACCTCCCGCAATCCAGATTACGATCATTGGCTGAAGCAAGACAGCCTCATACTTAGCACCATCACGTCTTCGTTGTCGGATGATGTTCTCTCGCAGGTCTACCATGCTTCGACATCGGCTGCTATATGGAAAGCATTGCAGACCAATTTTGCATCTCAGTCTCGGGCACAACTTATTCATCTTCGCACCAAACTTGCTAACACTCGAAAAGAATCACTTAGTGCCACAGATTATTTTATGACTTTGAAAAGAATTGCTGATGACCTTGACATGGCAGGTCATCCGATCGCTGATGAAGACTTAATTGCCCATATATTGGCTGGACTAGGCTCTAATTTTGATTCTCTAGTTACGGTCTTTCATGCTCGCACCAAGCACATTGAACTAGATTTTCATCATGTTCGCGAGCTCGTCGCGTCTCGCAAGCTTAATGTCGCTTTTATTTCTTCTAAGGATCAGTTAGCTGATGTTCTCACCAAGCCATTAGGTCATGTCCGGTTTCACGATCTCAAGGCCAATATCCATGTCCATTCCATTCCCATGGGATTGCGGGGGCGTATTGACGGCTCTATTGACTTGTCCAACAAGTAGCCGTAGATATTTAGGGTTTACACTTTGTAGTTTATATTTCCGTCTTTACCCTTATTGTATTATTATATATACACAACTATTGTAAACATTATCAATCAATGGAATACACACCTATTATGTTTGACACCCCGCATGATCTCGAAAAACTAGCCCAACACCTACTCGATCCTCCCTCACCGCAGCATCAACATTACACTTTACTACCCCGTGTGGCGGGCGAGCCCAAGAATCCGCCAAATGTTGGGGCGCCCCCTACACCCGATAGGCCGTCAGGGCCTCCGTATACTTAGTTGTCGCTGCCAAAGAACGTGCACATACCGCCGAGACATCTTCGTTGTGCAACCGATTTTCTATCATGATTCTCTTTAGATTGCGAATGTTCAAGTTTCTACAACTCTTTTTTTGTGTGTGTGTAAAACTGATATGTTATTAAAAGCAAACTGTACACAAGGGTGCAAAAATACATTTAAAAAAAAGAAACTTACTATGAACAAATCCTATACAGGGGATAAAGAAGTTTCAGGCTTGGTTGAAATAAATGTTAAGGTCGGACTTAGAGCTTTGATGTATAACATTTGTATGATAAAAATTACGATATATTATATATTTTATCGACTCTTTCTATATAAAATATAAGAAATTATAACGATAATCTTATGAAATATTGATAGTTATGAATACATCTAATTAATATAAAAATCTAGTAAAAGTAATAAAAAGTTATAAATTTTGTACCGGTTTAGTAATCGGAGTGTCGTGTCAGATTTACGTGGGTATTTTTGGTATTTTATTGCAGACTTTAGGTAAACCAAGACCCCGAGTGACGACACTTTTTGAAGTCAAATCATATATTTTGAAGGAAGTAAGGAAGTGTCATAAGTTTAAAAGTTCAAGTGGATCAACGGTTCGTGATACTATTATCGAGATATATATATTCGATGAACGAATGGCCCATCAAAAAGGCATTTTCCGAAGAAGAGTCTTTCATGAAAGTTTTAGATCTTTCAAAGAGCTTTCCAATGCTTCTTGAATCATGTCAATTGGAGATCTACAACTCAAGATATGATTTTACCAAGTTTCAGCTAAAAATTGGAAGAATTACACACGGATTAATCCGACATCACCTCGGATCGATCCGGATTATCAAATAATGCGAAGTAATGATGATTAGCACATGGTTCTGCAGAAAATAAGCGGGTGATAATGTTTTTTATTCCCGGATCGATCCGACCTTGATCCCGGATCGATCCGGCCATGAAAAATCACTTTTATAAATAGGGCATTGCATGCAGCATGTAAAAGGGTACCAATATATATATATACTAGCTTATATATATATATATATATATATATATATATATATATATATATATATATATATATATATATATATATAATCTCTAAACCTCTTTTAGTAGTAGTTATGTATATATTAATAGGCCTTATGCCATAAATAATATAGTAATAATAGTATCGTTGTAATGCTTGGGAAATTATCGGAAGTTCGATGTTGCTGAAGTCGTTGTAATGTCCGGAAGAATACGACCTCTGAATCAGCAGTTGTAATCGGGTAATTTTCTAAAGTATTTATGTTTGTTATTTTTATTTTTATCTTTTTAATCATTATAATATTATTAGGCTAAATCTAATAACTAGCCAAGGTTATGTAATCGTATTATTTCGATTTTTTCGGTAAATGAATGTCATCTAAGTAAAATTGACTAAAATTGAGTTAATTGAATCTTTTTCTATTTTGCAACGTATTGATAATATTCGGATTGAAGTAATTAATCAAGATGAATCGCAACATATAACCTAACGATGAACTGACCAGAGAAGTTAGGATATGAGATAAATGATAGAAAAACCGGAGGGTAAAATTGGCCGTGCGAAAGCGTGACAACGGAATCCTATTTCCTACCCGGGGGCAGATTTGTCTTGGGAAAGATGAATCTTATTAAAATTTGTGCTCAAGATCGTAATAATGTTAAAATCAACAGTTTAATTGAAACTAACACCGGAAAGTTGAATCGATCCGCCTGACAACCGGAGCCTTTTGAATAACATCGGCCGTCTGACAAACGGAGCAACCTCTTTTATCCGGGGTAGATTTGTACTCGGTACCTGTTCAGACTAACTGAGATTAGCATGGGGCAGTTGTGGAGATTGAACTGATGACAATTTAACATATGACAATTTCATACGCTCGTGTGAGGAGGAATTGTTAACCTCAGGAGTGCACCGTTTCATTTACTCAAGTGGACCTAATAAAAGAAAGATCGAGCATATCCATTAAACCAAAAGATTGAATAATTCAATTACATATATCTTGGCTAGTTCTATAATAATTATTAGTATTTAATATATTATATATATATATATATATATATATATATATATATATATATATATATATATATATATATATATATATATTGTACTGTTTATGTATTACTATATATATTTATGTATTTATATATATTATAATAGTTTAGTTTTAATTTATGCAATTATTTTATGTTTATTAGTATAGTAGCGACTCGTATGATAAAACCTGCGATTTAGATCGAGATAATAATAGTTGTTTGGTGTTTAACCACACTTAAAAGAAATACCACGTTTCCCTGAGGATTCGACACCTGACTCACCATACTAGCACTATAATTTGACCCGGTACACTGCCGGTAAGGATTGTATAGCCTAGAAAACGTCCGTCAAACTTGCCGACCGAGGTCGGACTTAGAGCTGGCCGATGGCTCGGACTTAGAGCTGGCCGATGAGGTCGGACTTAGAGCTTGCCGACCGAGGTCGGACTTAGAACTGGCCAATGAGGTCGGACTTAGAGCTAGCGGAGCTGAAGGTCGGACTTAGAGCTAGCCGAGTTGAAGGTCGGACTTAGAGCTTGCCGACCGAGGTCGGACTTAGAGCTGGCGGAGCTGAAGGTCGGACTTAGAGCTGGCCGAGTTGAAGGTCGGACTTAGAGCTGGCCGATGAGGTCGGACTTAGAGCTAGCCAAGCTGAAGGTCGGACTTAGAGCTGGCCGATAAGGTCGGCCTTAGAGCTAGCCGAGGTGAAGGTCGGACTTAGAGCTTGCCGACTCCTCCCCCAAAATCCCATTCGATTCCTCTGTTTTTCGAACACTTTCAATCGAATCATTTTTTTATTTTTTTTTTAATTTATTTTTTTGGGGAATTTTTTAAAGGCCGGCCCCAATTAATCACATAACTCAACAGATATTTGATTCCTTTGTTAGTTCGATTCTTTATTGGACTAGCACATACAACACATACAGAGTAGCACTTTCTGGTATATTTTCCTGGAGGATAAGCTTGAGTTTTCTAATGGTGGGGTTGCTTTCATCTTGTTGCTCGTTGGCAATAAATATAGATAAATCAAGATTCTTGACAATCATAAAAGAAATCACCTGGTAATGGGTTCGGGAACGAGAAAAAATACTTGCTCGTTTCAAAGCTCGAATCCGTAGCAACCGAGCTCCGGCTCCGGTCATCTTCTCCGGTAGGACAAAAATTGATTGCGGGCCGAGATAGCTGGATGCTTTAGCAAGGACCCACCTGTGTTGCTTTCCTCTTTCAATCATCGAAGAACAAGCTGGCTATACTCCACATCTCGATTTCACTTTCAGCTTGAACTTTTGTTCATCAAGCTTTTTCAGTTTGGTCATTAGCTATGGTAAGCTCGGACATTGGCTATGGCCCTCTTTAAGTCAAAATGCTGGGTAGCTTAGTACATGATTTCCAGCCCCAATTGTTGCAAGCTTCAACCAATAGATCATAAACTCCCAACTCCTTCAACGTTTTGACAGCTTCTTCATCCTCCTCCATTTTTGATCTTTCAATCGCAGAATCGGACCCGAAATGCTACATTAATTTGGAAACCCTTCTCAGATAATTGTGGCGGATGTGGATCTTGATGTAGATCCAACCGGAAAATCGAAAAAGGAGAGATTTTGGGTCGCCGGAAAATTTTAGATCTGGCCGGAAAAGTGACGAAAATGTCAATTTCCCGGTAACGGAGCCAACTGATAATGCCGAAAATAACATCATGCTTTTAGCGGTGTTTATATGTAGAATATCTGGCTATAAAAGTGGTGTTTGCCGGTGGTGCCCGGTGGCGGCCATGGATTCCGGCGGTGGTATTTTATAAGAGAAGAGGACGGGGGCAATTTGGCTTTGCCTTCTATTTTATAGATTATCATCCGACCCCTCGAAGGGGTTACATAGCCCTCATATTTATAGGAGGATGAAGCTTAGGGGCTAAGCAAGACAGGTGTTACATGATATCTTAATAGTTAAGTAAACTTAGTAGTTAAGTAAACTAAATATCTAGATGGTAAGTGGATCGAATATCTCGACGGCGTCCTCATAGGATCGCGTAGGTCGCCCGCTTCGCCGTCCTTTCATACTCTCGCTCTCTGCTGCCTCCCTTTATATCATTGTTTTGTTGAACTTGAGGTAGCTCTTCCTCTAAATGTTATGATCGAGGTCGCCGGCGGACCTGTTTATTGAATGAGATCGCGTGTCGGCCCCCTAATCCTTTCTGTCGTCGCGTAGGGTTAAGGGCTTGGAATGGATCCAGAGGCTCGCGGTCCTAATCTGGCTTGCGAGCTCGCGGACAGTAATGGCTGGTGGCATCATCCACTAATGTCGGTGGTCGGTCAGACCCGAATAAGGATCCGCGGACCGAAGTACGATTTAGGCACATGAGACATTTACTCCAATTTATGGCACAACATTTACTCTAATTTATACAAAAAAAATCATGGGTATTTCGGTCTATTTATTATAAATTTGTCTCTTTTAATCACACAAAATGGAAAATGTCCTTTCATCTCCATTTATGACATTCATGACACGTTTGGATTGTGGTAAACTGGTAATGTAATGGAATGTAATACTTTTTGCATTTCATTCAATCAATTCGGTGTGTTTGGCAACGGAAGAATATAATATGTTTTCATTCCAACGGAATGGAAATGGATGATTTTCATTCCATCAAAATTCCAATGGAATGGTCGGAATGGAATAAAAAAATAAATCCTGCAATAAGAAACGATTTCATTTCATTGCCTACCAAACGTAGTAATAGAATGATATCATTCCATTCCATTGATTCCATTCCAACAGATTCATTTTATTCCATTACATTTCAAAACGAGCCATCATTGTCTTTCTGGCCTCTTTCCCCTAAATATAAATACCATGATATGAGGTTTGGTTGTTTTTAGCACTCGCCTCTGACCTTCTAAACGAATTTTTTATTTTAAACTTTTAAATACACGTTTTTCTAGATTACAGAATATCTATCCGAGATGAAATGTATCAGATCATCTATTTTACATAATGCGGTAGATGTAAAGTAAAATTTAAAGAATCTGGATGAATGCGATAGATATTTTTTTTACATAATCCTTTTACAATAAAAAAAATAGAATATCTACTGCAGTATTATTTTTCTATTGAAATCTTTAAAATAAAGTTTTTAAAGGATTTTAAGTATCTACTGCAATACTGCAAGTGCTCTAACCGCCAGTGGTGAAATTTTAAAAGAAAAAGAAAAAAACACACAGCATTAACATTTGTGAAATAGAATAACTAAATAAGAGTATTATTTTTTTTTTGTTAAAAAAAAAAAGAGTATTATTGAAACACTATTTCGATTTTGTCATGATTAATCATTATTGTCCTCCCTAGTCTAATTAAATATTAAACTTGTCATTCTCTATAAAAAAAAAATCTATAAATAAAACATTGACCGATTAATTTATGTTAAAGGTCAGTCTCTCACTATTATAGTAGTACTACGGCAATATTATTTTATTTTTTTAATTTTATTATTATATGGGTTTTCCCTACGTTGTTGGTACGTTATTTTTCTTTATTTCTCCAAAACTATTAGGTACACTTTGTATTGATATTTTTGTTCTTTTAACTATATTTCTCTTGTTATATATACTTTTTTGACATCTAACATTCAACCCAACATCAAATCTGTTAAGTGTTAAGAAAATGTAACAAAAAATATATATCTAGAAGACCTTAAATGTCGTTATGAAAAACGATAATGCGTGTTTTTTAGACAATAAAAAAATATAAGGAAAAAAAAAAACCTTTTTTAGTTATTTCTCGGCTATAGTAATATAGCATGTGACATATATATACAATAGAGTAAAACGTCTGACCCTATGCATGCTATGTTTGGCCGGTGTAGTATTTCACGTGCTATGTTTTTTTTTGTATTTGTTTTAATAGGTTTTTGTTGAAAATAACACATTTTAAATTTAATGGATCTGGAAGGACAAGGTAACACAAAAATGTGTTTATAAGGATAAAAATAACAATCGTAAAGTAATAACCGTGATGTAACAAGTGTCGAATGAAGTAGTTATATACTAACAATTACGAAACACGAAACAACATTAACAAATAAAGTATCAACCTTGAAGTAACAATTGTGATTTTTGTCGTTTATAATCACGAAAGTGTTACATTGTCCTTCCAGACCAATTAAGTTTAAAATGTGTCATTCTGGACACTTCTCCCTTGTTTTAATGCATGCCAGATGGGAGAATATGATAAAACGAACAAAACAAATCCTCAATTTTAAATTAAAAAACCAAAAGATAATGGCACTTTGGACCCGGGACCTTTGCCGAAATACCACTATTGAGGCAAGGCAATTTCTGGACTACCACTCCGTTGTCGAAATACCACTCCGTTTTTCACGTTTTAGGTGTTTTTGGAACCAAACTAAACCCTAATTGGGAAGGAGAACCCCAATAGGGTATTTGTGTACCTTAAGATCGTGCACATTTATGGAAAAAATTGGAGAAAATCGCGACCCAAAATTGTGAAAATTGCACTTGGGTGGTATTTCCACAATTTACCACCAATTCTGTGGTATTCTGGAAAAAAATCCCTTTGGACCCTTTGTTTATTCTAGACTTTTTGTTAATCTTTGTTTATTCTAGACTTTTTGTTAATGGCACTCTAGACTATTTTTTCTAGACTTGTTGTCGTTTTTTTATTTGAAAACCAGATTTTTATTGACACTTATGTAAAACAGTATAAAGTCTAATTAACAAACATACAGAGTGTGTAAAAAATATCAAAAAACCACAAAAGGTAAACTATTTTTGTCAAGCTATTTTAATCTTGCGAGCCTTTGGAATTGCCTAAGAGATGAAACCTGCCATCGGGAGCCTCTGTTTATCGCTTTGGTGAAATTCTTCGTTCCGCTAAATACCAAATGCTCAAAATGAGCTTCTGGAAAAAAAAATCAAAACCCCAAATTATCCTTCTTGTACATATCCAAGTTGAGGCATTTGTCTAACCATCCGCAGACTTCATGGATACTATTTAACTCACTTCAACATTGTTGGTGTATGACACCATTCCATATTTTCCTCATCCAACTGCAATCTCTTAACGCATGTAAAATTGTCTCGATGTAGCTTTGACATCTAGTACAAATAACATCTTCAATAATGTGACGTGAGCATATGGTCCATGTTGTAGGGATACCGTCAACAAATTTACCAAAGAAGAAGATTATCTCTAAGAGGGGCCTTAATGCCCCAAATTTGCTTCCAACCGCCACTATCAGAAGGAGATGCCAGACTAGGCTTTTGGACTTCAAAATACGTTGAGCTGACTCAAGAGGAATTTGGCCTCTAAAACGGTCGGTCATCATCAGCAATAGTCATATCTTCTGTCAACTCATTTTCCACGTAGCAAATATGTCTCCAAATAAAAGAACAACCGGGTTTGAGAGTGTCAAGAGGTGAGTCATACTTTTGTCTTAAAATCTAGACCCAAAGCTTATCATGATCCGTGCGCAGCTGCTATACCAATTTCGCTAAAAACGCACTATTCATATCTCAAGCTTTCCTTATTCCTAGTCACACGGGCGGACGCATGATTTCGGGTAAGGGGGCAGTAAATTTTTTGAAGGTTTATAAAATTTAAGGGGGCGGGCGGGGGGGGGGGGGGAGGGGGGAGAGGGGCAAACCGTATACATCGTATAAATATTAGTGTATTTTATTCGGATCAAGGAAGACAGTTGTCCCTCCTTAATTGTATGTAGATCCGCCATTGCCTAGTCCCCCAATAAGCATGGGTTGACAAATAGAGTCCCAAGCCACGTGCTGGATATATTCCTATTATCTTCTTGATCAACCCAAAAGAAAGATGGAGCCAACTTATCCAATTCGTCAGTGATGGAAACAGGGAGCTTGCGCTCTTTTAGTACATTAGCTTTTGTCACACACACAAAAAGAATGTGGTTAATGTTATACCCGTATGCGAATAAAATAAATATTCAGAAAAATAAACAACAATTCTATTTCCAATTCAAAATATAAATATAATTACAATAGATGTACATAATATAAAAGGATATGCAAAAACTGAGACGAGTTGCACTCTGTCCTTAAGACAAATTTGCACCGGCTTGTACCCACGGTTGTTGCAATTGTCTCCCAGGATAACTCAGTTTACCTGTTCAGATGGAGAGGTACTTCAACTCTGAACTCCATCGAACTCTGACAATGCCCAAAAACTTTTCAACTATGAATGCAGAAAAAAGTTTATGCAATGGAATGTATGTATTCTTTTGTATTGCTTGAATACTTGTTTTTCTTCCATCTTGTGAAGGCTTGTTAACAAGCAATGGAAAAGCCTCTGCAATGATAACCATTAATGCATTTACTCCCACTTTGATATCAATATTAATCATGACAGTTTCGAAGATGAAAGGACTCAGAAGAAGATGAAAAGTCTCAGCTGACTGAGACATTCAGTCTGCTGAAGGTACCTTGGCCGAACACTCAACTGACTTCTCCCCGCCGCTTGCCGAATTTGAATCACGACCGGTGACTCGGTACCACGAATCTTTGAGTTGGTCTTTGAATGTCGATTTCGTCCGGTGGACCGATCTTGACTCAAACCTCAATGAATCTCAGTTGACTTGCCACCCCGCTGACTTTGTCCAAAAAGATAATACTAGCCCTCAGGCCCAATTCCCCAAGCCCAAGGTCAACGGGCACGGGCGGCGGCGGCGGCGCGCGCGTGTGGCAATTTTAGCAGAACAGCGTCTGTTTAAAACCATTATGAACTCTCTCCCTTTCTCTAGGAGCTTATACCAATCATCAACTATCATCATATAAATACTAGATATTGGAACACTCATGTTCCAATGTGGGATAAAGTTTTGTTAGGTGTAATGTCCGAAAGACAATTTATGTAATTGTTTTTATTTAATAAATGACAGATTTTATTTCATCTTATTATTTGCTTTGTGCTTATATTTAATGCACTGCTGAAAACCCCAAGGCGTATCATATGTAGCCATATAACTTAGTGTGCGACACACATGAGGATTAAGTTTGTAGTGATACACTTGAACTATTAGTCCGTGGTGAACTTAATCAAAGTATGAGGTCTATTGATTAAACCACCATTAATACGCTCAGAACACTTTATGGTGTGACCGTATTATCCGGACCATCGACATTGGTTGTCTAAGTGGGGCATTTATATATGATGAGAGTCATATAGGACTGGACCGATTTAATCTGCATTTCTCATATAATTCCGTGATTGAGAAATCTTATTGAATCACAAGATGATCATATATGGATTAACCTTAATCCTGAAGTGATTGCATACTCCTACTTGTTTCAGGATAGGGTTTGATGTGTTCGTTAAGGGTCGCTAAGAGGCGCGGTCCGAATCACTTTCATGTTGGCACTATTGTGGAATGAGTGAGTAATGTGTGTCTCACAGATATGGAATCAATTCCTTCCTGCGGGAAGTAGAAAGACAATCTCATTATTTGTTAATCCTAGAAACTGATCGATCCACGGAGTTTGTATTGGTTATGAACTAATTGATCACTAGTGGGTTAATGGTAAATAATGATAAGAGGTATTGAGGAAGGTTTACGGAAATAATCCCGCTTCATTACGGATAGTCTATGGATGATTAGTTTATATGTAATGATTATATCAATGGACACTTATCGACTCGACTCGACGTTTTGAGAATAAGCTATATTTATAATCGATAGAGTTCAGTTTCGGATTTATGGTGGCGTAATTCCGGAATTAATAAGTTGAGTAGAAATATTCTGTTCGATGAATATTTTATTTAATTTATTGTAGATACTGGTTATAGGTCAATGGTTCCCGGGTTGGCTCCTAACACGCGAGTGTTTTCTCGTTTTATGGAACCTCGAGAATAAATTAAATAGTCGGACTATTTAATGAATATGCAATATTATTTATTTGGTAAATAATATGTAAAATAGAAAAGACCTTTTCTATTAAATTAATGATGAAAATGGCGTCAGATTGTGGATAAGTTAGGAAAATAATTTTTCCTAGTTTATGTCACATGTGTAATTAATTAATTATCTATTTGTTGGATAATTAATGGAAAAATAAAAGATTGATTTTTTGGGAATTATCTCTTATCTTTTGCCGAATATATTTTCCTTGGGAGAATAGGTAATTGTGGTGTGAAAAGGATAACGACTAGTTATTTTCCTAGGCTAGTAATAATACCAGAGCAATTCTGCTCTAGCCAGAGCAGAGTTCCGTAAATACCCTTATGGTATTATTTAATGTCTCTTTTCCCTGCGGCAATTAAAGTACATAAACTTCACGGGCAAGGTCTCATACCCTAGTGGTTGCCACTAGGATCTATCCGAACTCTCGAGTGAGAAGATCCGGATTCGATCCCCCTCCCCCGTAGATTAAAAAAACTTTCGTCCCTGTGAAAAAAAAAAAAAAAAAATTACACAAACTTCACTACTTTTCTCTGTCCTCACGCCCACGGCCCCACATTTTCCATTTGTGTTTTTATTATCTACGTGCGGTTTTTTTTTTTTTTTTTTTCATAAAATGTTCTGACTATTTTTTTTCAGAAATAATGTTCTGACTATTGAGTCTATCTATTTTACTTATGTTACATTTAACTTATGTTCATTATATGTTATTTATTTATAATGTCACGATTTACATACTAAAATTTTAAAAGATTTTGTTCCTTAAAAAAATTTAAAATATTTTATGAATAATTTGATAATATTTTTGTATACGATCACATAGACTCCATCAGACAAACTGAAATGAAATTGTTTTACTTTCTTAAAAATAAGAAATACTTTTATTTTATATATAAAAGGCTCTTTTCTTTTTACTAATATGATTTTTAATCTAAACCCATTTTTCAGCCCCCAAAGATGGTCTTTAAAGTTCAATACAATTCATTTAGATATTCTATTTGCATCAACAACAACAAAAAAAATGGTCATAGTTGTAAGAACTTCTGATATTTAAGCGAAGATGTCTAGGTTAAAGTATGTTGGATAAAGTAAATTTTGTTGGGAGAGGTCATCACATTTAATTCCTAACAGTATCTCGAATGATTAGTCTAAGACAATTGATTATACCTTGTGAAAGCTAAAAAAAGATTTTATTTGCATCACCATAATACTCCAGGCACCACAATACGGAAACACGAAATTAAAACACGGCATCACATATTTATGTTAATTTTTTTATAGGAGAAGCATCATTAAGATTTTTTTTTTTATTTTTTATAACAAGGACAATGACCCTGACGTTTCTACGATATTTTTCTTAAAAAGAAGTACTAAAAGTAATTTTACAGTGCCGTATAAAAACACATTTGAGGGATTGTAATTATAATAGGCAACTAAAGAATATAATTATAAAAATGTAGGCAACACCATTGTGTTCACTCTATATATTAACCCATAAAAAGGGATTGTATAATTATAGATTTTTGGGAGTTGTTGATGGACTACAATAAATTTACTTTTGTGGTGAAAGTGTGAATATAAACTCAATATTTAATTTTAAAGTGGTCGAATGTACAATACATTTTTTTTTTTAGTGGAGTACAATATACATTTTTTATTTCCATAAAATCAAGCTTTTCAGTCGAGTGTATGTTTTTTACTTGGGTAAAATCAATCTATTTATAAAATTTGATGTCACGATAATTAATTGTGATGTCAATACGCTTAGTCCAACCTCCCATCCCAAACATGAAGTTATTGGATGCACCTGTCATACACGGAGTACATCTATACGACGAGATTTCGAATTTTTAAACTAAATTCAAATGGTCTAGATTTATTTAACTGTTAATTCGATACATCAAAACTCCCCGTCCCAAACCTCACCTTTAACACTACGCCGGTTCTAGAAGCTCACGTCTATATCATTTCCTTCCACCAGCGTATATTCAAGCTTTTCTTAAAGAAAGGATCAAAAACAAAAAAACATAAACAAAACAACAAAAAATCAAGCTTTGTCTTGGAGTCCCGCTGGATAATTTCAAACTTTGAAATAAAATTAATAAAAAAACCAGCAATCAACTAGAGCTGACGTGGGACCCGCCAATAACTGGTATAACCATTTCAGAAAAACATCTTAACTTTCTAATTATTACTTCAATCATTTTATCTAAAACAACCCAAAAAAGAATCCAAAAAAAACTCCAACCCAAAACAAACGAAGCCTTCATTTACAAATTAATGATTGTGGAGTAATGATACCGGTATAACGGTTGTGCCATAATGAGTGACATCGGTCATCTGCACCGTTGATCATATTAAATTTACATCATATCAGTATAGACTCATTATAAATAACGGTGCATATAACCGCTGTGTCCATATCATTACTCATTGATTGTGTTATAAAGTGAGTCTATACTTGAACCGTTGCAATTGCTCCAAGTACTATTACTTTATTTTCTTAATTTAAATCGATGCGTTTTTTAGAAATGGATATATGCACGATAAAATATTACTCTCGTCCCAAAATATAATTCATTCTACGTTTTTAGACGTGGCCCACAATATAAGTCATTCTACGCTATCAATGCAACATTTATTGTCATGTTCTCTATCATATTCCTAATTTATTATCAATCCAACTATTTTTCATTACTTAATAATTATTACAATTAATGATAATCAAGAAACATTTTATATGTTTTATAATTAATTCAACAGTTGTTAATAAAGGATCGAAGGATGTTTTCATAAAATACTTAGCCTTTAAGGGCATCCGAAACAGAAACCTCATATGGCGTCCTATCCTTAAAATAAAGATAAAAAATAGAGTTTACCCCAAATAGAAGTTTACCTCAAACACCTCACACAACAGAGGTTCTATCCCTATCTATTTTAGGGATATGAACAGTGCATCCCCAAATGGATGCTGCTGGAGTGAAATAATGAATATTTAATGTGTATGAATAGAGTTGTGAAATAGAATATATATTATTTAATAGTATTTGAAATGTTTTAGAGATAATGATAGAGATGCTGATGCGGATTGTTTTGAAGTGGATGCTGTAAAATAGAAATATGTATTATTTTATATTATTTTAGGGATAAAATATGATGCATATAAGGAGTTAGGGCCAGACAAAATACGTTGTGCTTGTTTCTCAAGAAGAGCTTGGTTGAAGCATTCAATTGTCATTTCTCTCACAACAGTGCACCCACGACTTCCAATGAATTTTATTTATCCCACTCGAATTATTAAAAAAAATATATTTAGCCATTCCTTCCGGCTCAAAAATAATCTTTTCTTTGGCAAAGTAAACCATTGCATAAGATATTTGTGAAGGGCTTGAATAATTGAGTATTTTTACTATGACCTAATTATTGAGTATATTTGTGAAGGGCTTGAATAATCTTTTCTTTGGCAAAGTAAACCATTGCATAAGATTTCTTTTCTTTGGACTTCCTTTCCTGTTGAAGAAAGGTCTACCTTTCCACCCCGTTCAGTTTTTTCGTAAACTCTATGTAACATAATGACTTTTCATAAAATGGTAAAATAATAATTGAGTATTTTTACTATGACCTAATTATTATTTATCATATTTAAATTAATTAAAATTAATTTAATTAAATGATTTAGTTATTATTTAAAAAGGATTTAATTAATAACTATAAAAGAAAAATATCATCTAATCTCTCATTAATCAAAACACGGCAAAACTTCTGGAAAAAAAAAAAGAGGACAACGCAACGCAGATTGGAATAGTGATGCGATATTCAGTCATAAAAAAAAGAAAAAGAAAAAAAAAAGAACGTAAACTTCAATCGCAGGGCCAATCCGTTCATCGTTTCAAAACGTTGCAGTAGAGAAAGGTGATCACCACGACGAGACGAATCTTTTGAAAACAACATCTTCTTATTTGGTAAATTTTCAGTTTAGCCCTAGTTTTTTGTAATCGTTGAGTTTGATTCTTTAAAAATTCGTAATATTCAGTTTTACACACTTTTTCAATTCGGGTTTTTTTCAAGAAAACTAGGATTTTTAATTAGGGTTACTTGTTGATCAATTAGGTTTCGAGTTGAAGGCTTAGAAGATCGGCAGTATCTTGAAGGTTTTGGGTCGGTTTTGCTTGCAATAGAGGTAAGAGGCTATTCTTAACGAATAATTATGGTTTTACAATGTTTACGTTGAGTTTTAGTGTTGTTTGGTAGCAAGAATTCATGTTAAGGTGGTGTTCTATGCTATGTTATGTTATAGTATGTTTATAACATGTTTCACTGTTGTTTTCTGAGTATTTTGATGCTAAACGTGTTTGATTTGGAGTGGAAATCATTTTATAATAGAAAAGCATGTTTTGGGGAGTTACAAGTGTTACGAAATCAACGCGGAAACGCAGCGGAATTCAAAATTTTGATTTCATTTTTCCCAAGATCGACTTCGTTTAAGCAACAAGCATAAAAGAAGTAGACAAAATAATACATTGGTTGATCCAATTGGATCGACGCTTTGTCTACGGTTGTAGTTTCTGCACGAAGCCGCCCAAGCGTTCGGCCTCTACCGGTGATCCACACGAACACCTCGCCGGAATCCCATCATGGATTGACCGACTTTTTCTCTCTCATAAATCTCTCTCTAGGAAACTCTCTATTTTTCACAAGAACTATTAGCTCTTTGAATGTGATGTACAAAAGAGCTAGCCAAGCCTTCATATTTATAAGGCATGGAGCGCCCCTCTATAGTTCCCAATCTGATTGGGATTAGCTTCCTAGTAGATCGAGGAGAAAGAAAACATTTTACTAGTAAAATAAGGAAAATATATTTGATTGATTTATCTCATTAATATTCAATATCTTATATTAAATATTTCGAATATATTGTCAATATCTTATATTGACTATATTTATCTTTTTACCATAAATCTATTTTTTCAAAATCAATTAATATCTAATGTTAATATTATGGTAATCTTATTAATTAAATTGCACAACTCAAATGTATCCAATACAAAAGAAATTGGCGCCACCTTTAGCCAACATTTTGGCATCCGGAATATTCTTTAATTAATATAATACTATAATTAATTAATTCATACAATACATGTATATTATATATATATATATATATATATATATATATATATATATATATATATATATATATATATATATATATATATATATATTTAAACTTTTATGTATCAATATACATATTTAATTAATCAATGTAATTAATATCTTGTATTATATTTATTCATAATAAATAAATACCATCATATTAATTTTACCACTATAACCTTTATATAGCATGAGATAAATTCTTTCCTTATTTGGTTATCAACTATAACCACATTTTAATCCGGCTAGATATTCATATGTGTGTGACCCGATAGGCTTCGAATATGTTGGCCGTAGACACAAAGTGCAAATTACTTAAAATGCCCTTCATGCCTAACGATCACGGGATGGCGTCAGCAACAACAACACCGTGACCCCAATCATCGGAAGAGTCAAATGCAATGACTACTACCTTTCATGTAAAAGCGATTACCGTGTAACTTATAATCCTATCATTTGTAATAATATCCATACGATCGTATCTCGAGTGTCAATACATTAACGATTGTATCTTATAATCTGGATATCATGCTCTCTCGGAATAACACATTTACTCCCACTTTGTAAAGATTCACGAGAGCTAGACATTATAAGAAGGTCATTTCGGATATTCGATCACAATCATATGATACGCGATTCCCGGACGAACTAACATGTATATCTGCGACGCTTCTTGAAGATCATACCCAATCACTACCGCATGATCGCCCCGTGGATAGGGGAAATCTCAATAGTGTCAAAGCATGACAATCCACACCGTGATGCCATGAAGACTCCGGTCTAAAGGATAATTACACAACCGCCACATAGTGCGACACTTAATGTAAGCGGGTCAGTCTAACGTACGCATTCTCTAATACACGTTCACGTACAGTCCAAGTGTCTCTACACTTCGATAGACGAGATCTATCCCTGCCCTTAAAGACAGAAGACATCTAATACATGCTAGCATGTTTGTACAATCAATGTCCTATTTAATAGTACATCAGCCTAGAGAATTTAAGTATCAAACTTAAAAAGTGATTAGAGATCTCATCAACCATAATCGCCTATCATGGTTTCTCTATCACAGTTTAATATTAAGGACGTTATCATATAACAATTCACAATTGGTTCTTTAAAAGAACAAATATATGACAACAGAAAAGCCATTTAATATATGTACAAACATAAAGAAATAGTAGAAATGATCCGACCCGGTCGGATCCGGTCCAACCCGATTGGGTTTAGGACACTATTTCAACAGCATGAGGAATGTGCACACAATGCTGTTTCAGGATGGTTTCTTTTGTTCCTAGCAGGTACAATGCGCAGGGATTGATTAGCAATGCGCACGCATTGCTGATACAGGATGGACAATTTTACTTTCAGCAGGTGGAATGCGCACGTATTCAGCCTAGTTTTGGGAAAATGTGGTTTTAAGCTACGAGATGAAAGTTAAATGTTGTTCCTTGATTTAATAACATTAAATGAACATGGACAAGCCTTGATTGAGTTTCTGATGCGTTTAGTTCCGGCACCGAATGTACTCTTCAAGGGAGTTGAAGTTTGGGACTGTCGGAATGGCATGATAGGTTTGTGCTTTGGTGAATTAGAGTTCATCAATGTCTGTGTACTTGATAGGATGTGGTGTCTAGCTGTCTAAGTGAGGGAGTAGAGTCGTTAAGGTGAGCTTTATTCTTGAAAACACAAAGGTGGCTAGTTAACAACAAATAATAAGAACATACTTGCATAGTAACAAGATTAAACGTCATGTCACTTTTGGATAGACACATATGAACATCGGCTATGTGACTCGTCCGGATAGTTGGATACTCTGTGACCTACTAGCAGCCAAATGACAGGGAACTTCACTGGACGTGTATGCATACAGGGGAAACCCGGGACTAACAGTGCAAGCCAATGTTGGTTGGCAACCATCTCATGGTGGATACACCTCGCGTAGTGCCCTTGAGTGCTGACGTACTCAAGATAAGTTAGGATAGAAACGTATAGTCATGACATGTTGATGGACATGAAATGAATCATAGATTGAGTCGGTCTCATAAAGATAACTTAATAATAATAATGTAAACCTTTTCATTGTAACGCTAGTTTATTCATTAGCTTCTCACTCTTGCTAAGTACCGATGTACTTGCCCCTTTGCATGTTTGTTTGTGCTTTGGGGTGGAAAGACGAGCAGGTTGAGACGGATCATGACGTTTATAAGAAGGACGTTGGCTATGCTTGCTATGGAGTTTTACCAAGTTGCTATCTAGATGTATAATGTATCTCAATTTTTTTTTCATAGAGTATGTTGTAACTTGTTTTAGTTTGATAAGATAGTTGTTGTACCTTATTTCGTATGACGATTCGTTGTTGTAAGCTACTCTTTCTATTTTTAGAATGGTTGTATCTATTCTTAGTAGCAGTTATGTTTTTACCTGAGTCTTTTTAGCTTCCGTTTGCTTTTATTTGATACGACGACGTAGAGGTTTGCGTATAGTATTAGATTTATTTAATACTATACGCGCCGAACGTTCACTTCCGTATAAGGACTCGATATCCGGGAGCGGGGCGTTACACTCTATTCTTGATATAAGTGATAATCTCCTTTTTAGATCTACCAACAACAAACGGTTACCCCAAATATTTACTTCGGTCAGAACCAATAAGGATCTTTGGATTGAAGAGAAGTCATCATCACATATTTTCAGAAAGACATCTTTGCTAAAGAGAAGAGACAAATTTCATACATTAAGTTTTTAACCCTAAAGTCCTTCATCAGTAATGTATCGTCCTAATGATAAGTATTAGGGTATAATCTGACAAATGATTAGGGTTCGAGCCCCTTTTAGGGGCAAAAAGGATGTGTGTAAAAAAACCTTTCGGTAGGTTTTCTTTAATATCACATCATATTAAAATAAAATAAAAATAAAAATCCATATTGCATTTGGACACTGTTAATTAAGAGTATCGCGATCAATTCTTTTGTCTGTCACACTCGTGTAATTTCGACTTTGAGAGGTCAAAATCTGTTTTCAACCCCTACAGAGTCGAATTTTGTGCATAATTTCGACTCTAAAATGGTTGAAAACAGATTTTGACCTCTACAGAGTCGAAATTCATACGAGGTGTGGTGTCTGAATAAATTACGTGTAGTGCCATTAATAATACCTATTGCATTTCAATCTGATTTAATTGATTTTTTAAAAATTGCTGAGCAGCCCCCACACCTTAAAGCATCATTATCATGGGGTTTTGCTTTAGTAATAATGGCCCTCTCGTCCTCATCCATTTAATAATTAAAGGATGAACAATGCCAAACAAGCGATGTCATGGTATTGTACTAACATCATCCCAATATACACGTCATCTTGCATTTTTTATTTGTCGCACAATACAAGTCATTTTATATCATTCTTTGCTTATGGATATAAAAATCTCATTGTGGAAAGTGATTCTAAAACAGTAGTAAATCGCCTCTAATCTGAAGATGATGACCTCTCAAGCTTTGGTGAGATCACGGATGCTTGCAAAGAATCTTTATCTCGCTTTAGTTTTGTTGTTTCTTTTTTTATTAGACGTTTGAGAAATGTCCCGACCCACATTCTCGCTAAACAAGGTCTAGCCATTTCCTCTTTTGTCAAATGGGGTTCATGTCAAGTGGTTCTTGTGTGTTGTCTCCACACCGTATAAAATTAGTGGGCAGATAATATTGTTACTATATAAATAACCGACGGTCAAGGTAAAGCAACCAAATCCCCAAATTAAATACCTCACTCATCACACCGATCACTTCCTTTTATTCTTCTTCTCCACAAACACTAATTAATACTACTAATAATAATGGGTTTCCCTTTTCATGTCATCAAACTTCCAATTCCATCCTCCATTTCTTCAGCTTTATCCATCTTCAACCTATGGAGCAATCTCAAATTGATGGTTATGGCCGCTCTATCTTATCTCGGCTTTTACAAACCTACCCCTGAGGAAGATGATTCTGCCCACAATTTCATTGATTACATATATATTCTTGATGGGCCCTGTCCTTCTCTTGTTCCTATCCCCGTTACAGTCGTCACCGCCGCGATTAAAAACCTAGTCCCGATTCTACCTTACCGTGATTTCCTCCAAGGCGGCGGAGAGGCGGCGGCGGCGGCAGCGGTGGTGGGAGGAGGAGGAGGAGGATGCACTATATGCATGGAGGCAATAGAAGATAGACAGGAGATAAGGGATCTAAGCAGGTGCGATCATGTGTTCCATAGAGATTGTTTAGACACCTGGATTGATGCCGGCCATGTTACTTGTCCGCTCTGTAGATCTATGTTGCTTCCACCTCAGGTGAATCCCTATATCGCCGCCCGGAATATACCAAGAAAACAGGAAAATTCTCACCATCTCGATTGATTGAATTACAGAATACAGATTGGTTGCTCTTTTTCTTTTGTTGGGTTTTGTCTTTCTGTGGCGTAAATGTGTAGACATTTTGCTGTTTTGGTAAAATAAATCAATTCGTTTACCTGTACACATTTTGTAAGTAAATTTTCATTTTGACGGGTAGATGTTTGTAATTTTGCCTAAATGAGATCCTTCATACTTATACCTACTACTCAATAGACATGGCAATCAATGTTGTATTTTAGACCATTTGTTCATCTCACCTTACTGCTTTTCTTACTTTTCTTCTCACTCTTTACCGATACAATCAAAACTCAATTTCAAAAAAAAAATAGAAATCATTATATTATGTGATTGATCTGCACAATGATGTAGTTTAAAACATAAGATTAAAAGGTATCATGTGATTCATTCAATGATATGATGTATATATAAAGTATAAAATAAGTTTATTTTGTAATTATCTGACATGTAAACAAACTATATTTAATATATATACGCATATTCAACGACAAAATTAATGATGCAATAACGGAAACTTTTCAAAGGGTCATTCTTCCTGAGTTTTGTTTATGTCCAGAAAGGGTGATTCATCCGAGTCATGCTCTTGTCTAAAAAGAAAATAAAAAAGTCATTAATATGAGTTATGCTTTTGCATATAGGACTCGAAAGAATGACAATAGCCGTTGGACGCGGATTCCCTACGGTACACATGGTGAGGTGTAAGGTGTTGTGCACCATTCCCGTCGGAATTTTCGAAGGAGTGAAGCAAATTAAAAAAAAAAAAAAAAAAAAAAAAAAATTCCGATTTTGAAATGTGCATGATAAAGACGCAGACCTCAAAGTGTGTAGCGTAGGGGATCCGTTCATCTAGAAGACTAGATGTTCCAAGCATTTTTCAAAGGGTCCTTCAACCCGGTGAGCACCATTGTGCTGACTTGAGAAATCACAAGAAGCTTCACACTAGAGGATCTGGTCGGTCTCCTTGTCAGCAGAAGGATAAAAAAACAAGCCTTAGAGTAACGTACCTTACAAAACTAGAGGATCTGGGTCTTCTTATTAGATTAGAGAATAGAAGAGGCTAAATTGTAGGTAAAAAGGTCAAGGATCGATGTCTCTAATTAATGTAAGATGCCCTAGTATACAGAGGAGGATCTTATGTTGCAACATCTTTGGTTTGGGTTAAGGATGTCTGTCTGATAGATGTAAAGATATACCTTTGGTCTATAGAGGATCCTGAGCCAGACAGAAGACGTTAATGCCTATCTTATTCCAAGTATGGAGAGGCTGAGGCTGTATGCTCTCAGGGGTATACTAGTGTTTAAGCTTCAAACTCACCAGATATATGACACACACTCCTTTCAAGTATGTCTTTTTGTTTTATAGCCTCAAACTCACCAGATTCTGCCAGCCTCACTGATGCAGACGATGAAACAAAGATTGGGAACACATTTTTTTATTTTTTTATTTTTTATTTTTTATTTTAATGTCAATCATTCATATTCATACCAAAACTTACATTGTTCTTGTCGATCTACATCTTTTTTATCTTTACCTTTGTCCTTTTGCTATTATATGACAGAGAATTAAGGAGATATAGTAACAAGAATGTATGGGATCTTAGCTATGCACTAATTACATTTTCATTATCACCACAACTGGTAAGACACGAGCGACACATCACACATTGGTATTGGATCATGTAAATATGTCGTATCACTCGATATGAGTACAAGATAACCATAGTATCAGGCTAAGCTTTGGTATGGCAAATAAAAAGTCTTCTCTCAACTTTGGAGGGATTTCATTGTCATCACCGCATTTGTTTAATTCAACATGGTAATAGTATATGTTGTTGCGTAAAGCAGAAAGGAAATTAACGTACCCTTCGTCATATTATATAATAATCTAATACCACAATTTTTATAAAAAGCAATAACCGATATTTTTTTATTAAAACGGGTAATCAATTGTTTTTCATTTCCCCCTTTTTTGATATGGTGAAAAGTTATAATAACTGATTTCTACCCGCTTTTGCATAGTAAGGTATGTATAATGAAAAAGATTAAGAATATAAAGATATGATAATGCATTTAATAATACGGTTATACCATAAAATTTCTCTTTAAAAAACAAACGAATTCATTCAGTTCATAATATTAAAATCAAACTCATCCATCAATGACTATAGAAGCAAGATTCCGATAATTGCAAAACAGATGTAGTCGACGATCCCGAGAAAGTAGAAGCAAAATAAACTTATGACCCGATTGATGCTCAATCAGAATCCGTCACCCGACCCATGACCCATTAATCGTCAACAAAAAGATTTAAAGTTCATTATACATTTGATGTCTGATCATCAATGCCAAATAAACTAGCCGCGCACATATTATACCCCATATATATTATATGCTTCTCTAGACCCCCTATTTTAAGCCCCTCCAAAAAAACCAAAAAAAAAAAAAAAATTTAAAATTACATTAAACTTAAAAATACAACATAGTAGCATTTTCATCAAAACCTTATAGAGCCAAAACATTGTGTCTCTCCACGTCGAAATATCAAAGTACCAGAAAACAGAGAGACACACAAAACCACACTAAGACGACTCACCTGTTGTTGTTGTTGTTGATCCGTTTGGTTGATTTCTTCCTACTCTCTGGTAAAACAGAACATACGCAGCAGGCGTCTTTATCTCCTCTTCATTTACTGGCGAAACATGTGAATCATCGAAATGGTACCACGCGTCATCATCTATTATCTGCACATGAGAGCAAATAAATAAAAATCAATATTACATAGGCTCTAAAAGACTAGTAATTAGGCCAATGTATCAATCATAAGATACTGTTTATGTGGCTCAATACCTTACAGTATGCAGAATAGTGTCCTCCGCCAAGACCACCATAATGGTTACTAATAGCATATAGATCATAGACATGATCACCCCCTTCACATGCTTCCTTGCTTTTCACATATTGGCTTAAATCGAGATTCCGAATTGGGAAGTTCACAAAGGTATCAAGTTTATTCTTTAGCCACCGGTTGTATGAGAAGCGTTTCAAATGGAATACCAGTATATCTGGTAGCCTCCACAGATCTAACTTCTTCGTAGCTTGTCTATGCTCCTTGCAACACGGACAATACCTAAACACAAAATTTATAATTAAGAACCAAGCCATATAAAGAATTTTGCTCAAGTTTTGAACTTTAGACGATTTATCATTTACCACATATCATCAGGGCCTAGTGGTTCCTCCTTCAAGAAAGCATCGAGGCATGAAAACAAGGAAATCGCTTCTTGTTTGGTTTTCTTCACTGTCAATCCAGTCTTATGAACTTCAGGAAGGTCTTTGAGGAAGCTGGAATCGTATAATTCGTTCTCTTTCTCTGTCCAGTCAAGCACAACCTTTAAACTACGACCACGTTCTATGGGTGTGTCCTTTAGAATCGGCTTGCATCCTAAACCCCGGTCATCAGTCGTACACAGATGAAACGACATCTCAGTGACGAATGCCTCTTCCATCTCAATGCACTCTGCAGACTGCATATTATCGCTGCTACTCACCTGATCCTCCTTGCTGCCATTATAAACTGCTGCTGATGGTGAAAACGCTCGTCTTTTTAATGGAGCAAGCGTTCTACCAACAGCTTGGTCTATATCAATTCCAGATTTCGCGTCTTCTATGAAAGTTACAAGCGGTGTCAAGAAAGCCTTCCTCTGACCTGTCCTCTGATTGTCTAGAATAGATCTAGCCAAATGGATTTAAATCATTAGTT
The DNA here is from genome assembly GCA_026214975.1 of Gentiana macrophylla. NCBI lineage: Eukaryota > Viridiplantae > Streptophyta > Magnoliopsida > Gentianales > Gentianaceae > Gentiana > Gentiana macrophylla. The sequence goes on from CM047807.1 coordinate 111,305,168, forward strand.
AACTGGACAAACATCAAGAACAACAAAAACGTAGGTCGAAAATATCAACAAGAACATAGACTTCTAAGTCTTAACACATAAACATATACAAAAGATAACTCACTTCTCTAAATATCTGTGAGATATTTCTAATCTAGTTAAATCAGAAGAAGCTTTGGGAAGCCGATAAGCAACAATATATTCCTCATCCTTTATTGTAGCCAGCAACTCCGACGGAATCTCAAGGTATCGAAATATCCGATGTTCATATACCTGGATTCAGAAAGTTAGTAAAATTGCAAAAAAGTTTTGGAACAGCAAAAATAAAAATATTGTGAGGTTACCTCAGCAAGCAACAAATATTCATCTGCTCCTAAGCAGCATGCAGAGCTTAAAGATTGGATCAGGTCCTTACAGCAACCATGTTTCAAGACGGTAACTGTGAAAGGTATAGGAAGACCACTCCCATCACCATAAAATACGGTTATTGTCATTGTCCGTGTAGCTGTTGAAGGAAGAGGCAAGGACAAGTACATGAAGGGGTCAAATGTTATTGATATTTTGTTGCAATCTGGGCAAACCAGCGTTGACTTATATTGACCCTGAAAGCAAGATGTAAAATTCAAACGGCATCAGACAAATGCTTCAGAAGAAATTATTTATAACACCAACAAAAATATTGAATGAAGTTCTTAACTGTAGTCTGAGAGGACGAGTTTATAGCACTTCTGTTTATGTAACAATAAATAAGAAGAATGTAACAAACTAACCCCATCAACTCTATCAAACCTTTTTTTGTTGTTGACATATATCAAGTCTATGAAACTAACAAACAATATTCTGATAGCTAAGACTTGTTAGAACTGTAACCACCCCACATTTTTTATCCTACGATTTCCTTGGATTAATTTTGACTCCTATTTTCCACAATAATCAATGACACCAGTGAAAAATATTGAGCAATAATGATCATGTTATAAGATGAAAGCAAACAAGTAAACGCCTTTTTGCATGCTTATCTACAAAACTATAGAATAAGTACAAAGATAAATTGGTTTATTAACACAACTTACATTAATAAATCGACATGCTCAAACCATAAGAAAAAAGAGCAACTCCTAAACTAATGAGGGGGTCCAAGAAAATAGAACATGTGAGACATTGTAATAATCACAATAAGTTAGCACAACAGAATTCAGTATCATTACCACAGATTAAACCCTTCACCAACAATCTAACAAAACAAAGGGAAAGAGTTGCAAAGTATGTTACCTAGTTCCAAACCGTGTGACCTTAACTAACCAACCTTCTATTTTCTCTTTGTTATGATCAATTAACCCATTTGATAGGACGAATATTCCAACATACATAACAAATCCCACAGAAAAGAACACAACAAATTTATTCATGGGAAGATCTAATTAAAAGAAATATACTTTACCAAATGAATTGTACAACCTGACAAACATCAACAATTACAGAGTCATTTCTGGCTTTGTGATATCTCCAGAACTCATCAGCGACTTCCTCATCAGGGCGGGCATCAGAATCCTTTGTTTCAAAGTACGGTTTCTGTTTTACACGATTCAAATCTTCATGTAGCCCATCCAACAGAAAAGCCAGAAGTTCCTGGGGGCCAAAAAAAACACCAATCAGTTCTCCTTTCCAACTTCTGTTCCCCAAAATCCCTGACATTCAGAAAGAGTGCGTTACTTCTCTTCTCAGAATGCACACTCTCAATAGAACAATCACAAGACCTCACCATCGTTTATTAGGGAAATCAACTTCTACCAAGAGAAGTTTTGGGCAAAAAAGTGGACGAGACCAAAATTGAAGGGTTTACTGAAGCAGTTAAAAGCTTCTATTGTATACGCAGGAATAGAATGAATGAACTAAAGAGAATTGTGAAGTACACCCTCCGTCCCAGAATATAAGTCACTCTACCTTTTTTGTTTGTACCAGGATATAAGTCATTCTATATTACCGATGAAGCATTTATTCCTCTTTTCTCTATCTTACCCCTAATTTATTAACAATCCAACTACGTTTAAATACTTTATAACCATTTCATTAATGATAGTCAGCAGATATTTTAGGCATTTCTCATTAAAATTAATGACATTCAATCACTTTCGTAGTCTGTGTGAAAACACCCAAAATGACTTATATTTTGGGACAGATGGAGTAAGAGATTATACATGAATCATGGATACTATCAAAACATATTCTACCTATGAGTTCTCGGTTCTCTAAAGCTCTAGTATGGTTGTAATTTTGATCCGTTATCATAAAATGGCTCATTTACACAAACAAAAAAAATCTATCAAAAACATGGCATGAATTGATCAATCAAATCAAAAAATACCTACAAAAAGCAATAATTACAACTCAAATGTATCATAATACATAGCAAAAGATGACAGCATTAAAAGATGCACTGAGCCATTCACCTGCGAATCATGCTGGTTATAGCCACTAAATTGAGGGGCAAAACGAGCGAGTTTTCCCTTAAATGGACGTGGGGCAACAGCTGTACGCCCAGAGGACCACAGTTTCCTTAACAACTCACCAAAAGCTACAGCAAGCTCACCCTGCAAAATGACAAGTCATAAGGCCTTTCATTCAAATATCTCTGATTTCATATATAGAGGAGAAGAACACCATACATGCGTCCCTAAAGGATTTTCTTTGTTGATCTCATGAGTGTAGTCGTTCAAAAAGTATTGAGCAATTGGGGGCGTATGCACTAAACATTGAAGAGAACTATTCATGAAGCAAGTGTTCCCCAAATTCTGCAGTCCTGCCAAACCTCCCCGCTCCCTATTTGAAACAGATCTTGATTTTGAACCAGTAGCATAACCATTCGACGATCTTCCATCTTCCATATCCCCATAGGCAGAATTTAACGTAATCCCTTCATATATATTGTTGTTAGAGCCGGTAGAGTATCCATTTGACAAAGCTGGACCTCCTGCAATAGTCAAAGATGACCTTGATGGTTCTACTGGAACCAATGCCAGACCGTTTCCAGTTGAATCCATTCCAAATCCAGAAGGCCAAAATCCATCATTTTGCACCTCCACAAGAATCTGAGAAGAAAATGCAGTGGTAATCAATCAGCATTCAACCTCTTTATTTATTCATCAACATTAAATCATGTTAGCATTAGTACCTAATTAGCTCATAGAATTTTATCCATGTTGTGGGGGGAGGAGCTTCTACAATCAATAGGTATTTTCAAAATTTCATTATCAGATGCAACTACTCAAATCATAAAAAGGGCAGCGTAATATGAGTGCATCTTGCATGTAATAAGGTATGAGTAGACGAGCCACAAATAAAATAACCTATAGACGAGAAGCAAAATCAGTACTCACGTGCTGATCCATCTGCAAATTACACTCTTCTAGAGTTTGAGATGACATAGCTAACAAAGTATTCTTCTCCTTATTAAAATAGTCCCAGATGCGTGCCTATCAATAAAAAAAGGGGGAAGATTATTATGCCAGCCAATTCAGCAAAAAGAGCATGCCGAAAAAGAGAGAGATGCTAAAAGCAGACCTTCTCTAGCTCTAACCCTTTAAGCCGACATACTGTTTCATATAGCTCATTCAAAGTAGCCTGTAACAAGACAGATCAGTTAGAACCCACCTATGAATGAATATAAATTACACCCAAGGAAATAAAAAAGACGGGCTAAAAAAACTTTCTGAATGACCCATTGTTTCATGAGTCTAGCTAACATGACATTCACAGAGACAATGATGAAGGAATGAAGGAAAGGTCGCAACTTCCCTGTTTTCCGCATTTAGGTTGTGTATTCTCACACAATCAGACTTGAAAGAGTAAGTTACCTAAACTACAAATCTTAAACAATTACCAAGTGCATGAAAGTTGAAACGACGTTGTTTTGTGTGTAATGTTGCACTTGACGGTCAAGTGCATTGGAGGGGATCAAGGTCCCCTCCCCTTCAGAAAGGCACTAGTATCAGATCCATTAATCTTTGCATGATTCCCGTTCAAAGATAAACAAAATAAAGTCAACTGTTTATTTCAAGTCTCTTCACTCAGCCAGCAAAGCTTCCAGTGATCAAAGACACCGGTGAATGTACCAAGACAGACAAGAGAGGGAACATTAACTAAAGTGAAATCCACTGTTTTCTTCAAGATCGTCATTCTCTAAAGAGACTACTCAGCATAAAGAAACAAATAAATGCATGAATGCAACGTCAGTACCTTTTTACTAAGATGTATAACAGTTTGACTCTCGTCTCTAGAATCAATTATATAAAGACACAGGGGAAAAACCTCCACATATAATTGCTTACTATCTCCTGCAGATATCATCTTCCTACATAGCACTGGCCCTCCTCCATACCTGGAAAAAGGTATGATATAGGAATATAAGGACTTCAGGAAACACTATCTGACATCTTTAAGAAACAATCAAGCATAGGAAAGTGCATCTTTAATACCAAGAGAAGAGCAAAACAATAAAGATAGGATCAGCAATAATAGCATAAACAGAGTTAACGTCATAGTGACAAACAGCTAAATATAGGGCATTAGGAAATTCAGAAAAGTGAATCATAATAGTTAATTACTGACACAGCACAAAACTGTGTACCAAGATGACAGAAAAAGAAGAAAAGTGAAAACAAACAAAATCCACCTATGATAGAATAAACATGAACTGTTGGACTATAAGTATTAATGAAACCTAGAAGGAGAATGAAGTAAAGATATGCATACTTCAAAAAAAGTAAAGAAAAGAAAAGAAATCAATTAATAACTGGTGCAAATTGTGAAAAGAAGAAAATATACAAAGAACATGGGATAATTTGGGAGATGTGATCTGAGGTTTTTGACTCTATCAATGCCATCCATCACATTTGAAATTATGTCAAACATCCTGAGGTTTCTGAAATTTTACAAGCCTCTACTGAGGTTTTCCTGTCTTTCCAGAGTTTAAAGCTACCGAAGCAGGTATGCGATTCTTCAAACATGAGGGCCTTGAGTGAAATAAAAAAGAACTTCTAGGAGGTCTTTGAAAGTATACCAACGAATAAAGAGAAGATTTATCTGAAAATGGGATCTTAAGCTTTTAGGGTTGAAAATTTGTCAATGATATCCAAAGGCCACCGCAACATGTTTTACACGCCAAGTTATATAGCAATTACACTACCATGCCTTATAAGTGCACTGGCAAAAAGCAGCAAGACCCCCACGGCCCCACCCAGTGTGAGAAGCATTAACCATCAACTGATACTAAACATGCAATTTCTTCTGGCCATTCATCACAAACTTCACAGTAGAATCATATATCCCACAAAATTTATTTCAGACAATTAATAAGTAAAAACGTCGATTGAGATCCACCCACGAGCTACCGAATTTGTAGTTAAAAAATATAACTAATACATAGCCTCAAAGATAGCTAGATCAATAGCGGAAATGGATATAGAAGCTGGACTCAGAGAGGAATGCTTACCATCTATAAAGCCTATCCCAGACCTCATGTGGTAATAACGCATAGTCAGCACCTTCTTCCAAGGTTCGATTAAGTTCTGGTTCACCGTCATTATTTCTATTTCCCATTATATCACTATTATCGATCGGTCCAGGCCTATCTGCTGTCATTGAAGGCTGAACATCACTCTGGCTTTCACCATAGCCATAAGCACCAAAATGTTGCCCAGTGTACCTCTGCCAGCTCATGTACCATCTGCAGAAATAAAGAGTCAACTCCAAAGACAAACTTCGATGCACTGACATTTTTGGCCACATGTTTGAGACAAATCAAAATATACAAACTTCAACTCCAAAGACAAAGTTAGATGCACCGACATGTTTGACCACATGTATGACACAAATCAAAAATCGATAAACTTTGATACATCGATGTAGTTGGCCAAAGGACAAATAAAATGCCAGGTAAACTGTAAGAAAATCAGCATGTTCATATAACAGGGAACAGTTCCACACAGAATCTGGAATTATCACTTCCAAATTGCAACAAGTCATCTGATCCAGACAACATATAGCCCTAAAAAAGAAAAACCAGGGGAAAGAGTGGTGGAGCACTTCTTTTTTGAGCTTTTTTTCAGAGAGCTATCAAACCTGGGTTCAGGAGGTGTGTACTTAATGTGTAAGAGATGGAATCGAAGGCAGCATGATTAAAATTTACAAGAGCAGGCATAGGCTACAGCTGAAGTGATGCGGAAAATCCCTAAATATTATCAGATTGCATGCAAGGTTCATCAGGAAACAGAGCATTTGCAATTGCAAGGGCACAATGGGAAATAAATTAAGCTGCAATCTGAATGAAGATATTTTACCTACAATGTAGGTCGTTGATTATTTTGCCAAATTTCTGCCACATATCTAGATAATATACACATGGACTTACGTTTTGAACATGAACAAATTCCCAAAGATATTATCTTATTTACATCAACAACAGAGACGACGAAAACAATGCTCATATCATCATAAATCTGCCTCAGGATCACGTCATGTTATTTCTCTACTTTCAAATAATGAATTAGAAAGTATATCTGATACAAGAGACCACCTTTTCGACATTCTTGACGAATACCTCTTATAGATCATGCCCCCTTTGTCCTCGATAAACAACAACAACAAAAAAAGCTCAAGCTTAATCAACTAGGATAAGCTCATGCTCCTTTTGTCCTCAATAGACAACAACAACATCAACAAATAAAAAACAACTCAAGCTTATTTAGGTAGGGCTTCCTAGGTTTCCTTTCCGTTCTCTTTCCCTTCCTTCCATGTTAAAGCATACCAAACAACCTAGACTTTCCCTCCTATTCTTCCAATCCAAACGGAGCATTCATTTATGCTTTTCTCGGCTTCTTGTAAAACAAAACGACTTCTAAACCAATTAAGGTTATCGAGCACTCCAAACAAAACTACATGCAAAGTAAATACAACATACATCCATCAAATCTCCTATATACAAAACGCCTCAACATTAAAAATACAACAAATAAGTAGAAAAAAAAACTACAGTATATTCTAGACGTTACGCAAAACAATAAGATGCAAGAAAAAAAATATTCAATAACAAATACACAGACAAAGTAAAGATCGATTACAACCTGGATGAGATAACATAATAGCAATTGCCTTCTCGCGGATTAGCCTCGGCTTTATCCTTCAATTCCCGCACAATCCTCCTCTCTTCCTCAGCAGAGCAAGGCAATTCAATAGATCCATACTCCATCATGTCGCCTGAATCTGGAATCGTCATCCTCCGATTCAATGTTACAAACAGAGAATAAATAACCTCCAACAACCAGATCGATCCCCGAAAACAAACAAAAATCCGCCGAACAGAAGATCGGCGAAACAAGTAAATAACAGATGAAGAGTTTGTCTAAAAGTTATTGTATTAGGTGTTCACGGATTTTATTTTGGCATTATATTTTGTGGCTTATATAATTGTGTGTATATATATACTGGAAAATATACGGAAATAAATTAAATTTCAGACGAAAAGGCTAAGAAGACAGATTGAGAAAAAAGAGGGGTGGCACCAACCTTTTTTTCCTCCTAGATTATGGCAAACAAATTATACTCGACTAGAACCAAGTAGCTTGTCAAGTGATTTGAGAATATCTAAGGAGGTCATTGATTCGATTCTCCTCTAAGTTTCTAAATGGCGTGTTCACGATTCGGTATGGTTCGGTTTTTTGAATTTTCAAAACCGAACCAACAATTTCGGTTTGCAAAAGATGAAACAAAATCATTCATATTATCTTCGGTTCGGTTTGGTCATTTCTAAGGGTTGGTTCGGTTCGGTTGGGTTTCTCGGTCTACAATACAAATAGTTCGACAACCAAATTTTGTTTTAAGTTGACCTCAAAAAATATATTTACCCAATCATAAACAAAATTGATTCCATCTAATTTTTTAATTCTTTTATTACTTGAGAAAAAGAAACGAAGAAGGTTCCTTAAATAAAAGTTCAAACATTTTTCGTTCTTAATTTTGTGGTCAAATTAATATTGTTGGACATTTTTTCTTCTTTAATTTTCTTTTTAAGTTTGTATAAAAGCCATCAATTTCACAGAATAACAAAAATTCAAACATGATGGAAATTTTTGTTGGCCCAATATTGTTGAAGTAAAATTTTGAAATTTTTTTCAAACGTAGAACATTTTTTAACAACATCTGACTGTATGTTTTGTGTTTAAAAATAGAAATATGTATTTTTATGGATATCGGTTCGGTTTCATTAGTTAAAACCAAAACCAAACCAACTAGAATCGGTCCGGTACGGTTTTGCAACTTTTAAAAACCATATAAACGATGTGGAATAAGTGAAATAAGTAAATGGGAAGGCAACTATATTATATGTTGAATAAGTAAGACTATTTTGTTAATAGTGATGAATTATGAGGCAACTACAATTAATGAACAACGATGTTAACGTGTTTTTTTTTTTTTTTTTATTATTATTACGGATACGGAATGAAATATACTTTTTATCTACCTTCTATTAAAAAGAAAATAATGTTGGTGTCCACGTGTAACGTGTTCCTTTGTTTTTTCAGTAGAAACTCTCAAGAAAAATTAAAAAAGAGTCACCCATCACTGTGCATTTTGCGCGTTCATGTGCAGTTGATTTTGAATGGGTTGATTTCTTTCCGGTTTAGTTTTCTACTGCAATAAATCAGAATGATAAAAGATTGTAATCCTTCGTATTGTTTCTATTAATGAAATTTCTTTCGTTTTATTAAAAAATAGTAATCTATCTATCTATCTATCTATTAATATGTTTTCAAATGTGTCTAAAATCAATTACCCGATTACCCGCAACAAACCCGTTGATTATCCGCCCAAACCAGCATCATGTATTAATGCTTAAAATTTTATTGCAGATCCACCTTTTTTTTTAAGGGGAAGATCCACCTTTTTAGAAAGAAAAAAAAAACCACTAACAATTTTTTAATGCATCTTATTTATTTCTTTTGACCATTTTAAATTTAAAACAAAATGCGCACCAAAAATAACTTTATTCTCATTTATTTCTTCACAAAAAAAATCATTTACAAAAAACAAAAAATTACAACGTATTTAATGCATGATTCATACAAATCATTCTTTCACATGGTATTTTTTTGTTTTTTTTAAGTGGTTTAGGCATGAAATTTAATGAGAGATTCACACAAATCATTGTTTCAAAAATTAAAATTTGAATGCATCTCATTTATTTCTTTTGACCATTTTGAATCCAAAAAAAAAAAATGTGCGGCAATAAGGCCATTACTCTCATTTATTTCTTCACAAAAAAATCACTTAAAAAAATTACAACGTATTTAATCCATACACCCATCGAGTTATTCTTAGACTAATTTTCGAAAAAAAAACTATAATTTTAATGCATGGTATTTAATGCGTGATTCACATAAATCATTCATTCACAAATTAAAATGCATGAAATTGTTTCAAAAATTAAAATTTGAATGCATCTCATTTATTCACTTTGACCCATTTTGTAACCAAAAAAAAATTTGTGCGCCAAGAAAATATTACTCTCATATATTTCTTCACTAAAAAAAATTATAAAATAAATACACTTATTCAGTTTTTCATACTAATTTCCTAAGATCAAGCAATCTTATTCACTCCTTTTTGACCCATTTTCAAACCAAAATAAAAATGCACCAAAGAAATATTTACATCTCTTAAATAAATAAAAACACCTACACACCACCACTTACATTCTCCTTCAATCATCTGCCTTGGAACTCCATTCTCTTCAAATCACCAGATAACATACTTTGCATTCTTTTAACTACGCCATCGTGTACATCCTATTTTGGAATGATTACTATATTCATACAATCATTAGCACATGCATTTTCTGCTTTTAGTTGTGCTTGAGGCCTTTATACCGGATTTCATACCAAATTGTGTACTATATGCGCATTCAAAATACACCAGGTATTAGGGTAGATTCTACATTGGCCTTAATTTTGCCTTAATCTTCAGCAAATTAAATTTTTATTCTTATTTATGTGTAGGTAGTAACAACGAAAACGACACACATACACTATAAATCATTCCTACCAAAGCTATTAATTTTTTCACTTTACTATTCGTAAAAAAAGGTCGAACACGCTAATAAGAATTATTATCAAATATTATCATTGCTACAACAGATTCAATATAAAAAAAATTTCTTCAAGTAAATCAAATTATTTCACGAAGTGTGTATAAGTATTGTTTTGATAATGGCAATTAAAGGATGCAACTGGGGATATGGAAATATTTTTGGCCAGTAGAGCTGTTGAGTATCTTCTATGCTCTACACTTTCATTGTCGCAGAATGATCTAAAAACTGTATGAGCCTCAATTATATAATCATTGTTTAACGACTTTTTAGCCAAATATATATAGCTTAAACATGATAACATTAATATACACGTGAATGGCAGAATGATGGGCATCACCGTTTTCAGCAAAACGTAAAAAGATTTGTGAGATCTTCGTACATGTTCGTTCTTCACGCCCCATCAACATCACATTCCAGAAACCCACCAAATACTGCATTCGTGTTGAAGGTTGATTGGGGTCAGGCTTGCGCTCATACTTACAAACGAATTCATCATAAACATTACCCACCATGTATAATGTTTTATTTCAATACATGTTGTCTTTCCATCTTTTAATATTATTGTTTGGATCTCATTATATTCTACTAATTACGTCCGGATATTCAACCATCATTTTAGGCGCTTCATAACTTCGACCAGCTTTGGTGGCTACAAAATATCAAGTTCATCTTTTATGTACAATAAAAAAACACTTCAGCCTCTTTTATCATTACCCAATGATTGTAATATAATGACTTAAGGCGTGTGTTTTTTATATTTTATAAACTTTGAATGTCTCTGGATTATAATGTATCGTATTGCATTATGATTGTGTTAAAATGTTTTATAAACTAACCCTCCCGTGCATGATGCACGGGTTATTAGGCTAGTAATAATAATAATAAATAATTACTACATATATATATATATATATATTAATTGACAGAATCTTTAATTAAAATAAAACGTATCAGAATCTTTACAAGACATAATTTAAATAGAGAATTTTTATATCTGCACTGTGCAGTACTTATAATGCATAATTTTTATGGGGACTTGATTATAGATTCTGCTGATATACAACACTACTATTAACACAATGAAATATCTAAGATGACCTTCATCATCACATCACTCAGTCCGCTGACAAGAATGCAAGCACACCAACCATAGGGGCATTTATGTAAGTAGCAGGCTCAGATTGCTGATAGTTATGTCTATCATCATAAAAACCATCCATATTATCAGGCCCTCCAACAATTGCTCCAACAAGAACATTAGGATTAGGCAAATCGGAGTCGAAAAACTGGAATCCATCATTACATCCAACATGTGCAGGATGTGTATGCACTGATGGTATTGAAGATCCTCTATGGTGAATGCGTTGCGGATACCGTTGACCGAAACCGACCATGTATGACATCTGTATCGGATTGTCTCCTAAAATGTAGTCAACTTGCTTCTTCGCGAGGGCGATGATCTTGTCTGGGGGGATTGATTGGGTGCCACCACATGAAGCAACTGTCCCGGTTGATATTAGGTATTTGGCATATGTTAGGAGGAGGAATGATGATGAAGTAACATATTGGAGGTTGCTCTCGCTTGCTTTGTAAAAGAGTCCACCTGTCAATTAACAACATATCAATTTGAGATATGTTAGATATTTTTTCATAAATAAATATTTTATCGTTTGAATATGAGTTGCCGTACGAATTAATGTTATCGCAACGAAATGGGGTTCGTGAACGGATTCATGCATCAGCTCATGAACGAGATTCATGCATTTTTTTTGAATCCATGCATCAGTTCGTGAACGGATTCATGAAAATTCATGAACCTAAGAATGGATGCAACTCAGAAAATTCAAGAGTTGCATGTTTTAGGCTGAACTGATATGACTCTACCCTTTCGTGCAAGGAGTACCTCCATTCGATTATGGGGTACCTTCAGCCTATAAAAGGCACAAGTATGCAGACGAAAATATTCATCCGTACAGCATCATCAGAAACATATTTTGAGTGTCCTCGGGTTTGATTCAAACAAGTCACTGTTTGAATCAAATACCTCCATTGTATCCTGAGAGAGATTTTCGATTGATCCCTAAGTGACATTTGATTGGGACGAAACATCACTTAAAAGACAACGTTCTTAACGTGCATTGGAGTTTCTACTTCTCTGTCCCAAGTACTAAATTTTCCAACAAGATATATGTCTACGCGCGTGTGTGTGTGTGTGTGTGTAGATAGATAGATAGATAGATAGATAGATGATCACCTGGGGTATATTGGGCCTGGAAATTTGGTGTGCCTGGAATGAGAGAGCAGATATAATTGTCAGAATGTACTTTGAAAATCTGGAATTCTTGGATACTGTTCTCCACGAAATCCTGCATATTGAGATTGAACATCATCAAGAGCTGAAAATCAAACCTTCTTTTGAAATAAATTTTTTGAAACCTTTGATAGGAGAACTTTGGTTCCAGCTCGTTTGTCGTCCCAACTGAAGGAGAAATCATCGTCCTCTGCACCCAATGTGTTGCCATTTGATTGGATGTAAGCCAAGTAGGATCCATTTTGTGAAGCTCTATGAAGCCAAGATGCTCCCCACAATAACTCATCCTTTACCCAAATTACACGGTGAGGAATATTTGTTGTGCATTTTAATAAAAAGCAGTGGTATGGACACAAGAATCGGCACAAGACATTTTTACAACATCGATTGTAATGAGGTGTATATTCGAGTATGGAGCCAGGAATTTATGTTCGGGGTGTGTGTGTGTGTGTGTGTGTGCTGCAGTGCTGGTCTAGGATAGGATGACTTGATAAGGCTGGAATGGATTATACAGATTCTTTTGCTATATTTTTTTCCAGATAGACTTAGCCCACCTCAGTTTTCTTAATGGCTACGTGTTTGCATATACCAATCAATGAGTCCAATATCATGATCAATGATAAAAAAATCTGTCGTGGGTAGCAAAGTTTATGATATCCCACAATCTCACAAACTTACAACTCACAAATCAGGGATTAAAAGTTAAGGGTATAAAATGGCAGTATTGATACTCTGCTTTATAATGAATAATGTTAACAAATAGCAAGAATATTGACATGATATACTAGCTAAAGGGATAGATTAAGAGTCAACCTGGTATCCAGAATATGAACAATAAAAGGGGCAGACAACAGAACGGAGAGAATCGCTGTAAGAGCCTCTATGTTTATCTGCAAATTCAAAGACCTGCATGCAAAGATACTAATATCAAATTCAGAATGTTAGGATACACACCATCACCTCCTGAGCAGCAATAAACTTAGCAGCCTATTCAACACCTCTCATTGTCATTTTATCAAACACTTCATCGACATTTTAAAGAATACATGTATATGTATTGTTTATAAGACGATAAAACGTACCTTCATTGCAGTTTTGAGCAATATGTCCGAATAAGAAGGATCGGAATCCTTAAAAACTATGGAAGCTGCTGCTAAAGCGGCAGCAGTTTCGGCTGCAACGTCAGAGCCTGGGTTTTGAGCAGAGACCTTGTAAACATTGCGAGGTGTGTCCATGTCTTCGGGTCTTTCCCAGCAACGATGATCCATGTTTGGATCTCCCACCTGCATCATGCCATTAAGATTTGTGTAAATCTTGCATGATAAACTGTATGATTAAGTAGTAAAAATAACCAGCAAAACATTTTTTTATTTTTTTATTTTTAGTTTCTTTGCTTCAGCAAACGAGTTGAAGCTGTGTACTGGACAAACTCAAACACAAAATTATGGTTTTGTTTGACACACGTTTAACATTTAATTTAAGTGATTAGAAAATAAAACTAAATGCTTTGAGTAATTGGCCCAAACTTGCTTGCAGTAATAAGTAATCAAATCCATTACATTATTAAGGATTGTATCGTTGTTGACTAATTTATCAACTACGTTAAGTTTCAACATTGTATCTTATTATTTTTTCTTCAACTTTTCCAATGTGAGAAATTAGAGAGGATTTTAGAGACGGTCTTCTTAGTTTCAATAGTTTGTGGCTAAGCTTCTTAATTATGGTTTTTCAATCTGATTCACAAGCTTGTGAAAAATGATCGTGGTGTTCTAAATAATTTTTTTGGTATCGGAAGTAAGTGTGGTGCTGTCCCAGTGTCTGACAGTCGGCTTTGATATAATGACTTGAGCCATTATAATGTAGTAATTAAATAGATCATCGCTCCTGTTTCACCTAAAATATTAACATAAATTACAAAATTGATTATACTTATACGTCAACTTTTAATATTGATATATTTCTCTCATTTTTTTCAAACGTAGGATAACTAGACCCAAATATATTATGGGTAGTGATAGAGTTACCCACTCAAATCTATATTATTTTCCCACCTAAAATAATATTATGCTTGTGATTTTTTCATTTTTTTTAAAATCATTTTACAAGTGAAAAACATTTAATGAGAAGTGTAAAAATGGTTTAGATTTGAGGAAGTAACTGTATCGTTTCCTTATTATAATATATTTTTGATAAATAATTCTTGATTCTAATTATGTAATGTCACCATCCATCATTTCGGCCCGTGTCTTCGTGTCTTTTGTGCTAGCTACTAGTATGTGAAAAAATATACACATGCATCTTTTACTATTTCTAAATTAGTATCACACCGAAAACAGTTAATTAAAAAGAAAATCAAATTTATATTTTAAAACCGACTTTCATATGGTTTATGAAGATTCGATTTCTGGCCTTTAGAATGAACTGCACAAAATTCAATTGTAAATGTAGTACGAATAACAGTACGTATGTTTGTTTGTTACGGCGACACTAAAATACATTCTTGTATATTGAACGAACGAAAGAAACGGGAATGAAAATGGATGGGGATGGACCTGAACATATAAGGTGTCGGGTGTTGCCGTGGCAGCCTTGAGAAGGTAATCGGTGGCCCAACCAAGTGCATTTTTAGCATCATCGTCAACATGGTTAGGCTGCATCAAGCTTCCATATTCGATCAAACTCCATGCCAATAGTGTTGTTGTAAAGGCTATTGGTAACCCAAACTTCACATTATCCCCTGCATCATAGTATCCTCCTACTAGATCTACCTGCGCGCGGCAATCATTTATATATATATATATATATAATCGGCAATCATTTATATATATATATATATATATATATTAATAATAACCCATATATATGGATACAATAATTTGTTATGCTCGTTGTGACAGTAAAGTGTATAGTGTATAGTGTATAGTGTATAGTGTATAGTGTACAATGTATAGTGTACAGTGTACGTACATGAGAATCGTATCCATCGGACAATGCGGAGTCGCCTCTCCATGTAAGAAGCCGCTGAGTCGAGTGAGAGGAGGAGGAGGAAGGTGGGAGCTTACCAGACCTTTGTCCCTCAAAGAAGATGATACATTTTTGAAGGGCATCTGAGTAATCTTGCTTAGTGAATGCCGCTATTAATTGGCCTGAGGAATATACCACCATTAAACATAACATCACTACTAGTGTTTTTGTGGATGCCATTATTAATTTCACCTTCCAAAAAAAAAAAAAAAAAAAAAAAAAAAAGCCCTATAATTTTGCTACGTGAAGGTGAAGTGGTATATATAGGAGGTTGGTATTTATGGTGGAGGCGTGGTTCCAACCCACTTTATATATTATCCATTAGAGGCAGAGGCAGTTACTTCATTATAGTCACAAAACGTTCGGTGGAGGTTTATGTTTCTGCATGTAACGTGACTATATATATTCTGGTTTTACCTTTTTACTTATGTAAAATGTGGTCCTCTAAAATACATTGACAATTATACGTCGACCCATCGGTAATTATTGTGGTTTTTGATTCGGAGGTTCTGGATTTAAGTTTAGTGATAACAAAAACTTGTGGTCGTATCCGTAAAAAAAAAAAAAAGATTATTTTTATTCTTTCCTCAAAATGATATTCTTTGAGGCACTAAGGTAGTAGTTAGAAAGTTTTAAAAGACTTTTACGGTGTATGAATTTACTGCAAGTGCTCTTAATATATATATGGGTGTTTCAAATGCATCATAGTGAGTTCACTTCTAACACAGTATAAAAACAAAGATAATGATAGATTTTCTTTTGGAATTCTACACGATCTTTACGTACAACATTGTCTAATGGTTGTGAGTAATTCTAATTCTTTTTTATTTTTTGATACAAATGAAAAATACATGGTGAGATGATGATGATGTGAAAGTAACTCATAGTTATCCTAAAAACAATTGACGCCGGAGGTATATAGTGTGCTTAGGTTGGCTAAGCTCACTCATATATTTTTTTTTTCTACATTGATAAATTCATATATATATATTTCACTATAAACAATCAATTAATCTTAATACATATGACTTAATGGAACATGTCAATGTATTTATTGGTGAAAAGTAGGGCTAGAGTGTATACTATGAAACTGAAGTTAAAGCGACAGAGAATAAAAAACAGCCATATTCACGTTTTGAAATCTCGTGAAGTTTATGAACAATGATGATAGACAGTACAGTAATGAATAAAATGAATAATCATGCCGACGTTCGGTTCAACTGCACTCTTCTTTTTTCCTTTATACATTTTCTTTCAATTTCATCACCAATCACCATTCCCTTTACACAATGGGATTATGGAGTTTCCTAATCTTGTCGTATTGTATTTTCGTTGTGTTAAAATTATTGTGACAGTAACATTATTCAAAATAATATATATTGGATAAATAGAAATCTTACTGTCACGTTATAAGTAGTGCTAATGACCTCCACGTTTGATATTTGTTGTGACAGAATAGATGTGTTATTATTATTATTATTATTCGTTTTGGAAATATAGGATCCAAGGAAATGGGTGAAAAAAGCTTTTGTTTTTTTGTGTAGGAGTAGGAAAGATTATATTGTCTTGACGTATCACAAGTGTTTTAGCAACACGTGAAACCAATAGCTTTAGCCCATTCAGTTGTTTTTTGTCTTTCATTGTTGAGCACAATATTGACAAGAAAATAAAAGGTGAGTCTAGCATACTAGCTGAAAAGAAGCATTAGTATGATCAGAAAAACTTGAAAATTTATAGTATATGTTTTTACGGAAAAACAACAACAACAATTAACAACTCGGGTCTATTGATTTTATTCGAGTCATAATGAGTTCAATGACTATTTAGACTTTTCGTTCGTGCTTTGCCTAAAATGTTTATCTAAATTACCATGCATTATGTCTAACATTATACCCTGGTAATGTTTTTCGCACCTTCTCAATGCGTAAATCATATTATCCTCCCTTAAAGAACAGATGTGCTAAGACCTTATCAAATGATTCTAAATGTAGTTGTCGACTCTGATATCACCTGTAACACACCAATACTCATGTTTAGCAGCGTTTCAGTAACTATCTAAACTCATCATTCTCACTTGGATTAAAATTAATGGTTAACCCAATTTACCCGAGGGCGGACCCAAAACTTAAAGAGTGGGGGTCAATGCCTCCACTAAGATCCGAAAGATGATATAGTTTTGTTGGTAAAAAAAATGTAGAGACACATTAATGTCCACACCCGATCTTGTGCCCAACTGAACAATTTTTCTGCATCTGCCACTGAAGTTACTCAATCATTACATGTATTCATAATGTATTTATTAGTTTCATAACACTCCACAACTCGTTTAATTACTTGAGTCATAATGTTTTCTTAAATGACTTGGGCTCATAGTCTTTGCTTGCCTAAAATGGTTAACCCAAATCTGTTATATCTCATCATTATTTCTTTTTTCATGATGTTTCTATCGCTTTTTTAATATACGATACCACGCACAAAGTCGCTAGGAAACCCCTACGAAAAATGCTTCAAATCATACGGTCTCAATATTCGGCAGTTTTATGGTAGCACCAATGATTTTATTTGTAAAGGAAAGGTAAAATATGTAAATAAGTATGAACTAAAATCATGTAGGCCAAGTTGTGTCAAGCACATTATGCTTTTGGTTTTTCATTGCTTAAGCTAAAACCAAAAGGACCTTTAGCAACTTTTTATAAAATAAAAAAAGTATAAACCAGACCCACCAAACAATGAGGCCTAAATTCATACAGCAACCACCTGTATGAAAAAGCAAAGTTTTGAACAGATATCCCAACAAAATATACCAGCTTAAATACAGGTTTATAGTCACTCTTCTTTCCCATTTAGCAAAAGATATTAGTTTGGTAGAAATGTCTGCTCTGAACAGCAGCAAAAACCACAAATACATATAGCGCACACGCCATAACTTAGAGATTATAACAGATATATGTTTCAACACATAAAAGCCGAAAAGAGATCCTCTGGCAAAGAAAATGGTTAGGTTATAAGGTAACAAAACAGGATTCGCGCTGCCCCTATAAATGCATCCTCATAACTTATATGGAGAAATTGAGGCTCAGTATAGCATGAGCTTCATAGCAAAATAGAAAGAAGACTCAGCATACAAGGGCTTTCTTAAATAAGGAAGAGAGGGGGCCGGGGGATCTCAGAATAAATAAGTACAAGCACAAAATGTTTCAAAAGCTTCTTGCTAGATAAGTCGAGTAAAAGCAGAATTATGACAGAATTCAAGTTTCCGGTTTTGACCAAAAAAGATAATCGCTATGGCACCATGCATCAAAATTAGTAGCTCAAGGTACTGAAAGCAAACATATTAGCACTAAAGGGAGGATCACAAAGACAACAAAACATCCATATCCAACTGACCAGTTATTACTACAACAGCCAGCTAAAAACACTCCTACGATGCAGGTGCAGCTCCCTCCACTTTCAACTCATTTCCTTCCAATTTCCCAACAGCTGAGATGCCACCTCCATTTGATAATTCAACATGCTTTTCAACAGCTGAAATGCGACTATCCAACGATTCATGAAGGTGATTAACCTAATGAACGAATTACATAAAAATTAGCGCTTTCACATTTGTCCAACACAAATGAAGCTTTCTCTTCAACAAATATGGACATGTAATTCAGCTGTGAATACATACTTAACAAAGCAGAAGCAAAAACAGATTAGCAGGCTGACGGACACTACTTTTAGAAGGTCTTTAAGGGCACCATACTAAATCTACCATTGCACTTAAGGACACCATACTAAATCTACCATTGCACTTAAGGGCACCTCAGTACATGCATATTTTTAAATCTTGTTGTGGTGCCACGGGTAGATTTAGTGTAGTGCCATGAAAGGCCCCCTGCTTAATACGTATTGGGTTAGATGCGAAGAGTTCATACTCTTTGATTATCCTTTATAACGTCGGATGCTCAAATCCAAATAGTTGAAAAGAAAAGAGCAGAAGAACTATCACAATGAACCTAGATATTGAAAAATCTGAAAACCAAACATGTACTTGTTAACCTTTCACAAATTAAGAATATGAATAAGCTACATCATTACATCTGAAACTCAACCATTTCAAGCATTCCACAAGCAATAGCATCTCAAATGTGGATAATAACACTTTAAGAGCTGAAATTAAACGAAATACATGAGGATGAGGATACATATGTATAAAAGAAAACACAGGTAATTAGGTTTCAACGATATACTTCTTCCAAATCAAGAATCTCTTTTGGCAGCTCGAACACATCATTTCTAGTGATTATATCATGTTTCGAACAAAGATCACTGCTGAAATTAATGTCAATTTCGGGTTCGAGAGTTTTTTGGGAGGTAATCAGGTGTATTTTAACACAATGGAAGAAACAGATGCTGCAAATCATAAACAAAACAAAACAAAGAAATTAGCCATATAAAACGCAACGGGAAATAGAAGAAAGCAAAGGAAAATACCTGTTCAGAAATGGATTTATGAGCAGTCATGTAATCCTTCTGGAGAAGATAAAGACCTCCGGCGGAAGCAACCGCTACTCCGGCGAAGAAAGAAGCCAGCCTCACCCTCAGTACGTATCCCATTTTTTTTCCTGTCTTCAGGCCGTCGTTTTTCTCCCCTCTATTGTATTGTTGTTTGTTTTATTTCGCCTGCTGAACTGTTGTAGATTCGTAAGGCCCAATTAATCTTGTCAAACAAAGGCTATTACTGTCCACCAAATTATTCACAAAGGAAGGAAGCCCAATAGGTCTTGTCGTTTTTTGGCCCATCTCATTTTCTTAACAACTAGCCCCATCTATTTTTTTTTTCTTTTCTTTTTACAGCACTACTAGCCCATCTCATTAAATTGCAAGAATGTGACATTATCCCTTTTGCCAATGTAATTTTTTTTTTGTGTGGCAGAATTGCACTTATATAAAATAATATTTTGAGTAAATTACTCAATTTTTATTGTTTTAAACATCGAGGTTGAATAATTCATTTAATGCACTATGAATTTCATTTTTTTATAAAATAAATTGATTTTTATTTATTTATATTCATATCCAACCTATATATAAATAATAAATGTGGTTAATAGAAAAAAAAAAGTCATAGTCCTTGATAATGATAAGTAGTTCAGCACTCAACTAAATTTGGGTGGCAATTTACATCCAGCTGCTAAGTTAGGTTCCAATTACAATGATGTGACTAATTCTAAGAAAATTAAAACGTCAATTCTACTATATTTCTTTGTTTTATCTCATTAATTAATCCGTACTTACGTCATGCAAATAATCATAATGCCGGCCGTGGCATATTTTGGATTTAAGGCCAAGTCTTCGAACTGGGTCTTTTTATTAAATTTTTTTTCTTTTCGAAAAACATACTTATCGCGTTTTTAACATCCGTAAATATAAAATTCAATTTATTGATAGTCTCAAAACATACATACAAAGTAGTCTTTTGGGCCAAATAATTTTTTTTTATTGGGACATTTTCTTAGATATATTTTTTTCATAAATATTTTTTGTAATCTCTTGCATTTGAGTTGCTGAACGAAATAATGTTATCGTAACGAAACGGGGTTCGACCTGAAGGGAGTAATTTTTTTTTGAGCCTTTATCAAAAAAATAAAATAAAATATTATATTAGGTTGGATTGGATTGAATCTACACGATTTTTTTTGTCTTTTAGTGAAACATGTATCGTTGGGCCCTCCCAAGAGTTGTTGCGCTTTAAGCATCATGGCCTCTCTGGCTCATTATAGGGCGGACTCGAACGAGTATTTATAAGTTATATGAAATGGAGATATGCGATTAATTTCTTTTCACTCTTTCGTAAAGAGTACGAATGTATAGATATGAGTTGAATACATCATACATCTTCATAAAAGTGTAAAAAAGAATAGATATACTCATAAATACTTGTTATATCATGACTCTTTTCGTAGGTAATAGGAAAAAACAAAGAAACATGTACCCTTTGTTTATTGAGAAAAGTGTTTTTTAATCTAAGTTGTACCATAATAGTAACAATAATAAAATTTTCTCATGTAATAAATAAATATAGAGTGTGAAAGTGGTAAAGCCATGTAAGTAACAATTTACATTGAACTCTGTACAATTGTACTTGTACTATCATTGTTACCTAAATTCAAGTAATCTGGGGTTGTCAAAGGAAAATGCTAATAACTACAACAAAAACAAAATGTTCATAACACATTTTACGTCATTGATTATGATAGGATCATTATCTATCAATTGATCCTACATAATAATTAATGGTGTAAGATACATGTGTTGTGTCTTTTCTGACATAACACTACCCGTTGTAAAACTACATGCAGTTTGTTATCACAAGTAATAAAGTAGTAGTATATAGAAATTTGTTTTCCGCAACTTATAATATAAACTGCAACAATCATACAATGGTTGTATACTTATATCGTAAAATTAAAGGGACACTGCACCATCGTAACTGCAACATGTGGCAATGCTCTTATAAAACCATCCATACATACAGCTCATTCACATACATTGAGCCGTTGTCAACTGTCAATTCTTTAATTTTATTTTATTTTGAATTTATTGAAGATAGACTCATTCAAAGTCCATAAAATATTTCTTGCATAGCAATGTTAAGGTTTTGGGTGGATGTTGTGGGCAATTGATATCCACGATTTTACTAGTATTTGAGAGGAAGGGTTTCAAGCTACATAGTAAGACATTAATTTTGTACTGCTCATTTATTTATGGCTTCTTAATTAACCCTTATAAAAACATTAAACGTATATATATGGTACTACTCCTATTTGTTGTACGTTGTGTCGGGGTTCTAGAGGCAATGGTGATGTGCACCCATAGAACTTCGATCCGGCTTCGGTTCCAACGAGACTTATCTCAATGGTTAAACCGAGTCTTCAGAACTAAGAGTTCTTGAGATCGAGTCACACCGTGTGGATTATAGTCCACTGAACGAGGTAATAGCGTTTCGGTGGAGAAAAAAAAAATCAATCATATATCTGCGGTGAAACAGTGTCATGCATGCATGCACCCGTGTTGTTTAATTAATTTACATCAAAACAACGTCATTTGGATAATATTTATAATCATAACATGATACACCACACCCTTTAACAAAGGAGACGAGTTCATGCACCAACTTGTCATACCGATTAGCTTCCTCATAAGCAATCGTTAATTTTAATTTCCATTTCCCAAAATACTTGAAACAAATACGTTTGATGATACCCGACCCGAGTTACGCCATGTGTCACTTTTATGAGTGCTTAATAAATGACCAGTCCTTAAACTTAGGGCTTTAAGGGCCAAGGGCCTCAAGGGCCGACCAGAGGGCAGATCGTCTACCACGGGAGATCGGTCGAAGCTCCTCCTCCAGCCACCGCAGGACGGCCAAAGTCTGGCGAAAAGGTGCTGCCCAGTTCGTCCATATTAGTTTTGGGGGCTGAGCGTGAGACGCTCCGTACAGCTCTGCTGTTATTCCGCGTGAGGGATGATTACATATGGAAAGAATCTTCAGTCATAAAGACTGCAATCTTGACATTAAATATGTCCATAATTATCTCTGATTTTAGGGATTAAGTCGTATATATCCTTAGGGAATAATTATTAATTATCATACTTACTCAACAAGTAATGGGCGAGACATCGCTTATATAAACAACCCTAAGGAACTACGGATGACTTGATTCCAATTCAACTATTGGATACGTAGGCAACTCTCAGAAATAATTTGAGAGCTCAGTCCCAATAAATAAAACAACACGCCCCTCTTTTGCATAAATTAGGGTTTCTAGGGTTTTAGATCGTTGTCACATAGAAAATTGATCCGCATTAATTAATTCTTAGACGGTTTCCAGCATCGTCAACGTTCGATCACTGTTTAATTACACACGATAAATGTTTATTATTTCACTTCAATAAAATTCTTTCTTTATTCCTTACTATTTTTTATTATTACATATGTTTATGGTCGTGAACAGTGAATCCGTACGTATATATAGAGATGTATTGTTCATATCGATAAAGACTAACATTTCAATTCTCATATTTCCCTTTATATTTTTTCTCCTCATTTTATGGATATGACAGTGATAGAGACTCTACTACGAATGACTTAGTGTAATTACGTGGCTCCGTCACTATCAACAAAACTTGTCCACCTATTACTAAAGGTGTAAAGATCATGGTTCAACCGTAAGACAATTTTATTTTGTTTTATTTATAATATACAAATATTGCATAAATTATGTCGGTAATTTCACAATCCAACATAAATATATGACGGTTTTAAAAACGGCTTTCATTACAACTTCGGGAAGTAATGCACCTATCGACAAACAAAGTCGTTTTCATGTTACAACAGTGTGTAGGAAAGTGCCCTATTAATGAAGAGACTGAAATTTTACTTCTTTTTTTAGTTTTTTTTTTTTGTCCAATAAAATAACTCATTTTTAGGATATAAATAGAATATTTATTATCTCATGTTATACCAAAATGTATTAGCTATGCAATTGATTTTTATAAAAAAAACATTCTCCATAAATAAATAAAAATATTCCTCTTATTAAGTATTATAGTCATTTTTTCTTGAAATTTATGATATTCTTTTCATTTATTAATATGCATAAAAACTATTAAACATGCCTATAATTTGAGATAAGGGTAAGTTAAATACAATAATTTAGCATTATAAGGGTCCAAATAAAAAAATTAGGAGAATATATATACTTGAAAATCTAAGAATTAGTTAGAGATAATGAGAAGATTGAGTTAGGGGTTTGTTTAAATAATATTGTTTGAATTTGAATTATGATAGAATTGGTAGGATATATTATTTGGTTTAGATATATCTCTATCATTAATTAAACTAATTAAAAATATTGTAATGTTCTTGTAACACCTCAGATTTTCAAGAAGGGTAAAAATGTAAAATGGGAACTTAATTTATTTATGTTCCTATTTTATGTTAGACTAAGAATTAATAATTAAAAATGATTCAATTATGATAAAAGAGTTTGAATATTAAAGAGGATTTATTTAATTAAAAAGGATTTTAATTAAATATGTATTTAAGGAATAAATGGATTAATTATTAAAAATATTTTAATAATTAAGTATTTAAGGAAAAAATTCCTATTCTTTTCCCTCATATCACACATCACGCAACTTCTCACAAAAAAAAAAGAGAGAGAGGACGACGGCAACGCTAGAAACAGACGCAGAAGAACGCGAAAAAACGGGAGAACATAATCTTCAACCGTGCGGCAAATCCGTTCATCGTTTCAAGATGCGTAGGAGAGAAAAGTGTCACCGCGACGAGAAGCAACTTTGGAAAATAAAATATTTTTATTTCGTAAGTTTTCAGTTTAACCCCAGTTTTTCGTAATCGTTGAGTTCGTTTCTTCAAAAATTCGTATCTTTTAATCCGTAGCTCTGTTTTTCAGCAATGAGTAGTCAAAACGATCGTCTTGGAGCGTAGATCATTCTGAAAAATAGGTTTCACTGCATTTAGTTCTGGTAATATTCAGTTTTACACACTTTTTCAATTAGGGATTTCCAAGAAAGATAGGATTTTTAGGTTTACTTGTTGTTTAATTAGGTTACAAGTTGAAGGCTTAGAAGTTCAGCTTTTTCTTGAAGGTTTTGGATCAATTTTACTGGAAATTAAGGTAAGAGGCTCTTCCTAATGAGTAATTATAGTTTTATAACGATAGGTTGAGTTTCGGTGAGTTTTGGTGTTGTTTGGTGATAGAATTCATTCTAAGTTGTAATTAATGTGATGTGATATTTTTTGGTATATTTGAGTTGAGTGATAACGCCCTAAATGGTACCAATAATTATACCTATATTTACCCCGAATTCTGCTCACGAGATGATAAATAGGCTCGTTATTATATGGAATATATGTTAAATGCTATGTGAGTGTTTCCAGGATCGTAATTCTGCATCTATACTATTTTCCCGAGGTTTTGGTACTGTTTTGTCTCGTTTTGCGTGTTTTATAGGATGTACTGAATCTGGAGCATTGGAGAATGGATCTGAACCAAAGAAAATATGTTAGGCCAAGTGATTGAAGTCCAAGAGAGAGTCTGCTGAAGAAAGAGAGGAAAAGTAAGCCCGGTAACCCGAGGGCTAAGCCCGGTAAACCGGCGACTTGTTCGACACGAAATTGATTCTGCCGTATTATCTAGGTCGGTTAGGGTTTTAGAGAGTCTTAAGTCGGTCACTGTATATATATAAGGCCGCATTAACAGAGTTTTCCAATAATTTTTATATATTACATTACATGCATTATATATTTTGGATGAAATAAAGTTTTTTTTGAGATTTGGAGAGTTATTTCGGGTTTCCTCCCTTCTTCCATCATCTATAGCTTGAGTAGATCAAGCTAGATCTTCATTGTTGAATGTATGAAGCTTTGAACGTTCCTTTATTGTCTTCAATATGGTACATCTGTTTGTATTTATGTGTTTTAGTTAATCTTCATGTTTAAAGACCCCATAATTTACTTATTTTAATCGTATCAGAGCAATGTAGATCCAAAAATTAGGAAAAGCTGACCTTGGTAACATGGCGGTCTATACCGGTTTACCGAGGCAATATTTAGAAAACCTAAAACTGTGATTCACTACAGCTACGTTGAGCGACATGTTTAATTAACAGTAGGTTAGATCTGGCCAATCTGCTTATTGTAATCGTAAAATGGCATGAAATACGAATAGTGAAGTGCTAAGTTTGGACATAGTCTAGAATGGACCCTAGGAACATGCTGATCAATGTCGACAGCTGTCTAGACGGGTTAGCGGTATGAGTTAGCACTCAATATCGGCAATTCTAGTTCTTTATGCGTATGGGCTATTACGGACCAATTAAGGAGGGTAGCTTGCATATAGATTGTCTACTACCATTGTCGGAGTAGATAGGAGTAGGAATTGCACCCGTAGCTGATAATGATAATTAAAATGAAAGCTCGCGATAAATCTAAGGAAATTATGTGGGGAAGTAAACATAACGATTAACTAATCCAAGTTAGTAGATCGGTGAGGAGAGGGAGAGGAATACCATGTTTGTTTTCTTTTATGTTATTGTTGGTCAATGACCGCCTCTATGTTGCTTCTTTATTAGGTTAGAATCGTTTATACTTATAGTTGCATTGTCTCTGTGGGATCGAACTTGACTCGTATTTACTATACTACGATGTACCTAGTATTCTTGCTAGTAATATCGACGTTAGTGACTTACACACGATCATTGAGTTCTACTGCTGTTTTTCTGTGTAATTTGTTGATAAACGTCTTTGGTTTGGGTAAGGAATCGATTAAGTGTAGAAGATCGTGTTTTAGGGTTTTGTAATATGTTCTAATTGTTATCCTTTGGTCTTATAACATTAATTAAACCTTAACAAGCTTCGATTGAGCTTCCGATTCGTTTAGTTTCGACACCGAATGTACTCTTAAAGGGAGTTGAAGTTCGGATCCTTCGGAAGAGAATGAGAGGGCTTGTGCGTTGATGAACTAGAGTTCATCAATGTCTGTGTAATTGTTCGGCCTTATCCGTGTCTAGTGGTCTAGGAAAGAGAGTAGTGTATGTGAGGGAGCTTACTTGAAAACACTTAGGTGGCTAGTTAATACACAATAAAGTTACATACGTGGTAGTAAAAAATAAAGCGTCACCTATTCTCGGTTAGGCACCATTTCATATCGGCGATGTGATACGTTCATAAAAGGTGAACAACGCTACTGGCTCAAAAAGCTGAAGGGTAGTGGAGGAAATTCATCGAACGTATATGCATACCGGAGAGATCCCGGGACTATCGGTGCTATTCATCGTAGTTGGCAAGTATATCTCGTGATGGATAAACATCATGCATAGTGCCTTTGAGTGATGACGTAACCAAGATAAGTTAAACTAGAAACGTATAGTCATTACATGTTGATGGAAATGGAGTGAACCCTAGATTGAGTCGATCTCTCATAAAGATAACACAATAATAATAAATAGAACCTTTTGTTGTAGAACTTAGTTATTCGTTATCTTCTCATTTTTATTAAGTACTTTGTACTTACATCCTTTGCATTTCTTTTGTATGCATTGCGGGGTGAGAAGACGAACACGTTGACCAAGATGAGTTGACGGCTTGATGACGTTGCTGCCTTGAAGATGCTTTTAGTTTATTTTCTTTTTCGTAAGGGTTGTACTAGACTTGTTGTTCTTTTACTCCTAGACTTTTGTAAGTTATGTTTGTATTTTTAAGAGCTCGTATTGTGTAAGTCTTTGGGGTTTTCGTCGTTGTAATTTAATTATATATCTTTAGTATGGTTAATTTTCATTCTTAATAGCATTTATGTTTTTACCCGAGTCTTTTTAGCTTCCGTTTGCTTTTATTTGATACGACGACGTAGAGACTTGCATATAATATTAGATTTATTTAATGCTATACGCGCCGAACGTTTCTCTTCCGGATAAGGGCTCGGTATCCGGGAGCGGGGCGTTACAGTTCTGATAGTATCAATCAATACAATATATTTTCTATTTCTCTATTAGAAATAACTACAATTAGTTAGTTCAATGGTTACCCGGGGAGTCTTCGTGTGTGCACCGCACGTTGGATATGCGACATATGTAAAAGAAGATAAATACTAATTTATCTTTTTGTACACATATCGCACATCCAACGAATCAGTGCACACGAGGAGAGCTCAGGTAAGAATTTCCTGTATAAAACACTTGGTAACGGTATATAGTGTTCGAATACATGTAAACCGTAAAGAGTATATAGTGTTTCCACTCAAACTTTGCAAGCTATTTAATTATTTATCTTTTTTTTTCCAGAAGTGGTACTATTTACTACTCCCTCCGTTCTAATTTATCTGAGGCAGTTGCCAAATTAATTTGTTTCATATTATCTGAGCGGTTACATTTTCAATGCAACATTAATGATATTTTTCCTTGCTTTAACTTTATTTATTGTAATATGATAGATAAAAAAAATATCACATTAATTATATTCAAAGACTTTTAAGTCATTTTATTTTAAAGTCAATGTATTAATTCACTTTTCTTAATATGTGTAATTTTAACAACTGCCTCAGATGATTCGAAACGGAGAGAGTATTAATTTATAAATTGAAGGGTCAAAATCAATAAAGCAAAGGCATCAGGCATGAATGGTCAAACTTTGTGGAATTATTTAAAAATTATAAGAAGCATTAAATAACCGAAGTTAGGAACCTCCCTCCCGTTGAAAATTTAGTGTACTGCATTCAACATGGCTGGTCTGGCCGGGCTGGTCAGGAAACAACGGTTAGAGAAACTGAACTTTATTATTGTACAAGAAGTAAAATTAAACCTTCTTTAATTTTATTTCAACAAACAAGAATGTGCATTGTCTTGTTAATTTCCCCCATGTTATGTTATGTTCCGGAAGTTACAAATTGCTAGGATTAAATTATTAGGAAAAGGTCGTAGAAAACGGATTTACATCTTATTTGTGTAAAAAGAACAAGAAAATAACGCAACAGTTGTAAAGGACAAAAACTAATGTATATCCAAAAATACCCTTTATTACTATTTTCCTAATTCTTTCCCACGATTTAAATTCAGTCCAAACACATTCAGCCTCATTTCAAATACATCCAGAACCGAAAATCCTCCTCATTCCTCCATTATCTTAAAATCTAGAAACCCTAGCCTCCATCATCTTCTCTGCAAATCGTGAAAGCTGATGTCTTGATCGAAACCCTAGCCTCCATCCTCTTCTCTCCATCCTCCATCGAAATCGTCCATTTTTATTGCGAATCGTTTCTTCACCAGAAAATCCGGCTGCCGTCTCTCCATCGAAATCATCCGTTTTAATCGCGATGTCTCTATACATTCAGCCTCTTCTGATTCGAAGCATCGATTGAACGATCTGATTATCCGGGCCATTACTATGGTGTTTCGATGGTCTGTTAACACGGTCCTTCAAGAAACGTGGTGGTCTCCCTAATTCTCCGGTGACAATTTAATGCTTAAAGATGCCTACTTTCAGTCCAAATACATTCAGCACGTGGAAGCTCAGAGACTTGACGATTTAGAGTTCAGTTTGAGCAAGACTTTAGATAATAGTCATGTACTACGTTTTTAAGTCTGCTGTATTGATCTGTTGATTATTGTGGTGTATCAGTTTTCAGTCTAGATTTGTTGATTATTGTGGTGTATCAATTTTGATCCCTACTGTAATCCTTTTATCTCAGCTGTGTTTTTGGATCTTTTGTAATCTGCATCTCCCGAGCTGCTGTTCTATTAGACCTGCTAATCCTATTGTAGCTCAACTTGTTGGATTGATTTGCTGCCTTTGTACTACGTTTTTAAGTTTGCTGAATCTTGTAATAACCTTTAAGCCTGCTGTTATTTATTTGTGTTGCTGTGTTTGTTCTCTACAGCACTGTCATCATCAGATAATAGTCATGTAGTAACACAAGTAACACATAATGTAGTAACACGTAGTAACATAGTAACACATAATGTAGTAACACATAGTAATTTTGTTCCAATCAAACACCCTCAAACATAGTAACACATAATGTAGTAACACCACTATGCAAACACCCTGCAAATTCTTACTCGACTTTAATGTGAATAGAAAAAAAAAATATTATCATTAAGGGTATTTTTGTACATTTCTTCTTTTTTTTGTCCTTCTAAACCACTCTTTGTTTTTTTGTCCTATTTCATCATTTACCATCTTATATTGTCCTTTAGGCCCACCATTCGTTAAATTATTAAGCACATTTAGGTTTGTACTTTTTTTTAAATTTTTTTATTTATCTTTTTTTTTTACAGTTTCGAAATATAAGCACACCCTCTCAAAAAAAATAAAAAAAAATATAAGCACACACTTTTTCGTCATCACTATGACTCGAACCTTGATAATCCGGTTTAAGATCCACAATAAATACCACTGGACTTTTTTTATTTTATTTTTTTGGTACGTACTAATTATTAACCACAATTAGGTTTGTTTTTATGGATTTTACACGCATTTATACAGGTTATAAATTTATGTAAACTTAGAATGCATCTATTGTGCTAAAAAAAGAATGCAACTATTTTTTTTAATTTTTTTTTTTGAAGGGGAATGCATCTATTTATTCACTCAAAATTCAAAATAAGTTAAACGCAGGCATACAAATGTTTTCATTTGTGCAACACGTGAAAACACATGAACTAGTGAGGGTTAATGCTCTAAAACACATGTACTTCAAATCTTAATATTTTTGTTTTGTTTTGTTTTTTTTTTTATTATTGGTGTGTGTGGGGGGGGGGGGGGGGGGGGCTAAGCCTAAAGTGTATAGAAACAAGAATTAATACAAGCCGGTCGTGACAAAATGTAATGACCCAAAAATAAAATATAGGGTTTTTTAGTTATTTCGGTCCTTTGTCATACAATGCCGCAACGTGGGTCATATCTCAGTTTTCGGTGAGTTGTTGGTTGTCTTTTTGAAAGCCAATGTTGATTATTTAGGATATTATGTTCTAAACTTGTTCTGATTCAATTCAAACCGTAATCCACCAATTTATTAAGAGATTCGTCGTTTTCAGCACCTGATCCTGAAATCGTAAAGCCAATAATCCGATATATAGAGGTAATTAAGGAAGTAATTATATGAGTTATGCTTTATTTATACAGTTTTGATTTGATTTTACATTCTTTCGTATTGTATGACAATGTGTATGTCATGTGTGCGTCAGATTAACTGTTGGATAGTTTTTGTGATTCGCATGAATTTTGCATATCAGCAGCAACGCTGGCACATCAGGCTTTGTCGTGGCCACATTGTTGGCGATCTCCACACTCGCCACTGAATCCTACAATGTGTGTGTACGTAGTTCGAATTCATGTATACAATATGTAAGCATTATTTTTCAGTATCTTACGAATTGTTTTTCCTTTCATATGTAATTGACGTTGAAAAACATGGTTGAAGTGGGTAGTGGTATGTCTATTTGTGAACATTTTTTTATGGAATACCGTTTCACCTTAAATTTATGAACATTCAAAGGCGAATATCGAGCAGTAAAACGCTACCATGGCTTGACGGAAATCCTGCAAGAAAAGAGTGATTATTTTTTTTTTCTTTTATTTTTTTTTAATCAAAGTACATCATTGTTCACGGCTTGAAGAAGCCAAGACGGGAAAGAGGAGACCCACATGATCTCTCTTTTAACATTTTTTACGTAGCGGGCTATTATTTCACGACTAGAGAGTTTTAGAGAGAGACAAAAAGCCTAACTTCAAATTCCTACCAACATCCAACAGGGCCCTAATATCATCAATTAGGACATTTATATTCGGCCCACCGGAACCAGAGCCATTAACAATATTAACCAGCACTTGAGAATCTGAAAAAGAGTGATTTTGATCAATATTACACGGTTGATTACAAAAAAGACCCAAGAAACCCTCGATCTGCACGTCTATCCTTAGAAATCTGAAAACTAGAGAGATTTGTCTCTTTGATCTTCATGGGAATAATACAAGATGCTCTCCTTAAAACGTTTGTCGTTTTGAATGCTCTCGTATGAAAAGGGAGCCAAGAATCAGTTTAAGATGAAATTTCTTTCTTATTGTACTTCTCTATTTTTAATTCCTTTTGCTTTGACACTACAATGTCACAGTTGGTCTAGGACCGACTTAAAATTTACGATTTTCTTTAATCCCTGCAATTATTTTTGACCATGTATTGAATAAGGGAGTTATCATTTTTTTTCTTTCAAAAATGAAAAGTTTACGTATTTTGATTTATATAATAAAATTATGGCGCGTTAAAACTTTTATAAGTATTAAAAAACCTTGAAATAAAATTAAGGAAGAAAAAGTTTTGAAGCAACCCAAATTGCAACAAAGCAATTTCAATAAAGCAGATCGATGGTTTATGGTGGGAAGTGATTTTAGAGTGATACCAAATGGAGGGGTGTGATTAATTCTCACCCACTCTCTCGTACATAGTAGATATGTGTAGGTGCGACATGGATTAATAACACTCCTCCACTTGATATCACTCTAAAATCTCTCCCCCACCATAACTTTTCTCGGTTACGCTTATCCCTTGATATTTCAAAAAAAAAAAGAAGAAAAAAAAAGTATTGTCCGATCGATCACAAATTTTAGGTTGGCCCCCTACTTCTAAACCAATAGAAATTAGTGCTTTTAAATTGGGTCTCTACTTCTAAAAAAAAAAAAAAAAAACTATCAATGCATTTTCTTTAAACTCTCACAAACTATTTTTGTATTTTTGTATTTTTTTTAACGTAAATTCATTAACATAAAATTTACTGGTACTTTAATTCAATACCACCTCTATACGACTATACCAACTGTTTTAAGTCAATATTCATAGTTGACTTAAATGATAGGTTGGTGGTGTGATCGAGTCAATCCGAGTCGATACTTTGTAGCGTTCGTATTTGACTCGACTAAAAATACTTGGGCTCAAAACTCGGCTCGAGCTCGATCGAGTCATAAAAAATCAAGATTGAATTTGACTCCTCAAGTATTCGATACACTCGGCTCGGCGCGTAAGCTCGATTGCTTTTTAGATTTTTTTTAATACAAAATGACATATGCGAGCTCGACTCATCTCATACCTGACTCGATTAATAATTAATTATTAGGTTAAAGGTTGTAAATGACTGTTTTTTTATCTAAAATGAAGAAAAAGGACATGAAAAAAAGATAATGGTCGAGAAGGACAAAAACGCGCACGTTATTATACATGTGTTACTACACGTTGCTACAACCAAATGTAGTAGAATACGTGTAAGAATGACACGCTTTTATCATTCTCAACCATTATTTTTCCTCTTGTCTTTTTCCCATTTCAGATCTTTTTTTCATTCTTCCTACTCGAATTTAATTATTTATGTGTACAATGTTGTTTAATAATAATAATTTTTGAATCGAATAAATTTATAAATATGATTAATTAAACAATTAATGAATATAGATCAATTAACTCGCGAATTACTCGATTACTATATTTAAATGCTCGAGATCAGCAAGGTTAATCGTTCAAATAACTCGACTGAAGCTTGAACTTGAAAAAACCGCAAATCAATTTTTTTTTAAAGTAGAGTGAAGATTTGTTAGATTTCTTAATAACTCAGGTTCACTTACACCGTAGTTGTGTAAGGTTTATTGGCTGATTGACTTACAATCAAGTAAAACGTTGTTAGTGCGGTGTTGTAAAGGGAATTCCTTTCAAAAGAAATAATAATAAAAAAATAATAGTAAAGGGAATTGGGTCCGGTTTATTTTTTTCCCCACTTTTGTGTTTATGTTGTTATTATGTATTTCTTTATTCATTTAAGCTAATTAATTACATATAATAATGTTCTTCTAATTAAATCGTGATAGAGATTTTATATGATTATGACTGAAAATGATCTTATTTCACAGTAAAATTTAAATTAGATATCCTTAGTCGTAATCAATTATTAATTAAGTATGTTAATTAATTATCTGTATGATGAAGCCAATAATTTCTCTTTGAGTAGGTTAATTAATTATATGTTTATGGTCGGGTGTATCTTTGGGTCGGCTAATTAGTTATCTGTCTATGGTCGGGTGTATCTTTGGGTCGGCTAATTAATTATTTGTCTGTAGTCGGATGAGCTGTATTAAGATAACAAAATATATAGGATCGAATTATATAAGTTTTTTGATATACTAAAAATAATAACCAGGTGGGCTAAGTACCACTTAGCCATGGGCTAACTTGGCTACGTCCTTGGTCGTAATGTTAATAAATGGACATTATTAAATTTATAATAGCACCTATAATGTGTCCCTATTCTTTTTTCCATGAATGCCCCCGCTCCTCAGTAATCGGATTACCATAAAATCTAGTTACACAATTAAGAAAACAAAACAAAAAAATGCTTAGCTTTGTTCCTACGTTGGATGACGCCCTTAACAAAAAAACAAAAACAAAAAACAAATAGGGGAAAAAAAGACTTGGATATCACAAAATGTGCTCAATATGTGATGTTATAATAGGACGTTGCGATCAATATGTGATGTTATACAAGCTGTTGCTACTCAGCTCGGCATATGTGATGTTATACATATATCATATGTGTTTGGAATAAGATTAACACATGTAACCAAGATATGAACGCATTATGGTGGTCGCACCTGTTTAGAAAATAATTAACCACAAATTTTAAAGTTTGTGATTGGACAAAAGAGTGATGATATGGTGGTATTAGACCACCGTAAAATCACCGTTAAGTAATATAACTAGACCAATCATCTCAGACCTCGGACAAGTATTTATGATATGTTTGTTACGAATGAAATAAATATAATAAATGAAATCATTATATTAGTGGATTAAATGGAATAGAATAGAATAAAATTAAATAAACTCATTGTATTCGTGTCTTCACAAATTTTACTATGGTATTGGACCAAGTTATGGTCATTTTTTTTCGTTTAACTGGAATGAAAATTCATTAAATTCCATCATATTATAATCATACACAATCATTGAAATGAGAAATCATTCCATTCTAATATCATGTAACAAATAAGCCAATAGTGTTCGCTTAGTTGCCCATCTGAAGGCCCAATAGTACAATGTCGATTCCAACAAACTCTCATCGATGATTCATTGACTAGTAGAGGTGGCCGGTTCCGGGTCTTTTCCGGGTCGGACTCGGCGGTTCTCGGTTCCAAACCGGACGTTCCATGGGTTAGCTGGGTCCACGGATCCACGGGTTCAGGAACTGGCGGTTCCACGGGTCCAACCCAGTTCTAGGTTTCACTGACCCGGACCGGCCCGGAACCGGCGGTTCAAGGAACCGGACAAAAAACCGGCGGTCAAACCGGCCGGAACCGGATCGGAGGACCCGAACCGGCGGTTTTGTATTTTTTTTATAAATTTTTTTCCCCCTCCAAGCCAAGTCCAACGTATATTCAAATTTTTGAATAAATATTTTTTTATTTTAAAATATCACACACTCATCACACTATAAATACATATCCATTTCATCACTTTTTACCCACAACTCTATTCTAACACTCATATTACCATAATATTATCTATCATAATATTATTATCATAATTTACTTACAAATTAATCATAAAAAATAAACAATTACTCCCTCCGTTCCACAATAACTGAGGCAGTTGTCAAAATAATTTGTTCCATTTTATGTGAGGTAATACATTTTCCAATACAACATTTATTGTGTTTTTATTTGATCTACCCCTATTTATTACACTGTGAGATATAAAAAAAGAAGGTCACATTAATTATATACAATGACATTCTAGTCATTTTATTGTAAAAGTTAATACATTAACTCACATTCTTAATATGCGTGATTTTAGTAACTGCCTCAGATTAATTGGAACGGAGGGAGTATAAAAAATAACATTAATTCGTACGATAACTTGAATGCAAACGATTATAAAATATTTACTTTATGAAAAAATATCTAACAATTTAGAATATAAGTTATGAAATTAAATATTATACAAGCCGTATGTTTTTTTTAAATATAGTTATGAAATTAAATATTATATATAGTTTAATAACCAATTAGAATTTATTATTAATTTTAACGTAAGTTATATAAATTTTCTAAAAGAAATATTGATTTTTGGGCAGTGATCGGAACTGTCTGACTCTGGACCAGAATCCGTGAGATCCGAATCAGCCGGAAACCGCTAAACCCGCTGGGTTCGAGACTGCGTGAACAGGTTAGAACTTTTTGGACCCGGAACCGGCCACGTCTATGACTAGGAAGGCATATATCAACAACACTATAAATGAAATAAAGTAAAGAAGAAAAAAAAAAAAAAAAGAAGGGAAATTCCATGGTGTTAATTAATAAATAAGGTAGAGAGAAGTGTGGATCACATGATATGTGTAGTGTAGAACAATTTTGCATGACAATATGCAGTAGGAAATCCATACGAAAAAGCAAAAGGTAAGAAAAACAATTGACACTGGATTACAAGAAAAGAAAAGAAACAAAATAAAATTTAAAAAAAGAGAACACAATTATACTACTACAAAAAAAAAAGAAGAAATGCACCACTACTTCTTCTTCACAAAGAGGGGGTTCAACCACCACCCAACTTTTCCTCATGACCCGCATAAGTTATTAATGTGACAATGAATTCATTTATCTGTTACCTGTAACTACGTGTCCATTACTAAATCCTCCATTTCTCTCTCTTTTTATAACCTCCTCCTCCTCAGCTCCTCCTCCTTCTTCTTCTTATTTATTTATTTTCTTTTTATTATTATTAAGACATCCCATTTTCCATTCTTACAACTTACCTTAACATTTCACAAAAACCTTTAACATTTCTTGCTCTCTCTTAAGCTCAAGGAGGTTCAAGTTCACCCCCTCCCCCCTCCCCCCCTCCCCATTGGTGGCTTATATCCCCTCCCAAAAGCTTAAACTCTATCAATTTCCTCAACCCCTTTTTCTTCTTTTATTAAAAAGAAATGTTTAGTGTAGTACATAGTACGGTAGTAGAGTCCAATGACATTTGACATAGATCCTAACGTAATATATTCTTCCCAATTAATATATACATATACATATATATCTTCTTGAATCTTGTATGATCTTTTCATCACAAGAAAAAAAGTTAGTAACTTTCGCCACCCCATTTTGTTGTTTTCCATAATCTGTGTCTTAATATATATACTGTAGTAATCTTGGATTATCATCTTCATTGTAATGGCGCCTGTGTTTTGTTCAAAAACAGCAATTAAAATGACAGGAAGATTTGTCAATGAAGTTATTAGCTTCATTCTGTTTTCAATCCTCGACGTTCTCGACATTGTACTCTGTTATGTCTACAAGATTGTGGATTTCTTTGTGGAGGCAGAATGGAAGCCATGTTATTGTTCATCTGCTAAAGAAGCAATTACTAGCAGCGGCAAGATCTTGGTGTCGGAGCACGGCGGAGATCAGCCGCCGAAGGTGGTGTGTCTGACTAGTACTAAGTTGCATCTTGAGGAGATTTCGGATACTCTGTATACACGGCCGTCGGTGGTGTCGGAGGTGTCGAAGACGACGGTGAATGAGCTGAAACGGCTGAAGATAGAGGGCGGGGGTATGACTACGACGTCGACGACGACGACGACGACGGTGATACAGCAGGGGAGCAGTGTTGGGAAGGTGAAGAATGGGAAGATGATGAGGTCGAGTTTTCGGATCAATTCCACCATTGTTGAAATGCTTCAGGGAAGAATTGGGGGGAAGATTGACCGGCCGGTTCCCAGATGGTCGGACTGTGACTGTGATACGTGTAATTCCTGGAGTTCTTGTTGCAAAGAAACGCTTTTTGTGAAAACTGATGGGGCTTCTGGTAATTTTATGTTAATTACTTTCCTACATACATTTCTCTTCTTAAACATGTTCTTCTTTCCCCTGTTTTTTTTTTTTTTGTTAATTACGTCTTAGTTAGAAGA
This sequence comes from Gentiana macrophylla, assembly GCA_026214975.1. Lineage (NCBI taxonomy): Eukaryota > Viridiplantae > Streptophyta > Magnoliopsida > Gentianales > Gentianaceae > Gentiana > Gentiana macrophylla. The sequence continues at coordinate 111,343,129 of CM047807.1, forward strand.
AATATCCCAATCTAACCAAAACACGATGCGTGAAATTGGTTTTTTGTGTGTTTAGTAGTCCTTTTTTGTTGTGAATAATGTCATTGTCACAACAAAATATTTCACAAGTGATAACCATCCATTATGATATAGACGGTGGCGGTGGATTCAAAAATTTATTTTAGTGGTGTCGTTAGGAGTAAATTTGAAGATCCATGTATATCCAAATAATATTTTTTAACAACAAAACTATTTTTTAAAAAAAATATCGGATCTTAGTGAGGTCACCTGACTTCCTGTATATGCCAGTGAGTGTAGAAGCTATGTTAATTTTGTTGTCTCAATAGCATTTCTGTTTGTTTATCGGGTAATTGTTATGTTGTGACTCATATTGAATAATAGGTCTTGCAATATTAATCAATTATGTGACTATATGTTACGTCACTTGTGACAGTTACATATTTATCTGTTTATCAACTTAGTTGTAGTTTGTATTACGTCTAGTTTAATTGGATACAAATGAATTTACGAATACTTGAAAAAAAATGACTTAAATTGTTAAGATTAGAAAAACTATGACTCGAAAGCTATGCTTCAAGTAACATCCATTGCAACAAATTGCATCCCTTAGTTAATCACATGGGGGGTAGATAAGAAATATTATTACAAAGAATCTCTCTAGCTATGCATATTAATGACATGATATGTAACATTTATATTGAAAGTGATGTATGTATGAATGTATGTTTTGAATTTTTGCAGACCATAATGTGCAAGAAGATGTGATATTCATACATGGGTTCATCTCATCATCAGCATTCTGGACAGAAACAATATTCCCAAACTTTTCAAAATCAGCAAAATCAAAATACAGGTTCATAGCAGTGGATCTATTGGGATTTGGAAGGAGCCCAAAACCTAATGACTCATTGTATACACTGAGAGAGCATTTGGACATGATTGAGAAGTCTGTCTTTGATGCATACAAAGTGAAGAAATTCCATATTGTGGCTCACTCTTTAGGTTGCATTCTTGCTCTTGCTCTTTCTGTCAAGTTCTCCAACAATGTCAAATCCATCACTCTACTTGCACCTGTAAGTCCTCCAACTAGCTACTATATATAATAGACTTGCTAAATCGGGTTAATCGTTTAAGGACAAACAAGAATGACGAGTCTAAGTAGTTATAAGATCCAATATGGATCAAGTAGTGTCGCTAGACCTGAGTTTTGTTGCGTTATAAGTGTTATCATAACCGACTACCAGATCGAACTAATAGTCACATTGTCAGAAACAGTGAGAGTACGTTGGGTTAACTATTTTTGTAACAAGGACCGTCTGACTGAGTGGTTATAGAATCTATTATGTTTTGAGCAGCTCTGCTAAATCCGAGTTCTCAGGCGTTATAACAATGTTGTAGAAATTGCGGGGTGGGGATGGGGCCATGAATTTATGGGCTCTTACATAACAATTACCATAAGCTAGCAAGTTGTGCCATAGTGAGGTAAAGTTTGATATGTTGTTTGTTTCATTTATTTATAGAAAGTTTTATTTCTTTTTTTGAAAGGAGAAAGTTTTATTTCATGTATATCAAAAACTTTGTCACGTTTAGACTTGTCGTAATCGTAATGGGCCTATATATATATATATATATATATATATATATATATATATATATATATATATATATATAAGGTAGTCTTCATTAAAATTTTATTATACATTTTAATATTTTTATTTATATTAAATGTATTACATATATTACTATGTCTAATCTAATCTAATTAAACACGTTATTTGTCGTAATAGTACTGACTCCGGTCCAAAATATAAGTTATCATAGAATTTTTACATTGATTAGGAAATAGTTAAATGCAATTATTGTATGGATAAAATTTTAATACGCCCATTGACTATCATAAATGCAACAATATGAAGTAAATAGAAATGGTTGCATTGACATAAATTAAAGGTAAGATAAAAAAAAATATTAATTAATACCCTCTTTATATTGTGAATGACTTATATTATGTGATAAATTAAAAAGAGCTAAGAATATTTCTGGACCGGAGGTGTATATTTTAAGAAACTGAGTGAGAAATGATTTAAAAGAACTGTAACAACCATCAATTAGTCCTCTAGTTTGACAGTTTGACTTATTTTTCCAAAGTTGTATACTACCAGCTAGTCACTCAAAATTAACATATTTAAATAAAAAACCAGCACGTTATTAATACAGTTGTTACACCATTATTTAATATTTTTATCTGTTTAAGAGGAAATTACACTAAATTGCTTTATTTTTTTTTCTTTTCAAATTTGAATGATGGGATTGGTGGCGCTTAGCCATATTTTCCGGCGCCGAAAGGAGTACAGGCGACACAATACATGATGAGAAGAGTGGCGCCGAGAAAAGTGTGGCCGTTAATAGCGTTCGGCGCGTCGATGGCTTGCTGGTACGAACATGTTGGCCGAACCATTTGTTTGCTCATCTGCAAAAACCACCGTATTTGGGAATATATTACCCGACTTATCACTCGCAACAGGTACCCCCTTACAATTTCATTATTAAATATTTATTTTTATTTTATGACAAAAAATATTTATTTATTTTATTTTATTTTTTTGTTGAGAAAACAAGAACTTTATTAATTTTTTTATTTATTAGAATGTCCTACGTCTTTAATATATATTGGGTCAATATAACAAAACTTTGGTGTCCCAACCCTACCAGTTTCGGACATTTAAGAATGCATTCATTAATAATTTATTTCAAGACATTTAGGTTAAGATTAAAGACCACTGACCCCTGATTAATTAATTAAGGGCCGTAGACCGAGACCCTAAACAGAAACTACCTGCAATCAATTTCCATAAAGTTGGTCATTTGCCATGTTTTAATTAAAGATGTTCCCTTCCTTTAGGTATGACTACAAACTTTGCCGGGGGGTGGGTGGGTTCGTTTGTATCAATAAGCATAATCTTTGTCTTTTAAACCTTTTTTTATTTGGGGATAATTTAAACTTATTTCCATTTTGGATGATGCTGATAAATCATATGCATCATAATAATCAATATTATAAGTAACATTTTACTTTGTTTTTTTAACGTCTGTTGACCTCACAGCTGAATTGATATTGTTTCCAAAAAGAAATTAAAAAAAATATTACAAATTTGTTGACTTAAAAAGTGAATTTGGGAAACAGTTGAGTGGTTGGAACCTCCAGCTACCCGTTTATTGCATTTACAGGATGATTCCAATGTTTGGTCGGAAATTTTGATGGGAAAGGGAAACCCCAAAAAAAAAAAAAAAGGAAATCTATTTATCAATTTTATCTCACAAAAAAAAATCTCTCATTTGAATAAATATAAATTTTTATATAATGTAATTAGTATCCCTCCGTCCCATAAAAAGTGTCCATATTTGAAAAAAGTTTTGTCTTATCAAAAGTATCCATTTAGAAAACCAATACATCATTTAATACTATTTTCCCAAACATACCTCTAGCCTAACATTTATTGTTGTATCTTCATTTCATATTCCAAAGCAAACATTAATTATAAGATAGGAGTATATATGTATATTACTACTAAAACACAACACATTAATTGAGTTTCTTAATCTGCGTGAATGATAAAATGTGGACACTTTTTATAGGACAGAGGTAGTATATTTTACAACTATTATAAACTAGTACTGTATGTTTGTAGACACATTCGTTTAATTTTACGACAACCGTACCTTTTTTTTTAATCAATGTAATAACTTATAGGACTTGTGTATATATCACTGTATTATAACTTAATCATCACTATAAAAGTACATCAATATACGAGTCAATTACTAAATTATGGCTTAATATCTAACCTATTGAATCAAATGATATAAAAATATATAAGGAATTAATTTTATATTTGATTTATCTAAGGAGAATGTAAAACAATTAACTTTAGAATTCCATGAAAGAAATTCTATATATGGTCCACAACCTACTTAATTAGACGGCAGAGTTAAGAAGAATATAATTCCTGCTATTAATGCCAACTAATAAAGTTCAGATAGTAGTTTTTATTTTAATGTAGTATACAGTTATTTAATTTTTTGCTGGGTTTTTTTTAAAATCTATATGGAGTACATTTTTATTAATATATATAGTTGTACAATAGAAACATGAATTAAAAGACTATAAATTATTTAGACAGACATTTATAAAAATGCATTAAAAATTTCCATATATGTAACGACCAACCCTCTCATTAAATCTTTACATTTTTTGTGTAACAAAGTGGATGGTTTGATGAGATGATGATGACACCTTATTAATGTTCTACCACCTAAATTCACGGCTCAAATAGGTTTCCTCCTAATTATTATAATTAGTATTATATTTCCTTTTATGTAATAATAATATATATATATATATATATATATATATATATATATATATATATATATATATATATATATATATATAATACTTCTAAATCACCCGTTATATGTAAGATTACAGTATATATATCTATATTACGTATAATATCGCGATATATATCTCTTCGTTATGTATAATGCGACGTACAATATAACTTTGGGTATACATATTTGATGACGAAATATGATATCACATTATCACATAAGTTTTAATTCATAAAATGACATATATTTCATATACTCAGCTAATATTTTATCTATATATGCCAGCCACATATCGTATGCTTAACTGAATAATATATAGAGTATTATCATATTCTATTATATTTAACAATTATTGTAATAAGCAAGTAGTGTAAAATATTTGTTACTGTAGAATAAATAATAATGTTATAAGTATTTAATGCAAATGTACTGATTTAATTTGCAGGATAAAAACTTACCTGATCGATGGATTTTGTTGCCACACCCACAACGCAGCATGGCATACCCTCCACAACATAATATGTGGTACAGCTGCTAAAATCGAAGAATACTTAGACGAGGTTCGAACCCGACTCAAATGCCCCGTAACCGTATTCCATGGAAACGACGACGAGCTCATCCCCGTGGAATGCAGCTACCATGTTCAATCTAAAATCCCTCGAGCCAACGTTAAGATCGTCGAAAAGAAAGATCACATCACTATCGTTGTGGGTCGAGCCGAGACGTTCGCTCGTGAGCTGGAACAAATCTGGTCATCATCTTAAATAATCATCATAAAATGTCTATTCAGGTCCATGCATGTACCTCTTGATATTACACTTACGTCCCTGTTTTCTTTATAAAAGATATCAACCGGAAGTCTCTCAAGAACGGCAGCCTCGAAATCCTCAATTTCGTTGAAGAAGAAGATATAAGTGTGAAATGTTGGGTTAAGATTAGTTAGTTTAGGGTTTGTGAATTGAAATGTGACGGGATATTTTACGTATAATATAATGGACTTTATAGTCCAGTGGGTGATATAATCTTAGCATATAAGTGTTATCAAATATATACTTTAATGGAGGATTGTTATAAGAGAAGGGCTAAGCCGGAATAATTTTAAATTAATACTATATACTACTCTTTTGTGTTTAATTTTAATTTATTTTGTTATAATGGCAATGCCTGTTGTGATTGTAATACCATTATGAATATGTAGCATACCAATGAAAAGTCTGAAACCAAAATTTCTAATTAATGGGGTCAAGGGCGGAGTCAGGATTTTCGTTTGGGGTGGGCTAATGAACTATATCGAATTCGTCGGGTGGGCTGGATTAAGAATATTTTATGAATCGAACATGACTACATATATTTATTAGTGTAATATTTTTTTTTTTCGGGTGGGCTTAACCCCCCTAACTCTTAACATGGATTCGCCCTTGAATGGGGTCTTATCGAATTAATTATGGAGGTGATTTAATTGCTTACAAAATAATTAGCATACACAGAATGTTTAATAAAAAATGTATCACGACGTCAAATGATTTAGGTTTCATCAGAATATTTAAAAAATAAGAAAATCAGTGTAATGGATGTTGTTTTTTTTTTTTTTTTTTTTTTTTTTTTTTTTTTTTTTTTTGAGGGGTGTGGTTTTTTTTTTTTATACCTATATGCATTCTTGATTAAATTATCTAATGTGTATATATGGATGGAGCTAAGCGTGGTATACCAAAATACTTACCCATCACACTTTTTTCTTTCTCTTTTTTTAGAAAACAAGAAATTTTATTAATCAATTTCCGCCAAGCAAGCGGCTAAAATGTCACCAGGGGGCTAGATGCCCCAAAATATCCGGGTAACAACTAACAAAACATGTCTAGCTAAACGATGCGTCGGGAATCAAAAGAAACAGAAGCAAAATCTAGATAAAAGTGTCAAACAGTCTTGCACTAAACAACCATGAGCTGTAAGATCTTCTACTGGTCTGCGCATACGCGAAACACATGTAACGCCCCGTTCCCGGATACCGAGCCTTTATCCGGAAATACGACGTTCGGCACATATATAAATAAAATTTAATTCATTTATACATGTAAGCCTACAATCAATACAATCGAAGCGCGCGGAAAATAAATGCTCGGGTAATAAATATCCATAAAGATACTAGAATAGAAAAAGGTACTAAAAGTGAAAGTGTATCAAAACAATACAATGAAGTCTCCTAGAATAGTCCAATGGAAAGTACTATGAAATAAGAAGTAGAGATGAACACACGCCATCCCAAAGTACTATGAACAAAGTATAAAACAAAGGCAACATATCCTGCGTAATGAAAGTGCATAAAAACAAATGTCAAGCTCAGAGATCCTCCTAAGGAACATACTCCTCGTAATACTCGTACTCTGTTCAGCTTCTCACCCCCAAGCACATACAAATGTAAATGCACAAGGGGTAAGTATATAATACTCGTAGAAGGAAAGAAATACGTTTAAGTTTAGAACATATAAGGTTGAACATTATTAGGTTTCAACTAAAAGGCAAGACAGACTCGATTCTACGCATAAAGGTTACATCTCCCAAGATGCCTAAATCAGAATCGCTTAGCTTATCTTTGTTACAACATGCTATCAAGGTGGAACGTGACATATTGAAATCTTCAGGATACAATAACCCCGGAACGTATTGAAATCTTCAGGATACAATAACCGGTTCCGATAGTATGAACATACGGCGATGCCTATAGGCTGCAGCCGATAGGACACTCACTTTGATTTGTCTGCTCACACATCACGCTATAGATCTTCAGGATCTACCCAAGACCACATGGTGTTTAATCTTTTATCTAGCAAGTTGTGTTGTATTAGGTGATTAACTAACCATCCTAGTTCATTTAGATAACACATCCTTACTGACACCACTCATCATGATCAAAAGACCAATTCTAGCCTAAGTAAGGTTTAAAGGTGTTATAATAAAATAATAATACGTTTACAAAGGTTTAAGGTTGATTAAACAACCCTAAACGATAGTCGAAAGCCAATTTAAACAAGCTGGGAGACCAGCTCCAGGTGGACGCCCGTCTGAAGGACCAGACGCCCGTCTGAGGGCTCTGGACGCCCGTCCAAAAAGTGGACGCCCGTCCAGACATCCCCTTTCAATCCTGTATCAAAAACTGCACCTCAGACGCCCGTCCGAGGGTCCCAGACGCCCGTCCAAGGTTGGACGCCCGTCCAGAAAACCGGACGCCCGTCCGACCTGGCGATTTTCCAGAAACTGGTTTAGCACATCATCGTATTCATCCGTTTTCCAAACCAAAAACCCAATCTTTCCTGACCAAAAGTACTCGAATTAAACTACCACCCATACCAAAACATCAACCATTGTTTAGGCATCAAATTAACACAATTAAACCACTAATACCGCAAGGAAAGCAACACAATTGTTATAAATTCAAAACTGAAAACGTAAGGATTTCTCCTTACCTTATCTGCCTAAATACTCAGAATCAGAAGTTGTGCCTGGTACCGATGCGAAGCTCTCGTCACGAGGATTCCAACGGTATGCTATGATCTGAAAACGGAAGAGGAACGGATGAGATATCAAGGATCGAAAACTGACGGTTTCAATGCCCAAAACAGCGGTTTCTCTTTTCTGAGGGGGAGGAGTGCGCCTGCTCCAAGATTCAGGGTTTTAGGAAAAATGATTAGGTTTTAGTATATTTCCGTTTATATACGACAACCTAATTATCATTTTAAACCCGAATTTACCCCAATACCCTCGAACAACCATTAAACCGAAACCGTTAAAATTCAAAGGATTTAAATTCCAACGAAAAGGAAAAAGAATATTAATTACGTTTTCGCAAAATGACACGTCTGCCCTTTTTACGAAAGTCGGAATATTACATTCCCCCCCCCTTAAGTGGAGTTTCGTCCTCGAAACTAGAACGTACCTGGTAAATCCAAAAATTCCGGGAATTCGTTGATCATATCACCTTCAACTTCCCAAGTTGCTTCCTCAGGTGTATGATTGCTCCACTGAACAAGAACCAACTGAACCATCTTCCTCTTAATCATCTTTTCCTTCCTGTTCAGAATCTTAATCGGCTTTTCATCATAAGCGAGGTTGTCCTGAAGTATCTCTGGATCCACTGTAGACTCAACCTCTGTCTTCGTCAAGCACTTCTTCAACATTGAAACATGGAAGACGTTGTGAACTCTGGACATAGACTCTGGCAACTGAAGTCTATAGGCTAAAGGTCCAATCCTCTCCAGAATTTCAAAAGGTCCAACATACCTCGGGCTCAACTTTCCTTTCTGACCAAAACGCTTTACTCCTCTCATTGGTGATGCCTTCAAGTAAACACGGTCACCAACCTCAAACTCAAGCGGTCTCCGTCTGACATCTGCCCAACTTTTCTGCCTATCTTGAGCTATCTGCAGATTTTTCTTCACTAATCGAACCCTCTCTTTGGCTTGCTCAACTAACTCGCCCAAGATGCTGTTTCTCCCCAACATCATCCCAAAACAAAGGCGCCCCGCATCTTCTACCATACAAGGCTTCAAACGGTGGCATGCCTATGCTCGCGTGATAATCTGTTGTTGTAAGCAAACTCGCAGAATCGGTAGATAATCTACCCAAGATCCTCCTACCTCCAAGACACATGCTCTAAGCATATCCTCAAGTGTGTCTGGATAGTCCTCTCAGGATCGACCATCCATGTCGAGGATGAAATGTCTTGTACTCAAATCCAACCGGGTACCAAATGCCTCCCGCAAGCTCGCCAAAACCGATCGATGAACCTCGAATCCCGATCAGAAACAATGGAGACTGGAACTCCATGAAGTTTCACTATATTGTCCATATATAGTTCCGTCATCTTTGCCAAGGGCATATTCATCCTGAAAGGCAAGAAATGAGCCGACTTGGTTAATCTATCAACGATCACCCAAATAGAATCATGTCCACCCTTCGTCTTAGGTAAACTCGAAATAAAGTCCATGGTGATCTTTTCCCATTTCCATTCTGGGATATCTAATGACTTAAGCATCCCGCCTGGCTTCCTATGTTCAGCTTTCACTCTCTGACAGACGTCACACTCAGAAACAAACTTAGCTATCTCCAGCTTCATTGAGGGCCACCAAAATCTCTCTTTCAAATCCCGGTACATCTTGGTAGAACCCGGATGTACCGCAAAAGCAATCTTGTGTGCCTCTTCCATAACTCTTCGTCTCAAATCTCCAACATTAGGCAACACAGAGACGATCCCCGATACCATGATTTCCACCCCGATCCAACACATAGCCGATCAGAGGCTTCTCCCTTGCAACCTCTTCAAATCAACTAAAATCGCATCTTCATCTTGCTTTGCTCGATCTCATCCATCAACTCGATCTAGCCAACAACGGTGTCGCAAACCGACGGTCCTCAATCTGATCAAATCGCTTAAATCGCAAATCATCAACCCCCTTTGTGATAGCCTCAACACTCGGGCTCCAAAACCATCGGTTTCTCGCTCAAGGCATCTCGCACTACATTTGCCTTTCCGGGTGGTACTTGAATGTCCAAGTCATAATCCTTCACGAACTCTAGCCATCTCCGCCGCCTCATATTCAAATTCTCTGAGTGAAGAAATGCCTTAAACTTTTGTGGTCGGTGAAGATTCTAGCCTTGACTCCATACTGAGATAGTGCCTCCAAATCTTCAATGAAAAAACCATCGCCGCCAACTCTAAGTCATGTGTGGGATAGTTCTTCTCATGTACTTTCAATTGCCTGGATGCATAGGCAATGACTTTTCCTCCTTGCATCAACACACAACCTAGACCACGCTCAAGCATCGGTGTAGACATCATAATCATCGAACACCTCGGCATCGCCAAAACCGGTGTCGTAGTCAACTCGCCCTTTAACAACTCAAATGCTAACTCACACTCGGGTGTCCAATCAAACTTGGTGTTCTTTCGTGTAAGTCCGGTGAGTGGAGTAGCTATCCTTGCGAAATTCTTCACAAACTTTCAGAAGTAACCACCAAACCGTAAAGCTCGACCTCAAATCAGTAGTCGGTGTAGGCCAACTCTTAATCGCCTCAATCTTGGCCGGATCAACTCGAATGCCATCACCGAAATGACATGACCCAAGAAGCTCACTTGGTCCAACCAGAAGTCACACTTGGAAAACTTTGCATACAATCGCTCCTTCTTCAACGTTTCCAAAACAATCCGTAGGTGTTCCTCATGCTCCGCCTCATCCCTAGAGTATACCAAAATATCGTCAATAAAGACAATCACAAACTTATCTAGGTAAGGCATGAAGACCCGCTGCATCAAATCCATAAATGCAGATGGAGCATTAGTGAGTCCAAAAGGCATAACAAGGAACTCATAATGTCCATATCTAGTACTGAATGCTGTCTTCGGAATATCTGCCACTTTAACTTTTAACTGATGGTAGCCTGACCGCAAATCAATCTTTGAAAACACTTTCCGACCCTGCAACTGGTTGAACAGATCATCTATCCTCGGTAGTGGATACTTATTCTTGATAGTCAGATTGTTCAAAGCCTCGTAGTCAATACACATCCGCATGCCGCCATCCTTCTTCTTCACAAACAAACCTGGTGCTCCCAAGGTGAAGTGATCGGGCTGGATGATGTTCCTTTCAACATCTCCTTGAGTTGAGCCTTCAACTCCTTCAATTCAGCCGGTGCCATCTCAGTATGGTGCCTTGGCAATCAGTGCCGCCACGAACTAATCAGATCTCAAACTCAATGACCCTGCCTGGCATGTTCCTGGCAACTCATCTCGGAAAAACCTCTCGATAATCTCTCTCACCACTCTAGTATCTTCCAACTTAGGCTTTGCTTGTTCCACATCCATCACTGCGTACAACAAGTAGCCCTCACATCCTTTCTCGACATGCCCCCGATGGCCTTGACCGGCCGAAATGATAGGATGTCTCTTCTTGCTGCTTGGCCTGTAGACGCTCCCGGATAAGTCTTATCTCGCTTCCCGGGACTCGAAAGTAACTCTCTTGGCCCTACAATCTAAGTGAACATAATTCTTGGATAGCCAGCCTATCCCAAGAATCGCATCAAAGTCCGAGAAATCCATAACCGTGAAGTCACTCTTACACCGATAAGGTCCAACTCGAACATCCACTTGTGGTATCATCTTAACCACCTTATTTACCTTGCCTAGGGGTGTAACAATCTCCATAGTATCTCTCAAATGCTCCATAGGTAAATCTAGTTTCTTAGCAATCCTAGAGGACACAAAGGTGGTTGAAGCTCTCTGTATCAAATAAGGCCACGACTACTAGATTGCCTACTCTTATCATACCTATCATGCATTTGTCCAATTAACTAAAGTTACAACATGTTCCAAGCATGCTATAAATAACTCAAAAGAACAAATCAAACATAAAAGGTACTGTGATCACATCATCCTCTGGCTCGACCTCTCTCGGCATCAACAAAGAAACATCATGCACGCTTACTCGGACTCGCTCTACTAGGTGACCGCTTGAGCACTTGGTCGCCTTTGCGTGGACAATTCTGGAGAAATGACCCGGCTCGCCACAAAAGAAACAACCTGAGGTAGCGGTGGCCTAGCCGCCGGTGAGCGCCAAGCGGTGGCCTGATCTTTGGTGGGCACCACCCGGTGGTCTAATCGCTGCCTCGGCGGGAAACCTCTGAATCGCTGCGGAGCCCCTCTGCCACTACCCTGACTTGTTTCAAAGCTTCTTTTATTACCAACAACCACTGTAGCTCTCTTCCTGAAATTCTCGACTTCCAAGGCTTTATTCAAGAGCTCGCCATATTCTTGGTTTGTAAAGCCTAGCATGCCCGACTGAATCCCATATGCCAAACCGTCCTTGTAACGGGCCATCTTTCGTTCTTCCACTTGCATCAACTCCGGATAAAACCTTCCTAACTCATTGAACCGATTTGTGTACTGGGACACTGTCATTTGATTACCTTGTTCAAGTTTCAGAAACTGACTGGCTTTTTCCGCTTGTACCGTTGCCGGAAAGTACTCGTTGTAGAACATGGATTTGAAAGCCGCCCAATCTGTGACCTTACCGTTGCTACTCTGAACTGCATCTATCCAAGACTCGGCTGAACCTAAAAGAAAACCGACCGCTAACTGGGCCATCTCTGTCTCAGGGACACCTATGTTCCTACACGATTTCTCAAAACTTCTGATCCATTCCTCAGCCTTTGCGTGTTCCACATTCCCATAAAAATCTTGCATACGGTTTCTTCTCACCTAGTGTGCCAATCATCGATGGTCTTGACTCAACAACCGGCCTAGCTGGTGGGTAAACCGGAGGGTAACCATAGGGTATCTCTTCTTCCGCCACAACCGGTGGCTGAAAAGGCCGATAGACCGGGGATAACCAAGGGTACTCGCGTCGCCGCCGATAGTAGTAGTACGGAACTGATGCTCACCTGATAAGGAGGATACACTGGGTGCTGCGGAGGATACGGCGGAGGAATCTGTGTGTCGCTTGAAAACCATACCGAGGAATAGCTGATGTGGTGCTGTGTCACCGGTGATGGATAGACAACCGTCCTCTCTTGAGATCGCCCGACTGGCCGTCTGAAGAAGGCCAAAGTGAAGCCGCGGGGTTAACCACAGTGGAGGAGGTGGTGGTGGAGCTCGATGTTGAACCCGCCCGGCTCGGTGACGGTGTAGTTGGTGGCGAGGCGGCGGTGACAAGCTGCGGCGACCCCAGAGGTTTCACCCTCTCGGACGCCCGATTACCAAGAGCCAAAGTCCTCGATCTTGTGTTTCTAGTCATCCTGACAACCAAGAGAACCAGAGTGTTACTAAGGATCTAAAGATAAGATTGAGTTAAACTCAAAGAATAGAAGCCTAAGGAACACGTATCTCTGATACCAACTGTAACGCCCCGTTCCCGGATACCGAGCCTTTATCCGGAAATACGACGTTCGGCACATATATAAATAAAATTTAATTCATTTATACATGTAAGCCTACAATCAATACAATCGAAGCGCGCGGAAAATAAATGCTCGGGTAATAAATATCCATAAAGATACTAGAATAGAAAAAGGTACTAAAAGCTGAAAGTGTATCAAAACAATACAACTGAAGTCTCCCGAATAGTCCAATGGAAAGTACTATGAAATAAGAAGTAGAGATGAACACACGTCATCCCAAAGTACTATGAACAAAGTATAAAACAGTGCAACATATCCTGCGTAATGAAAGTGCATAAAAACAAATGTCAAGCTCAGAGATCCTCCTCGGGAACATACTCCTCGTAATACTCGTACTCCTGTTCGCCTTCTCACCCCCAAGCACATACAACAGAAATGCACAAGGGGTAAGTATATAATACTCAAGAAGGAAGAGAAGTACGTTTAAGTTTAGAACATATAAGGTTGAACATTATTAGGTTTCAACTAAAAGGCAAGACAGAGACTCGATTCTACGCATAAAGGTTACATCTCCGGTATGCCTAAATCAGAATCGCTTAGCTTATCTTTGTTACAACATGCTATCAAGGTGGAACGTGACATATTGAAATCTTCAGGATACAATAACCCCGAACGTATTGAAATCTTGAGGATACAATAACCGGTTCCGATAGTATGAAATATCTGGCGATGCCTATAGGCTGTGAGGCCGATAGGACACTCACTTTGACTGTCTGTTCACACATCACGCTATAGATCTTCAGGATCTACCCAAGACCACATGGTGTTTAATCTTTTATCTAGCAAGTTGTGTTGTATTAGGTGATTAACTAACCATCCTAGTTCATTTAGATAACACATCCCATCGACACCACTCATCATGATCAAAAGACCAATTCTAGCCTAAGTAAGGTTTAAAGGTGTTATAATAAAATAATAATACGTTTACAAAGGTTTAAGGTTGATTAAACAACCCTAAACGATAGTCGAAAAGCCAATTTAAACAAGGCCGGGAGACCGGCTCGGTGGACGCCCGTCGTCGAAGGACCGGACGCCCGTCTCGAGGGCTCTGGGCGCCCGCCCAAAAGTGGGACGCCCGTCCGGACATCCCCTTTCAATCTGTATCAAAATCGCACCTCAGGCGCCCGTCCGAGGTCCAGACGCCCGTCCAAGGTTGGGCGCCCGCCCGTAAAACCGGACGCCCGTCCGACTGGCGATTTTCCGTAAAGCGGTTTAGCACATCATCGTATTCATCCGTTTTCCAAACCAAAAACCCAATCTTTCCTGACCAAAAGTACTCGAATTAAACTACCACCCATACCAAAACATCAACCATTGTTTAGGCATCAAATTAACACAATTAAACCACTAATACCGCAAGGAAAGCAACACAATTGTTATAAATTCAAAACTGAAAACGTAAGGATTTCTCCTTACCTTATCTGCCTAAATACTCAGAATCGAAGTTGTGCCTGGTACCGATCGAAGCTCGTCACGAGGATTCCAACGGTATGCTATGATCTGAAAACGGAAGAGGAACGGATGAGATATCAAGGATCGGCGACGGTTTCAATGCCCAAAACAATGGTTTTCTTTTACGAGGGGGAGGAGTGCGCGCTGCTCCAAGATTCAGGGTTTTAGGAAAAATGATTAGGTTTTAGTATATTTCCGTTTATATACGACAACCTAATTATCATTTTAAACCCGAATTTACCCCAATACCCTCGAACAACCATTAAACCGAAACCGTTAAAATTCAAAGGATTTAAATTCCAACGAAAAGGAAAAAGAATATTAATTACGTTTTCGCAAAATGACACGTCTGCCCTTTTTACGAAAGTCGGAATATTACAACACATGTCAAACAATCACTCTCCACCACGAGTCTCTGAATCCCCACGCCGCACCTCCCTCTTTCTTCCAAACCGCCGTCGGTTTTTTCATAGCAGCAGTTGTTCCCTCCTTTTCTAGTTAACATCCTTACACTACAAAAATTTGGAGAAATAGTGACCAAAAAATGGTGAGAGAATGAAATTCCGGTCACCAAAAACCTTTTTTTTACAATTTTAGTGAGGGTTAGAATTTTACATCATTAAAAGGTGAAACTTAGTGACGGGTTTTTAATTTGGTAACCACCGATAAACAATTTGGTCACTACTCACTATGACACCTTTAATACAAAAATAAAATATGTCGTCCCTAAAATTCTAATACGAAAAGAATCGCATCCGGTTATCCTTTTCTTAGCAGGAGGTTTTTTTTTTGGCAACATCCTTAGCGAGAAGTATATTCATAAATGTCCAAGAAAATTTAAGCTCTCCCTCAGATATCATCTGATCTTCAGGGATTGAGTAGGAATTGAGGACTGCATAAATCATTCAACCCTAAGGTAGGTTTTTATTTGATGGTTAGCTATACAATTAATTAGAAATATATACACCTAATCTACTAAATCACTTTATTATACCCTAAATTTTCATACTTTTTCTTCGTTTTTTGTTTGGGCAGAAAAGTCGAACATTCAATTCCGGATTCGGCTCGTGTCATCGGTTTTCTTTGGGTTGATATCAGTGTAATCAGGTATGAATGTAGATTCATGGATTTTTCTGTTTATCAATATACGATTTATGTTGATTGATGCCATTCACCGCGTTTTATATTCATTAGTGAATGTCACTTTGGATTGAATTGATTTGGAGCGGCTTCATGTTGTCCATCTTTTGGCTTGGAATTTTATTACTGTGTATATGAATATATTTGTGATGATCTTTTTATCCTCAAATGGATGCTTTATATTTGCACCCGATTTCTATTTAGTATATTCAATTTGTTGATTTAGTTTTTTGTCATCCTTTTGAGGTGCTGTTAAGAAATCACAAATGTTCTATGTTTGGGCCTGGGATTAGCATTCTGATTTTCGTACATTCTCCTTCATAACAATGTCTGGTGTATACTTTTTTTCTTGAAAGCTAATGTCTGATGTATACTTGATCTGTTTTACCTTTTTTTTTCTGTTGTGGGTGTATATTTTCAATACTGACGATTCAGCCTTTTGACAACATCATTATAAGCTAAAAGCTAAATCCTTTAATAATAATGTCTCCTTTGTTGAGCCCATATCAACTAGCATATCAAACGCCTCTAATTTTTTTTATTGAGTATTGTACACGGTTGTTCCTCAATGATGCCATTCGTTTCCTTTCTCTAGCTCCTAACGCAATACTTTTATATATAAACGAGTTCACCGACACTCAATAACCAATAAGCTCGGATTAAAAGCATGGCCTCAATGTTCATCCTTCATTTCTTTGCCATTGTCCTCCGGATTGGTTTTGGATTCAGAATCTTTTTATGTATCTGATGAGGCTGGATTTAAAGTTTAAATGGGATTGTAGCATGATTTTTAAGAATTTGTAGAAAGCCAACATTGTGCGGTCTCAGTATGAATCAGAATCAGATACAAACTCTTGTTTCCAGATGGGAAGAAGAGAAGTGTTGGGAACCCATCTTGCTTTGCTCGGGGGCGCTCATATGTTGTGCCATCCTTTTTGGGAACTCTACCATGACATTCTTATTCTTACCTATAAACTTACTAAAATAGATTCTTTCAACACGAACACATCCTTCTCGTCCACCTCCGGAGGAATAGGATTCGTTGCCAAACAAATCATCAGCAATAGCATCGTCTTCAATATCCTTGTGATCTGGGACTATACTTATTTTGCATTGACACGGTTCTGTCCATGAATTTCCATTGTTTCTTGTTGAAAGCATAGCAGCAGCTGCTTCTATAGTTTTTTTATCCATTTGTCTGGCTGCACTTCCAGCCTCTTTAAATCGGCTTCCATTTCCAAGTTTGTAGCTTGAGTTGCCTCTATCTACTCAGACACCCGTGCTATCCTCCTATTATTCTTGTCCACTTCCGCAGTGACATATCCGAGCTTCATTAAAGCCGCGCTTTGCGACTTCAAGCTCATACATGATTTCAAACACCATCTTCATTCCTTTTTCTTTATCGCCAAAATCGATTGTCTTGTTTTCAACTGTAATGTTATGTTGCTCCGCTTCCTTAATTAGAAAGTATTCTTTCAGGTTGTCTACATATACCTTTGCTTTTGAATCTCTTTTTCATAGTCGAATTGAAATTCGATTGGTGTGCTCTATAGCAAATAGTCCGGTTGATGATGCAGCTTGTTCTCATAAGTAGAAGCTCAGCTGCTCAATTCCACTAGCTGGTACACAATCAAAATCTGAGCACGTTTTCTTTGGTAGTGTTTTTCATTTCAAGTGTGCCATTCAATGAAGCCTAAGCACAAGAGCTTATGCTAGTGTTGTTGTTGGGTCAGTGTTTGTACTTCTTCATCTTAGAATACTCTGGTTCAGAAAATAAAAGAATTCATAAGTGAACAAATAGAACTAACAGACAAAACTAAACAAATATATCAATATGTAAACCGAACGTGGAAGTAATTCAATTAAACAGTTAAACACTTAAATGATCAAAAAATATTCCAAACTTAGTTTACAAAATGAATATATCAAATAGCTTGTCTGCAATATTACAAATATGATTTCAATATATATCAAGTATGACAAAAATAAGGTTGCACAATTTTACTTACAGATGTAATCTTATCAACTCAATATAGTGTAAAAGGTTCACAAAGTTTAAGTCACACAAGTTAACTACTATGAGATATTATATTGATATGCAAACCCAACAAACGCTCAACTTAGATTTAAACTGAAAATGGCTCAAATCCAATGTGTGACAACTTTTAAAAACCATACTTAGTAGTGCAAGCATACTTTTAAAGCTTATGTTATAACCAATTTTTTTTTTACAAATTAGACATTTAGATGAGTCGAGTATTAAGTCACAATTGACATTTCAAATTTTGTTCACATATCACAAGTGTCATGATTCATGCTTATAACACACTGTCAAACAAGTTGCATACTCTAGGCATCATGGCAACACAAGCTGAACATATAGTTAAAGTATTACTCAACACTTCAAGTCAACAAAACAGAGCATACATATTGGTTCAAGCTTAACAGGTTCATGTTTGCGATCTAAGCATGCCGTAAACTACTAAATTCAGAACATAGTTTGAGAAGCAAAAACTCAAGAAATTAGAGCTCAAACTGGTACAAGTAAAGTATGCTCCTAAAATAAATTAATCACATAGTAGGTCAACTAAAGCATATAAGACATGAACTCCTAATATTTATGCAAAGCAAGTTGATGCACGCATACAGAGCAGATACACAGAAGGTATTCAACAAATTAGACTAAGACCTGATGAAAAAATGACCAAGACTAAGACATGAGCCTATACTAAACAGATTGTACAGATAAGGACAGTCACCAGAACTAAACTTGCAGCGGTCAATGCAAGACTAAGACAACAACAAGACAAAAACCATGATAAAGTCCTATATAAGACCAGATATTAACTCAGTTAACCAGATTCCAAGCAGAGTGAGACTAAAACTGAAACAGATTGATCACATATTCAAGAAAATTCTAATAAATCATATTAACAGGCAAGACAACAAGCATATTGCATTTCAGCAGGTAGATTACTAAAGCAAAAATTCAACTAGAGTTACTGAACAGGCAGACTGACCTGACTTAAAGAAATTAATTATGCAGACAAACCATGCTATCAAAATGAAGGCATAATATAGAATGTCAACCATACCTCGAAGGCTCAACTTAACCATAACTTAACTGAATATAAAGGGCTCGTTAAAGGGTTCTCTAAGACATCATAGAAAGCATAATCAAGCATCAAACATTCATGAAAATAAATGATGAATGTAAAGAGATAAATTAGAGAACACATTTGTTTGTTAGAGTTGTTCACCCAATTATGGCTACCTCTGTGTTATGGCCCAGCTTCAGTCTTATATTTAACTTGTTTATCAATCTGTTTGTCAGAAACTAAAGACCAGAACAAGTGACTTGCTAGTAAGTTGTTATGTTCATGTTCTGAGGAAATGAGAATCTGGTTAACTCTATTTTCAGATTGATAAAAGGGTTCAGTACATGTCAATTTGCAGTGTACTTCAAGTCTGTTTAAGGCCTTCTATGTTTATAGTTTGTTAACATGTCTCATGTCTGTTTAGGATTGTTTGTTTAGTGTGGACTAGGTTGCAGGTCTGATAACCAGCATCATGTTTGTATATTTTTTAGGTCACTTTGCTGAGTGCTTTAAAGTCTAGTTTGACAATTTATTTGCATAAGATTCAGCCATATTTAACCTGTTTTTGGAGCAGATGTTGTCCTCAGTTTGCCTGTGTTTTTTGAACAACCTGACTACTAAAAAAAGGAAAAAATGATTGATGCCTTATCAAACTGGAATCGAGCCACACAGACAACTCATGTATGAGATGGTAGTAAATATTTACTGTGTTTAGGATCTTTTTAGAATCGATGTGCGGTGTGATCCAAATGGGGGTTGAATGGATAACAGGGATCTTAAGCTATTTGCAAAACATATGTCAATCAAAACAGTTTAATATGAGTTAAACAAAATAATGGTTTTGGAACACACAATAAGTCAAACACTTGTTAAACCCGGAAGCTTATTTTAACAATGTTTTAAGTGATAAAATGTGATTATGTGTGACAAACAAAGTGATCAACTAATTTCTTTTCTGTTGTTGATTCAACTTAGTGACAAAGCGGATTTGTGATATATTTCTCGATCAAATCTTAAGTGAAGATTGTAGATAGATTAAACATGTTATAGATGTCTTTTGTCATAGGACGTGCTCTTTCTTTTTCTTTTGCTCTTGCGAGTGTTTTGTTTTAAATTTTATCTTACACATTTGGAAACAATTTTGCAGGGGTCTTTGGATTTATTACATACCATGCTGAAAATCGGCTCATTCACAACTATCCAAAATACAACATTGAGGATCTTGATAAGGTTGATTGTTGTATAAGCCTGAAGAACTTGCTTCATTCTAGTTTTCCTCGTAGTTTCAAATTAGTTAAATGGGATAATATGAGGCGTTTGGGTGTGTGATTGGTGTAGGTGTTTTCTTATACTGCTGTCATTAAGTATTACATTTGATTTTTCTTGTTCTATTGAGGTTGAAATTGTTGCTTTGCTTATTCAGTTTTTGAAAGTACTGTCAACATAACGTTAATGTTTGTTTCAATAAAATCTATGATTGCTTTAATGTTCATGTATCTATATTTACGGTTTTCAAATATATGTAATTCAATCATGGTAATTAAAGTTTTCAAGCAAAATCATTATAACGAGAGATTAATAAGTAATAGTGACCGCAATGTAAATCATTAAGACTAAATTTTAATGACGGTATAGTTAATAATGACATGTAAATATTGGCGGTAAAATGACTTATAGTGACAGAAAGATTGATTATATAATGAGGGGTTTTATGGTTAGTATATTTATTTTTAATGAGGGGAGAATGAAGCAATAGTGATGAAAACTATCTTCATTAATATGACTTTTAGTGAGAGTATAATATAATCATTAATTATATAAGCACCAATAGTGACAGGACACTTTACTGTCATTATTTACTTTTAGCTAGGAGGGCAGTGGTGACGGGCCATGACGGGAAATTTCCCATCATTAATCATCTTCAATGATGGGAAAATGACATTTAATGACCAATTTTCCAGTCATTACAAACCAATTTTCTTGTAGTGTTACACCAAATTCTTCTTCTTCATCTCTATCTCCGTTTGTACTTCTTTCCAAAATAAAAGAACAAAACAAAAAACTAGCCTTCATGGAAGATTCAATTAACGCTGCTTTTCGTGCTTATCCCGCTACAGCTTATCCTCTGCATTGGATTTTGGATACTAGTGCTTCTCATCATATAACAGGCAGGTCTTCGGTCTCTCAACCATCATGTTCCTTATCAGGGTCATGAAAACATGCTTATTGGTGATGGATGTGTCCTCCCGATCACCTATATTAGTTCTACTTCCTTACACTTCTCTACCTCCACTTTTATTTTTGTGGAATTCACTGAATTGGTGAATAAGATGTTGAAATAGTGTCCAAAACCCAATCGGGTTTAACCGGATCCGACCGGATCGGATCATTTATATTATTTCTTTATGTTTATACATATGTTAAATGACTTTTCTGTTATTATATATTCTGTTTATTTATATGAACCAATTTGTGATTGTATATATGATAACGTTCTTAGTGTCAAAATGTGAAAGAGAAACTATGATAGTGATTATGGTTGATGAGATCTGGACTCACATTAATGGTTTGATACTTAAATGTCTCTAGTCGCATGTGTTATTAAATGAGACATTAATAGCACGATTAGACTAGCACGTATTGGATGTCTTCTATCTTATTGAAGATAGAGATATATCTCGTCTATCAAAGTGTTGAGACACTTGGACTGTACGTGGACGTGTATTAGAGAATGCGTACGTTAGACTGACCCACTTACTTTATTAAGTGTCGCACTATGTGGATGTTGTGTAATTATCCTGAGACCGAAGTCTTCATGACATCACGGTGTGGATTGTCATACTTTGACACTATTGAGGTTTCCCCTAGCCATGGGGCGATCATGCGGTAGTGATTGGGTGTTATACTGAAGCGTGCGTAGGATTCATGTTGCTCGTCCGGAAATCGCGTATCCTATGATTATGAGTAAATATCCGAAAGGGTCTTCTTATAAGGAATGTCTTGTTCTCGAAAGTCTTTGCAAAGCGGAAGTAATATGTTATTTCGAGAGAGTAGGATATCTAGATTATAAGATATGGTCGTTGATGTTTGACACTCGACGTACGACCGTATTGATATTGTAACAGCGATAGGATTATATTTACACGGTAACCATTTCCCATGAAAGGTAGTAGTCATCGCTTTTGACTCTTCCGATGATTGGGGGTCACGGTGTGTTTCTAGACGTTATTCCGTGATCGTTAGGTATGAAGGGCATTTTTGTAATTGCACTTTGCGCCTACAACCAACATATTCGGAAGCCTATGGGTCACACACATAAGAACATCTAGCCGGATTAAAATGTGGTTATAGTGATAACCAAATAAGGAAAGTTTATTTCGACTATAAAGTGTTATAGTGATAAATTAATATGGTGATATTTATTTATTATGAATAAATGTAATACAATATATTATTTATGTTGATTAGTTAAATGTATATATATTTAATATATATGGGGCGCATAAATGATGTGTATATGATAAACATGGATTTTGCAAATTAATTAATCATGGTATTATATTATCTAGTATTAATATAAGATATTAATATTTATATACATATACACACGTGAGTGACATGCATATATGATATGCATGTGCACATTTATATATATATATATATATATATATATATATATATATATATATATATATATATATATATATATATATATATATATGTGTGTGTGTGTGTGTGTGTGTGTATATTGATTTATGGTAATATAATAAAGATATATTCAATATGAGATATTGTCAATATATATCTTAGAAAATATTTAATATAAGATATTAGATATTAATGAGATAAATCAATCAAATATATATTTTCCTTATTTTACTAGTAAAATGTTTTCTTTCTCATTAATATATATTCTAGGAAGTTTCTCCCAATCAGATTGGGATTGACAGGGGCGCATGTCACCCTATAAAAAGGGAGGCTTGGCTAGCTCTTTTGTACAACACAATTAGAAAAGTTCTAATTTACTAGAAACTATGAGAGCTTCATAGAGAGATTTAGAGAGAGAGAAAAAACCGGTCTAGCAACCAGATTTTTCTAGTAACTATCCAAGGAGGATTCCGGCGAGGTGCTCGTGTGGATATTGATAGAGGCCGCACGTGGACGGCTCGCGCACTACTAATCTCCATAGACGGTCAAAACGTCGATCTTTTAGATCAAGCAAGGTAACCACCGTCTACTAACTTAATATGTTTGTTGCTTAAACGAAGTCGATCCTGGTTAAAAGGAGATAATTTTTGAATTCCGTTGCGTTCCCGCGTAGATTTCCTAACATAAGAAACACAGAAATCAACAAGAAAGATGAAGAAATATGAAAATTTTCATTAATGCAGGGAAATAGTATCAATAGTGACAGAAAACTGGAAAAATGTAAATTGCAGCAGCATTACACTTGGTTTGATTAATTATTCTGATAATTTAGCTCCTATACACTAGTAGCGTATATATAGGAGTGTATTACGCTATAACTTACACTAATCAACCGTTCCTAACTAACGTAACAACCCAATAACTAACCTTTGAGTAGAGTGTTTGATCAATTGCTCCAATGAACACTTGAACTTGTGTAACACATAAAATGCCTATGTGTTAACTCCAATAATTTTAGCTAATGTTTTATGTGTTCCCCGTATATCCCATAATTTATTGTTTGTCTCTCGATACTGTTCTGATAACTATGTTTCTGTTGAATTCTTATCTGGCTCATTTCCTGTAAAAGTCATTTTGACAGGCAAATGTCTCCACCATGGGCACGCTAAAGATGACATGTATCTTTGGCATTCCCCCTCCCATTTTAGCTTTTTCTGTGAATAAAACAAACTCCGCCACTTGGCACCATCGTTGTGGTCATCCTGCTTCTGTCATCATCACTCACATTCTCACTCAACGCTCTCTTTCCAGTGATTGCCTCTATGATTCTTCTCACTGTCATGCTTGTCTTTGTCATAAGAGTCACCGATTACCTTTTTCTATTTCCACTTTGCATTCTTCTTGACCCATTGACAAAGTATTTTCTGATGTATGGACATCCCCTATTTATTCAGTTGACGGTTTTAAGGATTATGTATTTTTTGTTGATCAATTCACTAGTTATGTTTTGCTTGTCATTCAACGCTATAAATCGATGGTTGAGCAACTTTTTGATGCACCTATAAAACTTCTTTACTCTGACAATGGTGGAGAATATGTTGGTTTACAGTCTCTTCTTTCCACTCAAGGAATCTCTCACTTTACAACACACCTCAACATAATGGTCTCTCTGAACGTCGCCATTTGCACATTGTGGAAAATGGTCTCACACTTCTTCACCACACACATACTGGACTTATGCCTTTGCTACTGTTGTCTATCTTATTAACCGCATGCCAACTAAAGTCATTTCCATGTCTTTTTCCTATGAAGTTCTCTTTCATCAATCACCTAATTTTTCCTAACTTTGTGTGTTTGGTTGTTTATGTTACCCTTGGCTTTGCCCCTATAATCATCACAAACTGGAATCCGTCTCTCTTCCCTGCGTCTTTCTTGGTTTCTCTTTGACTCAAAGCGCTTATTTAGGCCTTCATCTCGAAACAAACCGTCTGTTTGTTTCTCATGATGTTCAATTTATGGAAATGGCCTTTCCTTTTATTTCTCGTGCACCCTCATCTCCTACTGATTACTCCCTTGATTCATGGTCCTCTGCTTTATTTACTGATATTCTTGCCCCTTCCGTCTATTCTTGCTCTTCCCGACCTTGCCTCTCTCGACCCTGCTCTGCCCTCCCTTACCCCATCTTCCCCCACTTTTCCTTTGCTCGCACCTTCACCTACATCGCCATCCTCTTTCATTGCAGACTCATCTAACCCCACAGCCCCACCCATTTCTACTTCTCTCCCCCTCACCCTATGGTTACTCGTGCTAAGAATAACATCTTTAAACCCACCAAATTCTTAACCTTAACTCTCAGCTGGATTCGAAATTCTCTGATTAACCCACCGCTTATAAAAAGGGTCTTCAATCTTCATTTGCGTCCGGCTATGTCTGGAGAATTTAATGCTTTAGTTACTAATGACACTTGGTCCTTGGTTCCATATTCTCCGCCGGTTAACTTGGTTGATTTTAAATAGGTTTTTCGGATTGAACGTAAAACTAATGGCATAATTGATCGTTATAAGGCTCGTTTAGTTTCCAAAGGCTTTACTCAGCGCCATGGTCTGGATTACTTTGAGACCACTACCTTGCTGTTACTTTTGGTTCGTCTTTGCGTTAGTTGGATGTAAATAATGCGTATTTTCAGGGTCATCTTTCTGAGAAGGTTTATATGGCTCAACCTATGGGCTTCGTAAATTCTGATCACCCGGATTATGCCTGTCAGCTTCACAAGGCCATATATGGTCTCAGTCAAGCCCCTCGTGCTTGGTACCGAGAGTTTAAGCAGTTTCTCCTGGCTCTTATGTTGTACAATTCTGCTGCGGATTCCTTTTTGTTTATTTTTACCACACAGTCCACTATGCTTGTTGTTCTTGTCTACGTTGATGATATTGTTGTGAGAGGTAATGACTCTGCCACAGTTTCCTCATTTGTTGCAAGTTTGGGATCTCGGTTCTCCATTAAGGATTTGGGTCACCTGTCTTTCTTTTTTAGGGTTGAGGTTGAAGCTAATTCATCGGTCTCTTTCTTAATCAACATAAATATATTAATGATTTGCTTCGTAAGTTTAATTTGACAGAGGCCATAGTCGTGGTCACCCCTTTGTCTGCTAACGCCTCTGAGCTTATGTTCTAGCCTACTGCTGCGCATGATGATCCTTCTGCTAATCGTCAGCTTCTTGGTAGTCTTCAGTATTTATTGTTCACTCGACCTGACTTGGCGTTTGCAGGGAATAAATTATTTTAGTTCATGCATGATCCTACCATTCAACATTGGACGTTATCCAAACGTCTTCTTCGTTACTTAGTTGGCACGTCACGCAATGGTCTAAAACGGTATCGCTCATCTCCCTTGGTTCTTCATGCTTTTTCTGATGCAGATTGGGGTGGTAATAAGGATGACTATTCCTCTACCAGTGGTTATTTGGTCTTGGGCGTAATCTTATATCATGGAGCTCTAAAAAGCAACATTCAGTTGCTCGTTCTTCCACAGAGGCTGAGTATCGCTTGGTTGCTGCTACTGCTGCACAGTTAATTTGGGTTACCTATTCGTTCCAAGCTCTTGGCTACTCGTCTTCTCATACTCTTGTCATTTTCTGCGATAATATTGCGGCAACTCAGCTTAGCGCTAATCCAGTTTTTCACTCCCAGATGGAACATATTGCCATTGATTTTCATTTTATTCGTAACCAAGTTCAACAATGTCACCTCCGCGTCACTCATGTTTCCAGTGCTGATCAGTTGGTTGATGCTCTCACCAAACCTTTGTCTCGCATTCCATTTCAACAATTTTGTGTCAAACTTGGAGTAATCTCCGACCGTACACCTTGAGGGGGCGTATTAGCTGTACATATATTTCTTAATATATTTTGTAACTACTTTCATATTTATTGCGTATATTATGTATTCATAATGTATATACTCTAGAATACTCCAGTAGGGCTTCCAAATATACTATATGTAACACCGTACTAGTTATTTTGATCAAGAAAATCATTCTTTCAATTACATGTTGTTAGATTTACATGTTGTTTAAATTCGTCGTTCGAAAATTTAAAAATCGATTTTCTGAAAATCGATTTGACATCAAACCCTTGATAAGTGGTGTCTCTAGAAAATTTAAAGTGTCACTCAAAAAAATGAGTGGCAATCAGATTTAAAGGTAAGACTGCCATTATAGTGTATTTGCTTTTCTATCTGTGAATTGTGACCCGTGTGTTTCAACTTTTTATTTTCTGACTCTAGAAAGGTTGGAAAACGAAGCACCTTTCGGATGCATGGATATGATGGAAATCTTGATTAAATCTGTTATTCAAGATATATATACCAACCTTCGTGATTCAATATTTTCTCCTTCCAAAGAATATTAAAGGGAAAATATGGCCATGATTCACAATTTTTTGTGGAGACCAAAAGAGAATTGAATGAAAGGCGGATACCGTGGAAAGCTGCCGAAATCTATGGGGGATTGGACTATAAAAATCTCAACATTTTCATCGAGGCTCTTTTGGCTAAACAGGAGAAGTCTTTAAAATTCAAGTTCATTGGGGGCGAAAGGGATCCCCTCCCGTATCAAAGAATCATTAATGTTGTGGACAAATTTTGTTTGTTATATATTATACTGTGATGCATGACCTACATCTGATCGAGGAGACAATCTTTCACCCTTAATCAAGAAAAAATACATTAAAATTTTTACGATACATATATACTTCCCTTTAATTTTTTTTTTTTTTTTTTTTTTTTTTTGCCTTGAAAAATTTTGTTGTCTCTCCTTACCCAAGATCATGCGTCCGCCCCTGATTATACATGGAAATAATTTCACATAAACACCTTTGCTTTTAATTTCATATCAAATTTTATAGCTTCTGAAAGATATATGTAGTGGAGATTGATTTGATATGCCATAAAAAAAAAATTTAAAAAAAAGATTGATTTGATATAGTCATTGTATCAAACTTTTAATTAAATCCACTTTAGAATATATATATATATATATATATTTTTTTTTTTTGAGGAACACTTTAGAAAAATTGACTTGCATTTCAAGAATTTAAATGATGGGAAATATTGTTTGCAAAAGCAGTTGCAACTTCGACCTATGGGACAATTTGTCACGTCATTATCCCATACACATGATAATTAATCAATAACCGTAAAAAGTAGTTGAAAATTAATTTTTGTTGACTCTTAAACCAGTAAATTATACTTTTTTTTTTTTTTTTGCTATTACGGTATATATTTTCATTTTTTTCACACAAAGATCATAGTTGATCGACGACGATTTAGGTTTACCTTTCTTTTAATAAATTTTTTTAAAAACTTTTCTTACATTAATATTGTTTATGTAAACTCACTCAATATAAAGTGTGGTAATAACAACTTAATTACCTTAGTAATTATGTGTAAACTCAATTGGTGCTAGTAAAGGCACAACTTATTTCCTTTAACACACCCCATCAAGTGTGGGCCTCTAACAAATTTGTCATCATCTAAGCACACAAAGACAAAGCACTCAAACTAAGCCCAACAAATAAAAGAGACTCAACACTTCAGACAATATAAGCCGGGAGCAGGATTTGATCCCATAACCTCGCTTTGATACCATGTTAGGATCAAGCGCTTACCGTTGTACTAAACTCAATTGGTGCTAGTAAAGACGCAACTTTATTTCCTTTAACACTATGATTCAACTTGAATCTATTAAAGTTGAATCATGAATCCATCATTATATGAATTTAAACTCAATAGAAACCGAACAATATTTCAATACAACTTTATTAGAATCAAGTCGAATCAAAATGAACAGTGAAGTTTTCACCTATCGATACACATTTCAATTGAAATAATCATATTTGTTAAATATAAAGAGTATGATATACTTAAGTAATACTCCATATATTAGTTAGTTATCTCAACATTATGAGCTAAGCATGATATGTGGCTGGATCCAGTAAGGACTGTCCGGATCATATGTAGTATATATTGTTACCCGAGTGTATCAAATACATGTCATTCAATGAATTAAAGATTATGTGATATCATATATTATGTCTAATATGCAAGATTATTTGTCATTTCCTCTAAAAAAAATAAAGATTATTTGTCATTCACTGAATTATAAATTATGTGATATCATATTACGTCATCAAATATATATGTATCATCAAAGTTACACCTTACTTCACATTATACGTAACGGAGATATATACTATAATCTGATACGTAACAGGTGACGCTAAAGTATTATAAATATCATTCCATAGAAGGAAATATGATATTGATTATATTTAATTAGAGGAATCTATGGGTTGGCGAAAAAAGAAAAGAAAAAACAAGCGGCTAAGATGGGGTATAGTCCATGTTGCTACTCCGGCCATTTCCACAGGAGGGATCATTGCTTCATGGTCCCGGTACGGGATGATCTCATCCCATATAAAAAAAAGTAATCAGATAATGAAAAATTAAACTTACCCAGGCTTTCATCACGCAACTAAGCGGCATAAATCAAAATAAAAATCGAGATACAAAATTTAGAACGCGGTTGAATGAATTCTCCGTTGCCATGATAAAAACCATTAATTCTACACAAACCATTCTCTGATTTGGTGTTGATTACTTGATTATAGCGGGCTATAGGTTAACAAATGTCTATTAAAGCACAAGTCATTTAGGTTAACCACACACCATAAGTTCATATAGCTGCAAGTGATTCACGTGAACAATTCTATATATTTGAGCATTAGTAGTTATGGGCTTGACATGATGATACAAGGGATTGTATTTGTGGGCTTTCATGTGCATATTGTATGGGCCCCGTTAACATCCTATTCAGACCAAAACCTCTTCGTTGGGTCCATCATGAAGTTAGCGAACTTGAGATTGATAAGAAATTTTAGATGTTTCTAATGACACCACCAAATTACTTTCAGTGTTATAATTTATGTATATTTTTTAATGACACTGTGAAATTATTTCCGTACCACACATATAAGTACTTCACTGCTCACCGATGTTTCTTATAAACGTCAGTGCAACCGACGTTTGTTTTATACAAAGAATATCAATGTGATTGACGTTACTCACCCTTGCACACGTTCTGTATAAAAAAACGTCATTATCATTGATTTTTTTTGTGGAAAAAGCAACATCCGTAGAAATTACGTTCATTTTTGTGAAAAATAAACGTGGTTTTCGAAGTAATGCCAATAGAATTCTAAATTTTATGGTGGTAAATCGTAAACATTTTCACTTACATGCCCAATTCATTATATAGTTATGCAATTAAAAGTCCTGTCAGTTGAATAAAAAAATGCACATACAACCTGAATACACCCAACCACTGTACGTCATCATTCGATTTACAGTATTTTCTTAAATATTTCCAACTTCTCATTAGATTTGTTCTAGATTTAATAAAAGGAAAAGAAAAAGAAAAAAACGACTAATCCAAAAAACAAAATGAATCAATTTACATCCTCAAACAATCCTTAAAGTTAAAAAGCTTTGAGAGCTTTTGAATTGATGACCGGTGGCCTTTTATAAATTTAAAAATAAAATGATGTTGTCACAACAACCTGACATGTATACATATCGACCGGTGACCAATAATCACTTCTAGCCAATGATTTTTTTTAAAATGATAGTTTTTTTCTAGAAACAAGGGACCACCAAAACTTTTATGTATTTTTATTGGTTATGGACCATCAACTAAGATTTAGTCCATGACCAATATAAAATTTGTGATATGACATATATAAAAAAAAATCTCAGAAAAAGTCGTATATATATATATATAAAATAAATTAAAGCCATGGAGTGAGATTGATAATTGAAGGCCAACTTTCCCTCCAAGTGGAAGTGGAAATAAAATTGTTATCCAGATATATATTGTTTTTATATTTATTTTTATTTTTTAAGGTTAAAGGTTGTAAATAACTGTTTTTGATCTAAAATGAGGAAAAAAGAAAAAAAAAAAAAGATAGTGGTTGAAAAGACAAAACGCGTATTATTTACATGTACGCTACGTATTCGTTCTGTGCATGTAGTGAATACACGTATAATGAATGAGCGTGTTTTGTCTTCTCAACCATTATTTTTTTTTTTGTTCTTTTTCCCATTTTCAGATCTTATTTTGTCCTATGGCTTCTCGACCTATTTTTATACCAAACTTGCGTTTTACGTCATGTGGTAAAAAAGCCAACGTCATGCAGTAATGATGCCCTCCTTTCTGGGAAGAGACTTTAGAGCGGGGTAGAGTAATTGGTCAACTCATCAGGCTCATGACCTGAAGATTGCAGGTTCGAATCCTGTCCCCGCATTGAGGAAGATAAAGCAGAGGATAGTCATGAAAAATCCCGCTAAGTGCCAGACCATACCTATTGATGGGAGAAAGGGTAGGCCTACAAGACTTCTTTATAGCTTTACTTCACTCCATACGAGAAAAGAAAAGAAATGATAAATAGTTTATCTGTGTTCAAACAGTTAGGGCAGAAGATTTGGGTATCGAAGAAGAATGATGAAAAAAGTTTTTGCATACACGGTAGTGCCGTACCTACGTGCGGATAGCCTTCGTGGCACACCACGCACCACACGATTTCATTCTGCACTCAAAATATGTGGTTCTAATCGTGTTACCTTATATATCCACACATAGGTACATACTACCCAAAAATTTCACCTCCTTTTTATGCAAACGTGCAAAAAAATTCATCAAAAAAGGGAATAAGTGATGATTGGCGTAATATTATCTTTCAATAAAATCCAAAAGGCCGTGACTATGCTGATCATTTAGACGTTCTTATTAGTGTACGGTTGGGTGAGAATTTCACGAGAAATTCTTATCGGCACTCTTCTCGTGTATATCGATATGTTGAATATATGACATTTGTACACATGTCGAACATCTAACGGACAGTGCACATGAAGACTCTTCGGGTAAAAATTTCCCAAATTTGACTTGCTGCGGATAGTAAAATGTATCATTTTGGTAATGATTAGTAAAATATTGTTAAGGTATTCAATTATATTATATCGCAAGACGAATATATGGACGAAATAAGATACATCTTATATATATTTATGTATTTTTCCGATCCAAGGGGCATGACTGCCACCCAACCCTCTAATTAATGTGGATCCGCCCTTGCATTTTGATTGTGTTGTAGAGACGCAATAATCAATGGAGTAAATTTTCTATCTCTTGTGTTACAACCGCGCGTTAACCTTGTAGCATCACTCGAATTGAATACATTTCCCTATATTGTTAAATGACAGCGGGGACAAGTTGAGTAGCATTTTTCCATATTGTACATTAGTCGGGTTGAGTTCAAAAATATTAAATCAAACTAATCCAAAGTGTCTAAAAAGTTCATGAATGGCTTCCCGGCCTTTGGTAAGAATGAATTCCTCTTTTTAATGTTTTGCTCTTTACGGGGAAGTCCAGAATTAATGCTCATTTCTTTCCTTTTGGTTAGGAAGATTTGATTATCTTTTGTTCATCCCACACGTATAGAAAAAAAAAAACATCATTCTAAAATCTGTGATTGTGGAGAAGGTAATGACGTGATAGTCTTGGACCATCCTAAAATAACTGCTTTTCCTTTGGCATGTTGGTTTATTTATAATAAAAGTCTGCGGTAGTGATTTTTCTAGGTTGTGTGTTTCTGCATCTTTGTTAAGAAGACAAATCATAGCTACTGTGTTAGTGGTGGCATCCGTGAAACGTGCTAACACCCAGTGAGTCTGTTTTTCCGAGTCTCAATAGATTCCGTTACTTTCGTGAAAATCTCTATCTTTTCAATGACGTCATATTTATGTGTGTTTTAGAATTTATTCTAAACATCATATGGGGAACACATGATGTTTACAGGAAACAATCCGATATCACGGTTGTTTTATGAAACTCGTCAAATAATATCTTTTTTCTACAATATTCATTCATATTAGTAATTGATATGGTGATGGAGTCATAAAATAATACTGGTAATAGGAATGGATTTCGTCCAAGTGTAAAAATGATTGCAGTTGTCAATAGGGGTGGATCTACCTTCTCAAGGGTGAGTAACGCAACCTCACTGAGATTCAAATTTTTTTTTTTAGTATTATAATGAGAAAAACTTTTGTACCACAACAAAATATGCATAACGAAGTGTTATAATAAACTTTTACACCAATTATTTTTATGAGACTCAATTGAATCAATACAATATGTCTCAAATCATAATCAATTGTTTAAAAGTGTGAAGTGCACTTTATTGTGACACTATCACTAGTCTTAAAACGATATAGTTTTGTCGTTAATAATGTCATTTTAACGTTAAAAAATATAGTTTTATGCCACAATGACCTTACTGAAACAAATTTCTAGATAAGAGAACATTGTTTTAGACTCGGATGATCCACTGAAACAATTCATGGATCTGCCCTTGATTCTCAACAAGAATTGTATCCATTATAATGCAAAATTCTCCTTCCATTCTCTTAAATTTGAAAAAAAATAAATTCAACTTATTCATTTGCCCGATAGTATGAATTTAATAACGAAGTAGTGATAGTGACACAACAAAATAACTACCACAAAATGCACAGTACATTTTTGGATCATTAATTATGATGGGAGCATTATTGATTCAAATTGATCTCATAAAAATCAATAGTAAAAAATCAATTGTGACCATTTTTTGGTGGCCGCAAACTAGGGCTGAGCTTGGGTTGGGTTGGATCGAGTTAGGTTGGGTTTTTCCATAGTATAAGTCGGGTTGGTTCAAGAAAAAACTATCCAAAACCAAACCGAACGACTATAAAACCCAATGGGTTGGTTCGGGTTGGGTTTCGAGTTTTCATCCATAAAACATGCATCGATCATAAAACTTTTATGCTATAAAATCCACACACATGTATACATCAAAATTCGAGTTTCATACCATATGTTCATAACTATAATCGTTAAAGAAAACAACGTTTTAGGAAAGAAACGTTAAAATTTGATAATTAAGAGTCCAACAACATATAACAAACCAACAATATATAGAGATAATAATTAAACACCAATAATCATACATAAAACATACACATATTTTTTTTCCTGAAAAAAGGTCAAAGAATCGTAGACGAAAACCGAAAATGAAGTGATAGCAGCAATATGATAACTACATTTTACTTTGGATGGAATATATATATATCGAGTCGGGTTGGGTTGGGTCAACCCGAATAAAAAATAAAAAACACCAAACCAACCCAAAATATTTTCGGTTTGGATCAAAACCCGACCCAAAAATTTTGGGTTTCAATTGGTTTGGGTTTTCGGGTCGGTTCGGTTTGGGTTTTGGGTAAGATTGGGTTCATTGGGTTTTCTGCTCATCCCTACCTCAAACTTTTGGTTTTGTTTTGAGGAACACTAATTTCTCTTTAATTTAGGAGAAATTTTGCGTCACATCAAAATATGCACATATTAGGGCTGAGCTTGGGTTGGGTTGAGTCGATTTGAGTTGGGTTTTTCCATAGTATAAGTCGGGTTGGTTCAAGAAAAAACTAACACAAACCAAACCAAACGACTATAAAACCCAATGGGTTGGTTCGGGTTGGTTTCGGGTTGGTCTGAGTTGGGTTTCGGCTTTTCATCCATAAAACATGCATCGGTCATAAAACTTTTATGCTGTAAAATCCACACACATGTATACATCAAAATTCGAGTTCCATACCATATGTTCATAACTATAAACGTTAAAGAAAACATTTATTAAGGAAAGAAACATTAAATTTTGATAATTAGGAGTCCAACAACATATAACAAACCAACAACATATAGAGATAATAATTAAAAACCAATAGTCATATATTTAAAAACATACCCAAAATTTTTTTTTTCCGAAGAAAGGTCAAAGAATCGTAGACGGAAACCGAAAATAAAGTAATAACAGCAATATAGAGTCGGGTTGGGTTGGGTCAACCCGAATAAAAAATAAAAAACACCAAACCAACCCAAAATGTTTTCGGTTCGGGTCAAAACCCAACCCATAAAATTTTGGGTTTCAATTGGTTTGAGTTTTCGGGTTGGTTCGGTTTGGGTTTTGGGTTGAACTGGATTCATTGGGTTTTCTGCTCAGCCCTAGCACATATGATTAAATAAGTCTCACATCATAATTAATGGTCCAAAGTGTGTTGTGCACAATGTTGTGGCACTATCACTACTCTTAATTTAGTACTCCCTCCGTCCCAAAATATAAATCACTTTAGATGATTTCACAATAATTAAGAAAGTTGTTGAATAACATATATTTGAAAGAGAAATATCTAAAATATCTTTTGATTATCATTAATGAAATGAATATAAAGTATTGAAAGTACTCCATTCATTTCAATTTATCTGATTCAATTGCTAAAAACACGCATATTAAGGATGTAAGTTAATGCATTAACTTTTACAATTGAATTATTTGTTAAAGTTGTCACACATTGTGAATTTGTGGATGTTTTACCTACCATATTAAAAGATTGTCTTCCATCATCTTACAACATATGTTTTGGAGAAGATGCTCATCCTCCTATATGAGTTTGTGTCTAAATTTTCTACATGGTATCAGAGTCCATTTATTGTGCAAGTGTTGAGTCTCTTTCTTGGTCTTATAGTGTCCTTTATATGCCTTGTGACCTATGCTCTTTATAGGCGCACATTCGAGGGTGCATGTTAAAGTTGTCCCACATTGGGCACTTGCATAGGTTCTTTATACGCACACACTTGAGGGGGCGCGTTAAAGTTGCCCCACATTGTGAACATGTGGTTGTTTCACCCAACATATTAAGATATGAACTTCTCTCACCTTACATCTAAGTCTCGCCTCACAACCTCGGTTTTGGGCCTAAATTTTCTAAATGACTCTTGGATATAATAAAGTGACATTCTTTTTTATATCTCCTATAATAATAAATAAGGTAAATCAAGTGAAAACACAATAGATGTTATATTGGAAATGGTACTGCGTCATATGAAATGAAACAAATCATTTTGACACAATCATTTATTTTGAAACGGGTGGATTAGTAAATGTTTGAAAACACCACACGAGGAAATTTGTGAAATAAAAATAGGGTTCACCATGTCTACTGTCTTATTTTCTTTTTTACGGGGGAAACTTGAGAAAATATGCTTTAAAAGCATAAAATTTGTGTGGTATGCTCCGTAAATAATGTATTTAAAACTATGCTTCGGTAGGATTTCTGTCGAATTTGCATAGCACGCCACGTAAATACGTGGGTTTTCTGTAGCCGCAAAATGAACCGTCGATGATTAAAAAAATATAATAATAATAATACCCCCGCAAAACCCACATAAATCCTACGTATAAATGACTTATTTTTAACAACATGATTTTCGATATCCGTGTAAATGAGCTAACCTACCCAAAACCTACTCAAATCTAGTAGGTTAGGTAGTTTACGCGGTTATCAAAAATAATGTTGTTAAAAATGAGTCACTTATACGTAGGGTTTATGTGGGTTTTGCGTGGGTATTATTATTATTATTATTATATTTTTTTAATCAGCGAGGGTTTTTTTTGGCGGCTACCGAAAACACACGTATTTACTGTAAGGTGTGGTGCCCGAAAGACAATTATCTAATTGTTTTAGGACAGAATAAATAATTCATCTTAATTATATGCAGTTATGCTTATATTAAGACACTAACAAAACCCTAAGTACTCGCCGTTTATGTAATCACATAACTCGGTGTATGGCTATACACAAGAGGATTGAGTTAGTGAGATGTACTTAAAATTAGCTTAGTCCGTAGCGTTTATTAATCTGAGTATGGGTCTCATGATTAATTTGCTATAATAATGCGCCTAACACTTTAGGTGTGATCTTTATCCGGACTTATCGGTAATAGAAGTACCTAGTGGGGCATTTATATATGATAATAATCATATAGAAATTTGGACCGATTTGATTTGAGTTCTCGATATAATTCCGTAATCGAGAAGTCTTATCGAATCACAAGATGATCATATATGGATTAATCTTAATCTGAGGTGATCACGCATTTAACGACCGCTAGACTAGGGTAGAGTTTGATGTGTTAGTAAGGATCACTAAGTATGTGGTCCACAACTTCTCGTTGGCTCTATTCGGGATGAGTGAGTAGTACGTGCTATCACTGATATGGAATCCATTCCTTCCCTCGGGAAGTAGAGACGATCCCCTTATTTGTTAGCCCCGAGAAAATGATCGATCGACCGAGTTCATATTTAGACTAATTAGCTACTAGTGGATATGTGAACTAATTGATCTTTGGGGGTTAATGGTGAATAAGGATAAGATATTCGAGTCGGGTTCACGGAGACTTCCCACTCCGAATGGGCGATCATGGAGGATTTATCCGTATGTAATGATTATATCGATGGGCGCTTTCGACTCATAAATTGAGTGTAAGTTATCTATATTCGATAGAGTTCGATTTCGGGTTTATGGTGGTGTAATCCCGAATTAATAGGTTGGATATAATTATTCGTCTGACGAATAATTTTATTTAATTTATTGTAGAATTTAATGAATACGGCCCACTGGCCCCCGACGCGCTCTAATATAAAGATATAGGTTTTCGTCGTTGCACTCTCAATTATAATTAAATAGTGGATTGGGCTATTTAATTGATATGTGATTAATTGTTTAGTTGATTTAAATAATTAAATACACTGAAAAGACATTTTAAAGTGATTTTCACCCAAATAAGTGTGTTGACCTTTTGACCTCATTGGTCAAATATAGAAATGTGCGTGGACCTTATTTGATTAAGGTTGGTGGCGCATGTTTTGTTATATTATTTAATTATTAGGAAATTAGTTTTCTTGGATAATTATTTAATATGTGATTTATCTTTTATTTGTTAATTGATAATTCATGGAATATTAGATAATAATATGATTTATCCTAATTTTTTTGGGATAATTATTTTATTTATCTTTTATTTGGAAAAAGGATTAATGTAATAATTATCTCTTAATTATTTAATCCTTGGAGGTTAAGTTTTACTCTCCTATATAAAGAGAGTTCTTCCAAGCCTTTTGAGACACTATTCACGTCACTATTCACAAGAGAAATTGGCTGAAAATTTCGGCCTCTATTCTTAGGGTTCGAGTTGGAATAATCTTGGGATTATTCCGGTAGCATATCAAGGAGGTCCGGTGCGGGAAACACCATCCACTGGTGTTCTTTGGGAGACACACTGCGGAAGGCTATGACTTCTCAAATACGTGTTCTTGGAGATCTATCGTTCTTGGAGTTAAGCACCATAAAAAGGTAGGCTCCCAAACCCCCTTGTAGTTTAGATCTTAAATTTATGTTCTTTGTTTCGTTTAGATCTAGATCCGATACTTCCGCTGCGTAATCGGGTCAATCCATGATTGATCCGACGATATTACTTCTAACAAGTGGTATCAGAGCCTTTGATCTAACGATCAAAGTATATGAATTTTAGATCTTGGAGTGGAAAATCATGTTTTAGATGTTTTATTTCGTTTTTTTTGGTAAAATTCGAATTTAATCATGATTGTATGCTTGTGATTGTTGTGGTTGAAGAGATGGATTGGGGTTGGTATTGTTTACTCGTTAGATCTATTGTAAACTCATATAAATTCGTTTATATGAGTATAGGAAATTTTGTAATTTTAATTTCCTAGAAGTAGATCTGTTTTGTTGCTGTTCCGTTTTTTATTTTTTCCCGGAGTTTGAGCCGTTGAAACGACAATCCCTCCGGTCAGAATGAAGAATAAAAGTAGAAGAACATGCCCTCAAAATTTCGTGACGATCGGAGTCGATATCGATGTCCGATCGCTGCTATAAAGTTGCTGCTGTAACAGAAAAGCACAGCAGGCATTAAAACCCTAGCTGTGAGTTCGTCGAATTTCTGGAAGAGATTGGACCGTTGAAACGAAGATCCGACCGTTCAGATCGACTACCATGGAGTTATGAACAAGCCCTAAAAATTTAAGGTCGATCGATTTGTCTCGATGCCCGATCGTCCCCAGGAAGACACTGTTGCGCCGCAGTTATAAACAGATGCAGCAGTTAGATCGGCGGATTGCTGGAGAAAATTGGACCATTGAAACGAAGATCCAACCGTTCAGATTGAAGTAGGCGGAGTGAAGAACAGATCCATAAAGTTTCATGACGATCAAGGCTCGTTTGGATTTCCGATCTTCGATATTACGCAGCAGCAGCATATTAGAAAATAGTAAACCCTAGTTAGGGTTTGTGTTTTTTTTTTTTTAATAGGTTAGATACGGGGGTACCAACGATCCATCTCGGTGTTTATTTTTTCCATTATTTTTTCGTGTATGATCGAAAATTGTATGATATAACCGGAAAATTACCATGACATGCATCATATCATGATTCCACTCCAATGCATACATGTAGCTAGTTTATTTCGAATAAATTAGGCATGTATAACTCGAATAATTAGTATGAATGCTTATTAATTTAATATGTGGTAGTTAAAATAATAAGTAGCTAATTATAAAAACCGAGGACCCGGGTTTATGTCAATCGTTTACGATTTTAGTGATGGATTCTCGGTGAATCCCACTTGGATAAATCGTTGAGCTTTTTCGGTGATGGCTTCTTAGTGAACCCACCTTAAACAGAAACAAGATTACGCTTTGGGTTACAATTTAGAAATCGGAGAATCTTAGTACATGGGTTCGGAAATGGTCTAACCATGGTTGGGCGAGTTCAACCGAAGCCGCTCAATCGACTCCCTCCACGTGTGATGTATGCTATTCTAGATTCGACAGACTTAGCATAGCCGATAAGCCTTCGGGCTAAACGGGCTTCTCTTGCCGGATTGGCTCGAATCGTCACATATGTTCCAACGAATAAGACGGCGTAGGCTTGCCTACATAACCGACCCTATTCGAGTACTTTGATTTATTGTTTCTTATTGTCAAGACCGCAACCGTAATTAGTAAACCCACCACTTTTTCAAAATATTGAGTGGGAGCGGGAAGGCGACACCAACCCCACGGCCTCTACTATAGATGCAAGCACGTGAGAGAATGGTGACGCTCGTGCCGCTTTGATTTCGCCCCTTCGGATGGTGTTCACCGCTATCAAAATTCAAGGCTTGGTCTCGAAAGGATAGGTTTTCGGTACTCGTCGGGTCATCGACCGCCCTCGTAGGCATACTCGGGCGTACTCGAGAGATCGATATAGTAGGTCACACTCTTTATGGATATTTTCGAAATATCTAGGCTAGAAAAGGAAGGTAATCAATGATTAAGGTCGGATGTCTCGATTCCCGTGAGATGTTCGATTCTCGAAGCTTAATCATTGAGAGAGATTGTCTCGGTTTGACCATCATAAGTCTTGATATCGACCCTCTCGGACGATCTTATGCGAGGTTAAATCCTTGGAATGGTAGGATAAACTCTTTTATAGTTTATTATTCCTAAAATAAATCTAGTAGTGAAAATTTATTTTTGAATTTAACTTTTCTGTCATTTTATTTACAACTAGATCTCTAGGTTACTAAAGCTGTTAGTAATAGGACTTCAATAAAAATGTGGAAAGTAACAAGTACGTTGTAATTATCAATAAATGCGATTAACTTTTCGGAAGAAATTTTTCTCTTGAGCCTTTAAAAACTTAAGTGACATAGTACAGGTGTGTCACGGGTGTCACTCGTGTTGAACAAGAGACGACCATACTTAGTTTACAAAAGATGACATAGGACTATCAGATAAAATTCATTTAGTGAATTTTAAAAGTGTAATTACACAACAAATTTCTAAATTGAAAAATTGGCAAATCATATACATAAGGCGTTGCTAGTTAGACGGTATTTGGAACCGATAAACTAGTGGGAGCCTTAGCCTTATGATTTGTTGTTTTTCTGAATTATTAGAAATGTGTAATAGACTGCACTGAAGTTTCTCCATTTATTGGAAAAACAAGAATAAAGCGTTACTAGTTAGACAGTATTTGGAACTGATAAACTAGTAGGAGCTTAGTTCGGAGATTTTATAATCGTTGAAACATCATGAACAAAGCATTTCTAGTTAGGCAAAGATTTGGAACCGATAAACTAGTGGGAGCTTAGTTCGGGATTTTCGATGTTTGAAAAATCATAAATACAAAGTGTTGCTAGTTAGGCGGTATTTGGAACCGATAAACTAGTCGGAGCTTTGGTCTTATGATTTAACGATTAGAAAAATCGATAGTCCAAGCAAGTAACACTTGAACGCCCCACGTTCAAGAGTAGTGTCTACTCACACGAATCGCTAGTTCAAGACTGTTTCCATCTAAGGAAAGTCGAGAATGGGAAAGAATGTTTATACGTGTTAGTCATCTAGACTAAGTAGTTTTAAGGCTAAACCGGAAAATTAATAAATTGGAAATTAGAGGATAATGAAAGTGATTTCGGATCACTGTCCAATGTATCCTAGCAATTTTCTTGAAAGCTAAAGTTCTTTGGAAGAACTAGGTAGCTTTGCATTAAATGATAAATAAAATAGACAACGGGCAGTTATTTCAGATAGACTAGTGGGAGTGATATAAGGAAATGAATCTCGGATTCAATTCTTGAGTATCACAGAAAATTCATTTTCTGTTTTCGGATTCGTTGGAACGAATGTATTCATTTTCAATAGGGTAATTTGTTTGTCTTATTGACGATGAATATAACATTCGTAGCGTGAATCCAAGACTCGTACTTTTGTTTGATAAAGTCAGAACCACTAAGCATTGCTGAAAAGGTATTAGTAACGCATCTTAAAACTATAGAAACGCAAATGGTTTCCGTATTTAGATAAACACTTCTTTATATACTATTAATTAGTGCATATTCCCAACGATAAGATCTGCAGATCGGCTTAGGGTGATTCTTATCTCGAGTCAAAGGAACCTGTCTCAAAGGAACAATGCCTAAGTTTCCTTTCAATCGGGAAAGGGTAATAGATTTAAAGAAGTTACATAGCCTTCATATCGACCTTCGGGTCATATGAAAGATACAAGCTAGTGGGAGCTTACGAGTAGTGACATGTTGTCGATAACTACTCGAACCTCCGTAAGTTTATCCAAAATATTTGGAGGAAATCTCGATTTCACTGCAGAGATAGAGTATTCCATACTCGAAATAGGTTATTGCATAGTCTTCGGGGTGATGCTCGGCCACGCCTCCCAGGTGAAATGTTTTCACTAAGGGATACACCATAAATTTGCCTTATATAGTTATTGATGTGCTACGATACATCTTTGAACTCATTTAAGATATTGGTTGCAAAATAACGGTTTACGTTGTTATGAAAAACCGAGAAGTCTACCAAAAAGATGCCTAAGCATTTGTGGATAAGAAGTGAATTCGGTTCACCCCACTTCCGTAAATAGAGGCATTTAGCACCGAGTGCTTGAAGGTAGGACTGGCAATTTTGCGTACACGTTCAGGTCGTGAAATATCTTAATGCATTGAGTAAAGGTTGGTTATTAAACTCGTAAAATCAGAGAATGACGGTTATCTTTGTCAAACTCGGTCTGATAGAGTCTATAAATAACAACCTTGGATCTTGAAGTATTTGTACTCAAGATGTTACTAATCGATTTGTTCGACCCACATCCAACACCGGCGAGTTGGTGAAAACACTAATAAAAACTACTAAACTAGATCAATTATATCACTCCACCCCGAACGCGCGGTGGGAGTATGGTTTGTCCATTAC
The DNA here is from genome assembly GCA_026214975.1 of Gentiana macrophylla. Lineage (NCBI taxonomy): Eukaryota > Viridiplantae > Streptophyta > Magnoliopsida > Gentianales > Gentianaceae > Gentiana > Gentiana macrophylla. The sequence continues at coordinate 111,385,555 of CM047807.1, forward strand.
CCATTGCAGGACCTTATGGTCTATAAGGCAGATTGATGACCTATAGTCCTTTGTGGGCTGTGTAGGATCCTGATCATAGAGGTTGGTTTAAAAGCCATAACCCTATGAATGGAGTATGATACTCTAATTCATTAAAACTCTTGTAGAACCACCGAGTATCTCAGCCCCGTGGGAGTAATTGAAACTACACGGAGAAGAGTCGAATGAATAGGAAAGTTTAACTTTCAACGCAAAGCTGAGTAATTTAGGGGTGATTCCCTAAAAGGTAGAGAGTTAACCAGACCGTGATCTCTCTTATCACTCAGTCTTGCTTGATTTCGTCAGAAAGCAAGAAATAGGGGTGATTCCCGAAGACTTCCTTGCCGAACAACGGAATGAATTCATTGAGCGAAGGGTTTTAGCTAAGAACAAATAATGGATTCGTTAAAGCGAGAAAATAGGGTGATTCCCAAGACTTTTTGCAAGACTAACGGTATCTTAATTTATTCGAAGAACCTTTGGCGGGATGCCCGCCATAGCTTATATCCTTCGGGATTAAAGCAAACCTCAGAGTCATTTCAAAGTCATATATTTTAATATGTGGACTTGACCGTAATGTTGATAAGTCTTTTGTAGATCGGGCATCAATATTAGTAAAGTAGTATGTAGATTAGTGTTTGTGAATGGTAACATCAAAAGCAGTTGGAAACAACATGGGTGTGTTATCTGAAGTCAAAGTCTGACATGCCATCGGGATTCATTCTAAAGGAGTTGATTCGCTCAAATCCGCAAGAATCGATCATTGGCAATCCCATCCATTCACCTGGTTAAGATATTCTTGCATTTATGCAACATTCAACGATGTAGTCTACCCTACCTCTCAGGAATGGTTGTCTAAACCTGAGGATGAATACGAAATAGGATGTTTAGTGAATCCTCAAGTCTCTTCGGGAGAATGAGGAATAATATGCTAGTATATTCAGGTGCAAACTAGAATATAAGTGATGACACTGATTCTGACTTTAGGTCAGATGAAGGAAGATCGTTAAGTCGATCTAGTCCTCAGTGTTGAATCAAAGACATATTGAAATCATACCACCGGATTAGATGGAAAGGCGATGTTTCGATCCCAAAGATTGACTCAAGCCGACATCCTACCTGATCAGTGTACCAAGTCACATGGTATTCGGATTCTGAGTATGCGCCGGGTCACCGACCTACCTCGCGCGCGCACACTCCGGTCGTGCTTGGAAGGATGAATTACTAAGATGCGCTTGGAGGGTGCTGATTTGAGGGATACGCCTCACTTGTTTTGAGCAAGTGGGAGAATGTTGTAGATATAGATAAAATAGGGTGTGCTCTAAAACAATTAATCCACTTGCCTTTCGTGCAAGTGGGAGATTGTAAGGTGTGGTGCCCGAAAGACAATTATCTAATTGTTTTAGGGACGAATAAATAATTCATCTTAATTATATGCAGTTATGCTTATATTAAGACACTCACCGAAAACCCTAAGTACCTCGTTTATGTAATCACATAACTTCGGTGTATGGCTATACACAAGAGGATTGAGTTAGTGAGATGTACTTAAAATTAACTTAGTCCGTAGCGTTTATTAATGAGTATGGGTCTCATGATTAATTTGCTATTAATGCGCCTGAACACTTTAGGTGTGATGATCTTATCCGGATTATCGGTAATAAAGTACTAGTGGGGCATTTATATATGATAATAATCATATAGAAATTTGGACCGATTTGATTTGAGTTCTCGATATAATTCCGTAATCGAGAAGTCTTATCGAATCACAAGATGATCATATATGGATTAATCTTAATCTGAGGTGATCCTGCAGGCAACGCTTAGACTAGGGTAGAGTTTGATGTGTTAGTAAGGATCACTTGAAGTATGTGGTCCAACACTCTCGTTGGCTCTATTCGGGATGAGTGAGTAGATACGTGCTATCACAGATATGGAATCCATTCCTTCCTCGGGAAGTAGAGAGACGATCCCTTATTTGTTAGCCCCGAGAAAATGATCGATCGGCCGAGTTCATATTTAGACTAATTAGCTACTAGTCGGATATGTGAACTAATTGATCACCTGGGGTTAATGGTGAATAAGGATAAGATATTCGAAGTCGGGTTCACGGAGACTTCCCACTCAGAATGGACAGTTCTATGGAGGATTTATCCTTATGTATGGATTATATCATGGACGCTTTCGACTCATAAATTGAGTGTAAGTTATCTATATTCGATAGAGTTCAGTTTCGGGTTTATGGTGGTGTAATCCCGGAATTAATAGGTTGGATATAATTATTCTATCTGACGAATAATTTTATTTAATTTATTGTAGCTACTTGAATATGGGTGTGGTCCCCGACGACGTGGGCTCCTAATATAGCATATAGGTTTCTCGTCGTTGCACCTCAATTATAATTAAATAGTGGATTGGGCTATTTAATTGATATGTGGATTAATTGTTTAGTTGGACTAAATAATTAAATACACGGAAAAGACATTTTAAGTGAATTCACCCAAATAAGTGTGTTGACCTTTTGACCTCATTGGTCAAATATAGGAAATGTGCGTGGACCTTATTTGATTAAGGTTGGTGGCGCATGTTTTGTTATATTATTTAATTATTAGGAAATTAGTTTTCTTGGATAATTATTTAATATGTGATTTATCTTTTATTTGTTAATTGATAATTCATGGAATATTAGATAATAATATGATTTATCCTAATTTGTTTGGGATAATTATTTTATTTATCTTTTATTTGGAAAAAGGATTAATGTAATAATTATCTCTTAAATATTTAATCCTTGGAGGTTAAGTTTTACTCTCCTATATAAAGAGAGTTCTTCCAAGCCTTTTGAGACACTATTCACGTCACTATTCACAAGAGAAATTGGCTGAAAATTTCGGCCTCTATTCTTAGGGTTCGAGTTGGAATAATCTTCGGGATTATTCCGGTAGCATATCAAGGAGGTCCGGCGGCGGGAAACACCATCCACCTGGTGTTCTTTGGGAGACACACGCGTTGGAAGAAATTTGTGACTTCTCAAATACGTGTTCTTGGAGATCTATCGTTCTTGGAGTTAAGCACCATAAAAAGGTAGGCTCCCAAACCCCCTTGTAGTTTAGATCTTAAATTTATGTTCTTTGTTTCGTTTAGATCTAGATCCGATACTTCCGCTGCGTAATCGGGTCAATTCATGATTGATCCGACGATATTACTTCTAACATTTACGTGGTGTGCTACCGCAATTGGACCGAAATCCTACCGAAGCATATTTTCCAAATCAGTATTTATTTACGGAGCATACTGCATAAATATTATGCGTTTAAGACATATTTTATCAAGTTTCCCTTTTTACGGGGTCTACTGTCTTATTCATTTATAAAAGAATAATAATAATAAATAAAGTGAATTTTTTACACCAAAATATTTTAGCACACACATTTTTTTTTCTAATTTTATTCTTCAAATTTTCTTGCATATTTATTCTGACCAAAATTTAGTGAGAATGTTGATTTTTTTTCTGTTCGGATTTGGGTCAGAATGTATGAAATACGCTTTCTGATCGATATTGAGTCTAGAAAAAAGTTAAGTTCTGATATACCAAAATCAACATTGGCCAAGGCAACGGAATAAAGCGGCTAGCAACTAGCTCGGTACTAGGCACTGGGGGCCCTCTCTGCCCGCCAGGGGCCTCCCCGAATCCGCCGGGACTCTCTGTCCGCTAGGACTCTCTCTGTGTCCTTTAGGACTCTATGTCCGCTAGGACTCTCTCTGTGTCCTCTAGGACTCTCTGCCCGCCAGGGGGCTCTCTCTGTGTCCTCTAGGACTCTCTGCCCGCCAGGGGCCTCTCTCTGTCCTCTAGGACTCTCTGTCCTGTAAGACTCTCTCTGTCCGCTAAGACTCTCTCTGTGTCCTCTAGGACTCTCTGCCCGCCAGGGGGCTCTCTGTCCTCTAGGACTCTCTCTGTCCGTTAGGACTCTCTCTGTGTCCTCTAGGACTCTCTGTGTCCTCTAGGACTTTCTCTGTGTCCTCTAGGACTCTCTCTGTCCGCTGGGACTCTCTGCCCGTCGCTGTCTCCCCGAGTCCGCCGCGACTCTCTGTCCGCCGAGGACTTTCAGCCCTCTAGGCTTGCAGTCTGCCAGCTGCCCCTCTCTCTCTGCACCGTGCCTGCTCTCTGCCCTTGCCCTCTCTGCGCGGTATCCCCGCCTCGCTGGTTGTCACTACATACTTCTATAAATATCACCTTCACCTCCATTACAACTGACTGGCTTTTTTCTCCTAAGAACTACGCATTGGCTTGATCCCTTACGGAGGGTACGTAGGCAGCCTTTCAGGCACAGCTAATAACTAAAAACACCATCCTCCTCCTCTTACTCCACAAAAGCTCCATCTTTTTCTTGAGCTCCGCCGCCTCTCACCGGAGAAATCACACTCAATCAGCTAGATATCCACCTCAAAATCTATATACCGCAAACCTGATATTTTTGACAACATCAGTTGGCTCCGTTACCAGGAACATCATCAAGAAAAGCCTACTCCGGTAGTCCGCACCACCACGAAATCCGTTTTCACGGCGTCTCCGGCGAGGTCTATCCTCCATCTTCAACTTCAAAATCAACAAAAGCTTTGGTTTTCTGGGTTGTACAGCCTAGAAATCATCGTTTTCAGCCTCTTAGAAGCAAACTCGGTGCAAGGATCACTGGTTTTACGGATCATTACGACGTCATCTTCAAAACTCGCACACGAGTCCTTCATAATTTCCAGGTTGGTAAACGTGTTTTATCAACTCAGCTTTTACGTATAAAGGGGGATTGCCTCTGCAAGTGTTATTTGAGACCATTTGGGGTTGCATCGCCTGAGCTCCGTTGGGATTCTGTTTGAGGCTTCACCGGCCGGCACCGCCTATGTTGAGTATTTCTGTCGGCAAGCTCTAAGTCCGACCTCAGCCGGCAAGCTCTAAGTCCGATTTGTGTCGGCCAGCTCTAAGTCCGATTTCTGTCGGCAAGCTCTAAGTCCGACCTCTCTCGGCAAGCTCTAAGTCCGATTTGTGTCGGCTAGGTCTAAGTCCGACCTCAGCCGGCAAGCTCTAAGTCCGATTTGTGTCGGCCAGCTCTAAGTCCGACCTCGGTCGGCAAGCTCTAAGTCCGACATCTCGGCTAGCTCTAAGTCCGACCTCTCTCGGCAAGCTCTAAGTCCGATTTGTGTCGGCCAGCTCTAAGTCCGATTTATGTCGGCTAGCTCTAAGTCCGACCTCAGCCGGCAAGCTCTAAGTCCGATTTGTGTCGGCTAGCTCTAAGTCCGACCTCAGCCGGCCAGCTCTAAATCCGATTTCTTTCGGCCAGCTCTAAGTCCGACCTCGGTCGGCAAGCTCTAAGTCCGACCTCTCGGCCAGCTCTAAGTCCGACCTCTCTCGGCAAGCTCTAAGTCCGATTTGTGTCGGCCAGCTCTAAGTCCGATTTATGTCGGCTAGCTCTAAGTCCGACCTCAGCCGGCAAGCTCTAAATCCGATTTGTGTCGGCCAGCTCTAAGTCCGATTTCTGTCGGCAAGCTCTAAGTCTGACCTTTCTCGGAAAGCTTTAAGTCCGACCTCTCGGCCAGCTCTAAGTCCGATTTCTGTCGGCAAGCTCTAAGTCCGACCTCAGCCGGCAAGCTCTAAGTCCGATTTGTGTCGGCCAGCTCTAAGTCCGATTTGTGTCGGCCAGCTCTAAGTCCGACCTCTCTCGGCAAGCTCTAAGTCCGACCTCAGCCGGCAAGCTCTAAGTCCGATTTGTGTCGGCCAGCTCTAAGTCCGATTTCTGTCGGCAAGCTCTAAGTCCGACCTCTCTCGGCAAGCTTTAAGTCCGATTTGTGTCGGCCAGCTCTAAATCCGATTTCTATCGGCCAGCTCTAAGTCCGACCTCGGTCGGCAAGCTCTAAGTCCGACCTCTCGGCCAGCTCTAAGTCCGACCTCTGTCGGCAAGCTCTAAGATCGACCTCAACATGTATTTCAACCAAGCCCGCAACGGCCTTGCTTAAAACATCAGTTCCATACATCGGATTTTTATTTCAGTTAGAAAGCTCCATTTCAGCGAGCTCATTTATTACAAACTATCTTATTACGAGCTCTTTGCTACAGGCTCGCCATCAACATGGATTTCTCTACAAAGCCCGTCGGCACGCACGACACTTTAAGCCCGATAGAACGTTATCGGTGACTAAGCCTGTTCGTTGCAATGCACAACATATAATCGGTAATTCCCTACGCGATACAAACACTGATTCAAGCCCGATAGAACGTTATCGGCGATTAAGCTCATCGCTCAATGCGCAGAAGACATAGTGGTGGTTTTCACCAACACCGATTCAAGCCCGATAAACAGTATCGGCAGTCTAAGCCCGACCTCAGCTCGGCATCATATTTGGAGTTCGCCCTCGAGCGAATCTTTTATAAGCCCGACTCCAGCTCGGCATCATATTTCTGCTCACACCTAGTAGAATCTTCAATCGCTCTACAAACAGCCGTCTCGGCAGAACGACACAACAAGCCACTTATAACTTTACTCCATGATTCTCACCTGTACAGTGAAGAGCTCAAGGAGTAGGGGGCCATTGATATACCAAAATCAACATTGGCCAAGGCAACGGAATAAAGCGGGTAGCAACTAGCTCGGTACTAGGCACCGGGGGCCCTCTCTGCCCGCCAGGGGCCTCCCCGAGTCCGCCGGGACTCTCTGTCCGCTAGGACTCTCTCTATGTCCTCTAGGACTCTCTGTCCGCTAGGACTCTCTCTGTGTCCTCTAGGAATCTCTGCCCGCCAGGGGCCTCTCTCTGTCCGCCGGGACTCTCTGCCCGCCAGGGGCCTCTCTGTCCTCTAGGACTCTCTCTGTCCGCTAGGACTCTCTCTGTGTCTCTAGACTCTCTCGCTCGCTTGGGGGAGCTCTGCATCTCTCAGGACTCTCTCGTCGCGAGGACTCTCTCTGTGTCCTCTAGGACTCTCTGTCCGCTAGGACTCTCTCTCATCATTTGGGACTCTCGCCTGCCCGTCATTTGTCTCCGTCCGCCGAGGACTTTCACCTACAGGCTTGCGATGCCACCATTTGCCTCTCTCTCGGTATTTGCCCGCTCTCTCGCAAATTATCCCCGCCTCGCAAATTATCGGCTACATACTTTATAAATATCACCTTCACCTCCATTACAATCTGGTGGCTTTTTCTCCTAAGAACTACGATTGGCTTGATCCTCTACGGAGGTACGTGGCGACCTTTTCGAGCCTGACTAATAACTAAAAACACCATCCTCCTCATCTTACTCCACAAAAGCTCCATCTTTTTCTTGAGCTCCGCCGCCTCTCACCGGAGAAATCACACTCAATCAGCTAGATATCCACCTCAAAATCCATATACCGCAAACCTGATATTTTTGACAACATCAAGTTCGACTGAATTATGTTAGAATAATCGACCATATTCTAATTTATGTTGTGTCAGAATAATGTGTGATGTGTCAAAAGATGAGTTCTAAAACCTACTCCCTCCGTTCCGAATTATCTGAGTCAGTTGCCAAAATCATACATATTAAAAAAGTGGAGTTAATGCATTGACTTTAAAATGAAATGACTAAAAAGTCATTGAATATAATTAATGTGATATTGTTTTTTATCTATCCTATTGCAATAAATAAGGGTAAAGCAATGAAAAGTATCATTAATGTTGCATAGAAAATGTAATTGTCTCAAATAATATGAAACAAATTATTTTGACAACTGCTTCAGATGAATTGAAACAGAAGGAGTAAATAAAAGGTAGCAACCCGATAATTCACTTTGCGTAGCTGTCTTCAATAAACAGCGAGTAGTTCGATGTTACACATTTCCTAGCTATAATACCATAATAATTATTATATTATTGTGGAATAATGTTACTACTTATTCAATTCTGAACACCAATAATCTTTGCAAATTTGAAAAGGAAATAAAATTTGGAAAAGGGAAAATGAAAACGTAAATCTGACAACTAGTCGAGGTGGACATTTCATACTCCCCATTAAAACGACCGTGTGATAACTGTTATTTGTAGAAAAGACAAAACTGTTTGTTTGTTTGCACACATAAGAATCAGGTCTAATAGGTGTGTGTGTGTTTAATCAGGTCTTAAAATGAAAACTGGACCAAGCCGGATATATATGTATATATATATACATATATGTGTGTGTGTGTTTAATATTTACATGTGTGTGTATGTGTGAATATATGTGTGTGTATGTATATGTCTATGTATATCATTATTGATTATGAGGACCTTTAATCAAAATCGGTTCTCACAATGCACACACCTAATATCTCGGATCATATTTATTAATACTTCAATCAACTACATACCTCTCACGCGTAGATTTTGGCCCCAGCCTAATAGGACCTATGACATGATGAAACAAAATAGATTACATGGCTTTATATGATCAGCCTAATTGGAACGTATGACAATATCATGTTGAATCGAGAAGACAAAGAAACCGGGAAAAACCGGAACCAAGCTGATCCAAACCGGACTGAATAAAATGGTTTTACTTAGTTATGGTTCGATTTTTGTTTGTGAATTTGAAAACCGTAAATAGCGTTAAAACATTTTTTTTACTAGATAAGCTGTAAAACATTAATTTCAATAAATATAAACTCAAATTATACATATTTTGGATCTTAAAAAAAAAGAATTTTTTGTGGCACGGTAAAATAAATATGCATAGGAAATGCCACAACAAAGTTTTCAACCATTGATTTTTTAGGACACATATGATTCAATAAATATGGATCAAACATCTGATGCACATTTTTATTTGTCAAGATAGCATTACTTAGTGATGTTTTGTTGTGTGTATGATTCTTAGTAATATTTTCCAGAAATATAGAATGTCCGGTAAGATTTTGTGCATTGCATTGGGTTTTGGCTAGATTGGGAAGACGCTCAATAATATCAACCACTGTTTTCATTTGTTTCGAGTACCACTGCTATCAAAACTATTATGAGGGTTTAAGTACCAGTGGTATGATGGGGTGATTTTTATGTGACCCTCCACACATATAGAGATGTGTGATGTGGCACAATGAATACCGTCTCTTTTCAAAGTGTATTTAAATTTTGAGATTCTGATTATTTTAGGAATCAAATCACTCTATATGGGGTGAGTAGGCAAAAAATCACTGGTATGGCGGTATCAACTACTTGCGCTGAATTAATGAAATGAAATAAGAATGTCAAGTCACACTGAAGTATATAGACAATGTAAGTATTCAAAAATATTGAACACGTTCTACTTCTACATGTATTTGTACTTTTTTTTTTGTAACTTTTAAATTTTCCGTGCATTGCACGGGTTAATGACTAGTTAATTTCAATAAATATAAACTCAAATTATACATATTTTGGATCTTAAAAAAAAAGAATTTTTTGTGGCACGGTAAAATAAATATGCATAGGAAATGCCACAACAAAGTTTTCAACCATTGATTTTTTAGGACACATATGATTCAATAGTCCCCACATTATAATCAATGGCCCCAAAGAATGTTGTATACAATGTTATGTCTATTTTGTTGTGACATTATCACTACTTTTATACATATTTTTTCACAAATATTTTTAATTTAAGCATGCTCACAAACTAATTAATGAGTTTAAAAAAAAAACAAAAAATTTGCCGAGATTGATTCAATCTGTATTCAAATATATATTATTCAATTCAAGTTTATATATTAAATGGCTCAAAAAAAAGTTTTTATATTAAACCTTTAACGAGTCAAAAATAAAATTGTTTGAGTCTTTAAGATTGATTCATATATGGTATTCAAATATTATTCAAGTCGAGTTTATTCAATTTCGAGGCATATCGAACTAAACTATTCAAACAAATAGCCGATCAAAACTCGAACCGCATACGAATCACTTAAGCCTTCTAGTCGAGAGTCAACTTTATTGATTTTGTTTATGTTGTGCGTTCAGCGTCTTGTAGTACTCCACTAGAAAATAAAAACTTGGTCCCTATGACATGGTCTAACGGTAAATGGCTTCGGTGTTTACCTTCAGTGTCGTAAACAATGTTATTTTCAGTCTCTTGGAATAATAACAATCCATAACTCTAAATCACTATATCATTTAATTAACCTCTCCACTCATTCTATGGACGGGAAAGTGTGGCCTTTAAGGTTTTACCATTTTTTTAAGAAAAGAAAAACTTGTAACTATTTCATATCATACGTCACTGTTATTTTCATCGTTCTAAATATTCGTGTCAAACCCTCTCCACTAGAAAAGCAAAGAAAAACTAAACAAAATAAAGGAAGTGAAATAGCATCAGAACGTGGAGAGTGGCAATAATTACATACTATATGTTTCAAAAATACAGAATCTAAAGAAAGATGACAGAAAAGGACAACACTGATTCTTGAAACCATCATATATTAACTCAGAAAAGTATTGCAAAAATGGAGGAACTGGTAATTCTGACATTGGGGAAAAAAAGGGTAAAAGCAGGAATTGCAGAGACACTTGAATAGCAAATAAGAAAGCAATCTATCAAGGGGTTTACTCCTAGTTATGTGAGAAAGGATAAAATTGAACAAGACTGTAACGTTATTTCTATAAATAGTTTGAGAATAAAGTGAACAAGAATGCAATATATCTGAAAATATTTATCATTAATCAGTCAATAATGTGATCTCATCACATTTGTGCGTGGTGGTAACTTTGTTATGTAAATTTTGTCACTACCACTCTCAATTATTCAAGAAATTTTATATATATAATTGTTGTATTAAAGGTAATGCATAATATGTACATAAACTTATTTGTGAACGTATTTTCACACTATCAAATATCTTAATACACAATATTTTTATTTTCACTTTTACCCTTTAAATTTATGTTTTTCTGGACTCATTGATTCTGACCGAATATCAGACATAATGCTGGATGTTTCCCTGACTAAATTTTTAGTCATAAAGTCTTTATGACCGGTATTGAATTTGAAAAACGTTTAAAATTGACTTGAATTCAGTCAGAATAATCATCATTTTATGACTTAAATTTAGTCAGAATAATTTGTTGTGTGGAAAGATGCTCACATTTATTCTTTTTCACCATACACATTTTAACTACTTGGAGGATTAGGCATCGGGACAGCTCAAGGAACGAATGACGTTTTGCTAGCCAAACTTGTGTGGCAACTTTTAACCGATCAAGGCAAACTGTGGGTGCAGATTTATAGGCAAAAGTGCGGTTCCCCATTTGATGTATCAAAATCTACGAGTTCTTTTATATGACGGCACATATGTAAAACCGCAAACTCCCTTCACAACGCAATTGGCTTAGACGACCAAGGCAATATTATTTGGCTTCCGTCTTCAACCAGCAAATTCACAGTGAAGTCAGCATACTTTGCTCTCCAAGAGCTCCGATCCCTTCCACAAAATTCTTCAAAATTTTGGAGGCAGTTGTGGTCTATCAAAGGGCCACTTCGGGGTAACCTCCTCATTTGACATATTTTCAAAATGCCCTTCCAACGGCATCTCTTCTTCACTCAAGACAAATCATTGAGGATGATGCCTGCTCTTTATGCGGCATGTTTATAGAAACTTATTTACATGCGTTTCGAGATTGCAACTGGATCAAATCAATGTGGGAAACAGTGGTTCACCAACATCATTGGCCCCACTTTACCTCGGCCTCAGACACCTCTTTATGGCTCACGAGATGCTTAAGCGTGAACATGTATAAACACGACAATATTGAATTCTGGAGGTTCCTCTTTCGTGAGCTCATTCAAAGTATATGGTATTGGAGTAATCAAGTAGTGCATGGGACCAGCACCCAACGTCCCCCGAAGACGAACTTCATTTCCGAGGCAATCCGTAAAGCCCGCAAAATTAGAGTAGCTTGGATGTAAAATTTTCAGCTTTTGACATGTAATTTTCAGAAATTCTACTTAGTGTACATTCTGTATAGTTTTTATCTAATAAAATATCCGGTTTCGACCAAATTGATGTAATTTTTGGAGGTATAAACGAATCAAATTGAACCATATACATCACAAGTTTGAGTTTGTGTTTGTTTAATACGCGTACGTGCTCGAACTTGTTTGCTAAATAAACAAACTAAATTTTATGTTTGAGATTTTTCATTAATTTATTGCTTGAGCTTGAGTTTGAGCCAAAATCAAACGAACCCTCATCATTCTTTACAACTTATGTTAATGTTTGTTTAAGTCTTGTATCCAAGTGTGAAATGAAGGACCACACTAGGTAACATTAGATCACTTGCATCAGATTCTCTCGACAAATAATATATCACTACTATAAAATATGACATAGGTCACATTTAAGATATGATAATAATCACAGTTTTAATAAAACTGAGACAAAGAAAATATATATCACTACAAAAAAACAGCAGTTTTGCGACGGAAATTCCGTCGCAAATTTACGGATATCAGTCGCATAATCCCCTTTTCTTCCTCATTTCTCTTCTTCTCTCCCCTCTTCTCTCCCCCCCCGCTTGAACTGTTTCCGCGCGCCACCTCCTTCCGCCCACTCTTCCTCTGGTCACCACTCCTTCAACCACCCGCCTCCTTCCTCCGGCAAGCAAAGCAGCCTGCACTAACAACTCCTCCGGCACTAGCCGCACTAATGTGAGTCCTCCGCCATTGCTCGCCGGCCGCCATAGCTAGCTACGGTAAGGATTTTTTTGTCACATTAATTGCTTTTATGTTATTTATTTTGTTATATTTTGCAAACTTTTTTTATTTTGCAATGTATATATAGATGCACCTCCACAGCCGCACCTCCACTCGATTTTTTTTAGATTGAAGAAAGTAGTAAGCAATTCTGTTTGAAAATGTTCCATGTTGATATTGATATTGATATTGATATTGCTATATTGACTTGTTCTTTAACAAACACCTCCCACGAGTTTGAAAAATCCACTTAAAACGTGAAATAACCATAAATGTAGTGCTTTTATAGTCTGAAAAATCAGAGTATAAGAGATTATATATTGCCCATGAGGAGGAAAATAAATCAAGTAAAGGGATTAGTTCTTACGAATGATTGATGTATTTTACTTGTTGTTTTAAGTTAATAATGTCTCCAGAGGCTTACATGCTTTGAGGTCGAACAACAATGTAGTCAATCATAAGACTACGGGATTTATGATCATCATTTTGGTATCACTTTATCTTAGCTTAGTTTCACCTTTGGAATCTCAAGTGCATCTACTTTATCTTAGCTTACTCGGTTAGCAAACAAAGAAATTGCTTGAGGTCGGTGTAGTTAGAGGTGCTCTTGCAAATCTCAATAGTTGGGGATCTATTGCAAACCCCGTGAATTACGAGATCTACAGAAAATCTCACTTTCCTTGCACATATTATTAATTAGTATAAATGCCTTTTATTATAATTGCATTTAGATTAGTATAAACGTCATTTCTCGTGTCAAATAGATGTCGAGGTAGAGGTAGAGGTAAACGTCATTTGTTGAATGCTTAAGTATGTGCAAAGCCGGATGTTGGTTGAAAATGCTTAGTTTAGAAACCGGATGTTGGTTGAATTGGTTTCTTGAAATTGGATTGAAATGATGATAAGTATGTGGTTGAATTGGTTTGTTGAAAAGGGTGTTGTTCTACCCGTTTGGAAAATGGTACTGGGGTACTTTGTTATCCGGCAAAGCCTCCGAATTATTTTGACGTCGAACCTTTGACCATGAATCGAAAATTTAGGTTATAGTGTTGTTAGTTTCATAGTAAGTTGAGTAAAAACTGAGTTTGCAAAAGTGTTGAGACAACCTTCAAAGACTATTGTTAGTCTCATATTTTGTATGATATGATGTGTAGGATTGAAAATGAAGAGAATAGAACGGAGTTGGATGTACGAGAGGTTGGATGCTAACAAGAAATTTAACCCGGTATTTGTGAATGGAGTGGAGGAATTCATAAAACATGCAAAGCAGTTAGATTCGTTTCGGGCAAATAATGGAATGATGAAGTGTCCATGTAGTAAGTGTAAGAACACTAAATTTTCAATCGAACATGACGTGAGATTACATTTAACTAAATATGGGTTTTGCGCAAACTACTATGATTGGGTGTGTCATGGTGAAGAGTTTCCCATTCCGATCAACGTTCAAAGAAGAACGGAATGTGAACCCCTTATCAGGACATGGTTAATGACGACGACACGTGATAGGATTGATCACGTAAGAGAAGAATTTCTTAACCAAGAGGAGAACAATGAGACACCAAACCCCTGAAGTTGCATCGCTTTTTTGAAATCTTTCAAAAACGCAGAGGAACTGTATGTGATGGAAGTAGTGTCTCCCGATCGCAGCGGCTTCTAGGTTGCTCACTTTGAAATGTGATCACAACCTCTCTCACAAATGCGTTGACGGGGTTACCGGTTTGATAGGAGATATTCTTCCGAAGAATAACTTAATGACCTCGAACTTCTATCAAACCAAAAAGTTGTTAAAGGCATTAGAGCTACCCCATGAGAAAATACACGTGTGTCCCGCGGGGTGTATGTTATTTTGGGAGGGAGGACGCGAATCTGGACAAGTGTCGGAAGTGTGACCTTGATCGATATAAACCGAAACGAACGCAAAGAGGTCAACGTGTGCCAACAAAGTGATGACTTATTTCCGATTGGACCTAGACTGCAAAGGTTGTACGCCACGAAACATATAGGCAAGGAAATGAGGTGGCACGCGGAAAACCCCAGGACAAGCGGTATAATGGCCCACCCAAGTGACGCTGAAGCTTGGAAGCATTTTGACCAAATGCACCCTGAGTTTGCTAAGGAGCCTAGAAATGTGCGGTTAGGACTTTGCATGACGGTTTTGCACCTTTTGGTAATTTTGGGAAGAACTACTCTTGCTGGCCAGTCATGGTTACACCATACAATCTTCCGCCCTGGTTGTGCATGAAAAGACAGTTTATATTCTTATCAATTGCTTGTACCGGGGCGAAAAATCCGAAAGGAAACCTCGATGTTTATTTGCAACCATTGATTAAGGAGTTGAAGCGTTTGTGGGGAAGCAGGGTTGTTTACTTACGATGTATCCACAAAGCAGTAATTTTCATATGAAATTTGCACTAATGTGGACTATCAATGATTTTCTGCGTATGGCATGTTATCCGGGTGGACTACGGCCGGTGTGAAAGCTTGTCCCTATTGTGGTGATGGAAACAAGTCGTTCGGCTCAAACATAGTGGTAAATGCACTTGGTTTGATTGTCATCGCGATTTCTCCTCAAGACCATATTTTTCGTGACCGATAAAGGTTTTTGAAGTCCAAACAGTATGAACACGCGACTCCACCCCGTAGATTGAGTGGTGAGGAGGTATGGGAATTTGTACAACACCTACCAAGCATCATTGATGGCTCAGATTCAGACTTGAAACGGCTTAAAAACTCCAAGAATGGTTGGTGGAAAAGAAGCATTTTTTGGGATCTTCCGTATTGGAAAACATTCTTCGCTCGACATTGCCTGGATGTGATGCATATTGAGAAAAACTTCTTTGAAAAACTGATTGACACGGTTATGGACGTTAAAGGCAAGATCGCTTGTGGTCCAAAATCGCTAAAGATTTGAAAGAGCTTTGCAGAAAAAGCCCCGATTGTACACTTGTTCTTGACAAGCAGAAAAGAAAAGTGTTGTGTGAATGGGTCACCAAGTTGAAATTCCCTGACGGTTATGCTTCAGACCTGAGTAGGTGCGTAGATCATGATGAATACATTCTACGTGGTTTGAAAAGCCATGATTGTCACGTTTTTATGGAACGTTTGTTGCCAGTTGCCCTTCGAGAATTGATTCCGAAAAATGAATGGAATGCATTGACTGAGATAAGTCAATTCTTTCGAGACTTGTGTGCTGCTACCCTAAAAATAGAAGACGTGATTCGTTTAGAGAATAACATTCTTTGAGATTATTTGCAAGTTAGAGAAGATTTTGCCTCGGCGTTTTTAACTCGATGGAGCATTTACCGTACACTTGCCGTATGAGGTCGAGTTGGTGGTCCGTGCAATATCGATGGATGTATCCATTCGAAAGGTTTTGAATCACTTAAAACAAAAGATTGGTAACAAAGCTTTCGTAGAGGATCAATATGCAATGCGTATTTGTTGGAAGAGATTTCAAACTTACGTTCTATGTATTACGATGATCATATTGAAACAAAAGCAAAGAATCTTCTTTGTTGGTGAGACTTCGCATCAAACAATCGTTTGATTTACCGAGTTATTCCGTGATCATAATGGTACAACAAGCCCGGGAAGTGCAAGACGAGGTTCTTGGATAATAAAGAATATGACTTTGTGCACAAGTACGTATTGGCTAATCATGAAATCATGAAACCGTATGAACTGTAAGTACCTCATTACTACATATATACAATGCTTAACAGCTTTTTTTCGAACAAATATACATTAATCGACAAAATGATTCATTCTTAGATTGTTCGAGCAATTTATTCGTGTTCAAATGACCTCAATTGACCTCGACGAGATATTTGGAATAAACATGAACATGAATTTACCAAATGGTTTGGACAACAAGCATCATTGTTGAATGATGATTTGCTAAAAGCTTTGGCAAGTGGTCCTTCTCGTCAAGTCAAAACTTGGAAACGTTATTCGATTAATGGCTACAACTTTCGGACATTCAACCGGCAAGCGATATTGGTAAATCTTGACCAACAACGGAGTTTGTGTCGATTCCACGGAAGGTGCCGACTATTATGGCACTTTAAATGAAATCATTGAGTTGGTGTATTATGGACATTCGACCGTCTACAAAGCCGTATTGTTCAAATGTGATTGGTTTGATAATTCGAACGGGCATGAATGTGCATAAAGATTATAAGATAGTTGAAGTTCATCGTGGTAGGAAATATGGCGCTTATGATCCATTTGTTCGGCTTATCAAGTCGAGCAAGTCTACTATGCTCCATATCCAAGTTTGAAAAAGACAAAGATCAATGGTCGGTTGTTTTCAAAACAAAGGCAAGATCGACTATCGATGCTCCCGCCGAGGAAACCGTTTTCCAAGAACAAGTGATCAATGATGTTTCCGATTATCGATCCTCTTAACATTGTCCACCAAGATGTTGATGTCGATGTTGACTCCGATGTTGGGGATAATGACTTGGATGATGATGAGATGGAGGATTTCATTCAACAAGAAGATGGAGAGGAAGAAGAATCGGTTGATGATCTAGATATCGATGAAGAGGAGGAAGAACTCTTCCATTCTAGTAGTGATAGTGAATAATAATGTATTAAATATTTTATTTTGTCATGATAGTGAATAATAATGTATTAAACATTGTAATTTATTATTAATTAGTATAAACGCCTTTTATTATAATTGCATTTATATTAGTATAAACGTCATTTTTCGTGTCAAATAGATGTCGGGTAGAGGTAGAGGTAGAGGTAGAGGTAGACGCGGTAGGGGTAGTTCCCTCCCCGGAGCGTCTTCCTCCTCTCTGCTGCAGCAGAGTTTGGATGATGAGATACACCGGATGAACGAGGAGGATTTTGGTGTCATTGTCAATGGTGACCTTGGATTGCCGTTTTGGATCCCGAGGAGATGGTAAGTTAATACATATCTTGCTTTAATTTGTTTGTATTTTTATTTATATTTTGATTAACCAAATATATTAACAACTTATTGTTTTCAATATGACGGAGTTTACCGACAACTATGTCAAGAAAATGGCCAAGAACGCCATAATCGGCGGTTTAACACTTTTGCCACCACGTGGCATAATGCCCGACCAGAGAAAAGCAGGATAGGTGGTGGAGCGCGATTTAGTGGTACGTCTGCTCATATAAATATAACTATATATAAATATAACTATAATTATAACTATACATATAACATATATATATATAACTATGTTGCGAGGTCATTTAAACTTGAGTTACGCCACGAGCGCTGGTTAGGAAGCTTTTGAGCGGTATGCTATCAACAGGTCCACGATTATATGTATCGGGCTCAAACAAACCCCGTGCTCGGCTTTGGATGACCCGGATATTCTCCGTCGCTCGAGGAGTGGATTGGGAGTCCCGTAAGCAATTATTCAATATTTAATTAACAATACTTGTTTTATATATATATATATGTATGTACTAACTTGTTTATCTTATGTCGGAATAGGCGTTCCAGAAACATCTGCATAAAAAGAAGCTAAACCGAGCTTCGGATCCGGTGAGGAAGGAAGATCCCAGGACACATGCTATGGGCGAGACGCGGCGTTATCGATTTCGCTCGGGCCATGGAGGACAATAGAGGCGCCCTATCGATCGGTGATCGGTGAGTAGTTCGAAGAAGAAGAAGTCGGGCAACTTCGTCTCGAGGAAGTTTGAGAAAATCATGGTACGTTATGTATTCTAAATATTATATATACATTATATATATATCATGTAATTATTGTTACTAACAAATTTATATCATACTTTGCGGACGCGTCTTCACCTCGAAGAAGGCGAAAGCCAGAGAGACGCGATGACACCCTCGTCGACGAGTCGCGTCTTTATTCTGGCTTTTGGTGGTTACGACAAGAAGGGAGAGTTTTTGGCATGGGGTCACCTGCCTCCATGTACTACGACGAGCTCTTCTTTGCTCGACACTCATCCGCCGAGACATACTCTCCGGGCATAATCACCCGTCTCACCTGGGAGATGGCGAGAGGCAGACAAACTCATGCAGTAAAACCAAAGCGAGGTTGGAGGAGCTAGAGAGAGACGTAAAGCGTCGGGATGATGAGAGAGCGCTTGAGATGGAGGCGTGGATTACCCAGCAGTTGGCAAAGATCCTCCGGAGGATGCAACCCGGTACGAGGCGACCACAGAGATGACCATTCGATCATGGACTGGAGGAGGTGGCGTGGGTTTAGGTAGTACACCGGTCCGACTGGGTGACATTGTTTTGATACATTTTTATTTATTTTGGCTTATCGTATCCCTTTGACATATCGTTTTATTCATTTTTGACATTTCCCTTTGACGTATTTTTGACATATCCCATTTGATATCGTATTCCGTTTATATTGTTGTTGTTGATAGCCGGTAGCAATTGTAATGCTACCGGGAAAATTAAGGCTGTTTTGCAGCGGTGGTTTGGCTGGTCGCGCAAAGCAAACCATAATTTTCTGTTTATTTTTATTTTTTGCGACGGAATATATCCGTCGCAATATGGTATTTGCGACGGAAAAGGCTCATTTTGCGACGGATATGAAAAGATCTAAAAATAAATAAATTATTTAATAAAAATAAGTTGCGACGGATTATACATTTTTTGCGACGGACTATACATTTTTTGCGACGGAAATTATAATTATCAAATAAAATAAAATACGGTAATTATCCGTCGCAAAATCCGTCGCAAACAATTTGCGACGGTTTATCCGTCGCAAAACTGGGGTTTTGCGACTAAAAAATGCGACAAAGAAAAATCGTCGCAAATCCGTCGCAAATCATGGTTTGCGACGGAATAACCCTTGTTTGCGACGGTAATCTTCCGTCGCAAAACTGCTGTTTTTTTGTAGTGTATATCACACTTACAACTTTCTATCACACTTATTGAAACACCGAGATAAGTAGTGTCAATCAATCTCATTTTTAAAGTGTGACTTAATTGATATGATATTTCTGTCACGGTTATTGAAAAACCGAGATAAATTATGCCAATCAATCTTATTTTTAAACTGTAACTAATTGATATGATATTTCTGTCACGGTTATTAAAAAAGCGAGATAAATTATATCAATCAATCTCATATCTAAACAGTGACTGAATTGATATGATATTTTTGTCACAGTTATTGAAAAAACGAGATAAATTATACTAATCAATCACGCTTTTAAACTATGACTGAATTGATATGATATTTTTGTCACAGTTATTGAAAAAGCGAGATAAATTATATCCATTAATCTCATTTTTAAACTGTGACTGAATTCCTAAGATAATTTTTTGTGACAGTTATAGAAAAAGTGAGACAAATTATATCGACTAATACAAGACATAGATCACACTTATAGAATGATAAATATCACAATTTTAAAAGAACTGAGACAAGGAAAATATATAAATCACACTTAAATTTTTATCACAGTTATTGAATAAACCGATATGTATTATACCAATAAAGCTCAGTTTTTAACTGTGATTAAAATGGTTAAATATTTCATATTTAGGTTTCGGTTATTAGGTGTGATTGATTTTATTTCCATGTTGCCAAAAGAATAAACATCACACTTTAAAATGAAAAAGATCTCAGTTTTTTAAAAATTGAGACAAAGAAAGTAAAATTAGCATATTAACTTTTTATTATCACGGTTTTTAAGAAAACTGAGACAAAAACGTCAATCAATAATAATATGATATTTTATAGTGAGATCTCAGTTTAGTGTGGTTGAAAACTAGAAGAAAGAAGACATCGGCCCAGCGGTAATTTGTGTGGTTTCTTAATCCGGAGTATTCGGGTTCGAGTCCCACTCTGAACAAAAAATGTGTGTGCTTATATTTTGATTTTGAAAAAAAAAAAGAATGATCACACTTTTTTAGGTGTGATTGAAATTATAATAGATCTCGATTTTTAAGTGTGATAACAACTAAAATAGATCACAGTTTTTAAATATGTTGAAATCATAATAGATCTTGGTTTTTATGTGTGATAACAACTACTTGATCACACTTTTTAGGTGTGATTGAAATTATAATAGATCTCGATTTTTAAGTGTGATAACACTTAAAATAGATCACGGTTTTTAAATGTGTTGAAATTATAATATGATATGCCTAAATTGTACTTCGGTTCACGGATCCTTATCCGGATCTGACCAGCCACCGACATTAGTGGATGAGGCCACGGCCATTCTGACCCATAAGCTCATAAGCCTAATTAAAGCCGCGAGCCTTCAGATCAGCTACAAGCCCTCAACCTTATGCGACGACAAAAGAGATTAGGGGGCCGGCACGCGATATCATTCTATAAACGGGTCCGCCAGCGACCTCGATCATAACATTTAGAGGAAGAACTACCTCAAGTTCGGAAAAACAATGATATAAAGAGGCAGAAGAGAGCAAAAGTAGGGCGAGGATGATGAAACGGGCGACCTCTGCGACCCGGTGAAGAGCCGCCTGATTTTCCTTCCACTTGCATCCTAGATATTTGTCTTGCTTAGCACTTAAGTCACACTTAGATAGCTAAACTTAGTGACTAAGTTTACTCCACCTATAAATATTGGAGCAATGTAACACTTTTACCCCGGGCAAAATGATATAAAAGCAGATGGCAAAGCCAAATTGCCCTCCTCGTCTCTTATAAAACACCACCGCTGAATCCATGGCCGCCACCGAGCGTCATCGGAAAACACCACTTTTATACACTTTTATAGCCAGATATCCACAATACAAACACCGCAAGGACATCCGTCACGATTTATGCATCATCATAATAGATCTCGGTTTTTA
Source organism: Gentiana macrophylla (assembly GCA_026214975.1). Lineage (NCBI taxonomy): Eukaryota > Viridiplantae > Streptophyta > Magnoliopsida > Gentianales > Gentianaceae > Gentiana > Gentiana macrophylla. The sequence goes on from CM047807.1 coordinate 111,407,066, forward strand.
AGTGTGATAGCAACTACTCCCTCCGTTTTTTTATATGTCAACGAGAGAAAATTCACACTGATCAAGAAAGTAATTAATATGTTTCAAATATTGTGGTTGAAATGTATTTTTTTATTGGAGATGTAAATACTTTGTTGGTAGCACAATGTGCATTGGTCTAGTGGTGAGCTAGACTATAATTTGGTGCGGAGACCAATGTTCGAACCCCGTTAGGGGCAAAAAAAAAATACTTTGTTGGTAAATGTGTTTTTTTATTTGAAATGTATTTTTTTATTGGAGATGTAAATATTTTATTGGTAAAAGAGGCAAAAAGTAATAAATGATGCATTGGAAATTTACAATGACAGATAAATAAAAACAGAGCAAATTCTGAAATGTGACAGATAAAAAAACAGAGGGAGTATAATAGATCACGGTTTTTAAGTGTGATAACAACTAAAATAGATCACAGTTTTTAAATGTGTTGAAATTATAATAGATCTCGTGTTTTAACTGTGATGACAACAAAAATAGATCACACTTTTTATTATCACGGTTTTAGGAAAACTGAGACAAAAACATCAATCCATCACAATTTTTAACTGTGATTAAAATAATATGATATTTTATAGTGAGATCTTAGTTTAGTGTGGTCGAAAACAAGGAAGAAAGGCTTTGGTCCAGTGGTAATTAGTGTGGCTCGTTAATCCGGAGTATCTAGGTTCGAGTCCCACTGAGAACAAAAAATGTGTGTGCGTATGTTTTGTTTTCAAAAAAAAAAAGAATGATCACACTTTTATAGATGTGATTGAAATTATAAAAGATCGCGGTTTTTATGTGTGATAAAAACTAAAATAGATCACAGTTTTTAAATGTATTGAAATTATAATAGATCTCGGTTTTTAAGTGCGATAACAACCATAATAGATCACGGTTTTTAAGTGTGATAACAACTAAAATAAATCACAATTTTTAAATGTGTTGAAATTATAATAAATCTCAGTTTTTAAGTGTGATAACAACTATAATAGATCACGGGTTTTAAGTATGATAACAACTATAATAGATCGCAGTTTTTAAATGTGATTAAATTAAAGTACTATATGTCAACAATAATAAAAAAAAAAATAAAGAATCTGGGTAGTGTTATTTTTTCTGAATCAAAATGTTTAATTCTCTAAAATACATTTTTTTTTAATGTTTTAAAATGCAGATTTTTGATGAATTATTGTATCTAGTGCATGCTTTAGAGATTAGAGCTAGCATTTTCAGTTTATATGTGTGTGTAAATCATGTCTTTACGAACCTTAACGAATGTTTGCAAGATAATTCGTATTTGTTCGTTTAATAAACAACCACAATAATATATTAGAATTTGGTTTGTTCATGTTAACATTAATCAAAGATGAACTCATACAAGTGACGTCCAAATTTATTCGCGAACAGTTCTATTCAATTCATTAACAACACTGGATGTATATATTCCATGTTACTTAGTTTAGAATAGTCTTTTAAATTCTTAAATCAGATCATTTCACTTTCTTAATACGTACCGTATAAATTATTATAATCAAGGTCACTTTCTTAATACGTACCGTATGAATTATTATAATCAAGGGAGTAATGCAATTAATAGGGTAGGAATACTGTTTACAATATGAATCTCCATCAATCTTATGGAATTGTTCATTGAACGCCCAAACAATTTTTCTCAACCAAAAAAAAAAAACAAACTTACAAAAAAAAACCTTTGTAAACCGGACTACTCATGCATATCATTCGATTTACATAAATTTTAGAACCAAATCTTTCACGAAATTCTATAGACATAGAAGTGGGACACACTGGGAGGGGGGGGGGGGACTTTGGATTGAGGCTTAAAACTATTTTTTCTCATGGATCCATGTGTTCATAGTCACTTTGTTGAACAAAGTCATAAAACGAACAAAATGATTGTTTTGTTGTATTTTGTGGTGTGTGATAGTATTACACAAATGTTCTGCATATAACATTAATATTTTGTTTAGTTAGATTGAATGATGCAGGAATCAAATGTAAAAGGTAAGATATTAAAAGCATAAATCATGTAATTATGATTGTAAAAAGAATCACATGATTGTGTTAATCATGCGTGTGATACCTGTGGCAGAAACCTATCGAGTCACTTTCATCATTACACAAATCTGCTCATCCTCTACTAATCCACACATCATCTCATCTGCACACACAAAAAAAAAAAAAAAAAAAAAAAAAAAAAAAAAAGCTAAATCGATTGAAATCAAAACTTTTAATCGCTTCAATAACAATAATTATCATCATCAAAGTCAATTTCCGAAACAAGTTTTTGATTCAGATTATGAACAGCCTTTGTATTTCTTCCAAATCGTTCTACCAATTAAAACCGTGGTTAATGTGCACATATTATACGTAATCTATGAATCTTACTTGATCTAATAGCTAGCTGTGCAGAATCGGAATAGCTAGATAACTCTCCGGTTAAGACTCGCCGGCGGTTTTAGGAAGGGAAACTCCAATTGAAGGGAATGAAGCCTGGTCCGACGACAACAACCGCCATGGATCTATATTCAGTATCCTCTTATCACCGATTGATTTCCGATATTTGATCGAAATCAGTGAAAATAGATCGAGAGAAACCGATGGATCCAGCAAATTGATGACCTCGCACCAAACAACATTCCCCTCAAAAGAAAAGCATCCTTTTTCTTCGATGATGCACTAGTGATATAGCTTCGTTCTTCTACTGCTAGCTAGTTCCTGCAAATTTTTAAGAAGGGGAATATGTGAAAGGACGACTGAATAGTCGACAGTGAGTTTTGAGTATGGTAATTGAGACTGGTGGAGTCCATTATATAGATGAAAAATCACAAATAGGGAGAGACCCTTCAAAAAAAGAAAAGAAAAAATTAAAAAGGGATAATATTTTGTTTTTGAAATGTAAAAAGGGGATAATATTGAGATATGCATAAAATCAGGAGAATGATTTAAAAAAAAGTTAGGGAGAGACGTGGAAGAAAGAAAGAAAAAAAAGGTAATATCTATCTTATCTATATCAATATTTTCGAGTGAATAACTTCCAATTTACCCGCTTTGTCCAATTGATTCGGAAAATAACACGGCTTGGCCCTGTGTACCAGCAAATCACCCTCGACTCTCCCTTACGTTGTGCCCCACCCCACGATATGCTTCTGGTAAGAAAAGGAAAAACTTCATCCAGCAACTTCCCACGATTCCAGCAAATTACCACGTTCTTTTGTTTCTCCTCATAATAATCCACTTTCCACCTCAACCCACGTTCCGCAAAAAAATACCCTCCGAAAACTAATTTCGCACGACTGCTGCTTTTGTTTCCTAAAAAATTTCCACACCTTGAAGACAAAGTTTGCAATAAAAGATTCAGGTGCAGCAATAAGAGATTCAGGTGCTGCGGGGTTGAAGACATAGCACCGACTACTCCAATTTACCTGGTTTTTACAGTTTCAATTGGTCGAAATTATTTACAAAATGTGGTTTTGGATTTTCTATTTGAAATACTATTTTTAAACCAAATATAGTTGTTGTTGTTGTTGTTATTGTTATAGTTCTTGGTGTTGTTGCAGGAGGATCAGAATGTCAGATGGCAAAGGATGATGATAAATACGCATTACGGATATCGGATTTACAGCCAAATTTACGCCAGGTTGGATTGATTTTGGTCATATACACATTGATTCCCTCATTCACTTTTATATTAGGTTATTTTTTTTATTTCCTAAAAAATTTCCACACCTTGAAGACAAAGTTTACAATAAGAGATTCAGGCGCTGCAATAAGAGATTCAGGTGCTGCGGGGTTGAAGACATAGCACCGACTACTCCAATTTACTTGGTTTTTACAGTTTCAATTGGTCGAAATTATTTGCAAAATGTGGTTTTGGATAATCTATTTGAAATACTATTTTTAAACCAAATATAGTTGTTGTTATTGTTATAGTTCTTGGTGTTGTTGCAGGAGGATCAGATTGTCATATGACAAAGGATGATGATAACTACGCATTAAGGATATCGGATTTACAGCCAAATTTGCGCCAAGGTTGGATTGATTTTGGTCATATACACATTGATTCCCTCATTCACTTTTATATTAGGTTATTGTTTGTTGTAGTATTGTAAAAAATGGTTCTTTGTACACTGGCTATTGACAGAGTAGAAGCCGGCAATCGGTCTACCAAATCGTTTGCTAATCTAGCTTCTACAACAATTCTTACTAGATGGTAATTCCTTCTTCAATTTGAACGTTATTTTTTGCTATTTTTGTGACATTAAAATACGTGTTCATGTTAGGCTTACTTAGATGATAGACCGTGTACATCAATGTTCTTCCTCTATTTATCATTCACATGGCTTCTATTTTTTAGCACCAATTGACATTCTGAATACCAGTTCTCTTCTGTAAAGATCGATGAAATTTTTTTCCTTCAACAGTTAGTAGCTATGTGCAATTTTATGACAGAGGTGTGATTGTTTAAGTGAACTATGACGGTAAGATGTTTGCTCTATCGAGGAACTGAGATGTTTTTACTTTTTTCGTTAAAGGAGAAAGCTTTGTTTCAAGAATTCAGCAGTAAATGGTTTCTCTTATGCCTTCTATAAGGCTTTTTCGGCTTTCGAACATCAATGATGTCGCGGATCATGTAAGTGTCTGTGTCCTAGACATGATCATATCACCATGGTAGGTGGGACAAGACTTTTCGATCGATGGATGTCTCAGATAAGTCTTTTCCTGATTTAGTCAGTTTATTGAAGTTGTGGATTCCTTGGAAATCTGAGCCAGCTAATGTGTCAAAGGATTTTTGGATGCCCGATCATAGTTGCAGGGTGTTCTACGAGTGTGATTCACAATTTACTTTGTTCAATAGGAGGCACCATTGTCGTCACTGTGGTCGCATATTCTGTGCTAAGTGTACATCTAGATTTGCTGCTACTGTTTATGGTCCCACCAAATATCTTTGCTAATGCCGGTTCTTTGATGGCGAAATCTTGAGATCCGATTTTTAAACACTGCACCCATTATCTACAAAGACAGATCAGCACTCCTGGTTCCATTGCTTGAAACATGAATTCTGCGCACCTATTTGTGTGTAATAACCTATTTCGATTGACGGATTTTGTTGTTGTTGTTGTTGGATTTGAGGTGATGGAGTGAAGCGGGTAAGCGGGGTAAGGGGCGAGGTGGTTCTCTTGAGGCGGTTCTATTGTTATGCTTGGAGTATTCATGGTGATATTTTACAGTTGATATTTTATGCACATTCCATCTTCATGGTTCTCCATTTTGGCATCATGTAAGGTTTTCGGTGGTTTTCCATTCCACACTTGGATTTAAAATTGGGTTTCTGTAGCTGCTGTAATATTGAAACAGTGTCAATATTTCTCTAGATGAACTTATACCAACATGCACAAAGTATTGGATTGACGACATGCACCCAACCACGGGTGATGGTCGGCATGAAATTTAAGATTTTATTTTTTTGTGTAACAGACATTGCCGCCATACACTTGATTCCATTCCTTCTTTAGGCAGGTGAAATAGTGCTTATTTCTGACAATTGCAAAATGATTGATTGCAATATGTCGGTTGTTTCTATATTATGACTAGCCAATAACCCGTGCACATGCACGGGACATTTAGATTATGTAAAATAAAAAGATTGCATAACGAACAGGACGGTTAAATTCTACTAAAATAAGAAGCAAATTAGTCATTCGATCGTACAGTAAAATCTAAGTATGGAAACATGTGATTGCAGTGTGTCACATGATTCCTTTTTCTCAAAAAGAAAAATCTTATGGTGGGTTTTCATGCTAAGATAAATGTTAATGATATCGATTAATAGTTGTATACATTTGTTGTTAAGTATTTATGTATGATGCGAAACCAACAATGCCTTATTAAAAAAAAAATCATTAGTCATAATGAAAGAATCGGTACCATTTTCATGATTGAAGCACACAAAAAAAAATAGATGATCAGGAAAAAGAAAAAGAATCTAACTGTGTATGCAGGTATTAGTCACCAAAAAGAATCCCGTAAACGATTAGTAAAAAGAATGGAAAAAAAAATGAATGAAATGAAGGGTGATAATCCGAAATTTAAAAATATAAGACTAAAATATACATTAACATTTCTACTACATACTACTGCGTCAAAAGGAACATGCAAAGCATATTACCTGTGAAACTGAAACCAAGTTTTACTCAAAAAAAAAAGAAGCAGCAAAATAAACTCCAGCAAGGAAATACTGAAGAGACAAATAAACAGTAGCGTTACACATATAATGGAAGACGTCCTCAATTTATTAAGGGGACAATTTTTTTTGATATAAATACAAAACAAAATAAAATGTTGATTTTACATAACGTGTGAGAATAATTAATGAATAAAATTGTAACATAAAAAAATATTACGGGTAGTCCGTGTCCACGCAGAAATCTTAATTGATTAACCCATTCTAATATACAAAAAGTTTAATCGCCATTAACAGGCAATCAATTGTGATAAAAATTATAAAGAAAAAGGAAACATGATATGTGTAATAACGTGTGAACATAATTAATGATTAAAATTCTAACATAAAAAAATATGGGTAAATAAATATAACGGTAAAAAAAAGCAAAATAAAAACATAATATAGGTAATAACGTGTGAACATAATTAATGAATAGCATTCAAAATAACAAAAAATCAGTCACCATAAATAGGCAATCAATTCTAATAAAAGTATACCAAAAGAAATAAAAAAAAAATATATATATATATATATATATGGGCAAATAAAAAAAAATACGGTCAAAAAAGCCCTAAAAAAACGTTCAAATTTTTTAAGCCGAGAGAAAGGGAGAGTTACGGCGTTATTTTTTTTAAACATAAATTCAAAAAAAAAAATTGAACAAATTTGAGCATGTAACACATAAATTCAAAAATATTTTGAACAAATTTAAGCATTATTGCATTAGATTTAAAAGATTCTGAACGAATTTGAGTAGCTACCATTAATGCTCTAATTTTTATTTTAATTTTTTGTCCGACACAATTAGTATGAGATACTATGTTTTTTTCACCGGTCAGGTTTAAAGCGGGTTCAATAGTATAATTAGCGGGTTTAGGTCAAAATTAATTTTATTTCCCTTCCCTTTTATATATATAGTATAATCCTTTCCCATATATATATATATATATATATATATATATATATATATATATATATATATATATAGTATAGATAGATAGATATAGATATAAATTTATAACCGTCAATAAAAAAACATAAGACATTTTTGCTACATGATCTAAAAGAAATATTATACCTGAAAGGGGTAGGGCTTGTAGATAACTTCAGCACGACAAAGAGAAGCGGGAGGAGGAGAAGAGAACCAAAAAAATAAATGGTAATGATATTTTTACACAATAAATGTCATAATTTATATGTCAATATCATGATGTAATAGTAAAATCATTCTTTAAAAGGTTTATTGTTAAAAAGGATAATTTGAACATAGAAATATGCAAAGAGAACAGCGGAATTTTTTTTCGGGTAAAAAGGATACGTCCTTATTCCACGGTGATAGTGAAACATTGGATTTGAGACCAGTTCCACTGCAGCAAACAGTTGATTTGGGGTTATTAACAATGGATTTGTCTTTATCACCCAATTTATATTTTCAATATCCTGATTCCTATTTTTCCTCTTTTTTTGTCCTTTCATGTTAATTTACGAAAACGAAAAGTAGATTGGCCAGATCTAACTAAACGTGAATTAAACCTGTCGATCTACGTAGCAGACGCTGAATCTCCAGATTTAGGGTAACCTAGGGTTAAACCACTTCCCATTCTTTAAATAAATGACACATCGTCCAAAATCTCACGGCTCATATGTCGTCATTCACCGCTATTGCATGCAGATTTCGTTTAGTAAAGGGTGAAATGAGGATAAGGACCATGAAGATGGCAATTCAATGACGATGAACCGGAGCGGTGATGTGACAGTTTTCACATTGGAATCAACAATAATATAGTACAGACAATACTGGAGATGTCATCTGTACAAGTGTTGTGTTTACGTGTCATTTTCAAAAATATTTCTTTGATTTTCTTCCATTTTGACGTGTCCAATTTTTTTCGTTGCCTTCCCGGAATATAATACATCTGCCAACAACATTAATTGGGTCAAGAGCTGTTACAAGGCTCAAAGTTTTCCACGTTGAATCGTCATCGTAGCTAGTGCGTCAGATATTGAAATCAACATTTTTGCACCTAATCAACATTGTAGCTAGTGAATTTTACATGGTAAACTTGAAAAAATGTGTCCAAAAAGGTTAATTTTAGTGAAAATATGCTCCAAAAGAAAAATTGGAAAAATACGCTCCGAATAATTATTGATTTCTTCACGTCTTCTTTCATATCTGTTTATTCTTCCTCTGTTATCAAAATTTAAACACTTATATTTAATTCAGATATGGTTTTATACATTACACTTTCAACACAAGAATTGTTAGTCTTTTCTCATTCACCGCTATTGCATGCAGATTTCGTGTGGTAAAGGATGAAATGAGGATGAGGACAATGAAGATGGCTTCGATGACGATGAAATGGAGCGGTGATGTTACAGTTTTTATATTGGAATCAACGATAATAGAGTATAGACAGTACCGGAGACGTCATCGCTACAAGTGTTGTGTTTATGTGTCATTTCCAGAAATAGTCCTTTGATTTTCTTCCATTTTGATGTGTCCGATTTTTTTTTTGCCTTCCCAAAATATAATTCATCTGCCAACAACATTCATTACGTTAAGAGATGTTACAAGACTCAAAGATTTCCACATTGAATTGTCATCGTAGCTTGTGCGTTAGATATTAAACAACTTATACAATTAAATATACACGTATATAGTTTTAATTTAGCCTATGCTGTAAGTTAGCTTTAGGTACTAATAATTTTGTAAAGTAACGGCCGAAACTAAAATTGTTCAAATGAATGCTTTTTAACCTGCTATTTAATATTTCCATTTGCTGTTCATATACGTTTCAAAATTTATGGCCCCTTACGGTTTTGGCATCAGGAATAATTACTTTATTTACTTGTTATTAAGAAAGCATACTAAATGAACCATTATTTTCTCCTATATAAATAATCTGACTATAATTGAGTGCCAATGTCTTCGATGGAAATTCTTCTCTTATTAACATAGATCAACACCTTCTCTTTTATTTTATTGAATAATAGGTTTCAAAACTTTACACGATTTGCTACGGCAGTTTAGTTATCCTAATACTAATTTTCTTGTTACTGTTTGATTTTGGCATCAAAGAGTCACTTTTGTATTATTGGTGTGGCTATGATTATGATTCTGTGAAGATGACTAGTTGGAGGAAATGTAATTTGACAAAGCTAATCTCAGTATATACGGATGAGTAGATATTTGGTTATAAATTGCTCAAGTGTAATGATTCAGACTAAATATGAGTTCAATTTTATTTTCTATAAAAGTCAAGTGTGTTTTTTTCAGGCATTTTCAAAGTATTTTAATTTAATATATATTATTGATATAGATAAATAATATGTATCTTGTTAAAAATGATTTATTAACTTTCTCGACTTAATGATAATAACATGATAAAACAAATTCAGATAAACGACATGCACGTCCACATATACGCATAGGTACATCGCACCCGCTTCCTTCGCGACATGATATATTGTACTTGTACCTTTCCGCTCGGGCGGCATGTCTAGTTCTCGCTTCATGGCATGGTTGGTTCTCGCTCGTTTCGCTAGATAGATGGGCCACCGAGGATTTCACAGTCGAGTTAGCTGTGCATTAGGGCTGTGATCGCGGTTGTGGGGTCCGAGGCAAGTGGACTCTCCGGAAGCCCCGGTGTCGGAAGGACGGACTTCACTATAAAATACTTGTTGTAGATATAAGGTGGTGAAATGGGAGTCATAAGGTAGAGACAATCGTATCAGCTGTATCGATGTCTAGTAAGGCAACTTGATGAATTGACGGATCTCGAATGAGCTTGCTTGACTTGAACTTGAACTTGATATATAAATTTTAAACAAGTATATTATTACATAAATACTCGAATAAGATTTCTAGAAAATGTATTTATTGTTACAACAATTTTTTTTTAAATATATATATAACACTCTCGCACATTCTCATACCAGCGTTTTTGCTGACGACTCGTTTTCTTTGTTTCTTTGTGTTTTTGTTTTGTTCTGTTTTCTTCTATAAATAAAATCAAGTAATGGTTCGAAGGAGATGTAATGAGGATGAAAGCGATGACATGGACCAGGATTTAGAACATTCTATATAAATTATGTTAATTACAATTGTAGTATTTCATTTGTTGTAATTTTATAATTGAAACAGTTAGTGTACATTTGTAAATTTAATTGTAGTTTTATTGAATTATCTTGAGAATTAAAGTCTAGTTAATGAAGTCGAGGCGAGAGCTTCGCAACCCCTCCTAGAATGACCCCAGTGGACTAGGGGTCGGGAGTAGGGTATTACACGTTGTGTCAATTTGGTTGTGTTTCTATCATTGCTCGGAAAAATATGCTCCAAAACTATTTTGCTTCGAATTTCGCTCCTAAATGTTAACATAATCATTCATCTAACCACGGATTTCTTCACGTCTCCATTCATATATGATTTTTCTTCCTCTATTATCAACATTTAAACACTTATATTTAATTCAGTTATGGTTATAAACATTACACTTTCAACACAAGAATTGTTAGTCTTTTCTCACTCTATGTCTTAGCACCCATCTGTCGCCATTCACCACTATTGCATGCAGATTTCATGTAGTGAAGGATGAAATGAGGATGAGGACAATGAAGATGGCTTCGATGATGTGACAGTTTTCATATTGGAATCAACAATCTTAGAGTACAGACACTACTGGAGACGTCATCTCTACAAGTGTTGTGTTTACGTGTTATTTCTTGAAATATTTCTTTGATTTTATTCCATTTTCACGAGTCCAATTTTTTGTTGCCTTCCCGGAAAATAATTCATTTGCCAACAACATTCATTACGTCAAGAGCTGTTACAAGACTCAAAGTTTTCCACGCTGCATCGTCATCATAGCTAGTGCGGTAGATATTGAAATCAACATTTTTTTTATCCTAGTCAACTTTGTAGCTAGTCAATTTGACAAGGGAAACCTGAAAAAATATGCCCAAAAAGGTTGATTTTAGTGAAAATATGTTCTAAAAGATAACATTTAAAAAATATGCTCCGAAAATATTTCACTACGAATTCGCTCCAAAATGTTAACATAATTATTCATTTAACCTCGTCCCCTTTCATATCCGATTTTATCAACATCTAAACCCTTACATTTAATTGAGATATGGTTTTAAACATTACCCTTTCAACACAAGAATTGTTAGTCTTTTCTCATTCTATTTCTTAGCACCCATTTGTCGTCATTCACCGCTATTGCATGCATATTTCGTGTAGTAAAGAATGAAATGAGGATGAGGACAATAAAGATGGCTTTGATGAACTGAAGCAGGGATTTGACAGTTTTCATAATGGAATCAACAATAATAGAGTACAGACAGTACTGGAGATGTCATCTCTACAAGTGTTGTATTTACGTGTCATTTCCAAAAATATTTCTTTGATTTTCTTCCATTTTTACGTGTCCAATTTTTTTGTTGCCTTCAGGAAAATAATTCATCTGCCAACAACATTCATTACGTCAAGAGCTGTTACAAACTCAAAGTTTTCCACTATGAATCGTCATCGTAGCTAGCTAATGTGTTAGATATTGAAATCAACATTTTTGCACCTAATCAACATTGTAGCTAGTGAATTTGACAAGGGAAACTTGAAAAAGTATGCCCAAAAAGATTAATTTTAGTGAAAATATACTCCAAAAGTATTTCGCTGCGAATTTGCTATGGAATAACCACGAAATCGTTACGGATTCTCAACGAAATGTTTTTTAAGCATAATTTTTCTAATGTTATCTGTTGAAGTATATTTTGATTAGCATTAACCTTTTCAAGCATATTTTTTCCCTTTGACAATGGAATCAATATTTTCATCGTGATTTCACTGTTGTTTGCAGAATTCACCATATAAAATAAAATCATAGTCAGTCCGGTAAGTAACGGCGGTGAATAATAGAGTTCCGTATCGAAATTCTTCGAACAAAGAGTAAATTTGTTTGTTGTCCCATCAGTGAACATTCATGAATTCAGCCATGATGACGAAAGATTGTCAGTATGGGTAATGGGTGTTATAAAAAGATCAATTAACATTATTCTTTAAAGAAAGTGTGATTTTTGAAATCCACAATAATCTAAGGGCACTCCCAGCAGATGCATCAAATTTTATCCCTAAAATAATATAAAATAATACATATCTCTATTTTACAACATCTCAATTCAAAAACCTCTACAATAGCATCACTATCATTATCCCTATAACATTTCAAATAATATTAAATAATACATATTCTATCTCACGACCCTATTTATACATATTAAATATTTATTATTTCACTCCAGCAACATCCCTATCCCTATCCCTATAATTTTTAACAATTAAATATGTTTAGGACAGTGAATAGTGCATCCCCACAAGTAGAGATGCACTGTTCATATCCCTAAAAATAAATAGGGATAGGGATTCTGCTGTAGGAGCTATTTGAGACAAAACTCTATTTTTTATCTTCATTTTAGGGATAGGGTTTCTGCTGGGAGTGCCCTAAGCTCCCAGAGTCCCTGACTTTACTAACCAGAGCAGGCCTTGTGTTAAGGCAACCCAGACCCATGCTTTAAATACCTTCATCTTATGGGCGGGATGATTACACTTTTAATCTACCGTGTTTCTTCATTTTTTCAAAACTAGTATCTATCTTTAATTTTTGCAATAAACAATTATATGTATTTATTGTTGTTTCGATAAACACCCTATGTCTTGTTTTTGTTACGGTAAATACCCATATGTATGTGTTTTCGTTGTAATTATAGGGCAACTAAAGGAGTGTTTACTGCAACAAAAAACACATACATTTAGGTGTTTATCGCAACAAATAAAAATAAATAGGAACGCTTATGGTAACAATGAAAAATGTAACTAGTTATGAGAAAATAAAGGAACATAACGACTAAAAGTGTAATTATCTCTTTCACGGGCAATGATTTTTTTTTTTTTTTTGGTTGATGTTTTGTATTAAAAATAAGTTTATTACAGGCCCAATTTATCTCATGATCCATCAACCATGTCCAGAAGCAGTAGCCCGATGAAGTCAACATAACAGAAATAAAAAAAACAAAAAAAATTGATTAACATTAATAAAAAATATTTACTTATTCATTTTTTTTTTTTTTTAGGAGAAAAACCATATCCGCCGAACAAGCTAAAATTACATTCGAAGGGGGAGACGATCCCCAAGAAACACTTCCTACTAACTCCAACCATATTTTAGCCAACAGATGTGCCGGAAAATTTCCGTTGTGCTTAACAAAGGAAAAACTGAAATAAGAGTAACAACCTAAAAAGTTATGACAATCTTCGACAATATTTCTCAAGTCCGATAAATCTTGCATCTCTGCATTCATCTTCTGACACACAGTAAGACAGTCTGTTTCAAAGATCACTTTGAAGAAGCCCCATTGAATCGACAGAAAAATCGCATGATACACCACTAAAACTTCTCCTACTCCAACATCATAGCGTCCTTCCAACCATCTTGAGAAGGATTTGAGAGGAAATATTTACTTATTCCTAAATTTTGTTTCTCCCTGTAGTATATCGTAAGAAGAAACTTTTTTTTTTTTTTTTTTTTTTTTTTCAGTTTACTATAATATGTGGCTAATTAGGTGCAATCCGTTGTTTATTTTCTTTGTTCATTGCTTACTATATATAATTAATTCAATAAATGAATATGTAACGTATATTTGTACTTTGTGTGTTAACTGTTATGTGTAGTAAGATTAGAAGATTTGCCTATGTACATAAACTAACATAATGCACTATTCAAAATGACCTTAGTTGTAAGATAGTGAACAATTGATTCCATAGAAGAAGAAAAAAAAGTCAACAATTGCATTTTTAAGACTTTAGCTTTAACTTTAATTTCCAATAAATTGGTAACATGAAAACAGGAGATCCTCTTTCCCCTCGTTCAGAGAGTAATTTCATTTTCTAAGCTTTAGTTGTGAAAACCACAAAATACATTGACACCACACAACTGTACGTTGTTACACACGCAAGCCTGAAATATATTTTTAATCTGGTGGGTAAAAAAGAAATATATACCAATGTTTTGGATAACCTATATCTTTTTTTTTTTTTTTTTTTTTTTTTGAACTTCATTATTATTGTTTTTTCAGGTGAACTTCAATATTATATTTTTAAGTGTTGAAATGAATTAAACTATTGAAAAAAGAAAAAATCAAAACCACCGACAAAATAATAAATGAATTGTTGAAATGAAGAGTTAAATAAAAAAAAATTGTTATCAACGCCATCCTGTAGGATTCGCGACTATTTACACTATAAAATTAAACTTATAGTGGGAACATTTGAAAAATAAAATCCATATCTTTCGAATGCAGAAAAATATTAAAACACCTTTGAAATAAAAGTGAAAATAAAATGTTAAAAAAAAGTTTATGTCTTCATCAAACACCAAAGTCTTTATAAGCACATATTGTATTTGAGTGATTAATTGGTCTCTCGTAGTTGATCTTTCGCATAGTAACATTATGTACGGATGCATGATTCGGATAATCTTATCATTACTGAGTGTGGTTATACTAAAAGATAATTGTATTTAACCGAAGCATAATATTTTTCAAAGCAGTATTTATTGTCATTTTTTCCTCATTGTCCTTCTTTATTACTATGTAATAGGTTGATGATTTAATTAATTGTATCTAGAGGTTTTTTCATAGTTACCGTCAAAACATTAAATCATTTGATTAATTTGTAACCCACCGTTCTAAAATATGTGTCGTTATAGCTTTTTCTTTTTTTGAAAATAAGCGTCGTTATAGCTAGATATTATGTTCTAAAATAACTTTTATTATATGATTTCAAGAAAGATTTGTCTATATTAAAAATTCCCTCGTTTACTATTTTTAAGAGCACTTGCAGTAGATACCGTAAATCTTGTAAAAACTGTATTGAAGAGATTTCAACATTCAGATTTAGAAAAAATAGCAGTGCAGCAGATACTCTATATTTTTCTGTAGACTACAGATTCTGTAAAATTTCCTTTACATCTACCGAATTTATCCAGATTCTGTAAATTTTTCTTTATATCTAACTCATTATGTAAAATAGAGAATCTGCTGTATTTCATTTTAGATAAAGATTCTGTAAACTAAAAAAAAATATATGTATTTAAAACTGTAAAATAGAATATTCTTTTAGAGAATCTGATACAAGTGCTCTAAGAAGAAAAAGATGATAAAATAGAAAATAGAGTTGTTACAATAGGGTGGAAGAAAATAACCATGAAACTTTAAATGAGGATAGTTATGTCATTTTGTAGATTTTTCAAATATGTATAAATTGTTAATATAACACTTATTTTATGATGGAAAAAAAAAATGTGATTTTCTCAGCTACCTCAATTAAATAGGAACAATAGTCCTACATTTCTGAAAGCAAAAGGATATATAGGACAAGAAAATAGCACCAAACTTGCTCAATTTATTGTTTTTTTTTCCCCCCTTTTTTCTGTTTTAGAGGGTACTTGCTCAAAATATCAATAAAGTAATGTTACTACTTTTTTATATATTAAAATAAAGCTAAACTTACGTGTAATTTGTGCATTTTATTGTCTTCTTTTCCTTGTCTTCATCTTTTTGTTCAGGACATATTAATCATTATGCAATAACGATAGCAAAAGTTGCAGGGGGAGTGGTTGAAAAGTTGAAAAAGCTGTATGCCTTTGCTTTTAGCTTAACCCAAAAACCCAATTAGTGTTTGACTTAATTTGAATTACTAAGATTCCTCATCACCCACATACAAAAACAAATTAAGTAGGAAACAAAGCCTTAATTAGCTGTCTTGCTTTTTACTAATAATATACATACACAAACAGACACATTTACCTCCTTGAATTTCAACTCATTTCCTAGTTTTATAAAGATACCTGGTGTAGGACAAACGAAGGTTGGTCGGAGTGGAAGGGACTCCGGTTGCTTAAGCAAGAGGTCTCGGGTTCGAACCCTTATAGATGCAGCAAGCCTTGTTGGAGAGATCCCCACCTTTGGTGCCCGACAACTCGAGAAGATTACCTCAGATAATTATTCAATAATACTTTAAAAAAAAAAAAAAAAAAAGAAAAAGAAAAAGAAAAAAAAAGATACTTGGTGTAGGGCTAGTTATATATTGTAACATATCGTTACGATTTATGGACCGTCAGTTTATTGCTCAAAACCGACTAAACATACGGTTTAATATGTTCACATGAATCAATGACAGATTACTGGTTTAATACGTTTCAGTGAAGATTCATTTTACGCACGGACGGAGCTTGAGATTTAAATTTGGATATGCTAATGAATAATATTAGGATAATTGGGTGAAACATGATTAAAATGTCTTGTGGGTTAGTATTTTGGTATAAGTTTTTACCTTCAGGGTGGGTTTAAGCCCCCCGACCTTTTTTCTTCCCTCCATCCTCAATTTCACAGTTCAAATCACGACTCAAGTCTCCCTTCAAAAAAAAAATCACGACTCAAGTCACGGTCCCAAACTTGTATAGTTTGTTTTAACATATTAATTTTTCCAATACCTGAGCATAATAACAAGAATTATATCTTCTTCTTTTTTATAGAGCAAAGTACTCCTGGTGACCAATGTGGAATGAGTGAAGTTGGTCACACCTTTAACCCTCTTTTTCTACATGCATTCATCTCTTATTTTGAGCATTAGTTCTTCATTTATCCAATATTGGGATCGAGTGATCATTTAAAGGTTTATCTATGTGTTACGTGGAATTAAATGATATCATTAGTTCTCATTATACATCCAAATTTAGTCACAAAGTGGACTGTTCATCATGGCTTAACGAACTCATTTCAATATTTAAAGTCATTGTAATTTCAACGGTATAATCGGGGTCTGACCTACTAAGATCGGGCCCTAAGCGGTTTGACGGTCTAGGGCCTACATGTTGGAGGATTCCCTCAATTACTTATCAAGTTATGCAGTTTTAAGAAATATACCGTACCCCGGCCCGTAGGCAAAAAAAATTATTTGGTTTGGTTGTTAATTTTCTAAAAATATTATGTTAGTTAAACCTACTTTAAATTAATATAACTCAAACCAAATTCAAATATAATAATTCAGAATTCTAGAATACTTCAAATAATGATAGCACGGTACAATACTACAATATAACAGAACAAATATCAACCAAAAAGTTTATATGCATTGAATATTTTTTCCAATATACGAAAGCTTGCAAAAGGAAATATTTCATTATATGAATATTAATTGTACATGTAAATATTTTATGTTTTTGGATTATATTAATACTGAATATGTACATATATAATACATTCATGCATACATAATTTTGTAATGCATATGTTTCTAATAAATAAAATGCTGCACGGACCCATAAATATAAGAAGAGAAAAAGAATCATCTTGATATTAAACCATATCGAGCCCAGGATCTTCTTAGAAATGGGAAGATCTAGGATAGACGAAAAGTTACGAGGTTGAAGAGTTTATTATATCCAGATTTAAGAGGGATGAAGTTATCAAACATTTTCATATTTTCAATTTCAGATATTTGTTATATTCATATTTCCGACTTAAAATTTTAGATTTATGAAACAACTCCTTTTACTTAGAGCAACTATAAGTCTATAATGGCTCAAAAATTAATTACAGTAATAGTTTTA
This sequence comes from Gentiana macrophylla, assembly GCA_026214975.1. Classification (NCBI taxonomy): domain Eukaryota; kingdom Viridiplantae; phylum Streptophyta; class Magnoliopsida; order Gentianales; family Gentianaceae; genus Gentiana; species Gentiana macrophylla. The sequence continues at coordinate 111,424,994 of CM047807.1, forward strand.
AAATAAACTTATGAACATCTATCTATAGATGTCTATCTAGATTCTAGACTCCCATCTAATTTTAAACAATTATATTTGATTGGTTTAGAATTTGTTTTATCATATAAAATTTTATTTTTACAATTTAAATACTACCAAGAGATCAACAATGTTTAAAAGTTTGTTTTTGATTATAATTCAAACGTGATTATCAGTTTGATTGTACTAGAGCTATTACAGCACTTAACTTGAATTAATCTGATCATCCCATCTATTTTGAGCGCTCCACGATATAATAGACTACATCAACTTATATGGCTATTATTATTGCTCTTAATATTGAATTCATACAAAACTTTATCAAACTTTATATGGTTGTAGTACCAAAAATTAGATATTGAAAACCATAGATATAAATGGATCACATCATGATTGAAATATACAAACATTTTAAAAAGTAAACATCGAAGAAAAATAATATGTTATGAAAAAATGTCGTGTTTAAACAAACTAACATATAAAAAAATGATTTTATTCATAAAAAACATAGAATAAATTTAATTCGTGCAATAATGGGAAAAAAAGTCTAATCTATCATAAATGTGTACGACAATTAATTTGGATATTATAATATGTAAGAGCTGCAGGGAAACATAAAATCCTAAAAACGATGGTTTGAATGGAAAAACAATCCGACAAACATGTACATGTACAATGAAAGATAATTGTAGAAATGTGTTCAATGTCAATGAAAAATAGTATTGATTGATGGATATCTGGTGAAACTGAACAACGATCATCCCATTACATTTTAGGTAACACCTGGAAAAAAAAATACAAATTTGTGAACATGTGAAAGAGAAATGAACATAGATAATTGAAAATGTAAAAAGCACATCATAGTCATACCGTTACAAGATATGTGTTACATGATGATGCATCAAGCAAGTCTGAAGTGTACATATGAGCAAGTGCAAATATGATATGAGAATGAATCAATAGGTACTTATAATTTGTATTCTTAGTAAACTATTAGGTAATTTTTTTAATTAATTCTTTAAATTATGCGGTTTTATTTAGTTTAGCTTTTTATTGTTTAATTAGTTAAGTTTATTTAGTAAATAATTATGTAAGTTCGGTTATTAGTAAATAAACAGACTATACCCGATAAGCGGATTTTCTACGGTCCGGTCGATCAAGTAAAAACTCGAAACCTTAGCAAAATCTACTTTCTAACCGGCAGTGGACCGGGTCGATTGCAGGATAGTGCTTGAGGAGTCCGAGGTCGAACCCACAGAGATTGGTTTTGAATACCACAGTTGACTTAGTGCTCAGTTCAGGTCAAACAGATAGATATGAAGTTATACTATCAGGTAAAAGAAGGATTACACTACTCGGAATTCTAACAATTAAAAGAGGTATGGCGAACTACGCTTTAATGGATTACTTTACCCTCGTAAAGATTGCCGGGAATGTGCCTTACTCTACCCCCGCCTAACGATAACTCATGTAACAAACCCCGTATTGAATTGGACTTGATGACTAGGGCGTCAATCTAGTACGGGTAGGTGTCAAGCTACCTTTCAAGCTCAAAACTTCTACGGTCTCGAAACCCCGTTCCCACACGTCGCCGCAACATACATTTATAAGCTAAGTGTGTGCAATGGTGAACTAGGTGATCAATCTAGCTCAAAAACGATTCAAACAAGTTTCGAGATATGGATTATTAATTAGAACGTTTATTTACGCACTACACTACATCCCGGCTCATCAATCTAACGGCGTTTCACCCGCCTTCACATAATTCAACCATACATGGAATCTAGCTACTCATAATCAAATCTAAGCAATAAAAACGGAAGAAAAATATCACAACAACAATAGAATAACAAAAGAACATACTTACTTTATTCAACTTGGAGAAGGTACCAAATGTGCTTACAAAAGATCGAATTTTTGTCAAGTGAAAAGTTACGGATCGAAGCTAAAAGTTAGTAGATCAAAGAGAGGATTGAAAGAGGATTCTAATGATATATGACACTTGATCTAACTCTAAAAGATGAAGAAAATCGCCCACAATCTCCAAAACTATCTAATATTATCGCCCCCTCTTTCTACTTTTCTTTGTGAGAAAATGAGTTGCCTTATATAGAAAAACCTCTGTCCGTCCGGATGCCATCAGTGTCCGGCCGGACTGTTCTTGATTCTCCAGGTGTCCGGACGGATACATAGATGTCCGTCCGGATGACTTGCTTTTGTCCGTCCGGATACTTCCTCTGTCCGTCCGGATGATTCTCTGTCCGTCCGGACGGGTTCTTCATCAAATAATCTTCCAAAAACCAGTGAGTTAGCCGTCCGGACACAACAACTTGTCCGTCCGGACGGTCATTTTGCAGCCCAAATCTTCACTTTTTCACCTCCAACCTCCGTGTTTCGCCTCGGACACGTCCAAACTCATACTTCTCGTCTTTCAGGCTCTCGAGACACCCTAGTCCTGCATCCATATGAAAACAACACGAAAACGCATAACCCCGCAAACTACGGGTGCTCGGGGAAAACGAGTATAAAATGCTAAAATAAGGTCGAGTTTACGGAAAACCGACAGTCACTCGCCGTGCAATAAATCCTCATTTAATACTCAAGATAGGGTCTAAACTCACCCGAAACATGCCAGAAATGCGATAATCGTGTGCTGAACTGTACAGAAATGTACTGTAAAGTTGGCTCCTATCAATACCCTTTCCTTTTCCATGCAGTTTCTCCTTCTGAGAAAGAAACCGATGGGGTTTCTCTTATTCTCTATCTCATGAAATAGCTTCTTCACAATGAATATAGCAAAAGAAATAGGACCCATTGATGTTCGACTATCCCGTTCATTAAATAAAGTATTTTGTTTAATTAATTATTTATGTTTTTATAACCAAATGAAAGATGGGCCGAGTATATGGAAGACCAAGCCCAAACAATAAGCTGTCGGCCCAGTTGTATTAATTATCCATATACCCTACTCCTGACCCGACCCGTTGACTATATAAACCCTAAAACCTAAAAAACCGAAATCCTACTCCCATTTGTAGCAACTACCCTAAAACCTCTCCTCTCCATGGCGGTTTCCACTCTCCCGATTTTAATGGCCATCCGGCCGCTTCTGATGAAATCCGGTAATTTTTTCCGAGGATACGGAGTTGGTTGTTCTATCTTCTATCTTAATCCCGTATTTCTCTTTATCTTCTGTCAACTGTGTTGAAAACCAGCCGATTTAAACGGTTGATTAATTGCCCTCCAATTTCCATGGCCATCCGGCCGATTAAGATGAAGAACCTATATTGTTCTATGCTCTATCTCTCACCGAAAAAGCCTTATGATATCTGAAATCTCTGCAACTTGGTGTTATTGGCTCTCTGGTGCTACTGAATAAATCTATTGCTAGGATTGAAGCCTTCGATGCTTGGATGGCAGAGATCTTGAAGAAATCTTGGAGCTTTAATGGTGAAAACGGCTTTTCTAAGGCCTATGATGAATTATCTGAGGCCTGGTCTATCAACATCAACCATAATGAACCCGAGAATCTACTATTTCGGGGAATTGTCCTTCAGTTCTGTGTATTTAAAAGTGCTTGGTAAATGAAACAAAATATGCTAAATCCAAGTTTGGTATGTGTGATAAATTGACTATCTCGCCCTGCATGCTCTCTTTGAAACCGTGTTAAAGGCTTAATCTTCATAAGTCAAATGTTAATCTTTGAGTACATGCTCTCTAAATTGTTTACATCTGAAATTAGTGTGTTATATATATACAAAATCATATATATATATATATTGTGTTAATCCTACCTCAATGGAAATGATGATTCTTGTTGAAATCGTATTTCGCATGCCTTAATATATGTTACTGACTGTCAAATTGATTACCCGAAAAATCATTGTTTGGTTTATAGGTCTAATCTTTGTTTATCTTTATTTTATGCTTAAATGGTTTTTAGATCTATAAGTCGATAAGTTGTTCTTGACTTGAATGATTTGTGTCTTAATCGATATATGCATGTCTACATCTATATATTAAAATCTGTTTAAGCTCTTTAACCTCGTTTTTAGAGCCGAAATACTGAACATCTTTTGCTTAGGATCTGATATTTGCCTTAATGTATCTACTTGAAATTTTGTAATTTGAAAAATAAAGATAAATATTGAGTCATACAAATAATTAACATTAGTCATAGAAATAATTGAAATTTTGTAATTTGAAAAATAAAGATAAATATTGAGTCATACAAAGAATTAACATTTGATTTTTAAGGGAACTGTTACATTATGAGATATGTATTCTGTTTGTGATAATAATTTTCTATGTTTATTAGTTGTAATGAAAAGTTATTGATAAAACAATGATTATGAAATATATTAATGAAATCGTAACTGGAATGACACAATTAATGTGCAAATTAGAATGATTTAATGTGTACTGGATAGAGAGATTGATACTTGTAGTCAGGAAAGCCTGCACTATTTCCTGCAATTGAATGAGATGTTAAAAAATAGTAATATGATGTGTGTGGTGATCACCGGTAATTAGTTAGTATAAACGATGAATACGTTTGTCACAATTGTGAATTTAACTTACTATGATGGTAGTTTTGCAGGAGGGAATGTGTCCAAGTCGAATTTGCAGTCGAATTTGATGTTGGGTTGCTGCGGGTGGCTGAATGAGATGAGCAAGAAAAATACCGTGAGGTGTGAAAGAATGGTGAAGATGAGAAGAGATGGGGAGTAATAAGTTGAGGGGGGGGTAGGGGTTTATTTTGAAATAGTAGTTGTTATTTTGAAATCAGTTTTGTTGGGATAATGAGAGTATATTTTCGTGGGGGATAATGGGTGGTTTTTTGTAAGAGGTTGATAGGGTAATTGGAGTATATGTGGATTTGGAGGTTGATGGCAGTTGTATTAATTATTGTATATGTGGATATGGAGGTTGATGGGGTAATGGGAGTATTTTGTTTCATTTATTCGGTAGATAATGTGAGTGATTGTAGGGGGTGGGTTTTTTTTTTTTAAATGTATATTATTATTATTTTTAAGGTCGTGGGTTTTTTTTTAATTTATTTATTTTTTAAGGTTGTGGGTTGTTAAAAGGCATGAAAACCGGGTATGGGTCGGGTCAATTGGCCTATTGTTGGTCAATTGACGGTTTTTCACTATAAAATATTAATATAGATATACTCCTTTTGTTTTTTACGTTTCGAGAACCGAAGAATTCGCTTCAAGAGAATATTACGTTTCAAGTTATAAGAAATAGTAATTGATGTTGCGCACTCGAATAACGACTATGTAGATGTTGATTATGCAAATGAATGTATTCAGACGGTAACCTTTTCAGAAAAGTTGTCATAAATGCTTTGATTTTCCCGAATAATGGGGGAGGGGTGAAACATTCCCGTTGTCAATGACGATCGCTAAATATACATTTATTAATAAAAAGTTAATTAATGGGCTCACCTCAGCATTTATCGGGTGCAGGGGACACCTCAGCATTTGGCGGATTTTTGGGCTCGCCCGCCACGGGGGTAGTAAAGTGTAATATTGATGCGGCGGTGAGGGAGGATCGAACAGGTATTGGGCTTGTTTTTCGAGATCCTGCGGGGGCATTCTTGCACGCCGTGGGCTATCCCTTTGACGGGGGAAGTCGGCTGGAGTATATGGAGCTTAGAGGCATTTACTTGGCGCTGGTAGAGGTGCATCGACTGCATTTGCGGCGGGTGGAAGTGGAAAGTGACTGTCTGGCTTGTGTGCAACGACTTCGACAGCCTGTGGAGGACATTATTGTTCAGGGCTGTCTTCTGAGGTATTGCTTAGCTCTACTCCCTAGTTTTGACTTCATTTCTTTCTTGTTTGTTCGCCGTACTGGCAATGTACCTGCGCACCTTCTTGCGCGTCATTCTTTGTCTTTACTCGAAGTGACTTCTTGAGGCAGTTTGCCCCCTGGAGATGTATTAGCCGCGTGTTTTACGGACGTTAATTAATAAAATCCTTTATTTCTCAAAAAAAAAATTTATTAAATTTTTTTTTAAGGAAAAACGCAATTTTACTAAGCCATATCGGCGAAGCAAGCATTTACAATTTCTGTTAGGGGGGAGGTGCCCCAAACAATTAAGCCCCTCGCAGACAGACCTGCTTGAGCTAATAAATGGGCCGGCATATTGCCATTGCGCTTAATGAATAAAAAAGAACAAGACTGGAAGGCATTTGCTATACTTAGGCAGTCCGCAACAAGACAACCGAGGGAAGATAGGTCATTGAAAGGGGCTTCCAAACGTGTTATGCAGGAGAGGGAGTCCATTTCAATGATCACACACCTAGCTCCAAGGGTTGCTGCAGTGAAGAGACCTTGCTGGATGGCCATGAGCTCAAGAGTTTCAACGTCGAGGTTTCCCAAGATATGTTGCGAAAGGGCATTCTAAATTTGGCCTTCGGCATCACGAGCAATGACTCCAATGGTGGAGGATTCACCGGAGCAGGCTGCATCTGTGTTCAACTTGAGGGCACCGGCCGATGGGGGGTCCAAGTAGAAGGCCAATTCTTTGGCACTTGTGATCCAAGCGGGTATTTTCCAGCAATAATATATTCTTTAGCTTCCTCCTCCGCTGCAGAAATAAGCTGACTGACACTTGAGGATTTGTTGTCAAAAAGCCAGGCACAACGAGCTTTCCAGATATGCCATAAGATGGTGATGGCTGTCTCAACTTTTTCAGTGTTGCCCTCCTTTAAAAGGTAGTCAAGGAAACTGGCTAGATCCCAACTCACCGCAAAGGCTGAATCAACTAGGCTGTCGTTGACGGTCTTCCAAACAATTTCCGGCAACGAGCAATACAAGAATAGGTGCTTTAGATCCTCATTGTGGTGTCCGCAAAGTGCACAATGCCCATCATACACACAGAGAATTTTGTGTTGGGATTAAAATGTAATTACAAGATATTAAATAATAAGGATTAAATAAGTATGCTACTATAATAATTCTAGTGAAAAATAATTCTAGAAATTTTTTTTTATTGAAGGGTATTCTAGAATATTCTTGGTCACCAAGAAAAATAAATTTACTAGAAAATAACTTCTCCAAATTACATTATAAAAAAATTAAGGCATACATATCCCTTTGATAAATAAAATTATAATTCTATATTGTTGAAGATTCTTCTTCCCGCACTATGATCTCTTCAAGACAAGTTTTTCCCGGAACCGTGAAATAAGGCGGGATTTTTTTTTTTTGGTCAGACAAGACTTCCAATGGCCCATGTGTTGAGTAAAAATAACGACCAAGCCCTATAATGATGCGTCACATGTTTTTATAACTTCGGCCCAAGAAAATAAAAACCAATTCTAAGTTTTGATACTATCGATCATTTTGTATTATTATGGCTATATTGTACTCTTATAAATTTTGGTGGGTGTGGCGGTGTCTTTGTTGCATGGAAATAAAAAACTTAGAAATGGTTTTTTTTTCTTCCTTTGTGCGCCGGCCAGGCTGAGGAGTGTGAGGAGGTTTGACAAGAAATATAGGACGTGTTTGGTAGGGAGAAAAAAGACGAGAAAAGATTTTCTCAACTTACTACATTTTCTCAAAATGTATTTCTTTTCTCTATTTTTAATTCTCAGCCTTTCCTGGAGAAAAGTAAATGGAGAACAGAGAAGTCCTCGTTCCTCCACATACTTGAGAATCAATTCTTTTCTCATGTATATTCTGAATACTTCTATTTTCACAGTTTTTCTCTATACCAAACATACCCATAAATAACTTTGGTGAAAAAACCGTGGGGTGGGAGGGGGGAGGGGTTCTTGTTGTTCCAAAAGAAAACATAAAATTTTCTGGTGAAAAAAAAATAGGGGAAATTCATTTAATACACTATATTCTGAAAATAAATCGTTTCTACGCCTGATTTTTTTTAATATAAGGTCTATCCCCGCCCAAAAAGAGGACGGCACCGCTCAGCAATAGACGATACTGCTCATTTTCAGCGCTCCCCACCGCCCATCTTATTGGCAGTGCCATCTTTTTAATGGGCGGTGGGGAGCGCGGAAAATGGACGGTACTATCCTTCTCTGTGTGGTACCGTCCTCTTATTGGGCGTGGATTTTCAGGAAAGGGCGGACGTGTCGTTTTGCGAAAACGAAATATTATATTTTTTTACTCCTTTTATGGAGTTAAGTATTTTTTTTAATATATATATACATTTAAGTCGAAATATATGTATATATTTTGGAAGAGAAAATCTGATTTTTATTTATTAAGGAATAATTAAAGAAAAGAAATAATAGGTTATTTTGAGAATGGTTATTTAAGGAAAATAATCAGCTCATTAGTCACACAACCTATCAGCCGAAAATCAGACTTAAACGAACTCTGAGATACGCTTTGGAGCAATAGAGAAAGGGCTAGGAGATTTCGTCCAATTTCTAAGCCGTTTCTCATCCTTTTTCTGATTCGAGTAGAGCGTTGGAATCGTCGTGAAGAGGGCGTCGTTTCAGTACTAAAAGTTGGGAGCTTTGTCAAGGAATGTAATTTCGACCTAGATATGTTTTTGGATGAGTTTTAGAGATTAAAACTCTTAACTTTCGTAGTTTTGCTATAATCGAAGCATGTGATCGAATCTAACCTATTTTGGAATTGATCACATAGGGTTTCTGTGAGAAAGAGGGTCGTTTTGCTGTTGTTTCTGGGAGTTTGGAGATTGGATTGCTTGCTATCAAGTAAGAGGATCTTCCTACAAATTAATTACGGTTTATTAGGGTTTGTGTTATGGTTTGATGTGATTTTATGCTAGAAATCATACCTTCATGTTGCTTAAGGGTCAAGAGCTGTTATGGTTTATAAAAGTGATGTTTTTTGCTATTTTTCTGAGTTTTATGATGTTGAACATGTTTGGGAACGATTATGGATCGTTTAAGGGTAGAAAAACTTAGTTTTGGGTGTTATAGCGCTTAGTACGAACAAGATGAAGCAGTCTTGGGCGCGATCAGGCGAGCAAAAGTCCATTTTTACATTCACAGGCTTGGTGCAGACGCTTTTGAAGCCGATCTTGGGACGACCGCTCAAGAAGAGTTTCGATAAGCTTCAGTCGCTTAGTGCGGAAATTGATCGACCTATTTTTGATAATTAAATTGCTTTAAGCCATGAATCTAGTCTTGAATGTTGTTCTTTGATCTTATAACATTAATTAAATATAAACAAGCCTTGATTGAGTTTCTGATGCTTTTAGTTCCGGCACTGAATGTACTCTTCAAGGGAGTTGAAGTTCGGGACCGTCGGAAGGTCATGATAGGCTTGTGCTTTGGTGAGCTAGAGTTCATCAATGTATGTGTATTTGATAGGATGTGGTGTCTAGCTGTCTAAGTGAGGGAGTAGAGTCGTTAAGGTGAGATTTGCTTTGAAAACCCTTAGGTGGCTAGTTAACGACAAATTATAAGTACATACTTGAATAGTAAGAAGATTAAATGTCATGTCACTCTTGGATAGGCACATGTGAACATTGGCTATGTGACTCGTCCGGACAAGTGGATAACTCTGTGACCTACTAGCGGCCAAATGACATGGGAACTTCACCAGACGTGTATGCATACCGGGGAATCCCGGGACCAATAGTGCATAATATTGTTGGTTGGCAACATCTCGTGGTGGACACACCTCGCGTAGTGCCCTTGAGTGCTGACGTAACCAAGATAAGTTGAGGTAGAAACGTATAGTCATGACATGTTGATGGAAATGGAGTGAACCATAGATTGAGTCGGTCTTATAAAGATAATCTTATAATTATAAATCATATTTAATTTGTAGCATCTACCTCTTATTGAGTACTTTGTACTTACTTCAAATGCATTGTTTTTCTATGTGTTTGGGGGAGAGAAGATGAACAGGTAGATCCGGAGTTCGAGGAAGACTTTGATGACGACGTTTGAGGACGCCGACGTTGAAGCTTTATTTTTCCTTTTTTTTAATGATACATTAGATCTTGTACTCTCTTTAGTACTTTCTTTTGGAGGATTTCGTACGTTGTTACTTTTCGTTTGGTTTTCTTCCAATGTAATAAAGTTACATTTTCTATCTTTAGAATCTTGAGTTTCTATTCTTGTTTGATGAATAAAATATATACCCTAGTCTTTTGCTTCCGTTTTGCTTTACTCGATACGACGTAGTACAGACTTATGTATAATATGGAATTTATTTTATATTTTACGTGTCGAACGTTTCTTTTCTGGATAAGGAATCGGCGTCCGAGAACGGGGCGTTACAGTTGGTATCAGAGCCAGGCGTCTTTTAGGCTTCCTTTCTTTTAAGATAAGACTTCTTTAGATCTCTTAGTAACGTTCTGGTTTTCTTTGATCATCAGGATGGTGACCACAAGAACTGGAGCTCATGGCGAAGAGACCTCTGGAGCCAAAGAAGATAGTCCGACACCTGTTGTAGGAGGTGGTTTCGTGTGGCAGAATCCATCCCCTCACCCAACCTACACTCCAAGGCCTCAGGAAAGCCCGTCACCACCACCTCTTCAGAATCCTACCCCACGACCTCAGCGGAGCTCAACACCACAACCTCAGTTTCAGCAGGAACCAAGGTATACCTACATCTATAGTGAACCTGGGGAAGCGCCCATACGCGTCACTATGATAAGAGATATTCCACCAGTCTATGTACCTCCAATGACCAACATCTACCCTCCACCACCACCAGTGAGCCACCTTTCTCCACCAGTGTTCCATCATCAGCAACAACATACCTTCTACCCTCTACCAGTAGGTCTCACCCCTCGACATATTATACCACCTTCACCACGTTTTGATCACCCGCAAGGCATTGGCTACCCACCCTATGGTTTCTACCAACCCCATCACACCACAGCTCATCACCAAAGATACTACCCATATCAGACCGAACCTCAAGTGATCCATCCCCAACAGCCTCAACCACCACCATACCCTCAACAACAGCCTTACCAACCACAAGTACCTTTTGGAATCCCTTCAATTTACCAACCAGCCCCACCAGTTAGACCACCTATAAGCAAGCACAGCCGGTTGATTGGTACTCAAAGTTGAAGAGGAATCGGGTTCAAGATTTTCATGGAAATCTGGAACCGGTCAATGCTGAAGCATGGTTGAGAAGCTTTGAGAAAGCGTGCAGAAACATAAACGTCCCCGAGTCTGAGATGGCCTAGTTAGCAATTGGTTTTCTTTTAGGTGCAGCTGAAGTTTGGATCGATGCCATAGAGAGCAGTAATGGGAAATTGACTGACTGGAAAGGGTTCAAGGTCTTGTTTTACAATGAGTAGTTCCTAGCGACAGTGCTAGCAGCTAAGGCGAGCCTGTTCTTAAGTCTTAAGCATGGCATTCATATGACGGTATCTCAATATACAAACAAGTTCAATGATTTGGGAAGGTTCTACCCTGAGCTTATGATTATTGAAGAGAGGAAGATGGAACTGTATAAGGATGGGTTGTCCTACGAAATACAATCTGGCATGTTGGGTTTCACAACGAGAAACATGGCTGAACTGTTGAATAAAGCTTTGGAGGTTGAGACATTCAAGAAGAAGCCCACCGTTGTTATCGGAAATAAGAGAAGTTTTGGAACGAGTCAAGGCTATCACCGAGGAGCACCGCAGCAGAAATTGAAGAAGACATCAGCACCACCATCGTCAAGCGCACCACTGTGCCAGAAGTGCAAGAGGAACCACATCGGTGAATGCCGAGTGGGCACATATGGTTGCTTTACCTGTGGAAAACATGGACACATAGCAAATAATTGTCCATTAAAGGGGAACAAAGGAGCTCGGAACCAAGGAAATGGAAAAAGAGGTTCAAGTCGCCCAGTTCGAGTTTTCGCCGTAGATGCAGAGTATGCAGAACCGGACGATAATGTTATTTCAGGTACCTTTATTTGTTTGTTCTAATTTATTAAAATACTTTTATAGAATGTTAAATCATGTTGTATCTGTATTTAAATAAATGAATTCACTTCTAGGTACGATAATATTAGACAACTTAGCGGTTATGGCCTTGTTTGATACGGGGGCGTCTAACACGTTTGTGTCGTCTAAGACAACTAAGAAGTTGAATCTACCTTCAGAGACCTTAAGAAAACCTTGGAGATAACTATACCGTTAGGGAAGGTAACTAAGGTAACTAGGACGATACCTCAAGTGGATTTTCGAGTAGGATCATATCGATGCAAGAGTGACTTCATAGTTCTGGACTTTTCGGATTTCGATGTAATTCTTAGTATAGATTGGCTATCTGAGAACTATGTTCACCTGGATTGTACAGAAAAGAGAGTGACCTTTAAGGTACCCGGAAAATCATCTAAGACTTATCAAGTTAAGGTTTACAAGCCTAGTAAGCAGCGACATCCGATAATATCAGCAGTTAAGGCGATAAAAGCTTGTCAAATGGGTTGTGAGGGCTACTTGTTATACGCAGTGGCTGTGGAACAAGTGAAGCCTAAGTTAGAGGAAACCCCTGTAGTAAAAGAGTACCCAGAAGTGTTTCCAGAAGAGTTACCGGGAAACATGTCGGATAGAGAGATAGAGTTCGAGATCAAGTTGATACCAGGAGCGGCACCAGTTTCTAAGGCACCCTATAGGATGGAACCGGCTGAATTGAAAGAGTTGAAAGCTCAACTCAAGGATATGCTCGAGATAAACATAATTCAGCCTAGTACCACACCTTGGGAAGCCCATGTTTTGTTCGTTAAGAAGAAAGATGGTAGCATGAGAATGTGCATCGACTACAGAGCTTTGAATAACCTTACCATCAAGAATAAGTACCCCTTACCAAGGATTGATGATCTTTTTAATCAGTTGCAAGGCAAGAGAGTGTTTTATAAGATTGATCTTAGGTCAGGGTATCACCAGTTGAAGATCAAGGTAGCGGATATACCTAAGACGGCTTTTGATACAAGGTATAGACATTATGAGTTCTTAGTTATGCCCTTTGGACTCAGTAATGCTCCATCTGCATTTATGGATTTAATACAACGGGTTTTCATGCCATACTTGGATAAGTTTGTGATACTGTTCATAGATGACATCCTAGTTTACTCAAAGAACGAGAAAGAGCATGAAGAACACCTAAAGATAGTGTTGAATACCTTGAAGAAGAACTAGATGTATGCTAAGTTCTCAAAGTGCAACTTTTGGTTGAAGCAATTCAGTTTCTTGTGTCATGTCATTTCTGGAGATGGCATTCAAGTTGATACGGCGAAGATCAAAGCAGTTGAGAAATGGTCCAGACCGACTATAGTTTCAGAAGTGAGAAGTTTTCTCGGTTTGGCTGGCTGTTATAGGAAGTTTGTACAAGACTTCTCAAAGATAGCACCTCACTCACCCGACTCACACAAAAGAATGTGAAGTTTGAGTGGACTATACGAAGAGGCTTTCTAGACATTGAAAAAAAAAATTGACTACAGCCCCAGTTTTGGCAGTTCCGGAGATCTTTGATAACTACGATGTCTACACTGATGCTTCGGGACAAGGTTTAGGTTGTGTGTTGATGCAAGGAGGAAAATTGATTGCTTATGCGTCTAGACAGCTAAAGGTGCATGAAGAGAATTATCCAACACATGACTTGAAGTTGGCAGCGGTGGTGTTTCCCTTAAAGATTTGGAGGCACTACTTGTATGGAGTTAAGTCTAGGATCTTTACCGACCATAAGAGCTTATAGTATTTCTTCACCCAGGAGAATCTAAATATGAGAGAGAGGAGATGGCTAGAGTTCGTAAAGGATTACGACTTGGACGTTCAATACCATCCGGGTAAATCCAATGTGGTTGCAGATGCATTGAGCAGAAAACCAGTGTTTGCAGTTTCAAGCGTTGAAGATGTGTAGAAAGGTTAGATGGGATGAAAATCTGAGGTTTTGATCTGATTGAAGATCGACAGTTTGTGGCACCGTTGTTAGAAATATCCGAGTTGATGGATGATATTCGGGAAAAGCAAGATGAAGATCCAGTGTTGGTTGATTTGAAGCAGGTTGCAAGGGAAAACCTACAATGGGCTGTGTTTTAGATAAAAATGGGAACCTATGGTACCAGGATTGGTTGTGTGTGCCTAATGTTGGCGATCTAAGGCAAAGGGTTATTGAAAAAGCACAGAGGATTGCTTTTGCAGTTCATCCAGGAGCTACCAAAATGTACAGTGATTTGAAGGAAAAATTTTGGTGGCCTTCCATGAAAGTGGAAATAGCCAAGTATGTAGCAGAATGCGATACTTGCCAGAAATTTAAAGCAGAGCACAGAAGACCAGGAGGAATGCTTAAGCCTTTGGATATCCCCGAATGGAAAATGGGATAAGATCACGATGAATTTTATCACCGGTTTACCGAAGACAAAGAGTGGACATGATGCGATTTGGTGATTGTTGATAGATTGACCAAATCAGCTCATTTCTTGCCAACGAAAGTTGATATGTCCTTGAAGAAGAAGATGACACTATACTTGGATAACATAGTGAAGTTGCACGGAGTACCTATCTCGATAGTTTCGGATCATGACAGCCGGTTTGTCAGGTAATCCTGGAGAAGTTTGCAAAGGGCTTTAGGTACAAAGTTGGATTTGAGTACGGCCTTCCATCCTCAAACAGACGAACTGTCCGAATAGACCATCCAAACACTCGAAGATATGCTAAGAGCTTTTGTTTTGGAAGTAGTCAGATCATGGGATGACTACCTACCCGTTGCATAGTTTGCCTACAACAACAGTTGTCACGCAAGCATAGGTATGCCACCGTTTGAAGCTTTGTATGGGAGAAGATGTCGAACGCCACTGTTTTGGGATGAAGTCGGGGAAAGACAAGTCACCGGGCCGGAATTGGTTGAGCAAGCTAAAGAAAGGGTTCAGTTGGTTAAGAAGAATCTGAAGGCAGCACAAGATAGACAGAAAAGTTGGGCAAATGTTAGAAGAAGACCTTTTGAGTTCGATGTCGGTGAAAGAGTTTATCTACGAGCTTCACCAATGAAAGGAGTCAAACGTTTTGGACAAAGGAGAAATCTAAGCCCAAGGTATGTTGGACCGTTTGAGATTCTGGAAAGAGTTGGACCCTTGGCTTATAATCTTAAGTTACCGGAATCAATGTCGAAAGTTCATAATGTTTTCCACGTATCAATGTTGAAGAAGTGTTTGACAAAGACTGATGTTGAAGCTACGGTTGATCCAAAAGTTCTTCAGGATAATCTTTCTTATGATGAGAAACCGATCAAGATTCTAGACCGGAAAGAAATGATGATCAAGAGACAAATGATCCCTTTGGTTTTGGTGCAATAGAGCAATCATTCACCGAATGAAGCAACTTGGGAAGTTGAAGACGACATGATCAGCGAGTTCCCAGATTTTATGGACTTGCCAGGTATGTTCTAGTTTCGAGGACGAAACTCCTCTTAAGAGGGGATGAATGTAATATTCTGTTTTTCGGGAAATGACAGACGTGTCATTTTGCGAAAACGAAATATTATATTCTTTACTTCTTTTATGGAGTTAAGTATTTTTTAATATATATATATATATATAAGTCGAAATATATGTATATAATTTGGAAGAGAAAATCTGATTTTTATTTATTAAAGAATAATTAAGGAAAATAAATAATAGGTTATTATTTTGAGAATGGTTATTTAAGGAAAATAATCACCTCATTAGTCACATAACCTATCAGCCGAAAATCAGACTTAAACGAACTCTGAGAAACGCTTTGGAGCAATAGAGAAAGGGCTAGGAGATTTCTTCCAATTTCTAAGCCGTTTCTCAACCGTTTTTAGATTCGAGTAGAGCGTTGGAATCGTCGTGAATAGGGCGTCGTTTCAGTACTAAAAGTTGGGAGCTTTGTCAAGGTATGTAATTTCGACCTAGATGTGTTCTTGGATGAGTTTTAGAGATTAAAACTCATAACTTTCGTAGTTTTATTATAATCGAAGCGTGTGATCGAATCTAACCTATTTTGGAATTGATCACATAGGGTTTCTATGAGAAAGAGAGTCGTTTTGCTGTTGTTTCTGGAAGTTTGAAGATTGGATTGCTTGCTATCAACTAAGAGGATCTTCCTACAAATTAATTACGGTTTATTAGGGTTTGTGTTATGGTTTGATGTGATTTTATGCTAGAAATCATACATTCATGTTGCTTAAGGGTCAAGAGCTGTTATGGTTTATAAAAGTGATGTTTTCTGCTATTTTTCTGAGTTTTATGATGTTGAACATGTTTGGGAACGATTAGGGATCGTTTAAGGGTAGAAAAACTGAGTTTTGGGTGTTACATCGCTTAGTGCGGACGCACTGGGTATGCAGAAAGTCCGTTTTTACATTCACAGGCTTGGTGCGGACGCGCGCAAGAGCTTGATCGGGCGGACGCGACCGCTTAGCAGAGTTTCGATAAGCTTTAGGTCGCCGCGGTCGGAGGCATCAATCCCGATCTTGGGAGCATCGCCCTGTTTTTTATAATTAACTTGCTTTAAGCCACGAATCTAGTCTTGAATGTTGTTCTTTGATCTTATAACATTAATTAAATATAAACAAGCTTTGATTGGGTTTCTGATGCTTTTAGTTCCGGCACCGAATGTACTCTTCAAGGGAGTTGATGTTCGGGACCGTCGGAAGGGCATGATAGGCTTGTGCTTTAGTGAGCTAGAGTTCATCAATGTCTGTGTATTTGATAGGATGTGGTGTCTAACTGTCTAAGTGAGGGAGTAGAGTCGTTAAGGTGAGCTTTGCTTTGAAAACACTTAGGTGGCTAGTTAACGACAAATTATAAATATATACTTGCATAGTAAAAAGATTAAATGTCATGCCACTCTTGATAGGCACATGTGAACATCGGCTATGTGACTCGTCCAGACAGGTGGATAACTCTGTGACCTACTAGCGGCCAAATGACAAGGGAACTTCACCGGACGTGTATGCATACCGGGGAATCCAGGGACCAATAGTGCATAATATTGTTGGTTGGCAACATCTCGTGGTGGACACACCTCGCGTAGTGCCCTTGAGTGCTGCCATAAGTTAAGCTAGAAACGTATAGTCATGACATGTTGATGGACATGGAGTGAACCCTAGATTGCGTCGGTCTTATAAAGATAATCTTATAATTATAAATCATATTTAATTTGTAGCATCTACCTCTTATTGAATACTTTATACTTACCTCAAATGCATTATTTTTCTATGTGTTTGGGGGAGAGAAGATGAACAGGTAGATCCGGAGTTCGAGTAAGACTTTGATGACGACGTTTGAGGACGCCAACGTTGAAGCTTTATTTTTACTTTTTTTTATGATACATTAGATCTTGTCTTTAGTACTTTCTTTTGGAGGATTTCGTACGTAGTTACTTTTCGTTTGGTTTTCTTCCGATGTAATAAAGTTATATTTTCTATCATGCGAATAGAACCTCCATTCTTTTACTATACAAAAGCTCTGGAGGGGAAAAGAAAAATAGAATCACCAAGACAATCTCATCACCATATATAGGAGACTTCTTGCTATATATTTCAGCTAATTAAAGCAAAGGTTCTCCATTATGTTGTCTATCGTATTCGTAATCATTTGTCTCACAACCATTCCAGCTCTATCCATAAATTCTTCTTTTAACAATCATACTTTAAAAGAAGAAGGATTTGTCATGAATCTCATTCACCTTGAATTAATCTATCCGACAAAATACCCCCCTGGATCTACATTAATAGATCGAGTTGACTTGGCGCTCAATAGAGTTATTAGACGATCTGCTCTACCCAACAATGTAAATGTAATGGGCTTATCAAAAGCCAACAAGAATCAAACATCCTATCTAGAAAAAGCAGTTGGAAAGATAAAAACTGGAGGTGCAACATTTTTTGCCGAAATTTTCATTGGTACCAAGCTTCTTCGTCAATATGTAGCCTTTGATACAGGTGGTCAATTCCTATGGGACCAACGCAAAGGATACCGCAAAGGGCATTAAACTAGAAACCAAGTATATGATCCCAATTCATCAAGATCGTTTAAGAATTAACGGCTGGAACGGAAACGGGTATTGCAGGAGAGTACCTGGTGGTGGATGTGACCAACGGCTGGAACGGAAACGGGTATTGCAGGAGAGTACCTGGTGGTGGATGTGACCAGAAAGACCGTTGCAAGTACGCCATCAGATTCAAAGACGGTAGTCATAGCATTGGCTACCTTGGGCTTCGAGACAATCACATTGGATCGTCATCCCCCAACATCTCAGGCCCATAATGTTGTATTTGGTTGTGGGATTAATATTCACGACACAAACCAATACCCTAAAGATGACGGTGTTTTTAGAATCGGGACAATACTAGAACACAAAGTAGAAGCACATGACTTGAAAATGAAGATCGATACTGGGTCAACATTATCATTTGTGAAACAGGCCATCCAATTACAAATCATCCAATAAAGAAGAATGCCGGATGCACTATGTTATAGAGGGTCGTAAATTCCAAAGCCGTTTGCCCGGATGAATCTAGTGGTAAGTCCTCATACCACCGTTCACTAGGACGCAGATGCAATGTTTTGGAAGATACCCCAAACAAATATATTCTGTATGATATTTCGTAATGCAACTCATTCTAAGGATAATATAATTGGGGCAACACCACAACAAACTTCGCTAAGACAACACACATTCAAGACCTCTCGAAACAAATGATACAAAGACGAAATGAATTGAAACAGAAAATTGCAGCAGCAAAGTCATACAGATTCATTAAAATAGTAGAAATAGTTTTTGAAAAAAAGAAGACTAATAATCCAAAATGTTGATTAGGTAACGAAAAGCGGTCCACAAGACACAATATTAATAAAGCAACAAACTCGACACACAATGCATCCAAAATCCTTCACTTAAAGCTTGCTGCTGCATATTCAAAATGTAGATCTACTTGATCTTCTTCTTTGGCCTCAACTGCAAATTCAATACCAATTGAACATCATCAGTAAAAAAAAACTGAAACAAAAACGAACGCATGCGCAAGGGAATAAGTTAGTCGAGCTACTCGTACTCGTTTAGCAAAAGTGTTTCGACTTGATTTGGTATTTTCAAGCTCAAGCTCAAGCTCGAGTCGAGCTAATTAAATAATTAATCAAGCAGATTTCAAGTTTTATAATCTAGTAACCAAAGATCGGGATTTATTTAATCAACAACAGTATATACAGGATTAATTAATTATTAGATATTATACTACATAAACCATTAAATACAAGTCAAGTCAGAGGTGTAAACGAATAAAGTTCGAGCTTGGCACGTGTAATAGAAATTGAATAGTTGAACAAATTATAGAAATAAATTAAGCTCAAGAGTCTTATTTCAATTAGTAAGCAAGTAGTCACATGTAAACAAATATAAGTTCGAGCTTGCCACATGTAATAGAAATTGAATAGTTAAACAAATTATACAAAAAATCAAGCTCAAGAGTCTTATTTCAATTAGTAAGCAAGTAGTCGAGTTCAATGACACCCCAAGCACACATGACTATGGGAAAGCAAAAACATGAAAATGAAGAGCATTAAAAGAATGATGACCTGGTTGGTGTGCCCACACTTCTTTTTCCTGCAGTTGACTGCTCTAGGATGCAAACGAGCATAGCACCTGAAACCAACGAAAAAATCAGCATCACAGTTATACATGCATCAGTTCAACACAGCCTGCAAGTGAAAGTCTGGTCATCTACAAAATAACACAGGGGCATTTACTGTTGATTTGTTTCCTTGACCAAAATGGAACTGTAACAACAAGTAGATATATATATCATGTTAAAAACGTGTACATGTAAACTAGGGAAGATAATGTTTCAAACTTTTGGTTAATTTCACAGAATTAAGACACATTCTAGTAATAAGATTTCGAGCTGCAAGATCCTATAGATTCAATTGTCAATCATAGGCTAATTTTACAGCCTTTACAAGACATCCATGAACTTTCAGTAATTCCAAGTAACGAACTAGTAAACACTTTTCACTGTTTGATAATTAGATTAGTATGAACATATAAAAGGATAAAAGAGGTCTCATACAAGTAATGCTTTTTCACTATACAAACTATGAGCCCAGCTACTTATTAAAGCCAAATTCAACCCAATCTGTAAAGCTCAATTTGATATCATTTCTAAAGGGAGTCAACTTCTTCTTATGCATTAAATGGTTGTAACTTGTAACTCCCATTGTATGAATCTAAAACAAACTAAGGAATGAAAGAGCCTGCTAAAATTTCATTGGAAGTGCAACAAACAGGAATTAAAAATAGGGTCAAAAAGAGATGATTGCTTAAAAAGAAGGATTAATTTCCCCCAAAATTAACTACAAGTCTTTGAACACCGTGCAGGAGAAAATTATTTGAAATTGTTGGGACAATATGCAAGCCGGGATCGACTAGTAAACCAGCAAGTGCGTAACAAATTAAAATCAAACAGAAATCTTTCGAATAATAATAATTTTGCAGCTAACGTCAAGGTATTCACTGTCCAGGAAAACAGACAAAATGAAAGGTAAGCAAAGGTTAATTATAATGAAACACATACCCAACCCAATCTATTCATTAAAAATGGACAGCTCTAATTGCAAGAAAGACAATTCTCATAAGGTAGATTCTATAACATGAAAATCCAGAGTAGACAACTGTCTGGTGTATCATTGTAACATGAAAACCTTTTAGCTGTAAATACTATCCATGAATTCCATATAAAGCTACCCAAAAAAGTGAATGAAAACACACACAAATACAAGCTTAACGAATGAAAATTGATAGGATAGCATAAAGATTAAACATACTTGCGGCAGATCATCTTATCCTGATTGTATTTCCTAGCCAAAGCCATCAGCGAGGGCTCAATAATCCCTCCACGAAGCCTCAGTACCAGATGCAAAGTTGATTCTGCATTTAAGTTTCAAAATTAAATCTAACAACAATATATCCTGGCCAAAAAAAATTGTAAAATGGGAAAAACAAAATGGACAACGTAACGCAGAGATCAAAATGAAACCTTTCTGGATATTGTAGTCGGCGAGGGTTCGGCCATCCTCCAACTGCTTTCCAGCGAAAATCAGCCTCTGCTGGTCCGGTGGAATCCCTGCAAATCAAATCAAAAACACCAACATATCCACTAAAGTAACCTAAAATACAAATACAACTCATGAATGCGTAAAAGGAAACAGATAAGTACCTTCTTTGTCTTGGATTTTAGCCTTGACATTGTCGATGGTATCACTGGACTCAACCTCAAGGGTGATGGTTTTACCTGTAAGGGTTTTCACGAATATCTGCATCTTCTTCCTCCTCTCCTCTTCTCCCCCGCTTCGCTCTTGCTTTTTGGCAGTCAAACCAGGTTTTGCAATGAACAAATTTCTCAGGTTTACGTTTATATATGGAGTATGGCTAGGGTTTTGAGATGGGCCTCTGATAATACATAACCCTAACAAGAGCTTTGGGCCCGTTTTAAAGAATGCCTGAATTATAGGACCCTGATCCATAATATTATAAACTTTTTGATACAATTGTTCTTAGATTAGCATGTACTACTCCAGAAAAAAAAATATTAGCATGTTATGTCGTTATCTTTTTATTCTTTTTTATCATGCAAAAAAAAATTTGATTAGTGAGTGAAAAAAAGATTGACCTGGTTAATGACACCATACTCAATATAGCACACTTCGAATAAAATTTAACTTAAATTGATTGTAATGTCAATAACAGTGCGAAAAAAATGTAATGATACCCAAAGCGACTTCCCCATGTATATAGGCAATACTTGTAGGTTGTTTGATGGTTCGTGGACGCAACAGAGGGCTCAAAGAACTTTGGATCATGCTATAAATTGTCAGTTACTCATTGAGGATGCTCCAATGTCATCATCACCGCAATGGAGGTTGTAGTTGGCATGACATGATTCCATCATTGTGGCGTCCGGTTGTTGTAGCGACACATATGGCTCCAAAATTTAAAATTCACGATTTCTTTTGCTTTTACCACTTAAAGTAATCGAGTGATACACAAAACAAATATTGAGGTCTGCGGTCAAAAGTAAACATCAACAACTTTCGGTTTTCTTTAGAAGGTGAATGTATTTGTTTGATTTTATAAAGCTGCGCACGATCAAAATTTACCGTAAAATAATAAATTTTATACTTAAATTATTTTTAATGCATTCAAGACTCTATGATTCCCAAGTAGTTAATGATTTGAGAATGTCTCATGAGATAGCATGTTCGATCCTATGCAGAAGATGCTAAATTAAAAAGCTTTGGAGCATAGTCTTACTTTCGAATAAAAATTGAACTCATGTGAATACCTTTCTAAACAAACCCCGATTCAGTCGGACGACTCGGACCACTTACATTCAAACACCGAAGAGATTTTATGATAAAACGGTTGTAAAAAGGTTGTATCAAATGACATACATTAGAATTTCCTATATTTAGTCTTTTTTATATAATACACTTTCATCATGTGCGAGAGGTTATGAATAAATAGTTGTAATATATGTTATTTGGTACAACATTCATACAACGGTTCTATTATGATTTTTTTTCCAAACAGTAGTAGTTTTCCAAACATTCATACGAAAAATTTCTTGAGTAGCTTTGGCCTTTGGGCATACTCAACTTTTTTTGGTATTATATTAATCTAAATAAATCTAAGGGATTTTTTTTGTGATATATAATTTTACGAAAGTTGCATCAAGTGACAACATAACAGCATAAAAGTATTTTATTTTTTACTTTTCAAACACAATAAGAATGTAATATATGAATAAAAAATAAAAATAAAAGCATAACATATGTCACTTTATACAATTTTTCTACATTTGTTGCATATAAAATCTCTCTAATCTAAGCCGCTTCTAGTATACTCCCTCCGTCCAATTTTATTTTGTTGGATAAATTATCAATCTAGCATGCTGTTTAACACGTAATTCAAACAAAAACGAAAATAGAAAATGAGATAGAAAACTTATTGACTGAGGTGAGTACAACACTCTGTCCTTAAGACGTTTTTGCCCCGATTATGTGCACACGGTAATGACAATCGTCTCTCAAGATACAACAATCATACCTTCTTCGGATTGTTGTACTTCAATAAGAAGAAGACGACGAACCGATCATGTTCTGTAAATCTCTTCTTTACTCGAAAAATATGTAAAGTATTTGGATGAGTATTTGAAAGCATTTGGCCATAATTTTGTCTAAGAAAAATATATAAAATCTACATCTTTTTTCATTGCAATGTTAGGATTATATAGGAAAAATGTGTTCGATCATTTAAAGGTTGCAACCTTTAACTGAAATGATAAAATCTCTTATGAGGTCGTAATATTTCACCGAACCGTTGCGACCCTCCATTAATTTTAATACAAATATCTTCAACATATTTGTCAATGTTTCATTTGTTTTTTTTGTCTAAAATAAGTGTTTATTTTATGCATTATCTTAACGATATTTATAATAAAACGTGTGGGCATTAAACGGTTCAACTATAATTTTTATCATGTGCAGAAAAAAAAAAAGCTATAATTTTTATGAAAAGGCAAACCGGACAAATTAAACAGGACGGAGAGGAGAGAGTATGAATCTTTTTTTTATCTCTTTTGTTTTGACAAAGCTTCTAGTGGCTGTGTAAGACGAATTTCCTCGTCAAGAAATCCAAATGGAGTAAATACTAAAATAAAATAAAAAAAATTGTTTATCTTGAAAATATCGCTAATTAATTAATCTCACCATTTCTTCAAACGATTTCAACGCTGATACAGTAAAAACAGTCCATTGTATTTCCGCAAACACAACTGTTTTAGAAACTGTTAATATTTTTACTGTCAATATTAATAAATCTCAATTAGCATCACTAATTGCTAAAGGAAAGTGATTCATTGTTTTTTGGCCGGCGATGGGTGGAAGACAGAAGAATTACTCTGTAAATTGTAAAGATTACGAGCTCCGTGAAGAGGTCGGCCATGGCGCTAGTGCTACTGTGTATAGAGCGATCTATATCCCGTCCAATGATGTTGTTGCGGTCAAGTGTTTGGATCTCGATCGCTGTAACTGTAATCTGGTTCGTGTGATCCTGTTTTAGACACATGTTTTTGAATATTTTGGTGCTGAATTGTCCCGTCCTGTTTACAGATTAGCTCAACTAGCTGTATTGCATTCTGAGACTTCATATGTGTTTTTATCTGATTATGTTACTATCATTTACTTCTTCCTTTTTCCATTCTATGTTTAGGTTCGGATTTGAATAGCATGTTTTGTTTAATTTATAGCATAAAGTAGAGCTGTCTTAACTGATATTTGAACTTGGAAGTTGGAACCATAGTTTGGAAATAAGGAGCCCAAGTTTAATGCATGATTACAGTTTTTACTTTGCAATTGCATTGTATTTTGCAATTACATTCGTAATCATTACTGATTCTGTTGGGTGTTGTTTTATCATAAAATTGTATTTTCCAATACCTGCTACACATCGCAACTCTTTCATATCCGGAAGTTCTTGCTATATTTGTTTTGGACCTTTTGGTGATTAGTATATCATCACTGCTGTTGGCTAGGAATGAATAATTTGCCTTAATCTATGTCTACATGTTTGGTCGGTTAGCTTATTTTTCTTAAAGGTCCTGCAAAGAGCTATCTGGTGATTATTTCGTCTTTTGAAGCTTTCAACGAACTGGCTTTGTTAACAATATACACTTGAAAATTAATTTCTTTGTGTGGTTTTTCATGGTGCTTCCAGTAAGGTCTGATTGAAGTGCTTTTATTAAGTGAAGCTAATAGAATTGGAAGAGCAAACACTATTAGTGGCTTAGACGCAGGAGGCAGTCTTGTAATATACCCAATCAATTCTCTACATATCACATGTAATTGACTTTTTACTTCATTGTAGTTAGTTTTTTTTATTCGTTTGCAAGGTGGCCGAACTGATTGACTTTCACCAACCCCGCCATTGAGTTTGAAATGCAGCAGTAAGTTGTTATATGACCACAGGCCACAGGTTTGAGTTTTGAAAACTACTTCTTACAGAACTCTATTGTGAGACTTTGTATGGAAGGCAAAATGGCCTGACCCTTCCTTCTTACCCTACATGGTCGAGAGGCTTCTATGCATATGACTCCCCCTTTTAGTTGGTGAGTGGCATACTTTTTTTAACTTCTATAAATATGGACCTGCTGTACTAATATCCAATTAGTTACACAAACTTAGGACAAAAACCCTTAATTCTTGAATTATTTTGGCTTTGCTACCCAAAGTCATCATAGTAACATTTCTCTCTCTCTCTCTTTTACTGCTTAGTTTTTCTTGGTTTGGAGGGTGAGTGGGGGGGGAGGGGGGTAATCACCATACCAGCATTTTTACAAAGACAATATCCTTTGTCAAACTTAATGTTGAGGCTCATGACACATTGCACACTCACAGTCCTTAATTTGTCAATGCCTTTTCCCATCTCTATTATCTCTTGCCTTCCGAAAAGAAGATTCAAATTGTCTGATATGGTGCGCTATTGAATCTATTTTCTCTGGAGTACAGCTCCAAAAAAGGTTCTGTCAAGGTTCCATTTGCCCTCTACATGCACATCAGAGTTTCAGTTCCTCAAAGATCTCGGATTGATTGCTTTAGATCCTTTATTTGTCGTAGAAGTTGGAAGCTCCTTTTTTTTCAGCACAACGTACCCTTCAAAACCAATTTTTTACTGACCATAGATTAGGAAGTAAATCACGATTATGATATGAACTCTTTTTGAATGCATGGTCTGTGCTATAAGGCAAAAGACGAAAAGAGCATACCAATACTGTTTGAGAACCATCTATTCCAAGATTAGCAATTCATTTCTGAATTGTATGAATAAGTAGGCGCCTTTGGGGAAACCAAAAAGAGGGAAATGAGTCAATGGAATCAAAGGGAAATATTATTATCAGTTTTACAAAAGGAGGTGACAAGCAACAGGTTATGACACAGGCAATCATACCCCCCACCCACCCCAAAAAAAAGATCAGTAACAAAAAAGAGAACTGATATGAATCTGGAACCGATTACTACTCAAGATCCTATGACATTTCACGTTGGTCCCGAGACTCGACTCCAACGAAAGACTCGACTCGACTCAATGAACAAATTGGTCAACTTAATTTTTGAAGGACTTACAACCAAGCATTTGCAAGATTTTGAGGCCGTAAAGTCTGTCATATACGCTTACGGACTATCGGAATAATAATATCTATTAAGTCATATACTATATTATAATACTACTTATTATGGCAACTACATGGCTGGATTTGGAAAGGAGAATGGCGCCACTTTTTTTGGATTCATTAGTTCAAGTTGGAAGAAATTAGATGCATTGACTTTGGACAAGTCAAGATACATTGCAAGCATTAAATGGGATACTTTGAACTTACCTTTTTCTCCAAGTTGGCGCCACCTCTTGAGTTTTTTTAGGAAACTCTTTCAACTTATTTTGTCTACTTTCATGTACTTTATTTCCTATAAATAGATCCTAAATTGTAACTTGTAATTCAACACTTGGTTCAATATAATTTCTATATTTCTCACTTTTAAAGTGTGTTGAATTCTCTGGATAGAGTTTTCAAAACCGGATTATCAAGGGCCCGAGCAACCCTTGTGGGTATCCAAAGATACCAAGGTGCTGAGAGACAGTTTTCTAGGTGTCAAGGTGAAATTCAAGGTGTCTTCTCACTAGTTGAGATTGTGTCGAGGAGCTCTCTATTCCAAGGTGCCTCCTCACAAGTTGAGGTTGTGTCAAGGAGACTCTCCAAAAATTCCAAATACCTTAATCCTAGATCCGACAACCCCGATTCTTATCAGTTGGTATCAGAGAACAGCGGATTGACGGTATTATATCCCTTTATATTTTCTCAAAAAAAAAAAAAAAAAACCTTTGAACAAAAAATGGCTGGAAATAATGAAGATGTGCAAAGGATCAATGAGAAGATTCAACGTAAATTTGACCGCAGGTGGCAAGAGTTGCATGCGAGTTGGAAGAAGGACATTGAATTAATTTGGGCCAATTTTTGGGCGGATGAAGCGAAATGGAGGGCTGAACGGAAGAAAGCACAAGAGTTGGCTGAAGAGAAAATCGAAGAAGTTGTTAGTCCTCGTGATGAGGAGTTTAAAAATGATGAAAACGAGAGTGTGGCAGAAGTACTTAACTATGATGAGGCAATTGTTGTGAACGAGATCGTGTACATGGATAAGACAAATGTTCAAGGTTACGTTGAGAGTAATGTTGAGCGTGAGGAGTTGCATGCTCCTTGTGATAAGTTGCAAAGCGATACAAATGGTCCTCAAGTTGCTGATGCAATAGTGGAGTTGTCTGTAGCGTCTATTGTGGAGGAAGAACGCAAGGAGTTGATAGTGGTTGAGGAAAAAGAAGATGTTATATTACTCAATTCTTGTGTCAGTTTTGTTGACTCTTCTTCCCAGGTGCATGGGGATTACCCAACGGAGGACAGCTTGTTGACAACGGTAGTTCTTGAGCGTGATCACGTTAATGGAAAACCAGAGCATAATTATTCTGATCCATTTTCGGCGATAATTGACGCGTGTCCGACTACAATTTGTCCTCAGATTTATTATTTTGGTCCTTTACGGGCAGTGATCCACAAGTTTATCAACTCGAATTCTCACTACTATGTTGACATGTTTTTGGGGCATGACTCCGCAACACAATGTGCAGTAGATGTGAATTTATCTGTTCGACTCATATTTGATCCCGGTGTTCTGTGATCTTTTGTCTATGTTCATGTTCTGTTGGTAATATTGCTCGATTTTATGACATCCTATTGATTCGAGGACGAATCCTTCGCAACCGGGAGGGTCTGATATGAATCTGGAACCGATTACTACTCAAGATCCTATGACATTTCACGTTGGTCCCGAGACTCGACTCCAATGAAAGACTCGACTCGACTCA
Source organism: Gentiana macrophylla (assembly GCA_026214975.1). NCBI lineage: Eukaryota > Viridiplantae > Streptophyta > Magnoliopsida > Gentianales > Gentianaceae > Gentiana > Gentiana macrophylla. The sequence goes on from CM047807.1 coordinate 111,452,910, forward strand.
ATGAACAAATGGTCAACTTAATTTTTGAAGGACTTACAACCAAGCATTTGCAAGATTTTGAGGCCGTAAAGACCGTCATATACGCTTACATATACGCTTACGGACTATCGGAATAATAATATCTATTAAGTCGTATACTATATTATAATACTACTTATTATGGCAACTACATGGCTGGATTTGGAAAGGAGAATGGCGCCACTTTTTTTGGATTCATGAGTTCAAGTTGGAAGAAATTAGATGCATTGACTTTGGACAAGTCAAGATACATTGCAAGCATTAAATGGGATACTTTGAACTTACCTTTTTCTCCAAGTTGGCGCCACCTCTTGAGTTTTTTGAGGAAACTCTTTCAACTTATTTTGTCTACTTTCATGTACTTTATTTCCTATAAATAGATCCTAAATTGTAACTTGTAATTCAACACTTGGTTCAATATAATTTCTATATTTCTCACTTTTAAAGTGTGTGTTGAATTCTCTGGATAGAGTTTTCAAAACCGGATTATCAAGGGCTCGAGCAACCCTTGTGGGTATCCAATATACCAAGGTGCCTAGAGACAGGTTTTCTAGGTGTCAAGGTGAAATTCCAAGGTGCCTTCTCACTAGTTGAGATTGTGTCGAGGAGCTCTCTATTCCAAGGTGCCTCCTCACAAGTTGAGGTTGTGTCAAGGAGACTCTCCAAAAATTCCAAATACCTTAATCCTAGATCCGACAACCCCGATTCTTATCAAGAACACTTTAGCTCCTTATTAAATCTAATAATATCTCTTTTTCCCAGAAACAGGAATCTATCCAGGCAATGCAAAGCCAGTCGAAAATGATAATAACAGGAAAAAAAAAGGAAAACAGTATTTATAGAACTACTCTTAAATCTGTCAATCCACCAGAATATAATGCCCTTTTAGCTCAACTATTTCAACTATTACAAATCTGTTTTGGTGGGGGCGGGGGACTCAGAGAAATTGGAATAGAACGAAAGTATGGATCTATTTCACTTAGTGAAACCCTTGTGAGCTGGGGCCTTATCATCCACGTTGAGAGGAGCTGTTGACATAATAAGAACAGAGCATCTCAACCGTGATAATTTACTTTCTCTTTTGATGTCTTTTGTTTGAAATTTTGCGGGTCATGGAAGAGAGAAAAGTCGAAATCAAAAGCCGAGTGGACAAATAGGTCTATATTGTTGTTTAGGGATTCTGAGTTTCGCAGCAATTAGTATACCAATAAATCGGTAAATGGCATGCGTCTCATGCCAGAAAGGAATTTTTGGATCCATGCATTAGATTGTTTCAGGTATAGGTAAAGAACGTGTTCCCAATCCATGTCTTTACTTTAAAATTATCAGGGCCAAGAGGTAAGCATCAGACATACGAGGAGACTGAGCTATTTCAGGAAACCAGAAAATGACTTTACTCATAAAGTCATGGTGATAATTCAGTCCTTTACCCCTGTTAGAATGTGAAAAGGGAACTGTTTGAGTGATGTTATCTGGTGTGACTTGGTAAAGCTGTTTTGACCAAAAATATTGATGCAGCTATTTTTGATCAGATCTAATTTTACTTCTTGCGTTGAAATGTGTCTTTGATATCATAGGAAGAGTTAAATTAACTGAATGCATTTGCTGGACAGCTAGGAGAACTGCTGATTATACAATGTCAGCTATAAATTTATTTAGTAACAAGGGTGTAGAATATATTTTAGATGCTTGGAATTCATGTTGCTCCGTTTTTATCTCATGCCTTCCATTAAAAGATCAAGATATGCTAAAAGGTATGCTTGTTCGTGGAAGTTCATCACTCATTCATATTTGTTATATATGGTGGAAGTATCTTTGATGTGTGTAATTCTTGTTTTTGTTTTTTCCCGCCACTGAATTGACCTTGGTCATCAATTTAATGTTATTATAACATCTGTTACTCAGGTGGTTTTACAATTTTACAGCATAAAAGCTGCACTTTACAAAATGACTCCATTGTCAATTTTTGGTATGAATATGTGACATAAAAATGCACTCTCTTTTACAGGATGATGTACGCAGAGAAGCTCAAACAATGATATTGATAGATCACCCAAATGTAATAAATGCGCATTGTTCGTTTGTTGTGGGCCATAACCTTTGGGTCGTCATGCCATTCATGGCGGAGGGTTCTTGTCTACACCTCATGAAGATAGCACATCCAGATGGTTTTGAGGAGTCGGTTATTGTGTCTATCCTAAAAGAAACACTTAAAGCTTTGGAGTATCTTCATGAACATGGTCACATCCATCGGGATGTTAAGGTTGACTTTTTAACATGTTTGGTTTTTTTGACGCTTGTGTTTCTATTAAATTACCTGAGGCACTGCCATTTTTAAATAGCATCTGGCTTCTGCCATCCTTTTTTAGTTTCTGGTGAACGGATCGGAAATTCACAGAACATTCTATTTTGAGTGTCTATTCAGTTTGAATAGTTAGGGTGGGAGAAGCCATGTGCTGAGGGAAAAAAAGGTTTCTATCCATTTACTCTTTTTCCGATGCTTTGTTGAGTGATTTCAGGTTCCTCCTTCTTCTCTTCTATAAAATTATTTCAGGCTGGGAATATATTACTTCACACTAATGGGGAGGTAAAGCTTGCTGACTTTGGTGTATCTGCTTCCATGTTTGACAGAGGAGATAGACAATGGTCAAGAAATACTTTTGTAGGAACTCCATGCTGGTAATACTATTATTTATTTCAGCTACCCATACTTCCACTTGCTGCTATCTCTAAGTATCTGCTAATATGTGAACGCAGGATGGCACCAGAAGTCTTGCAACCTGGAAATGGATATGATTTTAAGTAAGTAATCGTGTCACTCCTCTATAATAAGAGTTACTTTGTGACTTGATAATGATACGTAGCAGCTTATTGCTATAAATTGTTTTATGGTACTTAGCTGTATCTCCTTATAACTTACAGTATAATTACAAACTGAAGGGCTGAGGGCTTGATGTTTATTGTGCCAGGGTTTTTGGTTTGAGGGCATGCCATATGAGTGAGTTTCAAACACTTACATTAATGCCCTGTGTGCATCATTTTGTTTTCTTTCTTTGCTTTTCCCTTTGACAGGGCTGACATTTGGTCTTTTGGGATCACGGCGTTGGAGTTGGCTCATGGTCATGCTCCATTCTCAAAATATCCTCCCATGAAGGCATGTGTTTCTTTCTGGGCTTCAATCAGTAAAACAAGTTCATTCAGATGCAAAATGATCTTACTATGTGAGTTGTTTACTAAGCATAGCAAGAATTCCTCTCCTTATAACAGGTTCTCTTGATGACCATCCAAAATGCCCCTCCTGGACTGGATTATGACCGGGATAAAAAGTTCTCTAAGGTTAGTGCAAATTTTGGGTTTGCTTGATAGCTGGAATTTGTTCCTGGATACCAAGCATGTTTGCTGTTATGTCAAATTGTGTTCAACGGTATTTTCTTTATGGCGCGGTATTAAATGTGTTTTCAATGGGAAGCAGTCGTTTAAAGAGATGGTTGCCATGTGTTTGGTGAAAGATCAAACAAAAAGACCAACTGTAAAAAAATTGTTGAAGCACTCCTTCTTCAAGAATGCAAAGCCTCCAGAGGTATCCATAAAACGGTTATTTGCTGAATTGCCACCCTTGTGGAACCGTGTTAAATCAATTGAGGTACATCATTTTAGTGCTACTGTATTGGTTGGTGGATTCTCTTTTCATTGTTTCTTTCTTGACCTACTGTAAATTGCAGCTTAAGGATGCTGCAGATGTAGCTCTGAAAAGAATGCCATCAGCGCAACAGGAAGCATTGTCACAGGTTAGAGGCGTACCTAAGATTGAGTAACTACTAACTGTGCTTATGTATGCATACTGCATAGATCCTATGTTGTTTGGTGTATTCAATATGATATGCACCCTAATTGAACTAATGTAAGTGAATGCCATAAGCATGATGCAACTGGGCTTGTAGTATTTTTATGCTCATATATTTCTCACACAAATGCTTTTTTACACACATATACCACCAACGGCAGAGTTCACCTGTAAAATGCCGTCTCTTTGTTTTACCAAATTCTGTTGTTTCATATATATCTTACACAAGTCCAAAACTTTTATACACATATACCACCAAGGGCAGTATCCTATTTGAAGTCTTTTTGTCAAGATTCTAATCGTAGTTCTTTCATGTAAGGATTGATTGTTTTTAGTTTTAAGTGATGTATGTATGCAGGGACAGGGGAGTGATTATCATCGAACCATTCTCCTTTATTGATGCCCCATAAGAAATGGCTCTGTAAGAAGTAATGACGCAATAATCTAGGACTTCATTTTTGTACCTGAATTTTCCTTTGATTGTGGGATGGGAGGGGGTTTATTAGGAAACAACATTCTCTTCCCCCCGACCCCTGCAAAATCAATATAACATCCCATTATCAAATGAAAATGTTTTCTAAAAATATGCCTGGTCATATTTTTACTATTTTTTTTCATTGAATTATTGTGATGACAACCTAGAAGGGTAAGCCTTTCTGCTTGAGTCACAATATAAACATTGGATCTTTGTCATCTCTGAGCCCTGGTGGTTAACCTGACTCAGTTAGTCCCGCCCTTGTATCCGTGCGTTCCCTTTCTTGTATTCCTGATGTAGGATGTTTCATCACCCCCGTGCCCCCCGGGAGCTAGGCGTACTCGACATAACCATACTAGGTGGTATTAGAGTCTAAGGTGACTTACAAGCCTCAACACATGGCACTTAAACCCGTAGGTACTAGAGATGGAGACCATGGCGTAGCATTTAGCCCTATTTAACACTAGTTTTCGCATTCAGCTAGTTCAAATTCTGACCCCACTCATAAACAACTCAGCCTAGAGGGTCAAGCTGCTGCGTACGGATCACAATGGATCCAATCAGTTAGTACTTTGGCCTTTGTGTTGCCGAGCAAAAAATATTTAACCTGAGGTTTGTGTGTGCTGAAATTTTTAGTCTGAGTCATTTAAGTAATTTGTAGTTCATCTTTATATCATGCCTTTCTATTTTCTATACACCCAATGTGGGATGCTTCAATTAAAGCCGGCCTGGACTGCACACCAAGGTTGCTGGATAGCATGTTGCTATTACTCTTTTAGTAGTCTAGCCCACTTCTCCAATCTAGAACAATGGCATCTGCTTTAAACCCCCCCTCCTCTCTCCCACCCACACAAATCCTCTTCTTGTACAGCACACTTGTTTTTATTTCTTTGTTCTTAATGATGAATGCAACTTTGAGAATGACCACAGTGTGAATTTCTTAGTGAGTTAATCACAGTGTGAATTTCTTGGTGAGTTTATTTCTTTCTTGCTCCTGCCCAGAGCGAGTACCAGCGAGGTGTTAGTGCCTGGAACTTTGATGTCGATGATTTAAAAGGGCAAGCTTCACTGGTATGTATTAAGAAAGCCTGTTTAGCTGTCATTTCATGTGCTCAATGGTGTAAAATGGTTACCGATACTGGTCTATGTAATATATATCGAACCATATTTTTTCTCCATGACAGCTGCAAGAAGAACATGAAGAATATAATACTATAGATGCAAATGCCAAGGTACTCAATATGTCTTCCTTTTGCTCTTGTTAAGCAGTTTCTCTGTAATAGATAAAGGGTCATCCCCATCCAGTAACTACCTAATTATGTTTGCTTCTTGCCACTGGCAGGATGCATCAAATTCCAAAGCTGTCTTGGGAAAATCAATTCTCAATAATGGTATTCACAGGTAACTCTTCATCTTATATGCTTAACTGTGTTTATCTTGTATCTATTGTATCTACACATTCTAGAACTAAATTTGATACGAAGGTTTTTCTGCCCCTTTTGATATCTGGATTCTGGAATGCTTGCTCTGTGCATCTTTATCTGTCAGAGAACAGATAAATGGCAATGGCCTGGAAGCTGATGAAAAGCCGACAAAAGGGGTGGAAATCGTGGAAAATGATATAATGGACCCTCAAAATCTAGAGAAACTTGAGTTTAGGAAGAATGGATCAAAAGCCGGGAGAACTCATCAAGCTCTGAGTGGACCACTGGCTCCGGGTCAGGTAGTTGGTCAATCAATTTCAACTTGCAAGTTAGACAGGTAAACAAATTATTCATTGTTCGTTCTATGCCATTAACTGATATAATGCCTAATAGGATGCCCGGTGCATGAAAGTTGAAACCATCCTGCTTATATTGTCTTAGGGGAATATTATTTGCAGCTGTACCGTATACTTGTTGTATAAGACTGCTTCCACTGCTCGAACTTGCTGCTACACTCTGTCTTAAATGACCCTGAAGTGCATGCATTCATGCTGCTGTTGGAGGTGACAGGCACTCACTACCTTTAATATTATGTTCTTTTTTCGTCTTTCTCTAGGCTCGAGACTGAAAACCAGCTGCCAAATGGGAAAGCTCCTCAAGTACGAAAAGCACCTAGCTCTAGTGGCCTTTTAATGCTTCCAAGGCGAGCTTCGTCCAATAGTTTATCTGCCCCAGTCAAATCTTCCGGAGGTTTTTTTACCCTTTTCATTTTGGATATATGTGTCATGCTGTATCAGCATATTTCAAGGATTGATTTTTGTCTTTTGGGAACATAGTGTCATCCATCTCTTTTTCTGTTCAGGATACGGAGAATCCATGGACGACAAATCAGTGGCTAATCTCGTACAGATTAGAGGACGGTTTTCTATCACATCTGAAAATTTAGATCTTGTCAAGGTACATACATGAAATTGTCTATGTGGAAATCATTTGTGTGACTGTACCATCAATGTCTGTTTTGTACTTCTGATGTGTATATCTTTTAAAAATTGTCTTGAATTTGATGCAAGCTTCCTTGGAACATGTAGCAGCCTAACAGTCTGACAACAAAGGATACCGGGAAAAGTAATGTACATGCTTCAACGTTGACGTCTCACCTTCAAAACCTATTTCAGCAGACGTCCATTCAGCAAGTAAAAACGACATGTTTCTTTTTGATTTATCTCTGCTTTTAGAGTACAACAGATCGTGTTTGAAGCTTCTGTTCCTTTTTGCTCTTTCTTTTACTTACGCTTTATTTCACAATGATATCAGGATATCATCATGAGTTTGCTGAATAGCTTGCAACCAGCTGAGGTACCAGATGGTGAGAAAAAAGAACACTTTGACATGTTATTGTCATTTACTTGTAATGGAAATGTCTTTTTTATGCTTAATTAGATTCTATATTTTCTTTCATCAGCTTCTCTCAATTGGAAATTGCCTCCAGTGCATCCCAGTTCTGAGAATGGAAATGTAAGTGACCTCTTAAGGGTATTTTTTATGTCCTACTTTAAGTCAACTAAGACAGTTATATAGGGACTGGGTGCATGTTTTACAACTTTCCTTAAATTCTGGCAATGATGTAGAACACAACCCGTCTTTCCACAGGTTGATGGAGCTATTAGTGAAAGGGAACGTTTGCTACTACAAAGAATCTCGGTGCTTCAAGCAAGGTGCTTTATTAATGGAGTTCATTTTGGTCCAATTTCCCTAATTCCTTTCCACCCCCTTCCTTTAGGGCATTGTCAGTGGCACCACACCAAACCTACCGCTGTGGCACCACAGTGACGACCTGTTTTTTAAAAGTCAATTTTAGCATCTAGACCTTAGAATCGACTTTCAAAAGGTCTATTGTTTTCGATGTGGTGCCACGGTAAAAACTCAGTGGTGCCACTAAAGACGCCCTTCTTATAATGTTTGGATAATCCTCCTTTTATTTATTTATTTGTTTATTTTTGAAGTCGTCCCTATGCATTTTTATTTTTCGCAGGATGAACGATTTGAATGATGAATTAACAACAGAAAGGTTAAAATATACGCAAGTGAGTTTCTTACTTAAAAATTCAGATTGTATATTCTCACTATATGTCATTTTTGGACATAAAGAAAATAAAAAAATTGTCTGATAACGTTTGGTTTCATTCAATCATTTTCCAATTGCTGTCAGTTGCAACAACAAATAAATGCAGCTTCTGGGCATGAAGTGAAAGGGGAAAGAAGATTATCAGAAAATTCTGACCAATTATAGCACTTCTATTCGCCATTGTATTTTGACACGATGCATCTTCAGGTAAAATTATCATCAAATTAATTTCTGAATCTCTTCAATATCATTGGGTGCCTTTAAGGTTTAGTAGTAATCTTTTTGTTAATGATGTAGGAGAAAGATCGAGCTAGCATTTTATATATCGCGAATCATGCATTCGTGTTTCAGGATATATGCCGTTTCTTTCTTGCGTTGATGTTGTGAATACGAAGAGGTGCAGATTTTGCGTATCATCATCGCATACCCTGAGGTCAAGAGGCAGCAAAACATTTGCAAAGGCATGTTGTTCTATTCTGTAAATCCTCCTATATATCATATTTATATGGTTCTTTCTGTGTTTCATAGAATCATAGGCGTTATATCTCCCCCTTTTTTCATAGTTTTAGTTCTTTACTCTCTTTTTGTTGTATGTTATGATAGCAATAAGATGATTATACAGCCAAAGACCATTAATCAATCAAATCAATGTTGTCAAAACTTATGATCTCACAATACTGTATGTTAGAGCATTTGCATCTGTTTGTTTTATAGATTCTATATATTACAAGACCAGAACACTATTTTTCTTTATTTTATAGAATTTCAGAGTACTCAGGGTGAAATGTATTAGAATATGTACATCATGTAATTTGAATAGATAAATTGTATGTTGTGTAGTATAGTATAGATTTTGTATTATATAGATTTAAGTAGAGATTCTATTGTAGATGGTTTTTGATGGATTTGTATGATTTAGATGTATATTTTTACATCTTCTGAGATTGTGTTCTTGTTTGTACTGGAATCACTCACCTATACCTCCCTAGTTTTGAATATTGCGCACTATAATGTGTCTAGTAGGACTAATTCATATCCGTTTGCTTCCGATTTTCCTTTCATGTAAATGTGATTGTAAGGGCGAAAATGGACAAGGATATTACCGCTACGCTTAACAAAGAAAAACAAACACGAAGATAAACGAAGACGCAAAAACTACGCAATCCCAGACCATTCATCCAAGGGAAGAAAAAATCATTCCCAGGATCCCAAATTCATTGCACACAGAGGAGGGAATCGCTTTTCAAAATGATCGATTTTGATACTCTAGCTGGGCCGCACATTGTCTGGTGCTTCAATTGGATAAGCACACTCCTAAACCCTAAACACTTGCCAAAGTGATCGACTGATACTCTAGCTGAGCCGCAACGCTTCAATCGGATAAGCACACTCTGCAGCTTCCGAAACCGAATGAAGAATCCTACCTTCATGATCACGACAAATCATACCGATTTCACAACAATCCTCAGGAATAAGAGCATCCACATTATACTTCACCTTTCCCAAAGGCGGAGCCACCTAATGTGCTGGGTGCTCCTATACCGCAGCACGATCCGTAGTAGCTCCCAACACCGGCATATACTCCATTGCCTTCGCCTGCGACATTGAAATAACTTGGCCCACATCATCTGGAACATGCTCAAATATCCACGCAAACCTAGCCTTTCCAAATGTGTCAAACGGCGGCGACAAGAAATGCTATCTCCTCCTCCAAACAATGCTCCATGATCCAAACAAGAATCCTCCTGAACCACACAACGGGAAAACATGTGGCTAAGATCCTTATCCTCTCGATGACACATACCACACCGACCATTACCCACATTCTACCGCCTGAGGGTTTACGCCCATAGGCAGGCAATCAAGCAAACGGCGTCACATGAAATGCTTAATTCGGGGCTTAACCTGCAGCTTCCATAATCTACGTCACACCCAATCCGGCCCCCATGAAGAAGCCGCCTCCCTCAAGCCCATATCGCGCGTCAAGTGGTAGTCAATTCTAATAGTACAAGAACCACGTCGATCATAATGCCATATAATATCATCCGCCTCCCTCAAGCCCATATTGCACGTCAAGTGGTAATCATTTCTAATAATACATGAACCACGTCGATCATAATGCCACATAATAATATAATATCATTCATATTCATGCCACTTAAGACATGTCTTAAAGTATTAATATTGAAGCATAATGATTGGAAAAAGTTAAGTCTTAATGAAAGTTATAAAGAAAAATACTATTTATATTTTAATACAAATAAGACAATTTACGGAAGGAGTACAAAATGGTATTAGCCTGGCTGGGTGGGGCGCTCCATTCTCTACACTTGCAAATGAGATGATTCCTTTACAATCGACAGCTCCACCTTCTCTCACTTCTCTTTCCTCCCTCTGCGTTAAACCCTTCCCCCTCAATAAACCCTTCACATCTACTGCCATACATCACCATAAACACCACCTCCAAAAGGTCTGTAATGAATAAAACAGTGGACGAGGGCATGATACTATTGCCGATCATTTCCATCACTTTTTCTATATTCTTCTTCTTCTTCTTCTTTTGTTTCTATTTGATTGATTTTTTTATTTTTTATTTTTTAGCGGAAAGGAAGAATTGGGATTTGTAGAGCTGAGTTATCAACAGATGTGCCGATAGGTGTTGCCATCGGGGCAACTATACTGTATTCTTTGGCTTTTCCGGTCACTTCCCCGCCGGAGGATGATGGTGAAGAAGGCGGCTCCGTGATTGATTCAGCTGATGCTAGGTTTGCTGTCATGGGAATCATTAGCTTCTTACCTTATTTTAATTGGCTGGTCAGTTTTTCTCTTCTTCCCTGCTTATTCTTCATAATAATAGCTGCTGGCTGCTGCTACATTTGACCTGTGTACTTAGCTACTGCAAAATCCAAATGAATGTTTTTTCCTATTTCTTGTTTTGGGTTTTTGTGGGAGTTGAAAACAGAGTTGGATGTTTGCCTGGTTGGATACAGGGAAGCAGCGTTATGCTGTTTATGCACTTGTGTATTTGGCTCCTTATCTGAGGTTGGTTCGTTTTTTTATGTTTAAAGTTCTTAAGATGATATCAACTTGTTTCATGAATGCTAGATTTATCAGTTATTCACTAGTTTGCTAATGATTTGAAAACAAAGCTGCTTACTTTCGGGATTTTTAGTTAGTCACAGAGCCTCATTGCATTGGACAAATGGAGGTGAGCACTTTCATACTTGTGCAAGATAGAGATCCAAACTAGTTAGGTGCACCGAAAACCATTTCGCATCATAATCCCTTCTCGAAACTTATTCAAATTGTGGAATGTAAAGATTTCAATGCATTTGAGTATGGATAATAGATTATTTGTTTAGAGACTGGAGTAGTTCTCTTGCTATGTGATAATAAAGAAGACAAGAAAAGAAAAAACAGTTCTTGTTTTAATATGCGTGTTAATATCGCAATGGTTTGCCTTTGTTCTACTGGTTCATTTCAGTTTTAATTGATATGGAGGCCTATCTGAATTGCAGGCCAGATTTGTCAATCTCACCTGAAGAAAGCTGGCTACCAATTGCTAGCATCATAATCGGCATTATCCACGTTCAGGTTGATAAAAAGAAAATCACTATTTTTAAACGATCTTACTGAGTATAATCGGTTTCTTTTCTTCCTGTTGGCAGCTAGAAGCGGGTATTAAGAATGGGGATATTCAAGGGATATGGTTCTTTAACAAGGTTCAGAATCATTTTTCATCAAATGCTAGAAATAGCCATGAAATCTCTGAAGAAAAGGTATTTTTGCCTCTTGGAACTTTTAGACTAATAAACACAATGATTTGATCACAAGTTATCATTTTGATGACTGATTTCTTGAATTTTATTTTGACAAAACACAGAGATTTAAAAACCATCTGGACTTACCTTCACAAAAAGAACACGGTTGGAGAATCCCGAAAAATCCTTCTGAAAACCGTGAAAGTACGAGTGACGATGAGAAGGCGGACGAGGGAAAGAAACATTAGGGAATCATTAGTTGCATTTTGTGAGATTGGTATAAAACCCGAATCTTTAAAATAAGTGGGAATTTGTTTTGTGAATCTTGTGGTGTTTAACCTATTATGGTGAATGAATGCACTGTGCTATAGAACAACTTTAGTTTTTTTTTGTTGTTGTTGTAGTTTTTTTGAGTGGAATATAGATAATGCTTTCTTAAATTTCCAAGAGTTACGGTGCAAGAGGTATTCGAGGGGGTATACCAAGTGACAGGGTATGATGTATTCAACTTACTATACACCGCTACAGTGTGTGAGAGATGATGAATCAGAATGCATAACACCCCACCGCTTGGTATACCTTTTAAATAACCGTTGCACAATAATTCTTCTCAGTTATTGAGTGGTTAAGATCTTTACTTACATCAAGGTTTACAAAGCTATTGAAGACTGTATTGTTAGGATACAAGAACTTGATCTAAACGAGTTTTTATTTTTATTTTTTCATCTCCTTTCTACTGTTAATTCTTTTTCTTTTTTTTGGTATGCAAAGTCTACAGTTCTTAAATATAGTTAACAAACACCCCATAGGAGGAGAGGTAAATATCAAATCCATCGGGAAATTCTTACCCGGGAAGTCTTTGTGTGCACCGTCTGTTGGATGTGCGCAAGAAGACAAATACTAATTTGTCTTGCTGTGCACATGTCGCATATCCAACGGAGCGGTGCACGCGAGGAGAGTGCGGGTAAGAATTTCCCATAAATAACTGCCTCTTCATTCAGAATAAAATGCTGAATGTAGTTAACAAACACCCCTCCCCCTAAAGAGGAGAGTCAAAACCATTATCAAACGTATCTAAAAATAACCACGTTCACCTCTTAATTAATTCGGAATATAGGATAACAAACACCCTCTTCCTCTTCCTCTTGGGAATCCTAATAATTAGTCACTGGGAATTAATTGGGGTGAGAAACTTGAATTTAATGCAGAGATCTAAAGCAAGAGCTGCAAAGAAGAAAGTGACAAGGTCCTCAGATACATAAAATGCATGTTGCACCAGGCTGCCCATCTCCAACTCCAGAGGTGGTCCTGCTGCACCTACCTCACCAAGTCCTATATTATATCAATACATATATCAATACCTTAATCTTTGTGAGAATCCTCTAAAAACGACTCTTATTTAAGAATAAAAAGTAGTAGCAGTATTTTTCGAGTACCTTTAACAAAGCCAAATGCAGCACATGTCCCTGACTTGAGATGAACATTGTCCACATCTCTTCTTATTGTATACAGAAAGGTTGCACCAAATAATGCACAGCTGAAAGAGGTGATCGTCAGGGGCAATATAAGATCAGAATAGCTACTCGCCCTCGTTAAGGCTAAGGGCAGAGCAGCAAGCATCCCAACAATGGCAGAAATCGAAGCTGCTTTTACAGACTCCAGCTTATGAGCATATTTGTCGATCATTCCCCCTTCTTCACCTTTCATCTTCGATCATGTGGCCACCAAGTGGAGTCAATAATGCAGAGCAGCATATCTTTTAATAGCAAGTTTAATAAAATGGATAGTATAATGAATCGTTATAGAATGGAAAGAAAGAAATCTATGTTTAAGGGGTAGTAACATAAAGTGACAAGTGAGGCGGTAAGGGGGGCGGGGATGGTTTCGGAGGTTGTTAGGGTGGTGAAGTGGCGATGTAAGGTGGTTAGGGTAATTCAGGTTGAGTGTAGGGTGGTTGATGTGATTACTGTAGGTGGGTTGATGTGATTGATATTATGCATTTTTAACGTACATGCTTAATGCATGAGGGTTATGTCAGCGTAGTCAATGCGTACGGGTTATGTACATACTCAAGGTGTGGAGTTGGATAATTTAATGTACATACTCAATTTATGATGATTTCCTTAAATATTAATTTCATGATAACATTGATTGATGTTCGGGATGTTACAGTAAAATCATTATATATTGGAAACCCAAGAATGTTAATCACAAAGATGAAGTTCACTCGTTCATGTGGGAAGCACATAGACAATTCTCTCGATTGTCAATTTTGGAACTGATGGATCGGCCGGATTTTCAATATGATTATAAAAATCGATCACTAGTGTATAAATGATGGTTGATGATAAGATGTTATGAAGATGTTGTATAGACAATATCTTACTTCATGTACAAATTGTCCATAGAATGTTATCCACGGATAATTGTTATATCAGTAGAATGAGATCTCAGTAGTTATATGCATAGTAGAGTAAGGAGTTCAATTTCCAGAAGAATGCAGTCTCAGGTTTATTCTAGAAAGATCAAGAGGAAGGGTTGGGGGACAGAATATTCCGGAAGACCAACGTGTTTAATTTACATCATTTTCTTGTAGGTGTTAATTTGTAACCTTATTATGCATTTAGACTTAGTTAATTAATTTATATATTTTTAGTGTTTCAAGTAAGACATATTTTATTCATTTTGAACTAAATCTAGATAATCCAAATCTAATTTTAGAGTCCAGATAAGCAATTTCGCGGCTATAAGCACTTGTTTATGGCCGTGAATTGCTTATCCATCTGCCGGACTCGAGTCATCATTAATTTAAAAGAAACTGAACGAAAAGAAATAAAGAAAAAAAAAAAAGAATATTTTTGAGACAGAGACCTCGGAGGCTTTAGATCGGAGCTGGTTAATGTGATCCAGCCTGACCAACTTCGCCTCCGCTTCTTCTTTTAAATCCAAACTTCAGTCGCCGCTGCCGACGCCTGAGCTATTATCATCGGCGACGCTGCTGTTGCATTTAAGGGGTGCAAAGGAGGAAGTGGTAATCGGTGAGAGGTTGATGCATTTGGTGAAGAAGAATCTTTGATCGGAATGGGGTTGAAGAAGGGAAAGAGAGGTAATTAAGGTCGACATTGATAACGTCATCCTTTGATCCCCATTGGTAAGCTTTTCACGGCCAGACCTTTTAATACTCCCTCTCCCTCCCTCCTTCAACATCATTTAGAAACCCCAGCAAACAACCCCACCACCACCCCGTACTATGAATGAGACTACGACTTCATTTATACTGCTATTTGTTTGATTGAATTAGCATTATTGGTACTATAGCAGGGTGATTTTGTTGTTGTAACGGATCGTAAGTAATTGACTAACTGCCATGTCTACAAACAAAACTGTACATATTGAATGTTTGGGCAAATAAAAAGTACAATACTATGGAACATAGTAAATGCACTACTTATATTGGAAAGAAGTCATTCCACGAGATACATGTGTTCCCTAGCTGAAAAAGATGGACATATACATTTGTTTGTCTTTCAAAAAAAGAAAAAAATCAAATTGAAACAAACGATGGGGAAGTAACTTGTGACACTCTTCAATAATCCTCCTACCAACCGGTGATGATCTTCGATAGAATCGCTTAAAGCCTCAAACGATGATAAATCAGAGCAAGTATCCCTAAAACAATGACTTTGAAAAATGCCCAAGTTAATGCATAAACCACTGCATGATACATTGCGATGACCTCACCAATTAGCACTTCGACCCCTCCCCCCCCCCAAACTTCTTCGAAAAACTGTGAATAATCTGCCCATTTGCATCCCAGAGAATACCTCTCATTGCTACCATTTTTGTCGCCGAAAGTTGTGTCTGTGTTAAATTTTAGTGTGCCAACACCAAAGCTTTCCATCTTTGCCCACTTTCCAACGAAGACCCTTGAAAAGAAGCTCTTTACGATCATAACACTCCACCGAATGGTTGAAGAGTAGCCTGTGATAGTTGGAGATTTAAAGTCGGTCCTTTCAAAGTATTTTGCTTTGAGAACTCGAGTCGAGATAGTATATGGATCCATCATGATCCTCTAAGCTTGCTTTGCTAGGAAAACCATATTAAAACATTCTAAGTCGCGGAAATCAAACCCACTGTCCGGCTTTCCTCTGCGACCAGTCTCCCAAGGTTTCTAGTGAATTTTATGCTTAGTAAACCCCAAAAAATCGCCTAGTCATTTTCTCCAATTCCGTAATGAGGGTTCTCGGAAGGGTGAAGCATTGCATCACATTTTCATTAAGTGCCTAGATAAAAGATTAGAATCTCTTTACCAGCATGGGAGGGTAGCTGTCATTTCCACCCGTTTAATTTCTTTTGAACTCTACCTGATGTACTCGAATAATTAAGGGCCGACCCGGGTATTTTTCCGCACTACATTCTAAAGGGATTTGAAAAGGACTATTCGACCCTTATAGCTATGATAATATGCTTGCTGTAGAAAATATATGCTTTGTGTAAATCTATTTTTTGACTGGACTGAATCTATTTGAGTCATGAGAGAGAAAATAAAATAAAATAATGTAAAGTAATGATTATAAGGTTGAAATGTTGTATTAAAGTTTGTGTTGATGAAGAAATGATTGGTGAAATGATTGGTGAGAGAAATATTATATTGATAAAGTAATGGTTGAATACAGAGGTGGTGAATAAAATGAATTGATTAATATTATTTTATTTGTTGATGGTGAAATGATTGTAAAATAATAGTAAATAAGATAGTGGGTGAATAAAATATTAAGTTGGATCCAAATGGATCCAGTCAGTCCGAAACCAAACGGAGCTTGGGATTGCATGAATGTAACTAATTTTTTTCATACGTGAAAATTATGTTACAAGATGATCACATTTTGTCAGGTTTGGATCCTAATTATTCACTAGGAAATGGGCTCAGAAGCTTCAATTTTATACAGAGATCTAAAGCAACAGCTGCAAAGAAGAAAATAAGAAGATCCTGTGAGATGTATAATGCACCAGCCGATGCATGTTGCACCAGGCTCTCCATCTCCAACTCCAGAGGTGGTCCAGCACCTAGTGCACCAAGTCCTAAACCAAGAATGCCAATACATATATATCAATATGTTTGCTCTCTAGAATATGATACATTTCACTTTAAACAGGGATTCTCTAAAATGAATGAAAGTGCGGAAAAGTAGTGTTTAAGTCTGTAAATTAGAGAACCTATTAAAAGACCAGTAATGGAAGTAAGAACTGCTATCCAAGAGAAAAGCTACTGATGCATTTGATAGAGCATTTGTATATTATGCAGCACATGTAGTGTAGAATTTAGAGGTTCCATCTTTTCCAGATCAGAATAGAGATTCTGCTTATGTGAATGATTTAGATCTCTATTTAGCAAATTTATCTGTTTTACGACATCTATGATCTATGGCAAGTGTTCTAAGACTCCTTATCATTAATAATTTAGGAGTACCTTTGACAAAGCCAAAAGCAGCACATGTCCCTGACTTGAGATGAAAATTGTCCAGATCTCTTCTCATTGCATAGCGAAAGGTTACGCCAAATAATGCACAACTGAAAGAGGTGATCGTCAAGGGCAATATAAGATCAGACAAGCTATTCATCCTCGTTAAGGCTAAGGGCAGAGCAGCAAGCGTCCCAACAATGGCAGAAATAGAAGCTGCTTTTACAGACTCCAACTTCTCTGCATCTCTGTTGATCACTCCTCCTTCACCTTTCATCTTTATTACCGAATTACCTCTATCCCCGATGCTACTAGTTAACAGAGAACGCTCTGCTTCTTCCACCATTGTTTTAGCTTCTAATAGTTCCTTTTGGCAATCTGCAATCTTCCATCATGTGACCACCATGTGTATCAGTATTTTAGTGTTTGAAATCAAATGAGAATGTTCACATATACAACAATTACATTGTAATGTAAAGACAATTTGCCCGAAAAGCTTTGTCCATGAAGCAATTTGCTTCAGTATAGTGCTGTTAAAAACAATGATTTGATTTATTATTTCTTGATGATTTACAAGCAGAGAACAGCTTTGAATAGAAGTAGTAAAGTCTATCAGCTATTTGAAAAGAATAACAAAAATATAACCGTTTTAGCTGTAGCATTTCTCAAAGTAAAAATTATCCAATCTAATCTTCAGGGCATCATGCATTATCCGCTTGGTTTGAATCGGTGCTAACAAGTGCCCACGGTGCTACGAATTACATGTTCAATGTAGTGATACTTCAAAGTTCAAACTTTAATGTATGTAAAAGCTATATTGTGTTTGTTATCATATGATCTTTGAGGTTTGAATAGGCAGTAAAACACTAACTCTAACTTTCAGCCACTACCTTACCACTCACTAACAGTAATTTAAGATCGCTAAACATGGCATTATGATCATTAACCAAAGCATGAAGCATTCATTGATATTTTTTTCCAACTGAACTTTATTCTAACTACTCGAATAGACAAAATTCAGTTGTAGTCAATTGAAAGAAAAAGAGAGAGAGAGAGAGAGAGAGAGAGAGAGAGAGAGAGAGAGAGATTCAAGTGGATTATTAAAAAAAAAAGACCTCGGAGGCTTTAGATTGGAGCTGATTAATGTAATCCCTGACCAATTTCGCCTCAGCTTCTTGTTGTTGAATGATTGAAAGCTGTTTCTTCGCCAATTCCACTCTCTGCGTAGCTTTATCTAATCCATTCAATAAATCTCTGTTCTCTTCCTTGTTCAGGAGTTGCTCCACTCTCTCATCCACCATTCCGGACATCACTTGTTTCAAATTCAAACTTCCGCCTCCGCCGCTGACGACGCCTCGGTTTGAGCTATCATCGGCGACGCTGTTGCATTTGACTGCTGCAAACGAAGTTGTAATCTCTGAGAGCTTGATGCGTCTCGCGAAGAATCTTCCATCAGAATGGGGTTGAAGATTGGGGGATAAGGATAGAGAGGTAAAGGACATAGATAGCGTCCTCATCTCTTACCCACCATCAACAATAAGCATGTCACCAATACCTTTTATTTATTAGGGGTTATTATTTAAAAGTATAGTTTTTTTTGTACTTATTAGCCTTATAAGAACATAAAAGAATTTGTTGGACTTATAAGGACACATTTTATTCACTTTACTTAATTTACCCTCCCTTTAGAAGTATCAAATGCGTACAAGCAACTATGTTACCTGGAAGGCAGGATTAGTGAGTCGAATCCTCCTGAACCTTCCATTGTCGGGGAAATTTGCCATGCTTCTGACGTAAACTAAGAGCGTTTGGAAAGCCGTTGTCACTTTAATGTCATTTCCCTGCAAGATAAAAAATAAAAACAAGCAGGCTGAGCAAAGGGCTTCTGTTAAAAATAAGCCCCTGAGTTTTTCTATAACCGGATACCAAGTTTTATCGCCTGATAAATCTCACGCATTCTTCCATCACCTCCACTTTTCTAACAGACTCAGCCAACCCCGAGTTCTGCAATTGAATTGACAGAATAAGATAGACCAACAAACATATACAACTAAGCAAAAAAGACACAGAGCAGCTTTCAACAGGCAATGTAAGTCTTTCCCTCCTTTCCTTCCATAAACAGAAACAAGATTTACACGATGTCATAAGATAGAAGATAAAAAAAAAAGAATAAATGCTACCTTAGCCTGTTGCAATTTCTGAAGAATACCATCATTTGCTCTTCTCTTGTCCACTTTTTGTGCTTTTCATTCAGATAAATAACTGAAGTTTCCAAGTACACAACGAGTACGATATAAGTTGATGATAGAAACGTCAAAATGTAATCACGATCAAGAAACACACCGCTTTTGTTCAGTTTCTTCAGACTTTAAATGTCGTGCAGCTAATCTACTGCTACTCTGCTAATGTCCAAACAGCTCAAACATTAGAATTCCTAACATATATATACTAATCTGCACTAATGTCCAAACATCTTTGAATCAATCACAAAGATGTAAGTTGCACTAATGATACCTTTTCATCGTCTTTGTCCACTACTTTCTCCTCTTCTTCTTTTTCTTTAAGGCAAAATGATGTGTAATCAATTCATGTCAAATTCTTTTAAGCTGAATGAGGTGATTATTGTCTTATTTGTATTGCTTCTTCTTTAGAATCAGGTTGTTAGTTTCATTGCAACCTAATATGTTATGACTTGCTACTTTAATGATTTTCTTATAATGATGCATGTTTTGCTTTCTGCGTTTGTGTGCTTCCTATCATATTCTTCCTGAATATATGGCTGATCATTTATTAGGGAGACTAAAGTAGGAATTGATTGGGGCTATTCCATCAAACATTTAAGTTTATTTCAAGTCGAGAGCAATTGGCTATTATTCCACTAAGGTTCAGAATTATTTGGAATTAAGAGGAAATTTCAATTGTAATTATTATTAATGAAGTGACATTGATGTCACTGCATACATTAGACAACTAATGAAGTGACATTGATGTCACTGCATATGTCACTGCACACATTAGACAACTAATGAAGTGACATTGATGTCACTGTAGATGTCACTACATAAATCGATACAATAAGACGTCACTGAATAAATCGATACAATAAGACGTCACCGCATACACCGATACAATAAGTGTCTCTCGTGATCGCGGTGTCTCTCGTGATCGCGTGTCTACAATGCGATGTCACTTCATCGCGTGTCTCAAAGATCGGGTGTGTCTCAGATCGGGGTGGTCACCGATCGCGCGTGTCACTTCATCGCGGTGTCTCTCGCATTACGGTGTCTCAGATTGTGGTGTCATTTCATCGTGGTGTGTCTCGCGAATGCGGTTTCTCTGCGTGCGGTGTCTCAGATCATCAAATGTTATAACATCACGATGTCTCCGCAACGCGGCGTCTCTGCATTGCGGTGTCACTTCATCGTGGTGTCTCGCAACGCCAGATCACGCTCTTCTGATCGCGGTGTCTCTTATTCGTGATGTCTCTCGTGATCGCAAATGTTATAACATCGTGATGTCTCGCAGACGGGGGGTGGTCATCAGATCGTGGTGTCTCTCGTGATCGGGTTGGTCACCGATCGGGGGTGGGTCATCAGATCGAGGTGATCAATGGATCTCGGCCTGGTCAATGATCGTGGTGTCACTTTATTGAGGCGTCTCGCGATCGCGGGTGGTCACTACGTCGCCAGATTACTTCATCGAGGTGTCTCGCATCACGTTGTCTCTCTGACGGGGTGGTCACTGTGATCGCGGTGTGTCACTTCATTGCGGTGTCTCTGCATCACGGTGTCGCTTCATCGTCGTGTCTCTACATCGCGGTGTCACTTCATCGCGGTGGTCATCGCATCGGGCGTCGAGGTGGTCAATGCATCGGGGTGGTCAATGCGTCGCGGTGGTCATTGAATCGCGGTGGTCAATGTATCGAGGGTGGTCATTGTATCGCGATGGTCAATACATCGGTTAAAAAAAAAAACTGAACAGTGCCTAAAAAAAAAAAAAAAAAAAAAAAAAAAAAAAAAACAGCACATCTTCTCCCCTTTTTACTTTATTTTTTTTTCGTTAAGGGTATTTGAGTCTATCTATCTAATTTTTGTCATTATAAGTCCAACAGATACTTCAAACACACTTACATATTCTAATGTATGGTCTTAAATAACTATACTGATTATCTGACTCACGCTTTATATTTTATTTTTTATAAGTTCTTATAATTAACATGATGAATATCTTTCATCTATCTTATAATCGAACATATTGATCCAAGCACAAGTAGAGTAAGTGATCTTATCCACTATAAACACTAGTCCCTACAAATATATGCTCGCACAATGAATCTTGGTCTTCTTTATGGTAAAGGCGGCCGGCCAACCGTATTTGTCTTGTTGATCTCACATTTATCCGTACGTTAGGGACCATTAGAGCCTGAACCTCGGTTAAGATTGCATTATACCAACCTATATGAGACCATAATGTTTCGTGACTAAGAAGACTATATGAGCTTTCAATCATTCGTATAAATAATCTAGTACATGCCGAGTACATAAGTGTTATTTCATGTACATTTTGTTTACTTTTACATTACATAAAGCTCCAATTATAGTCTAGCATATATACCCAATGTACTTATCACCCTTAGCAAATTTATTTGGAAAATGCTTTGCTTAGGCCAACATTGTAGTCTTTTACTTATATTCATGTATTATTGTTTACTAACTTGACTATCAGGAAGACAATATAGTCAAAATAATCTGAATCGTTTCTTTTGCAAGCGGATGACCCATCGATTTTTAAATTCACATTCTTTTTTCTTTATTTTGATGGGGGAAATTCTTTTATTAAACTCTCATTCTTTTTTTTTTTCTTTTAGGGAAATTAAACTCACATTATATTCGGATGTTTAAAAGATCCACTCATTATGGAGTTTACAACATAATTTATATTTCTTCAAAAAATAAAACATAATTTATATTATAAAATAAGGTTTTTTTGACAGATATTATAAAATAAGTTAAATTAAAATAAATATTTATCCAGATGCGCACACTTATTATAGAATATCTATTGATTTATATAAAGTGTTGTATTATCTCAATTCTACACCACTACTACCGAACAAAATACTTATTATCTAGTAATTGATACATCGATTCTTTTTGATGAACCGATACATAGTTTTTTTCTGAAATGTAATTCATGTTAACATCAATAGATAAATTGTAAAATAAAAAATTATGTTTATATTAGGTAAATAAAAGATTATGCAATAAGATTACTCTAATCCACTAAGGTCTAACCTGGCTTCCAGTGATAATGTCAGGATTCAAACCCCGTTTGAGAAGTTTAAATGGCAGATTGTTTCTTTCGTCTCCGAAAAAAAGAAGAAAAAAATAAAATAATGTTATTGGTGATTTACTCTTCTAATGGGTTTTTAGATGAAGAGACCCTTTTAAATGAAGAGAGGGTTGACCAAGTCCTTTTAAACGAAGACCCCTTTTTTTTTTTAGGGAATTCTAATGGGTTTTTAACTCTAAAATCTTGCTCAGCCCCCACTGCTCTTTTACTGTAGAGAGATCACCTTGCACCGGGAAAACATCGCAAATCATGGCCACCGCGCCGCCTCCTTCCACGACCAGGTTGAGCCAGAAACTCTCCACGTTTTCTACTCTAAACCCAAATTCACATTTACTCCGCCCCTTTTCTTCTCCGATTCTACCCTATAAACCCTCTTCTCTAGCTCTCAAAACCTCCAATCCCAAAAACAATTTCCAAACTTTAACCCCTTTGATCGCATCTGCCCCCGCCTCCCCTCTCGTTCCCGCCCCCTCTCCTGATTCTCTCAAATCGCGACTGAAAAACGGAGAGACCCTTTACGGTATCTTTCTCTTAAGCTTCTCTCCGACCCTAGCTGAGATCGCCGGTCTTGCCGGCTATGATTTTGCAGTTGTTGACATGGAGCATGGCCATGGAGGCATTTCTGCTGCCCTCCCTTGTCTCCACGCCCTTGCAGCTGCTAACACCGCCGCCATCATCCGTATACCAGAAACATCCGCCACCTGGGCTAAAAAGGCCCTGGATCTCGGGCCACAGGGGATTATGTTTCCTATGATTGAATCCCCGAAAACGGCCCGTAAGGCCGTTTCTTACTGCCGGTTTCCACCCAACGGTGTCCGTGGATCGGCGCACACGGTGGTTAGGGCATCAGGCTACGGAATAGACGAAGGGTACTTGAGTAATTACGAGGACGAGCTAGTTATCATGTGCCAAGTAGAGTGTGGGGAGGGAGTGAAAAATGCTGAAGAGATTGCAGCAGTTGATGGAGTGGATTGCATTCAAATGGGGCCGTTGGATTTAAGTGCAAGCTTAGGGTACTTGTGGGATCCTGGGCACAAAAAGGTGAGGGAGGTGCAACGGGCGGCGGAGAGAGCAGTATTGAAGACTAATCCCGGCGAAGGTGGGGCCTACTTGGCTGGCTTTGCTATGCCACATGATAAGCCTGAAGATTTGAAATCAAGAGGATACAATATGGTGTCTGGTACAGTAGATGTTGGGTTGTTTAGAAAAGCTGCTTTGGAAGATGTTCAAAAGTTTAGGATGAGCCTGAAGGAGTCCAAGGATGATGATGATGATGATGATGAAGATGGAGATGGTAAACATAGCGATGATGAAAAGTATTGGAGCGAATGATTTTCAAAGCAGCGTTGTTTGCGGGATCGCATCAAAATCTTAGATTTCATTTTCTGCATGTTGATTCTGACAGCATTTGAGTTTTCATTAGTTGATTGTGATGATCAACTAGGTGAAAGTGATTTTATGGTTTAGAATCAATCTAATGTTTTCGGTGTCACCATAAAGTCTCACCAGTGTCTCTAAAGACGCCCTTTTCATAGACATCTAAGATCAATCACCTATAAGTTCATTGACAATGCATTGCCATAGTTGGAATGATGATTCCTTAGATTATAGAGACCTAGATCAATCACATTAGTGTCATAACTCTAGATCAATCACATGAATGTGGGTTCTTTTTTCAATGTTAGTTATTGGACTTATCTTTCTGAGATTGTGGAAAATGTGCCCTATGCTGCTTCTGAGAGATGTTCTTGAACTACTACGACTACTTGATCTTAATGGCTTTTGCTATACGGATTGTCTGTGTTTTTGTAGTTTCAGAATGCTTTGTTATCCTCTTCTCTTTTACATGTAGTTAAGTTTGAATTCACTTCCCTGTTGTTTTTGTTGATGGTTGAGAATGATTTCTGTTTTCCAGATCTCAATTGATTTGCTTGTTGATCTCTGTAAGAGTCCGACTCATTTTGATGAAAATAATTATTCATTATGTGTGTTATAATTTCATCCACGCCATACCACGGCGTCATCATAAACCATCATGGTTGAGCTCCTCGAACTTGCTCAGAGTTCGGTTAGTTCGGTTCTGTAAGAGTCCGACTCATTGATGAAAATAATGATTCGTTACGTGTCTTATAATTCATCCACGGCATGCTGCGTGTTTATCGTTAACCAAAAACAAGTAGCACGTATTGCAATCTCGCAAGTCAGACTTATAATCCACCCATTGTCACTACCCAAAAACAAGTAGATCGTGCACAATCTTGCAGTGGAGTTATGATTTTTAATTGCCTAGTTGCCTTTACCATGTTCAATGATGAATTGAATGTGCTGCTTCTATGATTAGATAATAATTTAAATCTTTGGTCAATCAGTGCATGATCAGCTGGTGCCTGGTATCATTTATGTCCAACAAAACAGACTAAAAAGAGTGCATGATCAGCTGGTGCCTGGTGTCAATTTTTATAGATCTCAAAATAATACATTTTACAGCTAACACACCAACATTATAAATAATGATTTGATTGCTTTAGATTTGAACATTACATTACAGGGGGCCTTTTTTTTGTTTGCTTGTTCTGCTGCCAGTTGTTTTTTTTGCACTCTTCTGCCTCAAGACTCCTGCTGTTGCATCTTTTATAAAGAATTCTCATTCCATTAGCACAGCTTAAGAAGAAGAGGTAAACTGCAAGAACAGAAAATGGGCAGATCAAGAATCATGTCAAGATGCAATTTTTTGCAGTTGTTTGTGTTTCTACAGCTACAATTGCTATCTCAAGTGTATTGCAACCAATACAAGGTTGGAGATTTAGATGCTTGGAACATTCCCACCTCAGCTAGGCCTGACATCTACACAAAATGGCCTCAGTATCTCACCTTCAATGTTGGTGACTCTCTCCGTAAGTTCATCCCTTAGATCCATCTATAAGTAACAATACGTTGCCCAGATCATGTATGTATCTTTGTTGATCTTGAAAGGCAACGTCAAAATGCTCATGTCGTGTTCGTTGAAATGCTTGTGTGAATTAACCTTTGTTCATTGCTGTTGGTTTTTTGCAGTGTTTCTTTATCCACCAAGTCAAGATTCAGTGATTTTGGTAACAGAGCAATCATACAAAAGCTGCAATCTAAAAGATCCGATCTTGACAATGAACGACGGCAATTCGCTTTTCAACATAACATGTCCTGGGGAGTATTACTTTACCAGTGGTATGGTTGGACATTGTCAACAATTGCAGAAGCTTCATATCTCGGCGACTGGAAATGCATCTTGTACATACACGCCCACTTATACTGCCGGGGCCGGGGCCGGGGCCGGGGCCGGGGCCGGTGCTCTGGCGCCGGCGGCAGATTCGCCTTCTTCTCCTTCTGCATTCGGATCTATTCCTATGCAGGAGACCGCATCTTCTTCTTCGCCATTGTTTCATACCTCGCAGATTTTCATAGTGTCGGCAATGATTGCATTATTCGTTTCTGTGGTGGGCCTTTGAGCTCGGAAGGAGGCCAATAACTTTTTTTTCATTATAATATTTTTTTTTTCGGTTGTAAAAAATACTGGTAAAAGCCTACTGTATTTTTTTTTTTTTGTTAAATTTTCTTTTTCGAAACAAAAAGCCTACTGTATTTTTATTTTTTTTCAGAAAGGTAGATTGTTGTATTTTGGGAATGAGTCGAAATATTATTGAGATCGTAATAAGTTTTTTATCAAACAAAATAAATATGATGTATCGTGAAAAAAAATGTGAAACCAATGAGGGTGTAGTTGTCGAATACAGTGCTCTGGTGCCGACAGCAGATTCGCGTTCTTCTCCTTCTGCATTTGGATCTATCTATATGCATGGTTTTCTTAGCAATTGTTGTACTTCTCTAAGGTTTTCTTAGTTTCGGCAATGATTGGATTACTTATTTATGTAGAGGGTCATTGAGTTCGGGACCGGATCTCCTCAAGTTGAATCATAAAGTCATCTCTCAAGTAGTGTATTCTGGAGCTGCCACATGGATATAGCTAATATTAGCCGTAGATTTTTTTCTTCCACCTGCTAAGATTAAACAACGTCGTTTTAGAAGCCTCCTTTCAGATACCCTTCTTCGTTAATCATCATTTTTCATAGTCGTTTTTTCAGATTTCAATTTGATTTCTCAACCTTTCCTCAACGTTTCCAAATTTTCTATGTTCTTTGCTACTATAATTCTAGTTTCTCTAGCAATTCACCCAAATTCGGTTGACAATTTTTAAATAAATAATAATTAAAAGTAATAACTTCTTTTATCTTCTTATTTTGCTTCTTCCTTCATCTGACAAAAACAAAGATTTATTTTCAACTATATTTCTCAGTGATTCTGTTTAAGATGGTAAAGCTCAAAACAACAACAAATGAACATGAGGATCTAGTAAAGAGAATTGTTTTATCTTGACCCAAATCTACTCTTTAAACACCATTCAATCCTTTTTTTTTTTTTTTTTTTTTTTTTTTTGTAGAATTCACTTTCTAATTTTTTTTTTTGGGATGATGAAGAACGATTCCAAGATGTATCAAACAATTTATCCCAAATAACAATTCAAAGATAGAAAGAAATGAAATAACAGAGGGGGAGAAAACTACAGCGTGGAAGATATAATAAAAATAAAATAATAATAATAATAAACCCAACAAGAAAGACATATGAATGATTGAATTCTGAAAATTGTACAAAAATTTGACCTATTAAAAAGAAGGATAAAACGAAAAAAATAATAAATATTGCATTGGATATCGTAAAATTATGCATAAATAACAACATAATAAATTCTAATAAGTCACAGTTTAGAAAAGGGGAGAGGAGTATCATTTTACTCTATGATTCACATATATATTCAACGAGTCTTTGGCTTAATGGTTAAATGTGAGATACCGAACCGGTAAGTATTGGGTTCGAGCCCGTGCATTTATATAAATTTAATGTAATACTAGATTCGATTATACACGAACAAACTTAATATAAAAAAGTATTACATTCTTTGTGTATCGTTCGTTTAATAAACAAATTTAAACGAGTCGAATCGCCTTGTAATTCAAGGCTAGAAATACTTTGACTTTTCTCAAAAAAAAAAAGAAATACTTTGACTCGCTTAGCTTCAACTGCAATACTGACTGTACAATCATCGATTTGGTTTGCTGATACACCAATAAACCCAAGATCCATCACTCCAGCAATGAGGCCATAGTTGTTGATAACACCCGGTTTGCAAATCTACTGCAATTGGAGAAAGAGCGACTTAATGTTCTAAAGGTGTGCCTTTTAATTCCAACGTCGAATTTGCTTATGCATTCAAGGTGTTTGATCTTTTGCCGAAGAAAGCTATTCCCGACTTTGAACTTTAAAAAACCTTGAATTGTTTCATGCATTTGCTGAATAAGTTGCTCAGAAGCTTTAGTGCGTATGATACATCGTTCTGGGTGTTTGATTTTTTGCCCATGAATTTGTAGAGGAAGGTGTTTGTTTGTATAGCTCTCTAAGCAATCTGATGCATTTCATCCGAATCCGCCGTCTACCAGGCCTCCTGCTACACAATCTACCGCTGCAAATTAGCCGATTTTCTTCGGGTACCCCAAATGTGAACAAGGTCACACTTTATCTCCAAAGGGCTAAGCTTATAGATTCAATTAGACTTGGATTAAGGTCCGGTTCTCCCGAGTGCCTTGTTCCACTTCTGCAGAATGCTGCTCTGGACCCATTTGTAGTTAATAATGCACTAAAATCAGCTCCATCCCCTGACTCCGCTCTTTCGTTAGTTGAAACCCTGAAGGGTATTCCCAGTTTCAAGCATAATCAGCTTACACTTTATACGCTCTGCAAGATTCTTGCAAAATCTGGCCGAACGGGAAAACTTAAAGCACTGATCAATGCCATAAATGAGGGCAAGTTTATAAATGTTGCACGTGTCAGCTTTTTGGATAGAATGGAATGGTTTTCTCTTGCAGGTGATCTTGATGAGGTTGTTAGTGTGTGGGATGAATGGAGGAGTGCATTGGGGAGGCGCCCCTGTACGGAGTCGTATAATATTGTAATGGGACTTTTTGTCCAAAAGGGTCGGGATTTTGAGGCGGTTGATATTTTCCGTAGGTTTATTTATGAAGGTGGCCTACCTAATTCTAGAACTTATACAACTATTATTGAGCATCTTATCAAGTCTGGTCATTTAGATACAGCATTTGAGGTTTTTCGAAAATTGCCACAAATGAAGGTTAAGCGTACCTTGAAACAATATTCTGTTCTAGTTGCTGCATTTTGTGGTCATGATAAATTGGATGTCATCAAGGCTCTCCTTGATGAAATGCAAACTGATGGGTTACTGCCTGGTCAAGCGATGCAGAGCTCTTTACGGCGACTGCAGGATGTAGGCTATGTAACAAACACAATTATGTATCCTGATGAACGGATTAAGACCATACCTTCCGCCTTTGGTGCAAGTGACGGTGACACTGATGATGAAAATGCAGATTCCGATCATGATGATCGTGGTGCAGGGGATCAAGTGAAGCTGAAACCATGGTTAGATCCTGTTGCTTTGGCGAATGCCTTAAAGTCCTGGGAACCTGAAGAGTTGCAAGCTTTAGAGGATGCAAAATTTGTCTGGACAACAAGATTAGCTTGCAAGATGATTAGAAATTTCGATTCAGCGAAAACAGCATGGAAGTTTTTCTGCTGGGTAGCCTGTCAGCCGGGCTTTACGCATGATGTTTATACAATATCAAGGATGATTACCAAAATGGCTCGCTCTGGACATGTAGATCTTGTTGATCAACTCTTGTCTAAGCTACAAAGTGAGGGTATTAGGATATCTTTCAGCACTGTAAGATTAATAATCGACTTCTACGGGTTGTCAGGTAAAGGGGATGCTGCTTTAAGGATTCTTCGTGCTGTTGGAACAATCTGTGGTCCGTTACCCAAAAGCAGCCAGTTGATTTTGTATACATCTATTTTAAGGACCTTTACAAAATGTAACATGAATGAGGAAGCTTTAGACGTACTCGAAGAAATGATACTTCTAGGCATCCATCCACAACTACAAACATATACTGGCTTAATGCACCATTTTGCGCTTCAGGGAGATATCAAAACGGTGCAGAGACTCTTCGGGATGATCAGGCAAAGTGGGTTCGAAGCAGATGCCCATATGTACACTGTTCTTATCCAGGCTTATTGCAAATGCGGAAGAGCATCCCTTGCAATGAGGTTATTTGAGGACATGAGGAACTTGAATTTAGTACCGGATGCTTCCACGAAGGACGTTCTTGTCAAAAGTCTTTGGAAAGAGGGAAAGCTCAGAGAGACAGCTGCTGTGTTAGAAAAATGTGAGGAAATAGGCAATTCACTTCCAGCTGCATTGCCTGGAAACTTGTTTACTTCAAGCTCTATTGATCTTGAACAAGTTTGTAACTTGTACTGTAGTAAATTTATACCTAGTAATGAGATAAATAAAACAGAGTACAACATTTCTGACACTGTTAATTAGTACCACCAATAGGGCATTAAATTGAGAGGGTTGGTTTACTGGATGCTTTTTTCTTTGCTTTTTAAACTTGGCAGTAAAAAGAGAACTTGTGATTTCTCTTATTGATTTTTTTTGTTTAAAGCATTTTTGTATTTCATCTCAGCCGGGGGCGGCACCACATTCACCATTATTGGGTCAGCCAACCTGCTAAAAAAATTTAACATTAGGATTTTGTTTTGTTTTATATATACATGTCTGTGTGAAATTGATCTGCTAAATTTTATGTATTGACCACTATTGTTTTGAATTGACCCATAATTAGTCGTACGAAAGTGCATGTACAAGCCTAGTCTAAAAATAAAACACTTGACAAACTTCTTACCTGTATCATAAAATTCATGAAGCCGCCCCTGATCTGATTGCAGTTTGCTAGCGTCTAAAGCAAAAGGCATTCATTGGGGAGCAAAATAATAATAATTCAATGTAGATCTTGGACATAGAATGCAGCAACAAGAAAGTAACTCCCAATGAAAGAAAACAACTCAAGTTTACACCATTGTTTATGGTGTAAAACCATCTGATTAATATGAGCCTCACATAATCAATGGTGTAAAAGCATATTGCAACACAAGTTTTGTCGCAGTGTGTTGTGGCTCTATAGCACTATATTCAGAAAGAGAAATAAGTTTCCTTTTCTTTTTTTGTGTTAGCAATACATACACTTGGTCAGAGTATCAAGAATTGCAACGCTGCGTCTTCTTGACCTGTCTCTTCTTGATTAGAAGCTAAAAAGAGCAATTTGGCACAACAATAGAGACAGAACACATTAATCATAATATCAAATCCATTGATTGATATGAATCACGTCATAATCAGAGATTGTAATAAAAATGTCTTAAGTCTCAATATATAACTAGCACTATTAGGGAAGAGAAACAAATCTCTTGTTTTTTCTTTTCCTTTTCCTTTTCCTTTTCCTTTTCAGGTTAGCATACAAAAAAGTCAAAGCCCTCCAGAAAGGTAATGTTTCATACATACCTGATACATACAAATCATCTATCAAACCACCACATTAAGATTAATAAGAAGGGGTTTAGATACTCCAAAAGAAGATTTGAGGGGTTGATTAGCCAGCTTAGTTCAACTAGTCGTCTCCATGGCAACATTCACAGACTTCTCTTGAGACGATGGAGGCGCACAAGATCCAGGCCCATCTGTATTTGCTTCAACATTTGAGATGGTCCCAGATTTCTTGATTTCATCTTCTCCCAATGCATTATCATTCCTAGGTTCAGAACTGTTCGGGTTCGACTCCGTAGCAGCAGATGATCTTGGAGGTGAACGCGGCTGCACTTGTACATCTGGATAAGCAGCCTTAAATCTTGCTCGAAGCCCTTCATCTACCAACCGCACCCCATTCAATTGATTACCCAATGACATCCATCTGCCATTTCAAATAATAAAAACACTATCAACAATTTCACATACACGATGTAGACACGGAGTTAAAACTCAGTCTTTTTCATGATATACGCGGTTAAGAACAGTTGTACACACATACCCAGCTTGACAGTTGTGCATACGAGCAAACAACTCCAGCTTTCTTGCCCTTGGCATTATCCTCTCCAGCATGGAATACATCTATTTCAAAAAAAAAAAAAAAATCAAATATCAGCCAATCAACATTTACTAATAGAGGGCTGCAAAATTAATCACAATAACAACATTAAATTACTATTAGGAAAAACCAACGGTGCAGTACAACGAGCAGACATAATTAACCCTTCCAATGCAGTAGCATAACTTTTCCGTTCATTCCCAATGTGCCCATGTCATGTGGAGACATAAATTATTACTACCACCATCCCATATTACAAGTCTTTTTAGAGATTCTAACACAAATTAAGAAATGTGGTTAAGTACTGTTATAGTTAAGTAATGGAAAAATTGTTGGACGAATAATAAATAGTGTAAAAAGATGGAAAAAGGGTATTCTAAATGACCTATTTTATCGGACATAAAAAGAGAGATAAAAAGACATATATTACGGATCAAAAAGTAGGTACGATGATCTCACTAACCTCATCTGGCTTTCGACTTGTTTCTCGGACCTCTGCAACAATGACATCAGTATCAATATTTCTATTTACTTCTGGATTACCCTTAATCCCAACAAGGCAGTGCTCCTTGCTGTGGTTGAGCCAATGCCCGGTCCGACCTGTTCTGATAATTCTTTGAAGCTGGTTGGTCTTAACCCATATGATCTCCTCAATACTTCTGTACCCCCAAAGTTCCAAACTGCAATAATTCAATTCAAATCACGCTAGTTTTATTTGTATTAGAAAGATAAA
Organism: Gentiana macrophylla; assembly: GCA_026214975.1. Lineage (NCBI taxonomy): Eukaryota > Viridiplantae > Streptophyta > Magnoliopsida > Gentianales > Gentianaceae > Gentiana > Gentiana macrophylla. Next base: position 111,485,192 of record CM047807.1, read on the forward strand.
TAAGCATGCTATACAGTAACTAAATCGACAACAAATTCACAATAAAAATGGCTTACCATTCACGCCCTAGCTCCATAGCCCGTCCAGTTACCCACAGAAATATCAGACCATCTGTTTGAAGAGCAGGTACATTTAGGGTACGCATTTCATTATCAGCCATCGTACCATATGGCAACTCCATATGAATATCCCATGGTGGATCAGCCATTATAACTCCAAATTGTCCCAAAATATCCATTCTAAATGAACGAATATCACAGTTGATCCATTGTGCTTCACCCAGCTCTACTTGAGAACAGTAATGAGCCCGTTGAGGCAGCATCAACGGCTTAGGAGGGGGTAACGCTGTTACATCTGATATTGGGTCAAGCTCGTAATGCACATATTTGCATGTCTACAGAGGACACCGAAAATTCCAAATAAATTTCATTAAGTATCTGTAATCACCCCCACGTGTAAACATAAAGTACTATGAACATTTACCTTCATGTGACGACAAGTATCAAGAAATGAGCAATCACCCAAGCTTGTATCTGTGTGAAGAGCAATTATCCTTCGGAAATGAACCTATGGATTACATCCAAGTTACAAAATGATTTTGAAACCAAAATTTGAGCTAGATTCATATACATACATACACATTACATGATTGTATATATTCATTCATTCAAAGCTCTGCAAGTAAAGAGGACTCGATATTAACCTTTTCACATGAAAAATAAGAACCAGTTTGACGACGGCAGTCTTCCTTTGTTAGAGCCATACAATACTCCTTCACCTGGGAGCCACCTTTGCTCTTGAACTGAAATAATTTTGAAACACACATTCAAATTTACGAGCACAAAGTAAAGGGTTAACTGAAGTAGACAGTGCAAAATATGTAATGAAGGATGCTACAGACATACTTCTAATAAGTTGGTGGAGCCTAATCCTACATAGATAACACAAACGACTACAGCATTTCTGAGTAACCATATAGTTATCTTCAAAGTTGGGTTTCAACTAAAACGTAACGCCAAAATTTAAAACTGTAAAAAAAGATACATGATTCATTACCTTCCTAACCATAACATTCTCTTTGGCAGTGGGCCTATGAATGAGGTCTAAAAGTTCCTCCCCGGTTTTGAACTTCTGCATTTCTTTAAAACTTTTCTTGCTCAACAATGCCTCGAGGTCCTTCAATTCATCCTCGTCTGTTCTAGGCTTTAAAGCAGCAGAACAACCCATATCTCCATTCAGCCCTGTATGAGGTTTATGCATTGGTGGTGGTACTCCAACTCCTCTTGGCACTCCAATTATCCCAACCATACCTCTCGGTTCACTAACCCTCGGCCCCATATCTCCACGAAACGGTGTCCCTGACCCGGGAGTCAAATTCTCAGACGTCGGTGGCCTTGCCGTATCGAAATTCCCGTTGTAACTAAGATCACCACCGCTTTTCCCCGCCTCAGGAGCACTGTTCTTTTCATCCAAATTGATATCACTGTGCTTACTTGGAGGCAATTCCTTCAAAAGCCTAGCAGTGTCAATACTCATCACCAAAACCCCAGGTTTACCACTCACAACAAACTCCTCCAAATCCACCCCTCCATTATCCTCTTCCATCGACCTCAACGCCATCTCAACCGCCAAAAGAGAACCGAACTCCCCTCCAACGTCCCTCAACGCAGCCCTCTCCGCCATCGTAATTGACTGATCATTTTCCAGCTTCCTCAAAATAGTTGACGAATTAATCGGTTCAAATGGCACTCTCTGAAGCAGACAAACAGCCACCATTGCTCTAACCACAGACAACGGTCCACCGGACTCTTCAATCACAATCTTTGCCTCCGGCGAGGGTTTAAGCTTCTTGGAAGGGGTGGGAAATGTGGGGTCGGAGAGGGGGACTTTAGGGATTTTAACATCCTTAGGTTCGGGAGGAGGTGGCAGAGGTTTGGGAATAGGAGAATAAGGTTGATTATTGAAAGAAGAGATTACCTTGAGAGAAAGATCGAGAGAGGAAACAAGGTCGGGAACGAGGGTTTGCAAAGAAGCGATGAGGTCGATATGAGCATTGTGAAGGGTAGCTACACGGGTTTCTAGCTGTTGCCGGACTTCTTTGACGGCGGCCATGGCGTCGTCGGTTCCGTCTGACTGGTTGTCCATTGTCCAACGCCGCTGCAAGCAGCCGGAGGCGGAGGAACGCAATATACTGATTGTGTAGCATAAAATTTGAAAGTTGCATTGTGTTCAAGAAAGTGCCTACAAAGTATCTGGGCCGAAAATAGAGGTAGCTTATGGGCCCCGACCGTTGTTCTTTTTGAATTAAAAAAAGAGGGTTATATTTTTTTATTTTTTATTTTAAGGGGAGAGACTTATATTGAGTCATTGACCGGTGATTTAATGATCGTCCAGGATTATCATGTTATATTTAATTTATCAATGAAATTTTTTATAAAAAGGATAAAAATTAAAAGACATGGTATTTATATTCACACGGTGGAGCCTTATGTGTTTTTTTTTACTTTCCTATTGATCATGAATCACCAAGACATACTTAATCCAGGACCATAATAAAATTTCCCTATTTTTTTTTTAAAGGACAATTTCCGTATATTGATACCTTAATTATATCCGGCATCATGAATTGCGGTTTTTTAATCAGTTGAACATAAAATTATTTTAGCATCATATATATAAGAACATCATTATTTACTAATGTTGATAAGATTATCATTGTCACCAGCGTTTATTATTTCCGAAATATGTGAATATCATTGACGTTATTCATCATGTCTCACTATTTGTAAAAAAACCCGTCATTGTAACTGAAGTTTTGTAGAATAAAATTGATATGGCGTAACATTTGAGAGTAAATAGCCGCTTTAGTCCCCCATCTTTCTCAAAAAGGATGGACTTAGCCCACATCTTTGATTTTGGTTTGACCGATCTCTAGTTTTTTAAATCTTTTGCAACTTTGGTCCATTTAACTGCAAGCCAACAAAAAAATTGACGGAAAACATGTGCATATCCTTCACGCGCTCTTAGCGTTTAAAAATATTATTATTTTAATCAATTTCCTAAAAAATATTTATAAAAAAATAAATAAATTATCTCATTAATGTTATTACCGTATAAGGTGTAAAACAAAAAAAATATTTCACCATTCTTCCTCCCGTTGTTTTTCGTTCATCTTTCTCAATCTTTCATCGATCTCAGCCATAATGTAGCTCGAATTTAGGGGTTTATCCCCAATTTCATCTTCTTTAAATCATTCCTCTAATCTGGAGATAAGAGGAATGATTTAAAAAGATTTAATTGAGGATAAACCCTAAATCGAAAGCTACGATGTTCTGAAAGATAAATGAAAAAACGACAGGAAAGAATGGTGAAAAAATGTGTTGTTTTACACGATATACGGCAATAACATTAATGAGGTAATTTATTTATTTTTTTTGGGAATTGATGAAAGGGGAAGAGGCGCGGCCATGACAAAAAATTAATAAATGGAGTGCGGAAGGACAAAAGTAACATTTTAAATGATTATAAAGGACAAAAATCACAATTATTACTTTAAAATTGTTACTTCACGTGTTAATGTTACTTTGTGTTTCACAATTGTTACTTCATATTTACTCTATTCCACATTTGTTACTTCATATTTGTTACTTCATAATTGTTACTTTTGTCCTTTTTAAATTACAGTATCCTTCTATCCCGATTTTTTGATAATGTTATCCTTCTGGACAAAAATCTATTGATTAAAATAATAATATTTTAAAATGCTAACCGTGCATGAAGGATACACATAGGTTTTCCGTCAATTTTTTTTGTTGACTGGCTGTTAAATGGACCAAAGTTGCAAAAGATTTAAAAGATAAGGACCGGTCAAATCAAAATTAAAGATGATGGCTAAATCCCCTTTTTGAGAAAGATAGGGGACTAAATATGCAATTTACTCTACCATTTGACATTTGATGAAGCCATCATAAAGATGATTTGACGTAACGTTTACCTTGACAATTACAAAGCATTGGAATTTTGAATTGTTGCACTTTTACATGTTCCAGAAACTTCTTGTATAAAACGAAACAAATAGAAACTGTACACTAGATGACTGAAGGGCACCCCTTAACCACAATCCCTTTAGCTGTAGGACAACTAGCATAAGGGCAACCATCAAGGTCATTCCCCCACCAATTCACTGCTATATCTTCTGATCCCACACATATATACAACAACACCCCCATGAAAGCCAACCCTGCATCCAACGCCCCCGAAAGCACATAATTATGTCTTCTCCAAGATTCCGGCTTGTACCTATACCACACGTAACCCGACAAGAACCCTACAATAATCCAAGTCGTATAGTTCACCGCCGTAGCCGGTGGCATATTCCCCGTTGCACCTATCAAAACTGGCATGTTTATCAACAATATCCAATCTTGTTTTGGAAAAGCTTTATGTGCTAACCAAACAAGTAATGGAGCAACCGCGCCTCCAAGAAAAAACCAGTTGATTGCTCCGTACGTCCCTAAATCGCCAAATATCCTACGAGGGCCTATTAATCCCCAAATCACTGATGCATCATAAAACACATGATCCCCGGGACATGTCCATAACGAATCTGACAACGTATTGCAAATGTCTGGTATCGTCTCCATCAACCACCACGCGGTTCCTAAGTACACAAACGCCGCTATGAATGTCCCGACTATCTGTGCCATAAACATAGTTCTTGGAGGGATCTTCATGTAATGGCCAAGTTTGAAATCTTGAAGGAATTCAATAGCTTGTGACATGCTTATGTAACCATAGACTTTAAAGCACATGTTGGCCACAGGATAACCAGGATATATGTATCCAATTATATATTCAGTAATAATATTCAAACCTGGACTCTGTCAAATTTCAAGAAAAGTAAATTCATAGTTGTGAAAAGACGAAAAAGTGACAGATAAAATGAGACGAAAGGTTAAATTAATATGTACCTGATTGGTGATAGCAGTGAGGATACCAATAGGAAGAGTGAAAACAATGGCAATGGAACAAGCTAATATCACTCCCCACCATGGCAACTGAAGCTGTTCGTTGTAGTATTCGCAAGCGAAAATAGTCAATGCAATGTTGACCACCAAGATACACCAGAACCACCATTCAGGCACTTGTCTGTACTTGCTCATTAGTCTTGTGTGTATGTCCATTTTTTTGTCTTCAAAACTTGATCTACTCTGCTCCCATATCTCTCTGCATCATGAGGAGTATTATTGCCCGCGTCATGTTGTGCCATTTGTCGTGTTGTGCAATAGTGCTAGAGTCACACCAAGTGCGACAACACAAATTCACACGATTGATCATATTTGATAGGACCTATTGATTGATATGAATCTCTCCAAGAGGAATGGTTAATGCTACGTCCACAACAAAGTTACACTAACACATTTTACACTATTGATCATACTCCGTGACCAATATATTGATGTAACTTTGTTGTGATGATTTTGTTGTGTTGTGGTCCTTGTGGACATAACATTTTTGTGGTGTAAAAGTCTGTTTGTGACAATTTTGTTGCAACACCAACACTTTATTCTGTTATGTCATAGCAGTTGTGACAATATCATTACTCATCTAGAAATGCAGTGTCACAATAAACCAAGTGACACACCACATGTGCACATTCATGGTGATAAGAAAATGCTACGTCCACAGTAAAATGGACACAACACACATCATTGATTATGATAGGACCCTATCACTACAATGAATGGTGTAACATGTGTTTGTATATATCCTTTTGTTATATCTATTTTGTTGTAGACATAGCATTACTCAATCGTGATAGGGCCCATAAAAGCGTGTTTTGTCACTTTGCCGTAACCATTTTCTTATGACATTAACAATACGGACATTGTTATTGGCAGCACATCGAATCTACTTGATTTCGACTCCCTCTAGAGACAAATTTAAGCTCCAAATAGGTCGTAATCGAAATTCGACCTCTGTAAAATCGAATTTTGTCCGAAATATGATACCCAGTAAATTCACCGTGGTGTCAATAGTAGTCTCCTAACAATACTCTTACTCATTTATACACATTACACCAATCCAACAATCTAAACCAATACCTGCCATGGAACAAAAGTACATGCATCATAGTTGCAGTGAGGGCAGCAAATCCAACACCATAAGTCATAGCAAAGAAAGTGCTAAGATAAAGTGTCCCTTCTCTCTCATATGCATCATAATCCAGGTGAAAATTCCCATCAATTATGCTTGAAATATTATAAACATCCCCTTTAGCAGTAAACAATTCATCTGAAAATATGGGGAAGTTTTTGGCTTTGTAGAAATTGAACCAATATGACAGTGGAGTCACCACATACATAATGATAAAGAAGCCAGCAGCTACATTTGCAGTGGCAAACCATGGACTAGCAAGTGGGCTGCCAAGGTAAGAGGAGATAGTGGACCAGTCCAGCCCAATGGCTCCGATCCCAAGCCCGGATAGACCGGAGCCAAGTTGTTGGGCTAAGACTGATGTTGGGAAGATCCAACAGATCCATGAAAGAGAGATTAGCATTTGGAAAAGATAGCCCGGGAATACATAGTAAGAGAAACTGCAGATGAAGGCTATAAGGAAGAACTGGGTTCGGGTTAACCCGCCTTTAGGCCTGTCTTCTTTCTCATGCAAGGCCCTGCGTATAGATAGTTTTAGAGGTTAACCTTAGAGATTCTGTAAAAAAAAAAATTAAATCTAATGCATTCATATTGTTTATGTAAAATTTCTTTTATATTTACCGCATTTATCTAGATTCAGTAAAATAAAAAACCTAATGTATTTTATTTTGAATAGAGATTTTGTACACTTTCTTCAAGAAAAAAAAAGATTTGTACACTTGAAAATATATTATTTGAAAATTGTAAAACAAATACTATGTCAACTTCAAATATTAGAGCATTTGTATAAGATTGAATAAATAAATAAAACCCTTTACTGCGAAAGTGACACAAGTACGTATGTATGTATGTATGTGGTAGCTAATAAATAAATGAGGGCAGCTAGCGAATTAAAGTCAACTTCAAAATATTAAATTAGATGAAGTCATTTTAATATTCGTTACATTACATACATGATACACCGTTACACGTTACCAGCGCCAATAGAAGAAAATGACGTTGGATCATTGAATGGTGAACGTGGTTATAGAGTACTACTCGTAAAAGTAAATTAATCATGCAATTGCTATTATTATAATAACTTGCGTATTTAAGAAATTAATCATGCAATTATTATTATATATGGAGAAGAAGAAGGAGGAGGAGAAGTTACCGGAATAAAGAAACTTGGACAAGATTGCCAGGCCACCACATGGCAGCTGGCTCCACCAGATACTTTCTGAATATTCCTGCCCATCCAAATCCCAGTACCTACCATTCCACTCCATTTATATTATTTCCAATACCACCCCCAATTTATTATTAATTTCTTCATCATTCTTTTATAAATACTAACAATTTCAATTAATTAGCTAGGATGTAGTAGACGATCAAAAGTTCAGTTGAGTATTAACCTTATGGAACCGAACATAATTTGAATTTGAATTTTCATAAACCCGAGTTTTGAACATGCAATTAATTAATATGCATGCCGGTCGAACTCAAACTCAATCATAGAATAATGTTAATCAATAGCAATTTCTTAAAATAAAACATATATGTTATTGGTTTAACTCATACATGAGGGCACCTAGTAGAACCTAAAATTGAATACATATTAATCTAATTGAATAAACATAGCTTTTCACATTTTTTTAATCAGGGCGTGCTCAAGATCTAAAATGTAATAATTTAAATACTTTATGTTCTTAGAATTCTAAAGTGATGACTGATGAGTATTAAAAGAGTAATTATTTCCTATTAAACTAAGGGAAATGGTAGAGTTACTCATCGATTCTATTATGCTACACATTTAGTTTGGTGCATCGGTAGAGTTGTTGTGGCGCACATAAAGACGGGTAATTCTGCTATGGGGACTCCCTATTACATTCATTCGTTGGATTTGTGACATGTGTGCAGATAAACAAAACAGTTTTGTTTTTTCAATACGTGACAGTCATCCAACGGTTCATTCTAATAGGGACTCCCCTATGTAAGAATTTCCCCATAAAAACCCACTCATACGATCACAAAAAATGTCACAAATTTATATAAGAGTAAGATATATTATTTAAAAATTATCTCATTGCCACGTCATAATTAGTCTCATTGACATATTCTTATCACCTCATACTAACATTTATCGTGATAAATAATGATACGGGTACAATCATTGTCCGCACAGTTGATCATAATCAGATTACATCAAGATCAATCTACTTATTATGATCAATATACAGATAATCGTTTTAGGGAACCTTTAAGGACAACACATCAAATTTACTTGGGGAATCACATCAATATTTAAAAATATACATGAATTGTGGTGTCCTTAAAAGAAATGGTAGATTTATTGTGGTGTTCTTAAAAATCCTTCGTTTTAAGCTTTATCAATGGTTGTGACACAACAGTATGATTTTACATTATTACTATAAACACAAGACTCTTCGATAGGGACAAGGACAAAGTATATTGAGTGACGCAATAGCTTCTATCGATTCACAACCATCGGTTATCACTTATCAGGGATGATGAAGTTTTTTAATATGACAACTCTAATGTTGTCTGTATCATACGTTTTAAATCCAACATTCTAATTCTATAAAACATACTATTTTCGTCTTGTATTATAAATCATCATATTATTTTTCATTTGATCTATAATATAAGTTATTTTTATTTTTCAAATAAAAAAAAGTCATTCTCATATTTAAATGTAATAATTAATATTCTTTCTCATGTTTTACTCTTATTTCTTATTCATAAGCTTTACATAAAAACGTTTTAGTAAAAAATTATCAAAGTTTGATCATTTATTGAGTTTCTTAATTTGTGTATTCTGAATAATATTTAACTGCTAAAAAAAATTAAGTAATGCTAATGTAAAATAGCTTAATTAATTACATACATACCTGGGTTGTAAGGATGACAATCAACGAAACAAAGAAGGTAATGTTCTGCTTATAGAAAATCTTAACGGCAGTCACAACATGTATCGCATAAACAGTTCCGGCACCGGAGTTAGCAAAAATGGTGATAAGCACATGCTCCTTCACATTAAACGGTCCCGGATTTAACGTAAACTCCAACCGACTCCCTTTAAAGAACACTCGATCCGTTATCTTGGCCGCCATTAACTGGCCTAATGGCACCACCGCTATCTGAGCAGAGATAGCGGTAATGGATAACGGTTCCTTCCGGTACCAGAAGAACTGGTTAAGGAAGGACAAGAGGACGCAAGAAAGGGTACCCAAAAACCACATGCGGAAAGTGAGAACCGGGAGAGAAGTGTCGTCGGTGGTCGGCACGGTGAGGGCCACTTGTGGGATTGGGGAGTTTTCTTCTTCTTCTTCATCGGGAGTAATATCACCGGTGGATGATGCAACACCGGCGCCATGGTCTCTTGGTTCCGGTACTGTAAAAATAAAGAAAGCAAAGAAAAAGAAGATTAATTACTCTATATGTTACAGATTGATTAATTACGAAGAAGAATTGATTGAGACTTGCAGATGAGAGGGAGGGATTCGTTATATTACAAAGTGGGGTAGTGTTGGAATCATCGGTTACTGAATCCATAGATTATAGGTTGAGAGGATGAATATGGGGCAGGGAAAGAAGATTATATTGATGAGTCGGTGGATCGAGGGGCAAAAATGGTGATTCTAACAAATTTGTCGTATGGAATTGGAAGGTAATATGGTGGTGGCCATGTTACGTTATGAAGGTGAATCTTGTGCCATCATATGCGCAAAGATTCTAGCGCTGCTTATCTGATTGTGAATGTCTTTTCACACAAATTTTTATCTTACCACACATATTTTTTTTTTCCAATTTCACCCTTATTTTTTTTATTTTACGCGCGTTCATTCTGACCAAAGTTTGGTCAGAATATGACATTATCCATAATCTTGAAATATGGTGGAATATACGTGTTGAAAGTCATGGCTGGTTGATTCACCATATATTAAATAGAATGTTTGAAGTTTTTTCCAAACTCATACATAGTCAGAAGATCATTCGACCAATATTGAGTCGGAATCTCTGCACATTCGCATTAGAATTGGGTCGGGATAACAACAATGATATAAAAAGCACTATTGATTAGTGAATTTTCGCATGAATATTAAAAGTTTTTTGTACTCAATTTTAGTCAGAATGTCTTTCTGACCGGTATTGAGTATGAAAAACATTCAAAATTCTGACTAGAATAAAATCAGTATAATGATCATATTCTCACTCAAATTGGTCGAGAATGGTGATGTGAATTGACCAATAAATTGGCGAGAATAATATATATTTTCCGACTCATTTACGGTCGAAGAATGCAGCGTGTGGAATATCCAAACGAAGCCCACTCTCGACTCTTGATAAGTGTAAAACAATATTTGTGTGAAAAGATAGTCTCATCTGATTCCCTTCCCCTCACAAACACTTGGTAAATACTTGTATTTCTTTCCTCCCAAAATACCAAGTTAATGCCCTAAAATAAAAAAAATAAAAAAACAAAGTTAATGATACCTCAAACTCAAAAAATACAGGTTTTAATACAAGGATTATGATACGTGTAACTCTAAATACCTATATAAAATTCAACTTGTGGTTACGAGTGTATTTATGTCTTTTTTTTCAAATTTTTTTTGAAAACAAAAAATTAATGATGAGATGATCATGATGATATTATTGTATTTAATACAAATTTAAAATAAAAAAAACAGTTGAATCTCAAGAGAGTTGACTGAACTGCACGTGGAAAATTAATAATGCAATGATTATAAAGTAAGTGGAATGGTTAGGTCAATAATAAATTGGGATAAGATAGAAAAAATACTAATAGAAAGTAGGGGAAAGGGGTGAGAAGTACCAAAAAAAAAAAAAAAATCATAAACGAGAATAGAATGACAACTTTCATTTTGTGTTATTAAAAAAACCAATTTATCCCCTCAAAAAAAAAAAAAAAACCAATTTATAATAAATTGATCGACACACCCATGATTTTTTTTTTTAAAGATGAAGTAAATGTCGTACAATAAATTATGGAGAGTGGATCTGACAAATATTTATTCAAAGTAGTTACACAGAGAAATATTAACAATCAATAAAATATTATTACAATTAAAAAAATGTAGTAACATATAAAAAGAAATAGTTTTTTTTTTTTTTTTTTTTTTTTTTTTTTTTTTTTTTGTGGAAGCGCACAATTTTATTCATCATCAGGGGTGTTGAAAACACCAAAACCCGGAAAAAGATTCAGGCTTACAAAATAGCAGGAAAGCAGAAAAAAATTCTAAGCGAAAGTAGAATCTGAAAACAAATTTATCTGATACGCCATGCTAAGCGAAGATTCTCTCATGACGGCCCACCGAGTGGGATAAAAACACATAGGCCGGGGGCCTCTTCATGTCATGATTATGGAGTTCCTTATTTCTCCATATCCAAACTCCGTTGACAATTTCTCGCCAAATATATTTCCATTGTGAGGGCACTTCACCAAATCTAGTTTGGTTCTGTATGTTGTCCTGAATCCACTTGTCCACCGAGAGTTATACGCAAAAAGTCTCTCCACTTGGTCTTTGGGGTAGAATCAGTGTCCAGACTTGAGTAGCCCACGGGCAATCACGTAAGGCATGTAGAAGTGTTTCATTTTCCATTCCACACAAAGGGCACAAAGGAGATGGAATAATGTGCCTCTTGGCCAAAAAATCATACGTGGGCAAAGCATCATGTTTCTGATTCCAAAGGAAGAAATTGGCTCTGGGCGGGGGCCCCTTTAAGCTCCAAATCTGCTTCCAGTCGCTTCCTCTTCAACATTAGCGGGGTTTGCACATTGTTCTTCACTTGGGTTTCATAGCCGGCGCGAATCGAGTACACGCCATTTGGATTGCTTTTCAGGGCATTTAATGTGTCTCCACTCTTCTCCAAACTCTTTCCGGATGATGAGTAGGACTTACGGATGCCTCTCCAAATATGAGAACAACCGGGTTTAGGTTTGGCAGTTAGCACCCCGTATTTATGTGCTAGGACACGTGCCCAAAGCATATCTTTGTGATTAATGAGTTGCCACACCAACTTACCCAAGAAAGCCATGTTCATCTCGTAGAGTTTTCGGAAGCCTAGACCACCCTCCTGTTTCGGTCTACAGATCTTGTCCCAAGCAACGGTATGCAGTTTACGCCCATTATCTTCCTCACCCCAAAAGAAATCTCTACAAACTCTTTCTAAGGCACTAATGCATGCTTGAGGCAACTTAAACGTTTGTATGTAGTAGTAAGCTTGAGAGGCCAAGGAGCTTTGAATCAATATACTTCTTCCTGCCTTAGACAATGCTTTTGCTGACCAAGTGGCTAGTTTAGTCTTCATTTTATCCAGAAGAGGCTTAAAATGGGTAATCTTTAATCTACCCTGTATAAGAGGGACGCCAAGGTACTTACCAATTGAGGGGGCATAGAGCATAGAAAGAGTATTTGCAATATTTTGTCTAGTCGTTGCTCGACATTACGGATCTGAAAAAAGTTGATTTGGCGGACTCACTTTTTGTCCCGAACACAAGCAAAAGCGGTTGAGGATGGTTTCAATTTTCTTTGCCTGCACTTCCGTGGCTTCCAAAAAGAGTAGGAGATCGTCGCAAAAAAATATGAGAGATGGGTGGACCCCTTTGGATAGGTATATGAGGTTTACACTCACCTTTTCCCTTTGCCTTGTTGATCATTGAACTAAGGACCTCCATACATAAAGCGAATAAATACGGGGCTAAGGGATCTCCTTGCCGAATCCCTCTACCAGGTGAGAAAGTGCTCGTTTTCTGCCCATTCCATAACACTGAGAGCCTTACTGATGTGATTGTGTCCATGATTAGCTTCCGGATATTATCTTTTATCCCAATGGTTTGCAGAATATTGGATAGGAATCCCCAATCTACTCTATCGTACGCTTTTTCAAGATCCACTTTCACAACCATATACCCCTTCTTTCCCTTCTTTTTATGAAGAAAGTGCATGGCCTCTTGGGCCAAAACAATATTATCCGCACTGCTTCTACCTGGTATGAAGGCACTCTGACTGCTATGAATGAGCTCCCCAATGGCCAGCCGCATTCTGTTTGCTAGCACCTTGGTAACAATCTTGACAATGACATTAGCAAGCGCTATATAGTCGGGGCGAGGTGGTGATTCGAGGATTGTCCACCTTAGGGATGAGGGTTATGAGAACCTCGTTGATATTCTCCGGTAATCTCTCGATATTCGAACACCGTTTTGACAAAATACCACCGAGTCACCAATGATGCCCCAACATTTTTAAAAGATGGGTGGAAGGCCATCCGTCCCGCCACTTTGTACGTCCCCATGTCAAAGCAGGCTTCTTCGATTTCCAACTCATTGACGTTTCTGTTTATTAGCTGGAGGATTGACTGCGGTAGCGTAGGAAAAACCAACGTGCAGTTGCAAATATGATATTGCTGATCAACAGAATATAGATCAACAAAAAGTCACGACCATATTTTGTACCTCTATCTCATTCATGGTCCATTTCTCGTCTTCTTTTTTCATCATTTGGATCTGTTTTCGTTGGTTTCGCCTCACTGCCGTGAGGTGATAGAAATGGGTATTACGCTCTCCTTCAACAAGCCACTGCAATTTTGAGCGTTGGTGCCACAATAATTCCTCTTGTTTCAAGACACGGCTGTATTCATTTTGAATTTTTCTTTCCAAGCTGACAAGGGAATCTGAGGGTGAGTTAATGACATTTGTTGCGACCCTTTCAATCTATTCATGCAGATTCACTTTTTGTAAAAATGTTACGAAGACGTTTTGTTCCACTCTTTGTACCTCTGTCATAAAATTCTTAATTGTGTCTTGGATATCATTATTTGAAACATTCCAATGCTGCTCCACAATGTCACTAAAGTTATCATGTTCTAACCACGCATTCAAAAACCTGTTCCCCTTTCCAGATTCGTTATTCTTTTGCCTTGGATAGATGTTGATGAGGAGTGGACAGTGATCAGAGTGTACTCTAGGAAGATGGATAAGAGTGGTTTCAGGAAATTGGATCAGCCAGTTGCTGTTCGTCCAAACCTGGTCCAATCTCTCTTGCATTCGAATGCCTTTGTGCTTAGGTCCTACCCAAGTGTATCTAGGTCCATGGAAGTCCATATTTATCAGTTTGCAGTGGTTGATCATACTTCTCATACTCTCCACTTGGATAAATAAAATTACAAAAAAAAAATGTAGTAACACTCGAAAAACAAGTAGTAACAGTCAATAAAATAAATATAGTTACAGCTAAAAAATGTAGACCGATAAAATAGATGTAGTTACAACATAAAAAAATGTAGTAACACTGATATGGATTGAGTAACATAGGTGGAGTAATTTTGCATCAAAATTATAGATAAATTGAGTATTTTATTTTACATTAAAAAAAATGTGTAGTGATAATTGATACGTAAATCATGTGTAATTAATTGACAGTTATGATAAATGATTAAAGAGCATTAAATGCACTGATTGGCAGAATCATTTGATAATCCTAAGAAACCGCACTGATTTTTTCCTTGGGTAAAAATGCAATAACTGTAAGAACTCGAGAGATTAACCGGATGTGAAACAAATCATGACTATTTTTTATAAAAATTAATTTAAAAAAAGTTGTGTTGGAAGTTTACACTATTTTTATCCTAATTAATCTGCAATTTCCTTGCATCATGATTTTATAAGTAAATTTGTTATTCTTTGCAAAAATTTATAAAAACTATTATTTCATTCTTAATATATATAAAATAATTTATAGAGCATTAGGAAAATTAAATACATTTTAGAATAGTTTTAAGTAACAGGACATCCAAACATCTTTTATATGTAGAAGGACAAAAAATAAAAAAGATAAAAAATAAAAGTCTGACGGCTGCTGTTGTTGTTTTTTGGGAAATACTTGTGTGGTGAGTGTATTTTTGTAATACCCCGAGTCAATTTTAGCATTCGACCCGAGTTTGAACCGAAACCAAACCCGGAACTTTATTTTAATATAAAATACTACTACTTGATAAGTAAAATGTAAGCGATCTGATGACTTTTACCATAGCATTAAAGCACCCTTCCCACGTTTCCAAAGCATTCCGTCAGTTTTCCTATCTATTAAATGGAAATAAACTCCATTTGATTCATTTTACCACTCTCCCTCAAAATACTCAAACTATTTTACCAATTTCCAGTAATAGGACAAGCCTTTAATCATATCCAAGTGACTGCAAATCCTTAAGGCAAGGAGAAAGTTATATTTTTGGTAAGATTTTCTCTTAGGTCCAGAATTCAGATTATTACGTAATGAGAACACGAGTTTAAGAGAATTTCGGTGATTAGTAGGTTGAGGAATCTGCTTTAGAAGGGAGGATATCAATATATCGAGACTACTAATCGAGGTAAGGAGTGTTTGGATCAAGAGAAAAATATTGTTTTATTCAACTATTTGCAATATTCGTTTTTTTTTAGTTTCCGATTTACGGAAAATGGATAGACAAACTACCATAATTTTTCTCTAATAAAGTTATCATGGGGAGTACTCTAATTTCCGTGTATATATATATATATATATATATAGACAATATATTTAATAGTTTTCATCCTACCACTTGATAAGTTATTATGTACTCTCTTTTCAAATGAAAATTTGTTGCACACACTTCTCACATTTTTGGAAGTCCACTGATTTTGTAAAAACGTATGCTTTGAAAATCTTTACAGTAGTATGAGGTTAGTACTCCTATTAATTTTTATGTGATTAAAACAAGACAGCCGAATGAATTAATTCCGTCAAAGTTCTTTTGTTATATGTCTAAGGTTCTTAACAATTTTTATGGCTAATTTTAAAAAGATAAGATAAAAGTTATTACGAACAGTTTATATACATGAATGTGCAGAGCAATGGTAAAACTTGAGGTTAAGCTTTGCACTTGGAACGGGGGTGTGTGAGTATATATATATATATATATATATATATATATATATATATATATATGCATCCAGACTTTATGATTTAAGAGTTTAAAAGAAAAGAAAAGGTTTTAGAATAATGTTACGGTTCACTAGACAGACACCCTACTCCCGGGTCAGTGGGAGAATTCAGACTTCAGATTTAGTGCAGTGAGTTCTCGAGAATCCCCGGCATCAGGCCCTGCTCCTGGGCTATAATAAGGAGTGCAGTTTATATGCCGGAGCCGGTCAGGAAATCCGGTCTGCCACCTCAGACAGAATCAGAGCCGTTAGCCGATTTTTGATTGATTTTTACCGATATTCACCCAGTTCAACCGCAACCGAGATGAATTCGTATCTTTGTATCGGTATGGAACGAGTCGGAGACTATAAGGCCGAGTCGGATGCGACTCGGCCGAGACTTTGAACCATGATGGGTGTGGTTTGATGATTAATTAGTCGAAGGGAAGGTTTTGCAGCTGACGGCCTTTTCTTTTCTTTTAAAGAGACGACCTTTTTTTTGGACAGCAGATGATGAATTTTTTATTTTTTGTTTTGAGTGGAGCAGATGATGAACTTGAACAAAGACATTTTTTTTTTGGTATGAACATAAATGAATTGTTGATTTGTTATTAAAAAAAAGGATGGAATTTTTAGCACGGCCGAGTGAGAAAATGTGATCATGACGTGTTATTTAGTCCGGCCTCAATGAATAATAGTCCGTCCTCATGACAATATATCACGGCCCGAATGACAAATTACCCGTCCAACTGAGTATTTTAGCGGGGTTATGATTGTAAGAATTAAAAATAAAGGTATACAAAAAGAACTATTTTTATCAAAAAGTATATATTTTGAATTTTCGTCTTAAATATAATGCAAAACCAAAAATCATTAAACGTAAGGTATAAAAGAAAATAGTGAACTAAATATTACATAGATTCTCAAAAAATTATGACCTATGTGATAAATAAACAAAAGGTTATTAAAAAAACATATAAGTTGCTAGCTAGGAGAATGGGAGGAGGATAAAGTAGATGGATAAGTTTGGTGGAAAGTTAAATGAGATATGCAGATTTTTTTTCTTTCCTTTTTTGGATGGGAGAGAGATGCTCAGATGCATAATTTGAATCACCATGTTGAAGGAAGATGGTGTGAGGTTAAAGAGGGGAAATATTTGTGTGGTGTCTTCATAAGTGTGGAGACACCGTATGGAGACATATGAATCACACAGTTTTATTCTATATTTAAACTGTATGGTTCTGATCGTTTTATATGTTATTTTACCTTAAAATTACCTCTCCACATAAGTATTTCCCGTTAAAAAATAATTCAAAACTTCCCCATTTGGGTGCTTTGCTTTAGCTGTTTAAAGGATACGTCTATATCCAAAGCCGTTCATATGTAATCGGAGCCTAGAATAATTTTTTTTTGTAAGGGTAAAAAAATGGAATAGTTTTTTTTGGTATCAATAATTCTGTAAAAAGTTACGGATAGATCTGACACTATTATTACTTATCATTCACTTAATACAAGTATGGAAGTTTGACGAGTAGTGTTATTAGGAGCGGATGCAGGATTTCGGATAAGAGGGGCAATAAAAATTTTAAAGGCAAATAAAATATTTAAGAGGAGGGAGGGGGGAGGGGGTGAAAGATATGCTTTGTGTCGAGAATAATCTAGATGTTTGAATATTTATCTTATTATTTGTATTTATTTAATTATTACTTTGAGCCTAAATTACAAAGGTCTATATAATTGTACAAACTCTATCCGATTGAATCTATGAAATACAATTATCTTAAATCATGATATGGTATCAGAGCAACTTAATTTTCTCTCTCGTTATGTCTATTCCTCCCTAAACCCTAACCCTTCCAAAAAAAATCTTTCTTCTCTCTCAATCGGTTGATTCCTGATCTTCCCTCGCTCTTCTACTCCACTTTGCATCACAATCTATTTGTTACTCTTTCCCTTCCATTCATCAAAAAAAAAATTTCTTCAAACCCTAAAAATTTTCTTCTTCCTCCTCCATATATAAACGCAGCTGCTACCCACAAAAAAAATAATAATAAAACAAAAAAAAATAAAACAAAAAAAAAATGAAATCTCAATTTCCGATATCCAAGTCTGCTGCTCCTCTCCTTCTTCTACGACAATCATCGACACCAAAAAAAAAACCCTACGTTTATTCACGCATACATCATGTCGGCTTCTACTTTCTCAAACTGTGGCTATGGTTCGAATTCTTCTCAAGACCGGGGGCGAGGCCGTGGTTGTGGCAACCCTCGTCCTCAATACTCCGGCGTCCCTTATGGTAAACAGCCCCACACATGCCAAAGTTGTGCTGAAACAGGCCATACGGCCCCAACCTGTTATCTTCGATATGCGTACTCCCACCCACCGGTCTCTTGTCCTTCTCCACCTCGGTCGCCTCAGCTATATGCGGCTTCCTCGCCTACCGACCCCGATTGGATTGTGGATACAGAGGCCATTCATCATCTCACTCGGGATCTTCGCCGTCTCACTCTTTCGTCTACACCTTATGCCGGGCCCGACCAAGTTCATGTAGGTGACAGTTCAGGTTTACCTATTACTCATTATGGTTCTTCTTCTCTATATTCCCCTTCCCAGTCATTTCATTTATCTAATATTCTTGTTACGCCATCCATCACCAGAAACCTCCTATTTGTACATAAATTTGCTTCGGATAATTCCGTATATTTTGAATTTCATGGGTCTTACTTCCTTGTCAAAGATTACTCTGGTCACACCCACCTTAGGGGATTTGTAAAAGATGGTCTATATCACTTCTCCGCCCCACTTTTCACCCTTCCCCTTCTCCTCCTCAAGCTTTGGCCTCCTCTCTGACCTCCACCACCACGTGGCATCAACGTCTCGGTCATTGTTCTTATTCCGTACTCCGCCAAGCCTTAAAATGTATTCCTACCTTCACCCCTGCTAAGCCGTCGCCTTCTATTTGTGCCCCGTGTCAGTTGGCTAAAAGTCACCGCTTCCCGTTATACACTTCTGAATTCACCTCTACTGCTCCTTTGGACCTTATCTACTCCGATGTTTGGGGCCCCAGCTATGAACCCTCGATTTACGGTTCTCGTTATTATGTCAGTTTTTTGGATGACTTCACACAGTACCTATGGCTCTATCTCCTGAAACATAAATCTGATGTTGAAACTATCTTCCCTAACTTTCTTGCTATGATTGAACGCCGGTTTAATACCAAACTAAAATCCATCCAAACTGAATGTGGTGGCGAGTACCGTCGCGTTTCTACTCTTCTTACCTCTTTTAGTATCCGACATCGCCTTTCCTGTCCCCACAACCACGAACAAGTGGGTGCCATTGAGCGCCGACACCGCCAAATTGTTGAGGTCGGCCTTTCCCTCCTTGCCCAATCTAACCTTCCACTCCCGTATTGGGAGGATGCCTTCATCACCGTCACTTATATCATCAACCGTCTTCCTACCAAAGTCTTCAAGGATAAGTCTCCCTTTGAAATGGTTCACCATCGGTCCCCTGACTATACATTTTTTCGCGTCTTTGGTTGTGTGTGCTGGCCCTATCTCCGTCCCTACAACTATCACAAAACCGATTTCCGCTCTAAAACTTGCATTTTTCTCGGCTATAGTCCTTCCCACCAAGGTTACAAATGCCTCGACCTTGCCTCTGACCGTATCTATATTTCTAATTGCTCGCCACATGGTTTTCGATGAATCCATATTCCCTTACACACATTCGCCCACCAAACCGACGCCTGATAATCTTACTGTCCCTCTTTCTGCCTTCCTACCAGCACCTCTGCAAAATCCACCTACCATTCCGGCTCCCTCCAACCCGGCCCCACCCTCTCTGGCTTCCACTACCGAGCCTTCCCCAGCAACCTCCCATGCGTCCACTTCGGCCTCAGCCTCTCCAGACTCGTCTCCTTCCCAACCTGCTCCCACTCATACCATGGTCACTCGAACCAAAACCAACTCCCTCAAACCTATCTCTCGGCCTGACTTTATCCGTTACCCGCTTCTTAAAGCCCTTGTTGCTTCTCCTGACTCCCTGGACCCTACTTCTTATACTGAAGCCTCCAATCATCTGAATTGGCGTAATGCCATGGGAGAGGAAATTGACGCGTTGTTGTGCAACCAGAGCTGAGATCTTGTTCCTCCGCATCCTCGTATGAATATTGTTGGCAATAAATGGGTTTATCGCACTAAACGTCATGCTGATGGGCGTTTTGAGCGTCACAAGACTCGCCTTGTGGCCAAAGGTTTTCATCAGGCTGAAGGGGTTGATTTCACTGACACATTTAGTCCGGTTGTTAAACCGGTCACTATTCATCTTCTTATGTCCCTTACTGTTTCGTAGGGTTGGTCGCTTCACCAGGTCGATATTCAGAATGCCTTTCTCCATGGGCATTTATCTGAGCCCGTTTATATGCAGCAGCCCCAGGGATTTGTTCACCCTGATTATCCGAATTATGTTTGCCGTCTTCGCCGCAGTCTTTATGGCCTTCGTAAGGCTCCCCGTGCTTGGTTCTCTCGCTTTACCACTGTCTTGGCTCAGTTTGGCTTTGTCGGCTCCAAAGCCGACACCTCCTTATATATTTATTCTCGTGATGGTGCTCGTGTTTATATTCTAATTTATGTGGATGGTGTTATTATTACTGGCTCGTCGTCTTTTCTTGTTGAGCAGGTTATCTCTTATCTTGGTCGGCACTTTCCGGTTAAGGACCTTGGTTCTCTATCGTATTTTCTTGGCATTGTGGTGCTTCCTACCTCCGACGGGCTATTCCTCACTCAATGCAAGTATATTTTTCAGCTTCTGCAGCGTGCCTCTCTGGACAAGGCCAAGACTTGTCAGACACCTATGTCGGCCTCTACCCGTCTTACACTTGACGACGGTCCTCCCTACGCCGACCCATCGCTTTACCATACTATTGTTGGCGGTTTACAATATCTCAGTTTTACTCGGCCTGATATTGCCTTCGCGGTCCACAAGGTTAATAAGTACATTCATTCGCCTACCGAAGCTCATTGGGTTGCCGTTAAACGTATCTTTCGGTATCTTAAGCACACCATATCTGATGGTCTCTTCTTCTCCCGCCGGTCCTCTGTTTCGCTCCAGGCTTATTCTGACTTTGATTGGGCCGCTGACAGTGATAATCGCCGATATGTTGGGGCATATTGTGTTTTCCTTGGTGAGAGTCTCATTAGTTGGCATAGTAAGCAACACTTGACCGTTTCAAAGAGTAGCACTGAGGCCGAGTACCAGACTCTTTCTAACACCGCCGCCGAACTTTAGTGGATTTGCAGTCTTCTTCGTGAGATGCATGTTCCGTTGTCGTCTCCGTCTACTCTTTGGTGTGATAATATTGGCGCCACCTATCATGCTCACAATCCGGTGTTTCATGCCCGCACGAAGCACATAGAGATCGACTTCCACCATGTTCGTGAATTAGTTGCAGCTCGCAAGCTCGGCATCTCTTTTATCTCCTCGAAGGATCAATTAGCCGATGTCCTCACCAAACCGTTGGCGCAACCTCGTTTTGCCAGTTTGAAGTCCAATCTCCGTGTTCAGTCACTTCCCACGGGATTGCGGAGGCGTGTCGAGAATAATCTAGATGTTTGAATATTTATCTTATTATTTGTATTTATTTAATTATTACTTGGAGCCTAAGTTATAAGGGCCTGTATAATTGTACAAACTCTATTCGATTGAATCTATGAAATACAATTATCTTAAATCATGATACTTTGTAGTTTGTACATATATTAGTGTAATTTTTCCGAATCAAGAGGTGACAGTTGCCCCTTGGCTGTATGTAACTCAACCACTGTCACGGATTTTATCTAACAAAGCAAACAAGTAATAAAATTTATAAATCCGGTATTCCCCAAGTGTAGGGATCGTAGTACAACGATTAATACCGGAGTCGATCTCAGGGAATCGAGGTTGTTTAATCTAGTTCTTATTAATTCTTCTAAAATTGTCACTACTATTTATTACTAAACCTAAACTAAAACGGAAGATAAACTGGACAGAGGATTGTCAGTCCAAAGCCAGGAAAGATCAAAGTGAAAACGAAATCTAAACTATAAACTAAAAAGAAAATAAACTTCTAAGATAACAACGAAGAACAAGGCACAAAGATGATTTCAATTAATTTTAACGAAGAACAAGCTATGATCCACCTATCTCGCAACTCTCAATTTCTACCCTAGATCGTTTGGCGAAGATTTAACAAAGATGTGGTTCACCTATCAAAAGTATGAATTTCTACGCTCGTAGATAATTCGCCTATTAATCTTTCATCTCTCGATCTTAAAGATTAACGCTTTAGTTACCAAGGTGTAAGATTTTTCAATCTAGCAACCTAGATTTCTAACCTAACAACTATCGTTAATTAGATTAAAGATCTAACATTTACTATGGTGATCTAGGTTTAACAACGATTTTCATCAAACGTTAAACATCAATAAGCAACACATCCATCGATTTAAATTGCATAATCAATATAAAAGCATAATAAAGATACAAGCTTTAATAAAACTCACAAAAAAAATCCACAGAAGAAATCAAGTTGATGCTCGATCGGCCTCACAAGCTTGTTCAAAACGCTTAGCCTCTATCTATCGTTGGAATACAAATCATATAAATAAAAAGGAAGATATAAAGATGTTTATGATGGTGGGAAAACGCAGCTAGTGGCGCCCAAGAGGGCCTGGCGGCCAGGGATTGAATTGTCTGCCTTTAGGGTTGGAAAAACGCGTCTATATATAGATTTTTAGGTCGGTTTCACTGAGGCGGTGCCGTGGACGCCCGTCCGGTGGAGTGCAGGACGCCGATTCGATCATGCATAAAAACTTGAGTCGGGCGAGGTGGATCGACGCGCCCGCCCTATGTAATTTTGGGCCGCTCGTCCACTTGATTTTGATCCAATCTGTCCAATTTAACATCATCGGACGCTAGTCCACTCATATCGACGCCTTGATTCACTCTAGCTCACCCTGGACGCCTTGATTTGATGAATCGGACGCTTGACCCCTGATTTTGCCTCCAATGTGATTGAATTCTTGAATCAACTCCTTCTTCATCCTTCCTTTCATATAAAACCTCAATGAAAACATCTTTTAAACCTCTTTAACATCCACATTGTATATCTACAAGGCATCAAAAACATCGCAAAATGTAATAATATCCAAATAAACATGAAATCAACAATAAAACGCATAATTCAACTAATTTTGCGAATAAACCATTTAAAATCTCACTTGCTCAATACTTCAATATAAAGCTCATTTTCTATGCAAATTATACAAATATGAAGGAAATCATTATAAAATATAACGTTACAAATCGTATAAAATCACCCTTAACAACTCCCCCACACTTAGCTTTTGCTCGTCCCGAGCAAAACAAAACAAGAAAACCAAGGCTTACTCATGCATTGAACCACATAAAATCCCATATATCAAATCACAACCGGTCGACTAGCATCAATAACAATCATCCCATGCAATAAACGATTACTCGAATGTGTAGTGTGTGCAAAGCCTTCTTCAACTTCCACCGATTCCACACTTGACAATTAAAATCAAGCTAACCGACCAATACCCATTTAAGATAGATAATGAATTATCCTGACTATACATACGCCCTACAAAACTACTCACGTCATGACTAGAGTAATACATGTGTTTTCGAAATCTTTTCAGTTGTACCCAGAGGATATTCCCTACAACATATACCTTGGCCTATACTGGGGATAAGGTAGGCGATAACTAAGTCTTTCACTTATTCATACCACTTTCCTTATGTAAGTTGATTTAATTTATCCTTCACATTTAAACACACATCAGAATGAGCTCTTGCCCGTCATAGCAGAATAGGATATTCGAGATATACCCTACCTTACTCCAATCATAAGGCGGCTTCTTCTGACTGTCGTGAGCTTTTGGTCATCATAGTGGTATAGGACATTTCGAGATAATGCCCTACCTCACTCAAATCATCGACCAGCTTTCGACACACACAACTTATTCATCATATTTGTTTTTGAACATACTTTTTAAAGAACAATAGTTACGTTTCACTTATCACATTCAGGCTTCGGTATATTCACGATACTTCCTACTTCAATTCCAACTACACACATATTACAATTTCCATGACATTAGCACTAAGTGAACGGTCTGATAACCAGAATAAAACATCATCGGCTTAAATGAGTACAGTTCCTAAGTTCAGCTCGTCATCGAAGAGGCTTACGTGAAAAGAATTCGAGTAAAGGCTCATTTATCAAAGGCCCATGCCAAAAATACTAGCCAACCAGCACAAGTATGGGAATATAACAAGTAAGTAAGCCAAAATAAAATCATGCTCGGGACAATTTTTAATGAAAATTTCAAAATTTGTTGAATTTTTTAAGAATGGTGGTAAGCATACTAAATTAAGCACATTGTAGGTACAACCAATCCCTCCCCCACACTTAAATAACAACATGTCCTCATGTTGCGCAGAAGAAGAAAAACTTAGCTGATTGTAGTTCAAGGGGCAGTGCGGAAGTGGTCCGAGTCGAGATCGAACGCTTGAAGAAATCAGTAGACTGTGGACCATCCACCGGAAAACTGATATCATCTAAAGCTCACAATTGCTATAGCAAATATCCTGCATACATGAAAAACAAAACAAAACATACCTCGGGGGTAGGGGCACAAAAGATGATAGACAAGGCATTATCATGGAACAAAGCATAAGCAATGCAAAAATTGACAAAAACCGAATCTATGTGAAAAGTAGTGCACAAATGTAACATCAGGAGGAAGGAAGGAATCACATGGATTTTTCAAATTCAGCTCATGCAAGTTACCTGGCCACAAAAATCGACACCAAAACCCAAGATGACACAAGACAAAACTAGCCCCCCTTATTCAACAAAAACAAAATAAACCAAAATAATAATAATAAAAAAAACTAGTCTTATTATTGGGTTGCCTCCCAATAAGCGCCTTTCTTTAGTGTCTTTGGCTAGACACACGTACTATTCAGCCTGGATCAGGCCTCTTAATCTTTCTTCCGGCCACTACGCCCGTGTAAGCTCGGTCATTAGTGTGGCTCTGAAACACAGATCTCACACATGGGGTCAGGTTCTTTACCGCTTTCCAAACATTCTTAATTTTCCCCATTGCAGACTTCTTCTTCTTCAATCTTCTCTTTAACTGTGCCTCCCGTTTAAACTCTTCCATATCCCAACTACCGGCGTAACTTCCTCTCTTGGACCACTTTGCCGTCATTCTCAGAAAACAAATCGGGCGAAAACTCGTCAAACTCATTGACTTCTGGAGTACCACACCCGAGGATGTCGAGGAAGTGAACAATCAAAGGCTTCTCTTTGGGTTCACCAACGTAGTGCTTACACCTTTGACCATTCACTCGAACGGTGGTCACCATGACCTCTTAGTTCTAAAACACCTCCAGGAATGATCTGGAGAATTTCAAAGGGACCGGACCATCGTGTCCTCAGCTTACCAGGGAACAGATGTAACCTGGAATTGTACAATAAAACTTGTTCCCCAACTTGGAATTCTCGCTTCTTGATTTTGGCATCGTGAAGGAGTTTTGTCTTTTCTTCTCGATCCTGGCGCTTTCGTAGGCCTGGAGTCTAAATTCGTCTAACTCATGCAACTGCTGCAATCGATGTTTTCCACAAGATTTGGAATCGAAGTTTAAAAACTTAATGGCCCAATACGCTCTATGCTCTAATTCGATTGGCAAGTGGCATGATTTTCCATACACCATCTGATAGGGTGATGTACCCATTGGGAGTCTTATAGGCGATTCGATATGCCCACAGTACATCATCCAACTTTAGACTCCAGTCTTTTCTATGACTGTTAACAGTTTTCTCCAGGATCTTCTTTAAACTTTGGTTGCTTCTTTCAACCTTACCACTAGTCATAGGATGGTATGGTGTACCAATTTTGTGCCGGACACCATATTTCTCAAGAACTTTCTCCAGAGGTCGGTTGCAAAAATGTGTCCCTTCATCACTAATCAAGGCGCGTGGACACCCGAATCTCACGAAGATGTTTTTCTTTAAAAACTTCATGACCGTCTTATGATCATTGTGAGTCGTGGCTTGAGCCTCCACCCATTTCGATACATAGTCCACGCAGACTAAGATGTATTTGTTTCCACAAGATGATGGGAATGGTCCCATAAAATCGATGCCCCATACATCAAAGACTTCACATTCTAGTATGGGTTTCAAAGGCATGTCGAAACGCCTTGTTAAAGTTCCGGTTCTTTGACACCTATCACAAGCTTTACAGAAAGCTTATGTATCTTTAAAGATCGTAGGCCAATAGAAACCGGATTGAAAGATCTTAGCAACGGTTTTCCAAGGACCAAAGTGACCGCCAGTGGGTCCACTGTGGCATTGCTCAATAATATCACGTTGCTCAGATTCGGAACACATCTTCTCCAAGAAACCATCTTTACCAATCTTGAAGAGGTAAGGTTCATCCCAAACGAATGTTTTCATATCCGAGAAGAATTTCTTCTTCTCCGATAAGACAATTACGGATCTAGATCATCGGGAATGTAAGAAGTTGACGATAGAAGCATACCAAGGATTTTTAGGAGTGCACTTGTCTAGATGCATAACATTACGGAGAGGAAGGTAAAGGTCTATCCTTCAGGTTCTTTCACTTCTTCATCCTTCATTCTAGACATGTGATCATCTACTTCGTTTCCACCTTCCTTACCAGTCAGGAGATCAGCCTCCCGACTTCCACTAAATTCTTTATTTCTCGAGGATCACCACCTGAGTACTCTCATCCAGAACAGGGAAACCACTAAGTTGAGTGTCGGACCTTACATTCATAGCACTAGCCTCTTCTCCACCATTGTATGTGGATGCATAGTTAGATTGAAGTGGATTCTCATAACTTGCATCATAATTGCTATTAGCATTCCATTGGTGGGGTGGATTACCTCCACTGCACTGAGCCTTATAATGGTTTCCACCACAATACGAACATCTCACTTGAACGTTATTAAATCCATGTCCGTAAGAATTCTCATCAGTTGAGGGTATACGAGCATCGGATCCAAAGACAGATGAACTTGACACTTCTACTTTTGGGGGGCCACTGAATTGAATGCCGGATCCTAAGTTCATGGAATTGTCCTCTTCTCTATCATAAGGAAGTGTGGGAGCTAGGACAATGCCTTGGTCTTGAGCCATTTGCCTGAGCCGTCTCTCAAGATTCTTGAGTGTCCTGTTTTGCTCCTCCAATTGAGCTTCAAGATCGTCCGATTGAGAGGGCATTGATAGTTCGAAAGTTACGGGGAAAGATTGGCTAGACTGACTTTGAAACATAGGATCGGGAATGTTCTCGATTGAACCATTGATTTTGATTGGAAAAATTGATATTTTGGTCCGATTGAAGTTCGGGTTTTGATAGAAATTCGGATTCTGAGAATTGAAACCCTGGTTCTCAAAGCGCTTTGGCAGAGGCGATTATTAAATCTCGACATCTGCTGGCCACGAAGTATTTATTTCAGCGATGCTCGTCCATTCATGGGACGTAAACGAAAGCGATGTGTCCTCATTGTCACAATTTTGACATCCGACTAGATTGAAATTTCCCGATTACGGAAAGAATTGACTCGATCACGCAGAGGGGAAAGAATTTGACATCGCCAACAAAGATGGCCAGGTCGACAACATCTTCCACGAACGTAACTTGTGAGTTACGTGAAAAAAGACGGGTCGATTCATAGGATTAAGCGCTTCCATCTGCTGTTTCAGCATGGCGTTCTGATCTTGCATAATCCCAGTTGATGACATTTTTTTATTATTTTATTTTATTTTTTAATTTTTTATTTAGAAAAGAAACAGAAAAAGAAACGGAAACAGAAAAAGAAACCTACCTACGAAAAATTTAAAAGCGAGAAAAGCGAAACGGAAAAAGGGAGAAAAACGTGTTGAAATCTTCTGAGCCCAAAATGGAAGGGAAAACAGTGGATTTTGACCTCGAAAACGGCATCGAACGGCCTACGGCTATTCACCATGTCGTCGGCGTCGGAACGAGCTTTCCGAATTGGGGTCCTGCGCGCCAAACGGACACTCGAGCCGAAAGTTACGGCCAAAATACTAACGAGTGCTAAAACGATCCCTTTTATCCAAAAGTTCGATCACTAAAAACCGTGGAGTCGATAATTCAACCTCAGATGTCCCGAATCAATGTAGAAACTAGAAAGGATAGAAACAAAAACCTATCTACGGAAAAATTCGTAACAAAAACAGAAAAATCAATAAAAACTAGTCAAGACGGGCGTCCAGATGACTGGACGGACGTCTGCCTGAAGGTTGAAGTGGACGGGCGTTTGGCAATCCAGACGCTCGTCCAGTAGAATAAAACAAAGCATAGCTATCGATTTCCAGACAGACGGGCGTCTACTAGTCAAGACGCCCGTTTGAGTGCAGAAAAACGGGAAACAGACAGACAGAAAGAGCAGAAAACTAAAGGGGAGAAACGCTAAACCTAGGGAAATTGATAACTATAAAAGTTAACTACGAACAACCCTAATAACCTAAACTATAATCTACCTATGAAAAAGTTGTAACAAAAATAGAAAAATTAATAATGAACTGGACAACCGCGCCGATTCCCCGGCAACGGCGCCAAAAACTTGTCACGGATTTTATCTAACAAAGCAAACAAGTAATAAAATTTATAAATCCGGTATTCCCCAAGTGTAGGGATCGTAGTACAGCGATTAATACCGGAGTCGATCTCAGGGAATCGAGGTTGTTTAATCTAGTTCTTATTAATTCTTCTAAAATTGTCACTACTATTTATTACTAAACCTAAACTAAAACGGAAGATAAACTGGACAGAGGATTGTCAGTCCAAAGCCAGGAAAGATCAAAGTGAAAACGAAATCTAAACTATAAACTAAAAAGAAAATAAACTTCTAAGATAACAACGAAGAACAAGGCACAAAGATGATTTCAATTAATTTTAACGAAGAACAAGCTATGATCCACCTATCTCGCAACTCTCAATTTCTACTAGATCGTTTGGCGAAGATTTAACAAAGATGTGGTTCACCTATCAAAAGTATGAATTTCTACGCTCAGAGATAATTCGCCTATTAATCTTTCATCTCTCGATCTTAAAGATTAACGCTTTAGTTACCAAGGTGTAAGATTTTTCAATCTAGCAACCTAGATTTCTAACCTAACAACTATCGTTAATTAGATTAAAGATCTAACCTTTACTATGGTGATCTAGGTTTAACAACGATTTTCATCAAACGTTAAACATCAATAAGCAACACATCCATCGATTTAAATTGCATAATCAATATAAAAGCATAATAAAGATACAAGCTTTAATAAAACTCACAAAACAAATCCACAGAAGAAATCAAGTTGATGCTCGATCGGCTTCACAAGCTTGTTCAAAACGCTTAGCCTCTATCCATCGTTGGAATACAAATCATATAAATAACAAGGAAGATATAAAGATGTTTATGATGGTGGGAAAACGCAGCTAGGGCGCCCCCAAGGGGCCTGGGCGGCCAGGGATTGAATTGTCTGCCTTTAGGGTTGGAAAAACGCGTCTATATATAGATTTTTAGGTCGGTTTCGCTGAGGCGGTGCCGTGGACGCCCGTCCAGTGGGTCTGGACGCCAGTTCAGTCATGCATAAAAACTTCGAGTCGGGCCGAGCTGGATCAGACGCCCGTCCTATGTAATTTTGGACGCTCGTCCACTGATTTTGATCCAATCCTGTCCAATTTAACATCATCTGGACGCTAGTCCACTCATATCGACGCCTTGATTCACTCTAGCTCACCCCGGGCGCTTGAGGTTTGATGAATCGACGCGCTTGACCCAACTCGATTTTGCCTCCAATGTGATTGAATTCTTGAATCAACTCCTTCTTCATCCTTCCTTTCATATAAAACCTCAATGAAAACATCTTTTAAACCTCTTTAACATCCACATTGTATATCTACAAGGCATCAAAAACATCGCAAAATGTAATAATATCCAAATAAACATGAAATCAACAATAAAACGCATAATTCAACTAATTTTGCGAATAAACCATTTAAAATCTCACTTGCTCAATACTTCAATATAAAGCTCATTTTCTATGCAAATTATACAAATATGAAGGAAATCATTATAAAATATAACGTTACAAATCGTATAAAATCACCCTTAACAACCACTGAGTGTCATTGTCTTATATAACTAAACAATTAGTATAATAAATAACATAACATATGTATACATCATTCCTCACACTCATTGTCTTATATAACTTAATAATTAGTATAATAAATAACATAACATATGTATACATCATTCCTCACATATAAGACGCATTTGATTTGCATAGGTAACAATATGATCAAATAGTCGAAATATATGTAATGTCATTCTTTTGATACAATTTTATCATGAGAAATGAGAATAGTATTTTTTAAAATATCAAATGTCATATATAAAAGTGCAAATTAGTTATAAGGCCGTCGTTAGAGAATTAATGATCATTTAGGACACTCCGAAATCTTATTTAGTTATAAGGACATTCTAATTTTAAGAAGGAAACTTATTTAGTTATAAGGACATTCTAATTTCAAGTGAATAAAGAAGAAAAATGAAGGAAGGAAGGAAGGGAAAAAAAAGCTGAAGCGCTGGAGGAAAAAAAAATAAAAAATGAAGTGCTGGAATAAAATTATAAAAATAAAAAAAACAAAAAAAACGCTGGTGACATAGATTTTTATTTTTTTAAGATGCAGTGACATTGATGTCTGAAGCAGTGACATTGATGACTTATGCAGTGACATTGATGTCCGATGCAGTGACATTGATGAATGATGCAGGGACATTAAGCTAAACATTCAAGATCGTGTTAAAGAATTGAGGGATTCCACAATGAATCCAATTATCAGGAGGGCACAAACAACGTGTGGCCATTACAAGAGTCATAGTGAAGAGTCTTTGTAGTTTCACCAAACTTGTACTTCTATCCATATTAAAAGCTCCACATTTGTAGAAATGCAAAATAAGAGCAGAGCTGACTGATGCAGTTGTTAGGTTTTATGCAGTGACATTGACGACGTATGCAGTGATATTGACGACTTATGCTGTGACATTGATGTCTGATGCAGGGACATTGACGACTTTTGCAGTGACATTGATGTCTGAAGCAGTGACATTGATGACTTATTGTTGGGGAGATTTTGCATCATTAAAACAAAAGAAAATTTATAAAACCTATACTACCATGCAAAACTACCTCCTAACCGGCCGAATACCGGGTAGTTGCTAGTAAAGTTGGATAATCACGGTATCGATCCTCGTGGAATCAATTGTCGAATCTAACTTATTAATTCTTCTTTATTAACCTAAACCTAAACTAAAACGGAAAAGTAAACTAGACAGAGGATTGTTAATCCAAAGCCAGGAAGGATAATTGCGATCAACATAAAATAAATCTAAACTACAACAATAAATCTATCTAACGAACATGATAATGACTGAAGCGATCAAACATGGAACGAACCATAATCCACCATCCCGCAACCCTTAATTTCTTCCCTAGATTATCTTATAGTGATTTAATTCAAGTTGTGGTTTCACCTATCAAACGTATGAATTCCTACTTTCGTAGATGAATTCGCCTATCAATCTCTATCTTTCGACTTACGGAGATTAACGCATCATAAAATAAACCAAGGTGCAAGATTTACTAGATCTAACAACCTAGACATTCAACCTATCAACTTTCGTTTGACATAGATCAAAACGTCTATTCTTTCCTATGGTGATCTCGCGTTTACACCGACTTTCGCGTCTACGGTAAACATCAATCGCAAACATCTTTCGATATAAATTTGCAATAACAAATAATCATAGAAAAGATAACGAACTTGGAATTTAAACTTACAAGATATCCAGCAAAAGAAAGTAAAAACGCTGCAGAAAGATATCCATGGCTGCTCCATGTTTATTCAACCTCAAAACATCATCATGGTTCAAGAAAGCGAAGGAAGAAAGAAAGCGAAAAATAAAACCTAATCTAACCCGATCACCCGAGCACAAGGCTCGGGTGATCGCCCTCTAAAATCGCTTCAGAGTGGCCGCCTTTCTTTGTCAAAAGTCGGCTGAAAATAATGTTATGTTTAGGGTTCAATTCGCTGCTGTATTTATAGAATTTTCAGGTCGGTTGTTTCTGATAAAAAACGCTGGACGCCCGTTTGAAGATCCGGACGCCCGTCCGCTATTTTCAGCAACAGCATCCAAACTTGTAACGCTCATATATCGGGCCTCGTAAGTCGGAATGGAGTGATTCAAACTCCTGTAGAATCCTCTCTTCAAGCCCTACAACTCTTCTCTTGAGGTCGAGAGTCAAGTCAGTTTATATCATATCAAGAACTGCGTCGGAAGGTCGTCACTACCCGGAATCCTGATTTTCCGACATTTATCTTGATTGATTTCTTTCCTTATATCTTTCAATCTTCCATAACTTTGATTGATCCTTTCCAAGCACGAATTTGGCTCTCTAAAATCCTCTCTTCCATCATCAATGAGTATCTACAACAATAGGAAAACATACCAAAGCGTAACGTATTTCCAAAATAACATAAAATCATCATTTAAGCACATAATTCGTTACGTTTTGCAATTAACCTCTTAAAAACACCATTTACTCAATTAATCGATTATAAGCTCGATTTCTATGTAAAACCTAAGAATATGGGGAATATTGACATAAAATATATCCTTATAAAACGTATAAAATCACCCTTAACAACTCCCCCACACTTAAACCTTGCTCGTCCCGAGCAAGACAAAACAAAATCATCACTCGAGACAAATAAACACTTATGCAAATATAAAACATATTCAAGTAGTTTAGAGGTTCACCCAAGTGAGTGTGCGCATAGCCATAATAAATTTCCACTAAATCCACACTTGAAATTGATTCAAGCAAAACTAGCCAACATCCCATTTAAATTAGACATATAAAAACGATTATAACATGCACCTCACAAAACATACATATTCCGAAAAGAATAATAAAATGCGCTTAGGATCTTTCCGACATACTCAGAGGATAATCCCTACATCATATCTTTCAGTTTATACTGGGGATAAGATCGACGATAACTAAGTCTTTCGTTTAATTCATATCACTATTCTCATAAGTTGATTTAATTATTTCACTTAAACACACATTAGAATGAGCTATTGCCCTCATAGCAGAATAGGACATTTCGAGATAATCCCCTACCTACTCCAATCATAAGGCAGCTTTTTCTAACTGTCGTGAGCTTTTGGTCATCATAGTGGAATAGGACATACGTGGTATGACCTACCTCACTCAAATCATCGACCAACTTTCGACACACACATTTATAATTTAAAACAACTTCACTTATTCACTTCATTTCAAAAGCGCAATAGTTACGTGTCATTTATCACATTCAAACCTTCAGATATTCACAGTATGTCATACTTTAATTCTAAACACAAGCTATTAAAATTTTCAAAATTCGTATGCACGCAAAGAATCATGCGATAATCATCAAAAATCTCTAATCAAATGGGCATAGCTTTAAATTATAGGTCATCATTTACTATGGCACGTGAAAAATAGTGTTGGGTGAAACATCTAAATTTACTAAATATGCAAAATAATGCACCAATGATATAAAAACTCAAATAAAGATATGCCTTTGCTCACTTGGGACGAAGCAAAAATTTTAAAATTTATCACTTTTTCATAGAAATATAACGAATTAAGCAAACGATATGTAGATACACCAAACCATTCCCCTCCCCCACACTTAAATTACAACATGTCCTCATGTTGTGCAGAATTAAAAAAAAAGATAAAGAACTTAGCTGATTGTAATTCGAAGGTGGCAAGTCTGGAAGTGATCGTCATCGATCCAGAATGCTCGAGGAAATCGATGATCGTGGACCATCCACTGGAAAACTGGCTTCATCTGAAAGCTCACAATTGCTATCGCAAATATCCTGCACACTTGAACAAACAAAACAAAACGGACCTCGGGGACAAGGGGGAATAGAACATACAGAGCACAAAATAGAATCGCTTCAAATGGAAAAATCAAACAGGGAAAGTACAGAACATCTAAGCGTCTAAATATGGAAGTTTGATATAAGCACAAAAGAAATAATAGCTTAGATGGAAAGATCAACACTTAAACTCGGGACATCTAAGAATAAAGCCACGTAAAGCAGAAACATCAAACTCCAACTAATACCGATAGAGGATTATACATGGAAAAGAAGTCGTAAAGATTTTTGATTAAGCTCATATAAAGATGGAACATATACATGGAATATTACACAACAATAGGCTAGGTGCAACTACATGAAAATATACTACAATGCAGCCTACATGATATGCAATCCTAAAAATAAAAAAAATAAATAAAAATGAATTACGACAGGCTCAGTGAAAGGGGTTTCGAGGACAACCCTACGGTGACTACGGCTCATCAGAAACTAAATTAAAGAAAACGAGGTAGTATTACGAACCCGATGATTAACTACGCTCAAGAAAAATAAAAGAAAAATAGAAAAACAATGCAACTAGATGGTATGCGGCTAAATGATATGCATCTAAGTGGTATGCAAAAATAAACGAAAATTAAAAGAAAGAAAACTAGCCCACTCATTAGCAACAACACGACATGTATAAAATAAACGCGTCTACCAGATAATGACAAAGTTACGATAAAAAGCAGTCTTGTTCATTCATTACATGCAGTGTAGCAGACGCTTTAAGACTCATCAAAGGTGATAGCATTATGGAAAACCAACAGTTAGCTATACTAAACAGATATAACTCATAAGATGCAATGGTAGCATTACGAAAACCGACAGTTACTACCCATATGAGTTATAAAAACAAAGGAAGCACGTAAGTCTTAAAAGCTAACAAGATTCATCATAACGATATGTACCATACGGAAACCGACATTAGCTACTAATTAACAATCAGACCAGTTATAGCATACGAGAACCGACAGTAACTATAACATGCCTAGATGAATCATGTATAAGGAATTAATCAATTATCTAACATGGATTCATAGATGGAAAGGTAAAAACATATAAGTTCAGAACATCTACGTAAAATGAAATAGCCACAGAAGCTCTAATGAAAGTAATCCAAGTTAAATTAAAGCATCAAGAAAAACAGAACCTGGACTGCATTACGGACGAACGTTCAAAGGAAATCTCAAGATCGACGGGCAGGCGTTCCACTTTTGCGACGCCGTCGCTTTGAAAACCGACCGGACGGACGTTCGAAAGCATAGACGCCGTCTGGTCCTTTAAACGTAAGCAGTCGAAAATATTTGAACGGACGAACGCCCAATACTTTCAAACGCCGTGTACTGCAGCTTAAAGAATCGGACGGGCGTCCAACAGAGAGCAGACTTCGTCCAACAACAAGAAAGCAAAGCAGGAATGCAGAAAATAACACAGCAAAACCCTAATATCCCAATTCTAAACACCAAGAACGAGGCAGCCACATCAAATTCAAGCACAGACGGTTAGATTAGGAAACAACTAAACATATAAACTTCACGTAAAACAAGTTGAGTAAAAAACTTTTGCACATTCTTAACCTAACGGTCATCGAAACACGGCAAAATAAAAACTCTCAACTTGGTATACGCTACTTTTATTAAAAACGAAAAATAAACGTAACAAAATCGAGAACTAACAAGACTAGATTCAACATGACACCTATTCCCCGGCAACGGCGCCACTTTTGTTGGGGAGATTTTGCATCATTAAAACAAAAGAAAATTTATAAAACCTATACTACCATGCAAAACTACCTCCTAACCGGCCGAATACCGGGTAGTTGCTAGTAAAGTTGGATAAGTACGGGTATCGATCCTCAGGGAATTGGGCTGTCGAATCTAACTTATTAATTCTTCTTTATTAACCTAAACCTAAACTAAAACGGAAAAGTAAACTAGACAGAGGATTGTTAATCCAAAGCCAGGAAGGATAATTGCGATCAACATAAAATAAATCTAAACTACAACAATAAATCTATCTAACGAACATGATAATGGTCAAGCGATCAAACATGGAACGAACCATAATCCACCATCCCGCAACCCTTAATTTCTTCCCTAGATTATCTTATAGTGATTTAATTCAAGTTGTGGTTTCACCTATCAAACGTATGAATTCCTACTTTCGTAGATGAATTCGCCTATCAATCTCTATCTTTCGACTTACGGAGATTAACGCATCATAAAATAAACCAAGGTGCAAGATTTACTAGATCTAACAACCTAGACATTCAACCTATCAACTTTCGTTTGACATAGATCAAAACGTCTATTCTTTCCTATGGTGATCTCGCGTTTACACCGACTTTCGTCCTACGGTAAACATCAATCGCAAACATCTTTCGATATAAATTTGCAATAACAAATAATCATAGTAAAGATACGAACTTGGAATTTAAACTTACAAGATATCCAGCAAAAGAAAGTAAAAACGCTGCAGAAAGATATCCATGGCTGCTCCATGTTTATTCAACCTCAAAACATCATCATGGTTCAAGAAACGAAGGAAGAAAGAAACGAAAAATAAAACCTAATCTAACCCCGATCACCCGAGCACAAGGCTCGGGTGATCGGCCCTGAAAACTGCTCAGAGTGGCCGCCCTTTGCTGTCAAAAGTCGGCTGAAAATAATGTTATGTTTAGGGTTCAATTCGCTGCTGTATTTATAGAATTTTCAGGTCGGTTGCTAGATAAAAGCGCTGGGACGCCCGTTTGAAGATCCGGACGCCCGTCCGCTATTTTCAAGCAACAGCATCCAAACTTGTAACGCTCATATATCGGGCCTCGTAAGTCGGAATGGAGTGATTCAAACTCCTGTAGAATCCTCTCTTCAAGCCCTACAACTCTTCTCTTGAGGTCGAGAGTCAAGTCAGTTTATATCATATCAAGAACTGCGTCGGAAGGTCGTCACTACCCGAATCTGATTTTCCGACATTTATCTTGATTGATTTCTTTCCTTATATCTTTCAATCTTCCATAACTTTGATTGATCCTTTCCAAGCACGAATTTGGCTCTCTAAAATCCTCTCTTCCATCATCAATGAGTATCTACAACAATAGGAAAACATACCAAAGCGTAACGTATTTCCAAAATAACATAAAATCATCATTTAAGCACATAATTCGTTACGTTTTGCAATTAACCTCTTAAAAACACCATTTACTCAATTAATCGATTATAAGCTCGATTTCTATGTAAAACCTAAGAATATGGGGAATATTGACATAAAATATATCCTTATAAAACGTATAAAATCACCTTAACACTTATGCCGTGACATTGAATGTCTGAAGCAGTGACATTGATGACTGTATTTACAATTAGATAACTGATGCAATGATATTGATGTCACCGCATATACAACTTGATACACACATTTGATAACTTTGTAAAGTAACTTTATTTCTTTGTTATCTTTAAATATTTGATTGATGTTGGTTTATTTGATTAGTGTTGGTTTAAATTTTCGATAACTTTGTAAAATAACTGTATTTCTTTTGTTTTTTTTGGTTTAAATGCATATTTTTACAACCAAAGGTATACATAAATTGTTACAATAACACGTCATTTCATAAATCGTTTCAATAACACGTCACTGTATAATTCGATACAATAAGACATCACTGCATAGATCGCTACAATAAGTAGTCACTGCATAAATCGCTACAATGAAACGTCATTGCATAAATCGCTACAATAAAATGTCACTGATCAAGGTTGCCAATGGATCGCGGCGGTCAATACATCATGGTAGCCAATGAATCGCGGCGGTGAATGCATCGGGGTGAAAGTTAATG
The DNA here is from genome assembly GCA_026214975.1 of Gentiana macrophylla. Lineage (NCBI taxonomy): Eukaryota > Viridiplantae > Streptophyta > Magnoliopsida > Gentianales > Gentianaceae > Gentiana > Gentiana macrophylla. Next base: position 111,523,258 of record CM047807.1, read on the forward strand.
GATCCCGTGGCCAATGCATCCGGTAGTAGTCAACGCACGACGGTGATCAATACGTCACGTCGATTTTTATGAAGTAAAAAATTGATTTTATGAAATTTATTCGGAAAAATATCAAATTTGATTTTAGAATAAAGAAGACGAAAAAATATAAATTTTAGTGAAAAAATTATGATGATCCGAGTTTTAGATCCAAATATATGACATTTAGAATATGGTGAATTTAAAAAATTAAAAAAAAATAATTAAAAAAAAAAATCTTCCTCTTTATCCACTTGAAATTAGAATGTCCTTATAACTAAATAAGATTTCGAAGTGTCTTATTATCCCTAATAAGTTAAAAATCAGTCCTTTTAAATAATTGGCCCTATATAAAATGTAGTTGTGGGAGAGTCGTGGAACATCAGATAAAATGCGTTGTCCCACGTACTTATTTTGTAACTATTACGATCTAATCTTATATTAAAAAAATGTCCTCATGTAGTTCAAATCAAAGCGGAAACGATGGACTTAGTTAATTATAAGATCAATTATTGCATAAGTATCGTCCCTATACTCACGTTCACATGTGGTATCATAGTTAATTAACAGATGGAACTAAATGTTATACCGAGTTCTGAGGCTTACGGGTAGTATCACCGCCACTCGAGTTTTGGGGTGTTATAGGTAATATCAGAGCCGATTATCAAACGGTACTAAGTATTACATTGAATTTGAGGCGTTATAGACAGTATCAGAGAGGACTACCAGACTTAAGTAAATGTCACACAAGATTTTGGAGCGTTACATGTGATATCAGAGCTGCTCGATTTTGGGACGTTATAAGTTATATCAGAGTCGTTTGTGAAACGAAACTAAATATCACACTGAATTTTAAGGCGTTACAAGTGTATCAACACTTGCTATCAAAACAAAACTAATTGTCATATTGTGAGAGACGGTATACTCCGCCTTTAGAATGATGAAGTACTAGTATTGACACCTATCATTCTCTCTCGTGGGAAAAATAAGTGGTTATAACCGTTATAGACTAAGAGGTTACTCCCTCCGTTCGAAATATTTGAGACAGTTGTCAAAACATACTTATTAAGAATGTGATTTAATACTACGATTTTAAGGATACAATAACTGAAAAATCTTTATGATACAATTAATGCAGTCTTCTTTTTAACTTCTTACCTAGTACTCCCTAATAACGAAGACACTACTACTAGGAGGGACTCAAGACCGTTAGATTTGAATTCAAACTCAAATCGAATCAGCAACCAATCAGATAATGCATAAATCAAGTTGAAATTAATACAGAGTCCTCAACAATGAAGGAACCGGTGATCCAAAGGAGGGATAAGGATGGATTATGGAGAGATAAGGAGGGATCACTTCAAATTTAAAATCAGAAATCAGATATATGCTTGGTAAACAAGAGGTCGAAAGTTACCTGTTTTCGAATCATGATGATTATCCAATCCTCCAAATGAATCTGTCCAAGAAGAAGGCTCTATCCCAAAGTTGAAGGCTTTATCCTGAAATTGTTTCTATTAATAAGAGATAAATAAGAAAGTTTTAAATGCAATAGGTCGGCTTTATTCTGTACTATAAATAAGAGTATAGCATACCATTGTAAATTGAGCAAACAATAAGAAAGCTTCAATAAAATTGTTCAGATTCATTTTTCCAGAAAAGTGTGCGTGTGTTTGTGTTTTCTTTACTCCCTCCTTTTTTTATATATGTCGCAGAGAGAAGAATCACACAGATTAAGAAAATAATTAATATGTGTATTGGAAATGTATTTTTTTTTTTTTATAGATGTAAATGTTTTGTTGGTAAAAAAGTTTTTAGTATTGGAATTGTGTTTTTTTATTGGAGATGACAATATTTTGTTGGTAAAGTAGAAAAATAATAATAAATGATGCATTGAAAATATAAAATGAGAGATAAATAAAAAAAATGACAAATTCTGAAATGAGAAAAAAAAAACGGAAGGAGTACTAAATAAGGATAAAGTAGGAAAATTAACAATAAATGCTACTTTCAGCCTCAGTTATTTCGAAACAAAACTTTTAGCAATTGCCGCAGTTATTTTAGAACGAAGGGAATACTAATAACTAAGTGGTTGTCAATGAAATTTAGTTCAAATGGTTAAGTTGATGTCTCAGAACTTTAAGGTGTTGTGTTTAAGTCCCTCTCTATTTGGAATTCTAGATAAGTGGCCCGCCCGTATATAATATAAAAAACAAACTGTTTCGTCTGTTTTGTGCATGTGCCAACGGGTTACGTCAGAACTACCCAAAATGCAAACGCAACTCCCTTGTTTTTGTGCCGATTTTTATTTGGGAAAAATGCTCAATCCCGATGTAGAAAGTAAGAGTAGTTGAATGTAAGTGATATTCCCGGCCACATTCCATTGATTTTTGGCAAGCGGCTATTACGGTGCCTCGTCTCCTAACTACCCGTCCATTCTATGTTAGGAATTTGTCTTTTCCACATTATGTATTCCAAATAATTATAATTCAAGCATAAAAATATAATAATTCACACCCTGATATTATTATTAACTCGATCTGAAATTAATTACACATTTGCCTCAGATGTATGGCTCTCATTAAGTAAATAAGTCATCCAACCAACGCATTCAACAATACCTGTCAACGTGTCTAGAAAAGTGTTGACATACATTAATTGTTAGATTATATTTATCACTGACTACATAAGATTGAAAACACATGATATATGCAAGCCTAATCGTATTAGCATACTTACGACTAGGAAGATTGTAGAACTAAATGTTTATTGTAAAACAAGATATTTTCAATCGTAATCTATATTATGATTTATCTATCAATATATATAATAGTATTAAATTGACTTATCAAACACGCAATAACAAAGTATTGATAATAATAATATTAATAATAATAATAATAGATTTTTGTCAATAAGGACAGATTTACTAATAAATCAGAATCAAGGAAACTGATGTTTAATCATGATAAAAAATAGCGTAAACTTCCAACAATACCCTTTTTATTAATTTTTATAAACAAATCTTGATATGCACTCATCTATTTCACATTCGGTTACGATCCTTAAAAGTCATTTAGTGCTTTTCTACAAAAAAAAAAAAAAAAAAAAAAAAAAAAAACCGCCAATTAATGTATTTAACAATACATCTGTTCCAATATATAAGTCATCCTACACTTTAGTTTTGTCCCACAATATAAGTCATTATACATTACCAATGCAACATTTATTACTCTTTTCTCTCTTACCCCTAATTTATTATCAATCCAACCATTTTTTTATTACTTAACAACTATTGTATTAATTATAGTCAATGAGCCTTTTAGACATTAACCACAAATTTATGACATTCAACTATTTTCTTAATCTGTGTGAAAACACCTAGGATGACTCATATATTGGAACGGAGATAGTACTCCTTAATCATTTATTATAACCGCATTCAATTCTCCATGATTTACGAACCACTACATAGTTTTTAATTTAATGTAAAACAAAATACCCACTTTATCTACAATTTTGTTGCAAAATTACTTCACTTATGTTACTCGATCCATGTCAGTGTTACTACATTTTATTTCCCTGTAACTACATCTATTTTATCGGTTGTTACTACTAGTTTTTCAATGTTACTACATTTTTTTGGCAGTAACTATATCTGTTTTATTGGTTGTTACTACTTGTTTTCCGAGTGTTACTACATTTTTTTTATTGTAGCTTTATTTCATTGGTTGTAACTACTTTTTTTATATGTTACTACATTTTTTCTTGTATTAATATATTTTCTTATTGTAACTATATTTTATTAATTGTTACTTTTTCTTTTTATGTTACTGTGTAACTATATTGAATAAATTGATTTGGTAGATTCACTTATGGCACGACATTTACTCCAATCTATGGAACGACATTTACTCCAACTTTTCCAAGAAAATAAAATCAGCGGTATTTCTGTTCATTTATTTTAAATTTGTCCTTTTTAATCACTCAAAATGGAAGTTGTCATTCTATCACAATTTATGGCATTCATTATCCTTCTTACTTTCCCCTAATAATAATAATAATAATACATAAACAAAATGCATAATAATTGTCCCGTTACAATACGGTTTAAGGCAATACACTGACATATATTGCCTCTCCAAATGTCTTTGGACCATGTTCTACGATATAGGTAGGAAAATTTGGACCAAAGGATGCCGATGTCCTATCCATCTTACAAAGTCCCAACTCCTTGTTATCATGAAAACTATCTCCAACAGTGTCGTCAGTTCGCTTGTTCAAACTTGAACATTCTTCCTCGTATCTTTGCAAGGAAGATATTTTCAAAGAATACAATATTACTTAATTACATGATCACGTTTTTATTTACATCAATAATGTCAGGTTTGTGCACTACTGTTATTTGCATATCAAATGAATTTTTTTTTTTTTTTTTTTTTTTTTTGTCTTATCTCGTTTTGTTTAGACTTTTAGTATTTCAACATTTGTCAAACACCACCACACCTTTAAGAATATGTAGTTATGCTTGTGACATTTATACAATTTCTATAGCGTTTCTATAAAACCCTGCAGCATAACTAACTTACATATATAAGCGGGTCATTTAACATACATAATTTTTCAAATTTCAATACATGTCAATGTATGTATGTCTAAATGTAGACACACTTTAGTTGATGAGATCTATTTACTATTTTCACAATATATAATAAATCATATACGTGCTAGTCTAACTGTATTAATAATGTCTAATTAATTAATACATACGACTAAAGATATTTAAAAACTAAATCATTTATCGTGAATCGATATCTCATCAATCATAATCTCACATTTACTTTCTTTTATCGAGTTTAAGTTCTATTATCGTTGTTATATATTACCAGTTAATTCATGAAATTAACCCAAAAAACCCAATATATAATAGCAATATGTGTCATTTTTTATGTGTAAAATCATAAAAGCGTCGTAGAAATGATCCGCTACAACTCAATTGTGTTTAGAGCATTTTATAAATACGATGTTGTGGTTTAATGAATTATGCCAAACCACGACCTGCATTCATCAAAATTCTCCACCACAATTACAAAGGATAATTTCTATTCGTTTGTTAAGTTGATTTTAGACTTCATTGTAATAATTTCGAAAGAATTAAGAGACTCATCTTTCCATCTAAACAAATAGACATAACAATATTTAATGTTCAATAATAAAAAAAAAACAGTATTTAATGTTATCATTGATAAAAGTAATGAAATATTTTTTACCACATCTGGTTTGTACAAAAGTCATTTTCGAGAATCGGCATTGGAAATGTTGATTCCTAGAATCACCATTCAAAAGTCAATTATTTCTTATCGAAAAAGACGACTGCCTTTTACTTCCACCATATCCACCAATTCAAACTATAAAATCACATTCATCTAGGCCTCCAACCCCCCTAAATCACTTGAAGGGTGGTGCTGTGGTGAATGATGGTGGTAATGGAGAAGAATGATGACGATGGCGATGAGTGGCATGGTGAGGAGGGTGAGATTACGTGACAACGATGTGAAAGGATGGTTTCATGGTGAGTATGTGTTGATGGTTGTTAAAGGTGGTGAATCAACCGGGCTACAGTGACTGTGCAAAATGGGACATTAAAGTTAGGGGTAATTCTACTGCATGAAGTCCCTATTAGAACGAAATGTCGGATGACTGACACATGTATAAAGAGATAAAATTGTTTTTGTTTTCTTTTAATGTGACAGTCATCCTACATCACATTCTAATAGAGAGTCCCTGCATCACAAATTTTCCTAAAGTTAGAGTGAATATAATTAGTCAGATGTGTTGTTAAAATGATGTTAAAGTAGAAATGATTACTTTGTAAGGGTCATTAAAGACTTAAAAAAATCCAAAACATAATGTGGAGCATTTTTTTTTATTTTACATGATGGTGTTAGTTTTAAGTTTTTTTTTTTTTATATGTTGAACCCAAGTCCCTCACCATCAAGATCTTATAATAATGAATGATGTAAATTGATAAATGTGACTTAATGGTTAAGTGCTGTAATGTTGTAGGGGGAAGGGGTAGAAGGACAAAAAAAAAAAATCATAAATGTGGATAGAAGGATGTTACTACATTTTATGTGATTAAAAAGGACAAATTTACAATAAATGGACCGAAATACCCATGATTTCTTTTTACACATTAAACACGTAGTAACGCTAGATAAAGTGCAGTAACAACCAAAAAATAAGTAGTAACATCCAATGAACAAGTGGTAACAGCCCATAAACAAATAGTAACAATCAAAAAACAAGTAGCAACACTCCAAAAAAATATAGTAACAACCAATAAACAAGTAGTAACATCCCAAAAAATGTAGTAATGGCCAATAAACAAGTAGTAACAGCCCATAAAATACATAAAGTTACAGCAAAAAATGTAGTAACGGTAAAAATTTAATAGTAACAACCTATAATATACATGTAGTAAACCCAAAAAAATAGTATCAGAGCGGGTCGATTTTCCTCTCCCGTAGTACGCCAATGATCCCAAACTCTACCCTCCTCCGTTCCTAATCTGCTTTCCGTCCAATAAATAAATTTAAATTTAAAAAAAAGTCCAAACTTTCAACTTCGTTTTCTTCTCACTTCAATGTCGGAATCATCTGCAACTTCCGGCGGCACAACCGTCACCCCTCCTTCTCCTCCCCAAATCCTAATCCCCAAATCGTTCAATCTGGTGCGCTGCTGCTGCTGATGCGCCGGGACTACCACACCACCAGTCAGCCGGCGATGAAATCAATGCCTCCCTCTTAGCCGGTGATAAAGGACGGCTTCTTGAATCGCTGTGCACTTTGACGGGTGTAAGTAGGCCACCAATCTGGCATCAACAACTCTCAACGCCTCCATCATTGTCTAACTAAAGTCTGGATGGATATTAATGTTGCTGATGGCCGGGAAAAATGGTGGCGTGGTGGTGGTCCAGTGGAGGAGAATAGTGGTGGCTTGGTGTGATAAGTAGCTTTGAACCTCCGAATTCCAACCACGTGGTGCTGCTGTTGGGCAGAGAATAGATAGATAGGGTTTTTTTTTATTTTATAGATAGATAGAAAAGGGTGTTTTGAGAAATTTATACACGTTTTGTCCTGATTAATTATCAGTATCCTTGCATCATGGTTTATTTATTAATCTGTCATTCCTGACAAAAACCTGTAATGTTGTTATTAAACATATTTACCAAAAACATCATTTCATACGAGATTTGACTCTAAGTTGTTATTACAACAGTCAAATTATCTAGCCACCGAGATATCCCATGTAATAGTACTATAATTTTGACTTTGAGATGCCCTGGGTACAATGTTTTTTTTTTTTTTTTTTTTTTTTTTTTTTTTTTTTTTTTTTTTTTTTTTTTTTTTGAGAATAATGTCATCTTTTTTTTTTTTTTTTTTTTTTTTTTTTTGAGTCAAATCTATTTTTGATGTTCCATTGGGTTTTTTTTTTTTAATGCTTCAGTAAAGATGTCCATATAAGACTATGATCATGCCCACTCATCAAAGGAAACACTTCAACTTGTGAACACCCCACACTCCGTAGGGTTAATCTGAAATTAAAAGTAAAATCCCTTCATTATTCTTCTGTCAAAAAAGTATAAAACAAGACGGAGAAACCGCTTACTGCATAAGCTGCTTCCACCAGCTCATTGTTTAATTTAAAGGTTTCTATTGGCATTTCTTGTCCTTTCTGAATATGGGGTTTATCAATTATTAAATCAGCGCTTGTGTGTGAATGTGTCTTTTATTCCATTTTTTTTAGTTTGCTTATTGAGTTGATTACTCATTTTTCTTGCCGTTTACTTAGAAGATATTATCACTTAATTCATTACGATTGTGTTTTTAAAGATGCACAGAAAATCCTTATGATTGTCTTGATGTTGAAGATTATTGCTTACGAAGATTGAATCTTTAAGAACTTTCATTGAACGTAATTGTTGTATATGTAAGTGAAGCCCTCTATGCTTTCTTGGCTATTTCAATTCTGTCGGTGCTATTAATTTTTTTTTTTCTTTTGTATTTTTGTTTTGTATTGATCTTGTTTGTGGAATTATAGTCTTGAATTGTAGTTGCTGAATGATCTTGATCATCAATGGCTGAAGTAGTGGGGCCCAGATTGTATAGTTGCTGTAATTGTAGAAATCAAGTTGCACTTCATGATGATGTTATTTCTAAATCTTTTCAGGTTATATTTCCCTTCCTTTCATTTCTCTTTTTCAGTTCTATTGAATTTTGTTCATGAAGGAGTGGGATTATGATTTTTGTGAAGGGCATGTTCTTAGTGACTCTTGATGATTTGTTTATTGCGTATAGCCGATGCTATTGTTGTCTAGTATGAATGCCATATACGATTAGGAGTTCTAGTAAAACATTTTGATTCAGAAGAAGATTTAGGAGTAAATTTTTGAATACTGCAGCAGGGAAAAAGCACCCTATCAAATCTATTTTGCAAGTCCTAAAGGTCATGATCAAAAGCAAATGAAACACAAATAGTTTTAATTGTTGAGGCAGGTGTACTAGGAATAACGACGTGATCACCTCTTTGCGTCGTTCTCTCTAGTGCTTAGGAGATGGTTTTTATATGATTTAATAGATCAGGGGTTGGCCTTGGGGATGACATTCAAGATTTTACAGGGAAAACCTGTGTATTGTTCAAAACGACGTTGTTTCACTTTCACACATGACAAGTAACTACACTTTTCTATGTATTGGACCGTGTAGATGTATTGTTTTGGTGGTTTGACCTTTATATCTTCACTTTGCTCTGATCCTCTTTCTGTTATTTTGTATTGACCTTATGGTAACTTCAGTTTTCTATATTCCTCATTGAACTGCAAGCATAATTTGTTAAAGAGAAGTGTAATTCATCATGTATACATTTTAGTACGCCCTCCTTGTGTAGGGGTTTACCATACGTGCATAACAGTTTCTTTAGGCTACACCAGTAGCAGCAGTAAATTTTTCCTATGATTTCCCAGAAAACGGGATAAGAACATTTGATTCTTGGGTCTCGTGTTCTTTTACCATGACAAGTTACCATCTCATCTGATCATTTATAACTTTAACATGTCCCGTCATGTGTTTGCTTACCACACGTGCAGAAGAGTTTTCTTTAAAGCAGTAGAGGCTGTAAGATGAACTTCTTATTCTTTCAAGTAAATGGTGCAGCATGATTCAATCAATGATGCATCTCTTGCTGTAATACCGTGATAGTACGGGAGCCTTTACTAATTAAAATTTACTGTGGGACCATACATTTTTTGTTTGACCTTTTAAAAGTCGATACTTTTATGCAATCAACAGTCAGAAAGTCGATTCTGTAGTCTGTCTGATTCAAATTTGAAAAGGTTAATTTCCTGTGTGGTGCCACAATAGTAAGTTTGTTGTGGTGACGATATGCATAAATAAACACCTGATACAAAACTGAAGCTGTTAAGAAGATATTCTTATACAGATATATTCTGACAATTTTTTTCTTTTTCTTTCTGTATGTTATGGATGATGATTCTGTAGGGAAGGCACGGTCGAGCATTTCTGTTCTCACATGTGACAAACATAGTGGTAGGTCCTAAAGAAGATAGACATCTGATGACTGGTCTACATGCTGTTGCTGATGTCTTTTGCTGTGATTGCCGTGAGGTGCTGGGCTGGAAATACGAAAGAGCATATGAGGAGTCACAGAAATATAAAGAAGGCAAGTTTATACTTGAGAAGTCCAAAATTGTCAAGGACAACTGGTAGTAGGTTGCTCGCCTGCACTCCTTCACCCCCTACCCCCCACCCCCCTCCTAATAACCTTGAAGAACAGGGTGTGTAGTGATAGTAAATATGATGTGTGGAGTGAAATTAATCAGAATTGAATGTAATTTGATTGGTTGTTCTTGTTAGCTTTGTTGATGGTGTCTGTATACTGTAGCTAAGCTTTGCTTTGGACAAAATGATACTTTGGTTCAACTCAAATCAATTAATTTTCTTTCACATGTTTCCTTATAGTATATTACATTTATTTCATTCGAACATGAATTATGATACAAACCAAATAACATATCAATCTAACTTCATTCCTTGAATAAGTGAACAGGAATCGAGGCGAAATAATTCATGTCCATACTCCATACATACCAAACTCGTGACTAAGCAATTCTACTTCTTAACGAAGCTATAGAAAACCAAAACATCAAAAAAGTCCGAATGGCATAACAATAGGTTTGATTTGGTGCTGCTACCAAACCCCCAATGTTGGGATCATTTAAGTTCTCGGATAAGAGGCTTGCCTTCGGCTTTGGTTTTCTTCCCTATACTAAAAGCTCCTTTTCCAATGTTATTAGCATAATATTCCTCAGTTGAACTCTTCTCTGCCTTGACAATCAAAGCTAGAGAATCCCATGCCTCTTTTGGTTGCTCGTTTGCCCAACACATAAAGAAATAAACTTTCTTCTTACCAGATTTCAACTTTGTCATAACATCCTTTCTTTGTGATTTCTTTGTCTTTTCAAACTTGACCTCTTTCTCAGCAAATTCAATCATTCTCTGTAGATCACAAAGCAAGCAGATTAAAGCTGCACCCCCAAGGTCAAGTATGCTAACAACGTCATCCAGAAGCAATAACCCGAAAGATGCTCCACCGACATGTTTAAAACCCGGAGAGCACGTCTGCTCTAAGCAATAGGACAAAGCTTCCAATACAGTTTCAGGCAGCCCACTTTTGCCCAAAACAGAAGAAACACTTGACAAGGCTATAAACGCGCCAAGAGAATCTGAGTTCCAATCCCCGTTGTATAGGCGAAGTGTGAAACAATACGAGTATATGATGTCAATTAGGTGAACTGCTAGAAGTGGAGATGGTTCGTTTTCCATAAGATTTCTGATACTTTGTAGAGGAGATTCGGGACCTGGTGGGATTTCGTCTATTTCACTTTGTGATGATGTCGCTTCTTTGTCGTTGTTGTCGAGTGGTTGGACAAGTCGGGTTCCGTCGTGGCTTAGAGTTAAATGTTTTGCTGATGGTCTTAGCCACCATGGTTCCCATGGCTGAATTAACTTGCTTAGTTCTCCGGAGGCTATGATTCTTTGGAATTCCTTCTGTTCTTCTAAAGATAGATCATCCAGATTTATTTGGCTTCCTGTAGATAAATACAGAAGGTGCAAAATAAGGGAACCTTTTTATCATTACTATTTTAATGAATTTTTTACTACTTTTAGCCTAGGGAATTCATTAGAATGCGGGAATACATATATTCACAATAACATAAATAGGTAAACATACCAGAAAGTATCTTTTCAACAGCCTCCTCAGATAAGAATGATTTTGAATCTGAATCTGACGCGACAATGGCATTAGAAAAAGTGTTAGGCATTTCATAGATATAAGCCAAGAGCACAACATGAACTAATGGCACACAAAAAGTGTGAATTAAGAACCAAGAGAAAGAGAACCAAACAATGTGACAGAGCATAACAAACACATTAATTTTGAGCAACATGTATCAGATGCTAAAAACACATGTCAAATTTATCGATTGTAACTGATCACAATATATGCAAAGAAACCAAAGGCCAACAAAAATAATCATATTCAACAGAAGTTTCCTTCACCGAAATTGTTCAAGTTTCAACTTTAAAAGTTTTCAATTTGGCTTCAAAAGTTGCAGTACTATCAGCTGTATGCTAAGTCAGAAAAATCCAATTTCACCTTTACCTTTAAGAAACTAACATGATTTTACTAGGTTTTAAGTAAACACCGATTCAGAATCAGGGAACAACAATTTTTGCAAAGACCACTAGGCTCCGTTTGTTTTGGGTTGGGGTTTTTTTGGGTTTTTTTTATTTTTATATACTAGTGGATAATAAAAATGATTGAAGTAATGATTAGAAAGTTAGAATGTTTTTTTTGAAATTTGAAATAAGGTAATATTATGAATAAAATAATGTTTAAAAAGGTAATAAAATACATAAAGTGAAATGGTGAGAAATGATTTAATAATTTTTTATTTGTAGTTCATGAATTGATTGGTGAGAGAATTGTAAGAAATGATTGATGATGCGATCTATAAAAATCCCAAAAAAAAAAATCCAACCCAAAACACCCAAGGGCTACAAGTTCTTTATCACTGCGCTGTCAAATAATGTGGACTTTCACTATCCTTATGACATCTGTAAACTAACAGCTATGCTCATGCATTTCTTTACCTAACTCACTAGAATGTTAGCATGGAAACACAAAGCTGTGAATATTACGCGTCTCTGTTGCATCTACAAGTAGCTCTGTAGCTGTGAAATGAAAGAAAAGCTTATAAATGCTTCCACCACCACATCAACCTAATACGACTACGGTCTAGTCTGACATAATACCATCAGAAAATTCCATTTAATAAGCAAAAGCACATCAAGAATGTTTGGTCTCAAGTATTGCCAGACTAAACTCAAAGATCAGATTTTACTGACGTGGTAGCAGCAAGAAAGACATATTCAGATAAAAATTTCACTAATAACGCAAAAGAGAAGTGAAAATTGGGAAGAGTCCACCGTACCTTCTTCTTCCATGATTTCCATGTCCTCCTCTTCAGTATGAAGCCGCTTCAGTATGTCTAACATCTTCTTTTTAGTTTCATCTTCGGATTTCAGTTGGCGGAGCTCTCCCAGTACATTTTCTCGCATGAAGGATTCAGTGCAATGAAGACTATGAGACTGCAAACACCATTCTAGAGCAAATCAGTGAATGTAGTTAATATGCAAATGGAACTTGATCTAATGGGTAGCCTGGTGCACTACCCCTTTAGATACAAGATGGTCTCGGAAAACAAATTCAAAACAAAAGAAAGAAGTACCCCTCATTATATCAACGGGAGAAAAAATCAAGACACAACTACCATACAGGAAGGATATTTCTTACCTTGTAACACTGGAGGGAACAATATTTCGTGTTGCATCGAGGACAAGTGTACTGCGAGAACTGCTTTTCACATCTGCAGCAAATCACAACAAAGCATTAGGATCATAAAGTGTGTACGTAGTAAAGCAATCTAAATCAAAGAAAAAAAAAGTACAATTGGCAAACGAAATCCATAAACTAGAGCATGCGATACAGCAAACAATAGCTGGCCTTGAGAATATCATTGACGCCATATAACTCCCTTCACTGCTTAGCATTACAAACCGATATACAATGTCTACCCCAAATGCTGGTAAATTAAAAAATGACAAAAGTACAACTCACAGTACGTGGATTCTAGCAATACGGAAAAATTGCCTTTCAAGAATAGCAATTTCAGTTGCAGAGGTGATGGTTATTTTTTTTAATATTAGTATTAGTATCATTATATTGGATTTAGTAACAAATGAATGATTAGTTACAAAGTTTTGCTATACAGTCATCAATTCACTAGAAATACTTCCAAAATTTTCCTCGCATGCATTTATATATTAACATAAAGAACACAGTATAAACATCACCATAAGCTTCCTTTGTCGGTTTGTAGCAGAGCAATCTTTATGCAGTTTGGTTCTAAGTTTTATAAGGAAGAGTAATCACATGCAAGCAACTTTATTATCAAAATCTTTCAATTGGCTGAAATTAAACGAAACATTATATTATTGACATAGAACCAAAGGAAAAAAAAACCTAAATTGCAATTGTCAGCTCCATACAATGAAATTTCTCCATACACTAAGACCTTCACCTCTCTCATGTATTAACTTTAGGTGAAATCACGGGGTGTTTGATTAAATAAGCTTACTTCAACTTTTTTTTAACCCAAATAAGTTCCTTTAAGCATCTTAAATCCCACTAAACCCAGTTAAACCACCTTAAACCCCCCAAACTCCTTAATCCCCCTTAAAACCCACCTTAAACCGCTACTTCTAAATTGCTTTTTTTTTAAAACAAGTTTTTCTAAGAAAGAACAAAGTTTGAATATGGCTTATATGGGTAATTTCCCCTAATCTAAAAGGTACTCGCAGTTCACACATTATCAGTACCAACAGGAGGTACAGGGAAGCAATTTCCAAAAGCAAAAATTCCATAGAAACAAAGATTAAGAGCTTACACGCGGCATATGATGCGCGAAGAGGAGTTTGGCTGGGATGAAGTTGAAGGTGTCTCCGAAGTGGTTATCACACCGGCCATGTAGTAGTTTAAACAGTATTACAGCCACCGGCGGCAAATCGTCGCTTTGTACCCTACAATAAATTTATCAAGAAGCTTGCTCTTCTCTCCTTGTTCAATTTTCTAGCTGGGAAGAGGTTTGCTTAACGAAGCGTAATTACATTGGATTTTGAAGGGAAAAAACGTAATTAAAAAGAAAGAATACGTTAAAAGAAAGATGCGTCTAGAAATGCTAGTATTTTTTGTGAGTTGAGATATTGGGCTCACATTACCGTTAAAGAGTGCCCAGTATATCCCCTCAGAATTATGGGCCTTAGACTGTCAAACATATTGTACAATGTATGTTAAAATTTAGTCAATGACGCCTGGAAAAATAAACTAAAATTAAACATTAATAAAAAGAGAAACAATACAACCATAACGAAAAAGACACAACCACCAATTGACATAATATCGATCTACACAATTGATTTTTCCAGAACATATATTGATTGATCTAGGTCCCATAATAATCAAAGGTGTAGATCAATATTGTGTCAATTGGTTGTGTCTTTTCGTTGTAGTTGTATCATTGCTCTAATAAACAACATAAATATTGGTTCCAGGTTGGACAATGATACGGCAGCTTGGAAACATGATCCGAAAGGGTCCTATAGGGTGGCATCCTGGTATTTTCACCAAGTTCCAATAGAAGAAGGCGAATCTGCTTCTGAGACGCGGGATTTTATCTAGAGTATGAAAGGACCATTGAGGGGTAATTTTGTTTTAGGGACTATGGTGCACAGGGGTCTAATGGTTTTTTAAAATCTAACTAGACGCCACATTACCTTATCGTCCAGGTGCGTGATATGTGATGAGGGAGTTGAATCAACTCTCCATGATGTTCGTGACTGCAGATGGGCCAGCGAGGTTTGGACTCAAACCTTGCCAAGAGAATGTTGGAATCGCTTCTTTGTGGTTACAACACCGGAAGAGCGGATCATCTTGAACCTAAAGAAAGGAAATCAACACCCTTTTGGGACCTCTAATTGGAAGTATTTTTGGCGAGAGGCCGTCTATGGTATCTGAAACTGGCGAAACAAGGTGATTCATAATAGTGATGAGAAACGGCCTCCGGCTTTCGTCTTAGTGAACAATGCAATCGAAAGAGCTCACAACCTCATGCTTGCATGGGACATAGACCAGTAGAATTATTTCCCCCCCTCTGTTTGCTGCATGTTGGCTAGATTAAGTAGTTGTTTTAATTACATGTTGTTTAACACTGTACCGTTTACTTTTTGGATGCCACGTTGGCTATGTTAATAATATGTTCGTTTTTAAATATGAAAAAATCATAAATATTGTATATGTAAGTTTTTTTTTCCGAAGGAAACGAATTATACACTTATTGAGTTCTTGGATGCCACGTTGGCTATGTTAATAATATGTTTCTTTTTGGATGCCACATTGGCTATGTTAATAATATGCACATTTATATCCAATATACTCCGGATTAAATAACCACAATAATTACCGTTGGGCCCACAATAATTAGCCAATGCCTCATTGGCAGCGCTTAGTTACACTTACTGAGTTCTTGTGTTTTATGATTTTTTTTTATTAATGTTTAGTATTTTTCTTATCTTTATAGTCATACTTTAGATCACATATCGGATTTGTGAAATATGGTAAAACATCATTTATCGTTTCATTCGATATTCAATGATGAAATGAAACCAATGTCAGAAAAGATTGAAGAATAAAAAATAAAAAAAACCTTCATTCAATCCACTGATAAAGAATTCCTCGAAAAATTTATAGATTAGCAACTCTTTTTAAAGGTCTTTATATACATACACAGAGATAATAAAAATAATAAAAACAAAAAGGAAGGAAGGTTCGTATATCCTTTGTTATAATAACCCTGCACAACGTTTAAACAACTTGTAACATTCTTGCTAGATTATCAATTTAAGCCCTTCAGGATATAAGCAGCACCGATTTCGCACTAAAAGCTTCACCAAGGTTCCTCTTTTCTTGAACCATGGACATGGCAAAAGCTTCTAACGAACATGTGTTGATACGAGCTTCCCTATTCGCTTTTGGTCCTTCACAAACATTATAACAAATTACAAGCTCCCCCAAAAAAAAACATACTAAGAGGTTGGTTGGGTGTTGCTTTGAAGGGGCCATAAGTCACCCCAACGAGATTTTCGAGCCTGAAGATGCAATTCAGGGTGCTTGCTTTTCGTAACAACAATATGTTCAAAAGATCCCTCTGTCCCTTCCCTGTTATTTGCTATACACACATCCATCTCAACCCGCCTTCCTCTTTTTAAAGGAGAATAAATTATCCTTCCCCAACCGGTTCCAACATCAGCACGCGATGTTTCCACTTCTTCCTCCTCGTCTTCATCGTAATCTGTTTCCGTAGCAATATCTGAGTCATAGGGAGACGACTTATACGGAACAATAGCATCCTCCAAGCCGTCTACTTCAATGGCATCCTCCAAACTGTCCACTTCAACGGCATCCTCCAAACTGTCCACTTCATCACCATGCTCTGTCAAGATAATCACAGGAGGGCGCAAAAGAATTATCACATACAATTGCTTAGTGGATTGTGTCTTTCCAAGAGTAAGAATATTAAAAAGCTCTCGGGTCGGGGAATAAGAGGCTGATCGACGTTTAGGATAAGTTCAGGAGAGAGAGAGAGCGAGAGAGACAGAAAAATACCGTCGTCGATGTCTGAATCCTCCACATTTCTCCTACCATGATGCTCCTTTAATGTTTCAATCTTCATACCATCAAGTGGCCAAGGTTCACTGTTTCAAACAACCAATTGACAAATTCATGTCTTAAAGGAAAAAAGAAGAAAATTTGAAAGGAATACTGCAGATGGTGAAGAACACCAGTCATGCAGTTTTTGACATTTTTCTGGGGGTTTACAGAAATTGATAGAGTGCAGTTTCTCCCCCGTGACTAATACGAGATACAAAGCCTTCATTTTTCCTTCTACTGCATGTTTTGAGTTCTTAATCCATCCAAGCTATGTGATTAAAGTATTTAAGGAAAACTTAGTAGTTATTTAAAAAATCACATTAAGTATTCTTAAAGCTCATTTTGATTAAGAGTTTAAAGCAATGACTACATTCTTGTCCTTTTTGTGAATCGACATTCATTTATGTGGAGCTATAAGTGCAAATTGATTATACACGTGCCGATTCAATTTTGTGTTTCTTTTAATTCTTCAATTTTTATCAAGCACTAGGGTGTGTGAAAAAGTCCTTGCCTTGGTCTGCGGCCTCGTTTAAAAGCAACATAACTGAACTTCTCATCTTCAAATCCACGCAAAGGCTTGCCCTTGGGCGACCGCTACAAGACAAACGACGGATAAAAAAGATATAGTCAGACATGGATTCCAGATGAAACAAGGTGAGGCTTTTATTTATCTGTTTTTAATTTACTTATTGGTTTTCCTAATCAGCGTGAAAAGATATAAGATAGCCAGATCCAACACGAATAATGTAACGCCCCCAAACCCCAGGCCTGGTAGCGCTAAATGAGTCATAAATGTCCGGTCAACTGCTTAGACCGCCGTCCTCGCTTGGTCTAAAAGGGCTAACCCGAGTTGACATGAATTTTATGTCTCACACTTATATGAGGGTGAGCATTCTCTTATTTTACCGATGTGGGACTTTACATTCTCCCCCCCTTATAAGGGACTGGCGTCCTCGCCAGGACGGCCGAGACTGTTCCCGGATCGTCCCTACCAGAGGTAACCAGAGGCCATCCTTACACCGTCTTCTTGTACGGTGCAGCGCATAGTTCCGTCTGATATAAGGTAGCCAGATCCAACACGAATAATGTAACGCCCCCAAACCCCAGGCCTGGTAGCGCTAAATGAGTCATAAATGTCCGGTCAACTGCTTAGACCACCACCGTCGCCAAAGCAGTGCAAAAGGCTAACCCGAGTTGACATGACTTTTATGTCTCACACTTATATGATGAGGTGAGCATTCTCTTATTTTACCGATGTGGGACTTTACATTCTCCCCCTTATAAGGGTGGCGTCCTCGCCAGGACGGCCGAGACTGTTCTCGGATCGTCCCTACCAGAGGTAATTAGAGGCCATCCTTACACCGTCTTCTTATGCGACAGCGGCGCATAGTTCCGTCTGATAGTCGGCTCTGATACCATTCTGTAACGCCCCCAGACCTGGTAGCGATAAATGAGTCATAAATGTCCGGTCAACTGCTTAGACCGCCGTCCTCGCTTGGTCTAAAAGGGCTAACCCGAGTTGACATGACTTTTATGTCTCACACTTATATGAGGGTGAGCATTCTCTTATTTTACCGATGTGGGACTTTACAAATAACACTTTATTTTGGGAAAAACCTTGTAGCAACGCTGGGTTGATGTCCTCTGTAGGCGTTGAACAAAGTGACAATATTTTCCAGTGTTGGCTAATGGACAAGGTCCATCGTGGGGGCACTGAAGCAAAACATCAGAGACAACAAGGAGCATAGAAAATAGAGAGTCAGTAAAACGGAAAAGTGAAATAATTATATATATACATATATGTCCAACTCACAGGAGCAACAACAAAAGCACCATCTTTCAATGAGATCAAACTCTTAGAATCTTTTTTTAACTTGTGTGCTGATTTGCGGCTCCTCTGCAAAGTCATCAGTCAAACGAACAACCAGTTAATGTAAGCTGGTCACATCAATTAGAAGACTCATTGAGAAGCAATAATCGAATGATTTCATCAAAACTCACTCTATTTTCCATCCACAGAATGTATGATCGCACTTGGGATATGATATTAGATCCTTCTGGTGTTCCGGGTTCAACCAAAACCTGCACCAAATGACAATTGCAAATCACATAGACATTTTCAACCAATGGATAGTTAAGAGTAAAATTGTGCAGCACTTATGACAGAACCAGCACAGAGAGTTCAAAGCAGTCCAGATAATTTGACAAACCACAGAGAGTTTGATGCATGCAATCCTCCCAATTACCCACAACACCGTACAATTAAATTAAATACAGTGCTCCAATGCAAATAAATCATCAGATAGGCTTAAAATTCCTCTCCACAGCAAAGAAAGGAAGCAGCAGCAACTGCTATGTATGAGCCGTATCATATATTCATTGTTGATGCTTAACCCAAAATTGGTTTTGGAACCAGTATTAGTGCTCAAAACAATATACGTTTCCATAAATATGTCTAATAATGCTAAGCTAAGCTAAGCTACTTACACCTATCATTGTAACTTGATAAGAGCCTGAGTATACCAGATGCTTAAAATTTCTCAACAATCATCGTAATGTTATTCAAGGGGTTATAGGAAAAATTGACTGTCTGCTAACTGTCAACCCTAACAAGTTCAATGGGCACACACATGTAGCTTAAGAAACAATAGCAAAACTTACCAAGACATCTCCTGTAAGATCCCACAGCTGCCGCACCAATGTAATTCTATCCTTCAAAGATGGTATCTCTCCAAGTACATATGACTGCAACCCAACAATCGACAGGCATAAAACAATGACAATCAGAAGCTCTGAACATTTTGAGACTATCTCCATGTATCATGATATGATAGATAAAATTTGCTTCTTTGGCAACCAATGAAAGGTTTTCATCCAATGGTTATTAATGGTGTTAATAATAATTTAATAAACATATAATGTGAAAGCCTAATTACCATCTTGTACAAAGCACAAGTAGTTCAACTGCATCATGAACTCCATCTAAACCTTTTTTAACATATGGCCTAACACAGGCATGCACAAAAGTTGTCTTTTATACCAGTAGGGAACATTGAGATTCTAACAATGCACTTCTTATTTAAAAAGCATGCACTAAATGGCAAGAGTTGCCGCATTATCCTATTGTCAGTGGTTGAAAACTGTGGAAAGGGGTTCGTGTAGAAATACAAGGAACAACTGCACAGGGAATCTCAATTTTTTTTAAGCTTCCTCTAACCCACAGACTATGAGAGCATTATGGCACCAGCCTGAATTTAATTCCTTTTTTTTTTTCAGAAAGGTCAATCAAGCAATAAAGCAGTGAACATCATTGTACATAATTTATAATATAAGATTAAGGTGCAGAAAGGGACAATTTCTTAATAATCCATTTCCAATTATATGAGCAAATAGTATAAAGATGAATACAAAAGAAATACTTACAGCAATGACCAAATCATGGTCTCTGTCAGCTTTGATAGTCTGACTAAGAGATTGAATGCTACTAAAGCTTTGAATATGTGGCAAGTCTTTGATCCCTGAAAATAGGCAAACGCCACAAACGTAGTCATTCCCAAGGTATTTATCTTTTTTGCTTCCCACACGCATTTTGTCAACAGCTTTTCCAATGTTGTTGCCATACACTATTTGTAGTTCAATAAAATCCTCAAGAAAAATAGATAAACAAACAAACAAACAAATAAATCATATTTACCATCAAAAGGATGATTTTCAGGTGAAAGGCATGGTTATGAGTTATGTCTGTGACTGAAACCAAACACAACGGATCACACTTTAGATGTGTCCTAAGTAGAGCAAGAGATATGATTTAGAACTGTTATTTCTGTACAAAAAGATAAGGTGACATAATGAGAGCTAGTTTCTTCAGAGATCAAGTTTGATATTACATCACTGTAGAGACAAGCAACATGGCCCATAGAAAGAAAGAAGGATGTAGACAATGTAAATGTAGTATTTTGCTTCTTCACTATCTCAATTACAACATCCCCCACACAAGACAATTTGTACTAGAGATGTCATTTACATTATCAAAAGAAAAAGAAAAAGAAGTATGGGCTCCAATAAAATATAAAGCCTGAAAATGACCTCAGCGCACAAATTTTGATATAATTGGGTTATAAATGATCCAATCACACCAAAGAATGAGTGATAAGCAAAAATGCACCAATTACTCACACATGATTAAGGTACCAGCATACAGACAAATAAGAGCCTGGACTGGACGGTACAGTGAAATCCAAGTCCATATCAATCAATAGGATTTACCTCTTATAAGGCTCTGGCCAGCTCGCTGCATATGCTGTGATGGCTCAATCAAGTTAATCCTCTTCACGGACTGCGGCCACACATCCTTTAATGCCCTTAAAAAAAACAAAAACAAAAAAACCTTGGAACAACATGCATAACAATAGTCAAATGGAAACGAAGTGAACAGCAAGACAAAGCAAATGAATTATCTCCTCACCAGAATGCAGAACCGGTACCTGCTCCAAAATCCAACACCCTAGTTGGCGAAAAATCTGGCAACCTCCTCCTCACCTAAATGATAAAAAAACGCAAGTAATTTGCATTATGAGCTACTCCAGCAAATTTCAACTATTTAGCATAGAATATTTTATTTACCTCGCGGAGGATTCTAAAGCAAGCGGAGTAGACAGCAGGCATACGAGAGGCTACATAAGCGATTGTCTGATCGTCGCAGTACTTGAGACCAATATCGCCATAGGAACTCTTGATTTTCCACCTCTTTGAGCGATCCATGGTGTTAAAATGAGCTTCAACTAGCTCTTTCGAAGTCGAGGTTGGCAGCAGCTGATTCATTTCCTTAATATGCTTGAACGATTCAGATAAGCTAACAACTTTCCTTTGCATATGGGGCTCATCTTGCTCTGCAAGGTTCGAAATATGCATATATCTCTATCAGAATGTGAAAGGAATAGGAGAATTAGCAAAGGGAAATGGTGGATTATTACCTTTAACATATCTTTTGATAGCGCGACGGAGACGGACGGGAACAATGCGGCAGCCCTCAGATTGCTTGGCGGCGGAACGAAGAGTTTCGACGGTGAATTTGGGAATGCTTTCAGACAACAAAGACGTCATGGCCATTTGAGGCCTAACGGTCGGTGGCCGGAGAAATTGGAACGATTGCTGGCGGAGGGGTTTTAGTATGAGGGGTTATGAATTGGATTCGGGTCGGGTTTCGATTTGGTATGCCGAAAAAAAAACGATACAGATATGGTGGCTATTTGGGCCTTTTCTCCCCCGTTCAATTATAGTCTGTTTAGGTGGCCTTCGAACGATGGATCAAGAAGTGGGCTTTGTCTAAAATCTTGTCACCGGAAGTTTATGGTGGTCACTGGGCCAAAGTATGAACGATGATCCGCACCAAATAAATTTAGGAAACACACACGCTACCACCGCAGTGTAAAATATAAATGTCATGTTTTTACAAATTTGCCTCTCTTTTAAGAAATCCTATTGAAGAACAAGTATGATATGGTGGGTCCTGGACCACCATAAAACTACTCCTTTGTCACAATTTCTCGAAACTAATTTTATTCCCGGATATGTTTGTGTTTTGGATTTATTTTATTAAATAGTTTTTTTTTGTCACAATTTCTCGAAACTAATTTGATTCCTGGATATGCTTGTGTTTTGGATTTATTATATTAAATAGTTTTTTATTCCACTCAAAAAAAAAAAAATAGTTTTTTATGCTTTGTTATGTATTTAGGTTATAAACTTTTTCATCTGCATAAAAATTTCAATAGACATATGATGATCTTCTTTGTTTTTTTTTTTTTTGGTAGTAAAAAGACAGATAATTCTTGAAACTAAACCGACTCGAATTAAACCGAAAGCAATTCAAACTAAATATTTCATAATTTTTTTTTGGGGGAATGATGGAGAAGGACCAGAGCGTCGTCGTCTAAGCGAGGCCAGATCGGTCCATATCAACTAGGGTGCCGACTATCATCGGTCTCGGAACTAAATCTTGAGAAGGCATAATCCGGGGATATGTTGAATCCGGCAAAAGTATCCGGTGTGTGAAGGCAATACCGAATCGCCGCCCATTGGCTTTCGACCTCTTTGTCAAGGCCTCTGTCAGCTCGTCCTCCAAGACTGCCTCAGGATTATTCGGCCTCGGAGTCTTGTTCTTCTTCTTCGGCTCGTCATCGTCATCAACGATTTTTTTCTTTGAGACCCGCAGCAGCGGCTCGCTTACCCTTTCCTTTAGCCCGGTGCCCTCTTTCCATTTGGTTTTTTTAGATGGAGCAGCCGGGTTGCGAGGATTCTTATATACAACGGCCTTCCTGCGGCTCATATTTGTGGGGGGTAGCTGAGACAATATCATGTCGCCTCTCGTCAAATCGTCACTCATGGTCTCGCTACCACTTGTGCTCGCCTCCTCCGCGTCGCCAGAGGCGTAACCATGGACATCGTCATTATCACTAGCAGCCCTTAAGTCATCAGACATCCTGAGTCAACTAAACAGAAGGACAGCTTGTGTTAGAATCTTGTTACAGGACGTCCCCCCTATTGTTTCTTAGCATGCCACCAACTGCAACTCCCTCATCGTTGAAGGCGGAATCTATGTTGAGTTTTAAACTCCCAGAGTGTGATGGTTCCAATTTTTCTTCAAGTTTCTTCTCCATGTTTCTACTTGGACTGTTCGCCAAGGCAGACGAATTTTCATCAGCTTTAATGATGGACCGGTTTAATGTTTCTGAAACATGGACCTCCATACTTTCAAGGGCACATGTGTTCCTTGTTTTCCAGATGTTCTAGAGAATATTAACCTCTTGAGCTATTTCAGCTTCATCGTTGTTGTTTAACATTTCATCAATTAAACAGAAGGAACGCTTTTCGAATTTTTGTAAAAATGACAAAACTATTATATTTTATTTTTGTGGCGCCTTCTTCAAAAAAAAAAAAAAAAAAAAAAAAAAACCAACACACATTCTCTCTCATCCATATATTTTAAACAGTCATATATATCAATCTAGAACTCTAAATTTGAAGATTCTTTCACCAATATTTTTCATTTTTTCATGCTTTTTATTTTGAGACCACATTCAAAATATTTCGATTTGATTTCAGAAAATCAATTGTCGAAATTCACTGTCGATATTCATTGATTTTCAGGATTCACTAAGTGAATTTCGATAGTTTCTTGAAATACGATCTAATTATATCGAACCAAGTCTCAAATCAAAGAGCATGATAAAATAAAAAATTCAGTGAAAATTTCATCGATTTTGGAGATCTAGATAAAAAAAATATGAGGGTTTGAAAACGGGGGAGGAAAGAGAAAAAAAAATAAAAAAAAAATAAAAATCAAACCCAGGACAGGTTTAGGGGCGCGATTGTTTTTTTTAATTAATTTTTTTGATTTGTCGTTTAGCTTATAAAAATTGTCTTTTCTATATAAAAAGTATATGTTGTCCAGTTATTTAAAAATATTTCAAACTGTATCATCATGTCTAATTTTCCTTTTTATTTTTTATTTTTTATTCTGGTTTGGTTTGAGGCATAGGGAAATTTATGTGGATCCAATGTTGTTAGACGTGGCTCCAAGAGGGACACCGGAGAATTGTATGGTCCAATTTTCTTTTCGTCCGATTTGCCACTTGTTGGTCGTTCATTCAAAAGATCAGAAAGAAGCTTATTTAGCTGATAGGAATACAACCGCAGAACACTCTTGTTTGATAATTATAATAGGAGGAGTTGTAGGAGCCGTTTCAAACCCAATTGACCATCACTTACTATACCAATCCACAACCACGGATTATGAAGAAGATAAAAAAAAAAAAACACTGATGCATATTATTTTATAGTAGATGCTCAATTTTTTTCATAATAATTACCTTTTATTTTATTTACATAAGGGTCCATGGACTTCCTATGTGTAACATATATCCGTCTCTCACAACCTGAACTAGCTAGACCAGATAAATTTTATCCTGATCCATACACAAGTATGACTGATATAGGACCAATAAGATATTATATAAATAATTGAGTCCTTTCTTTTATATATTGTATTTACATGTTTAACAATTCTATTGGTGAACATGTCATCGATAAGTATAACATGATGTATCTGAACCACCATAACATTGTTGATGTCCCAAAACTTAGTAAACTCATCACTTCCAAAATTGCATTAATCCCTTAAAAAATGTTTTGAATATCGTACGAGAAACTTTGACAAAAAATAAATAAAAATAATAATATTTAAGAGGGATGAAAGGATGAGCTTAACATCCATTGAGAGGGACGAGACATGGAGGCACGGTAACATCATTGGCAGATCTATTATGGGCATATATCCATTGTATTAGGAGGAACTCCTATATTTCGGGAAATCTGCGGTAGGAACTCTTGATTATAACGGATCGTCGGATTTAGAACCACGTATAGAAAAATGTAAAACTGTTTTGTTTATTTATACATGAAGCAGTCATTCGACGGTCTGTTTTAATCGAGAGTTTCGTCAGAATTTTCCTTACATATGTTTCATTATTATCACACTAATTGTAATGCTGTTGGAGTAATTTTTTATGGTCATTTTGATATTAAGTCAAAACATCAATTGTTCTTCTTAATTTATGTGTGTTTTTTAGCAACTACGACAATTAAAATAGAAACGGATGGAGTATATATAAATATATTTTAGTTTAAAATGATTTAGAAAAATAAACACATTCATTATTTAAACCTATATATCATTGTTGTATTTAAAACCGTACCGACAGTTAGACAAAGAAAGTAGTACTAAAAGAAACTTGACGGTAAAGGAAACAATGAAATACCCTACCCAGCTTACGGCACAACCGCACAAACTTCAGGTTGGTTATACACCAAATCCTATTTTATGCATCATAATTAATAGAATTTTTTTATATTTAAAACGAAAAACCAACTTATAGAAAGTAAAAAAATCACCAATCAATTATTTTAAAATTGATGATTTGATGGTCTAATACTTACAACCATACATATATCATTCGGTAATTTTTTTATTTTTTTTCGAAAGAGTAAAATATTTCATAGTGGAGCTTTTACCCCACTTGTCTATTAATGTTGGACCAAACGATCGAGTAGGTTTACTATTTTCTTTTCACACAAATTGAACAATCAATCAATAACGAGATGTTTTTGCTTTATTAATTTTTATTTATTTCATGATTTTTTTTCATAATTATTTTTATTTATTTATTTATTACACGATTGTGGTATATCTGTTCATTAGTATTTAAAATACTAACACATTAATTTTTTTTCTTAATTTTTGTGTTTGGATAATTTTTATGGAACAAATTCATACCATATAATGACCTGCACTCAAGCCAAAACCGAGTTGGAATGCAAACAAATGTTTAGCGTATTAGCTGATTCGAATACGAGCTCGAATAATTCATCTTTTAAACGAGTCAAGCTCGAATATAATATTTTGTTTGTTTAACGTCCAAACCATTGATATTCAACTCGTCTCATTAACAACATTATCTCTATTTTTATTTTTTTTTGGGAGGGGTTGAGGGAAAGGTGATTTCTTTATTGGGGGTGGGTATGGGGATTCGAATTCTAATGAATTTCAGCGAAATATCTCAAGCTCAAAATCAATCCCTCCATGCACTATCTCAAACTTTAATTTTTTTCATTTTTTTTTATCCAAATACAGTTAAATCTTGATAAATTAATACCATCGGGACCAGGTAAAAATATTCGTTTAGCGATGTTATTTATTTATCGAATATTATTTTAAACCCTTTTGCCAAGTTGGGACCGAAGAAAATTATTCATTTGACGAGGTTATTCGTTTATCGAATATTCATTTATCGAGGTTTAACTATAGTAGTATATAACAATGCGACGGAACTAGAGGATGGCTAGTGTGGGACCAGCTCATCCAGTTTTTATTCTCGATAAATAAGAAACCATATATATATAAAAGTCACTTCAATATATAATATAGTTAGTTGTTTTAATCCGGTGCACATGATCATACAAACATAGTTCATTGGTTCACTCAACCACCAATTTCTGGTTCCGTGACTTGCGTCTCCGAATGCATGTTGTTACAATTATTACAATAATAGGTCTGATCCAAACGCATCTAATAACACCCTTTAGTTTTACCATTAGTTAGCAACTAGTCGACGGAACAATTAACGGAACATAATCAATAAAAGCAAAAGAAAAGGTTGGAAAAAAACAACAAGGCGTGTTCACTACTTTACATGCACACGAATGAAAATGGTGGTACAATAAGTCTAAAAGGAGAAAGCATGGGTTAGCACACTTAGCAGGCAATGTCTGGAGCCACTGCACTTTTATTGTCTGTGAATTGAAGAAGATTATTATTTAGCATCAAGAAAAAAAAACTGGCTGGTCCATCGATTTTCCTGCCCACTACAACTACGTACATCATTTCATGTTTCCATCCGAAAAAGAAAGTTCACACGGTGGTTCCATTTTGGAAACTTTTCTTTTCTTTTCTTTTGGGATAAGGATGATGATAAGGGCCGGCACCTTTTTGCTTTACCTTTGCCCATTGTCGATCGCCAGATTTCAATTGCACAACAAAATAGTTGTTTGTTAATTATCTATCTATCCGTTAGTTTAAAGTTGGGAACAGATCATAATCCAACATGGTATCAGAACGGGAGGTCACGATCAGATCAATCATTATTGTCAACATTGTTTTCTTATGTTAGTATTGTGCATCTTTTTTGGCCTTATACGTCATTTATATGTATTTGTATGTTGACGATGCTGGATCTCGTCTAGTAATAATCCGGGCCGTTTAATTTAGGGTAATTTGAATGAGGGATGGTTTTTTGGGTGTTTTTAGGCGACTGAGAGTTTTTGCCGAGTCGCTTTCACGATATCCTGTTATCTTTCGGGAATCAAGTCACGCGTAGTTCGGAAGTGTATATTTATAGGAGTTCATTACCCTAACCCTAAACCATGTCGGTTTGGGTAAAATCTGATATTAGCCCTTTGACTTTTACTGGCTTATATACGCTTTACCCACTTACATGCAAGTAACTGGCATGGATAAATGGGCATGCGTGTCTAAAGTGGACTTTGTCCGCACCCCGAACTTTCCGACTTCCAGTATCGAGATGGGCCCATCGTCTCGGTTCTCTGATCACGTCGGTTGTCGATTTCTCAACTCGTAACTCGACCATTGGGCTATCACTTATTCTCGTTTCAGGAGGACTATCTCGTGACGCCACGTAGATGTGCGATATTCGGTATCGTCATAAGCCCCCCAGATCTATCTGAGCTCTTGAGGTCAGGTCTGATCTGTCAAAGGTGTATCTCGGCCACTATCATCCAATGCTCTGAACTTAAATTTGCCCTGCGGACTTACTTCCCGTGGAGTCCGACCTACGGACTTTCCATGTCTGCTTTGCAGACTTTTTTGCCTTAGCATTATTTGTCCCTTGGACTTATAATGTGTGGTTAAGTTGACATCGACTTCGATGCCGTGGCTATCGAAGGAATGATGAGATGTCCAACTTGGGACTGTCTCGGTTGAAATTTGCTTCGATGCCGTAGCTGTCGAAGGAATGTTGAGATGTCTGCAGTTGGGACTGTCTCTGTCGAGGTCGACTTCTCTGAAGAATCTGATTTAATCCTTCTTTTCTTTTGTCTTTGATATAGACTATCTTTCTTTATTGCGGCCTTTGGCCTTATTCGCACATCGGCTTCTCCGTGTCGATGTACATATGTCGATTCTCGCCCCAAGTATCATGAGAACCTTAGGTTTGGATCATATTTGTATTTTATTGGGCACGTTGTCCGACTCTACGGACTCTCATTGTCTGCAGCTGCACTGGCCGGTGGATTCGAGAGGATGCAGATGGAGCTCAATTCCTCTTTGGTGAAGTTAAGCGGACTCGAAGGAGAGGATGTCTTTGCAGTCGAGCTTGATCAAGTTCCTCACAGTCGTCGGCGCCGAGAGAAAGATGCGGTCATCGGGTTCCGCAAGTCGACTGAGCTCGATGATGATGCGTATGGCGATGATGGGTGGTTACATTCTGGCGGTGAATCACGCTTTGAATGTCTATATAGGGTTTGATGTAAGTAAACTTGCTGCGCCACCATTCTATGAGCCCGAGGCGGAGAAGCTATACGACCAATATAACGATGAGTTCAACCGAAGGGAATCTCTGGCTCTGAAATATGGTCCCTCGACTTCTGCGCAAGCCGCCGATACCGCACCGCCCGCTGTCATCACCGAGCCGACTCCCGATGCTACTTCCTAGCCGTTGTTCTTTTGAATTTATGTTCGACCTTGTGAACTTTGCCTTGTTATGGCTGGTCTTCATGACTAGGTTTTTGCCATTTGTCGCATGTCAATTCCCCTTTCTTTGTTCGCTTTTTCATGAGTATTCAATGTCGACTCATTGTTATAAGCCCCCTGATGTATTACTTTTATATGATTAAAAATACGTGATTTTATTATGTTTTATCGATGAATTCTATATAAAATATATGAAATTATGGTATAAATAGTATGAAATGTTAATCTTTATAATTTAGAGTAGTTAGTAGTAATAATAGTAAAAAGTTGTAATTTTATACCGATTTTAGTAAATCGGAGTGTCGTGTCAGATTTACGTGGGTATTTGTGGTATTTTATTGCAGATTTATAACCCGAGACCCCGAGAATCGACATATTGAAGTTTAATCATATCTCTGGAATGATTTAGAGAATGCCACGAGCCTAAATGGTCAATTGAAAAGCTTAAGTGGTTAAGTGGCCAATCAATCTGGTTAAGTGGTAATAGAGAAATGTCTTCGACAAACGAATGGCTCATCAAAACGATATTTTCAGAAAAAGTGTTCTTCACGAAAGTTGTAGATTTTCCCGAAAGCTTTCCAATGCAATTTAAATTATGAAGATTGGAGGTCTACAACTTAAACAGTGATCAAGTGGCTAATCGATTTGGGTTAAGAAAAATCCCGAAATAGCTTCGGAGGAACACGAGGTAATCAAGAAGGCGTTATCTGAAGAAGAGTCCTTCATGAAAGTTGTAGAGTTTTTTCGAGACCTTAATTTTGGCATTTCGTTTGCAATTTTTGGAGGTCCAGAACTCGAGATATGAATTTTAGAAGTTTAATAATTATATATAAAAATATATATAATCTACGCACATGCTGAAGAGATCAAGTTAGTGGATGTAATCATTAGTCCGGACCGATCCGGCTTGATCCCGGACCGGTCCGGCCTTGAGACCTTTGTCTATATAAGGAGTTGATCAGAGAGCAGTCGAGGGAGTACCAAAAATATTTATCTTCTTCTCTTTCTTTTCTTTTTAGTAGTAGTTTGTAAATAATGCTTTACGCCGTAATAATGTAGTTTTAGTATTGTTATAATGCTCGGGAAAATCTCGGAAGTCGGTTTTGCTGAAGAAGTTGTAATGTCCGGAAAATACGATTTCTGAATCAACTGCCGTATTCGGGTAACTTTTCTTAAGTATTCATGTTTGTTTTTATATTTTTCGTTGTTATAATGTTTTTAGGCTAAATATAATACTGGCCAAAACTATGTAATCGGTTTTATTTCGATCTTTTCGTTAAAGAAATGTTGTTAAGTTAAAATGATTAAAATTGAGTTAATTGAATCTTTTTCTATTTTGATCGTATTCGTATTGACGTATTTAATCGATCTGGGGAATTCATAATCTAATTATGAATTGACGCGTCGTAGTCGTCGGATATGAGATAAAAGATAGAAAACCGAGAGGTAAAATTGGCCGTGTGAATAACGTGATAACGGAATCCGATTTCCTACCCGGGGGTAGATTTGTTTTGGGAGAAATGAATTTTATTATAATTTGTACTCGAGATCGTAATAATGTTAAATCATCAGTTAAATGAAACTTAAACCGGAAAGTTAAATCGTCCGGCTTTGACAACCGGAGCCTTTTAAATAAAATTGACCGTTTGACGAACGGAATGACTCATTTTTATCTAAAGGTAGATTTGTACTCGGGACATGTTCAGAAAAACCGTAACAATTGTGGACCTTGGACTGATGCAATGGACATATGACAATTTCATACGCTTGTGTGAGGAGGAATTGTTTACCTCAGGAGTGCACCGTTTCATTTACTCAATTGGACCTAAAATAAAAGGAAAGATCGAACACATTTCATTTAATCGAAAGATCGTATAAACCAATTATATAAGTTTTGGCCAGTTCTCTAAAATTATCTGTTTAATATTTTGGTATCTATATATACTTATATCTATATATATAAATTGCGGTTTATGCAGATCTATATATATTTATGTATTTATATATATCATGTTAGTATAGTTTTTAATTTTTGTATTTATTTTATGTTGACTAGAATAGTAGTGATCTGTGTTATAAAATTGCGGTTTAGATCGAGTTAATAACAGCTCTTTGGTGTTTAACCACACTTAGAAGAATTACCAAGTTCCCTGTGGATACGATACTCTGACTCACCATACTAGCACTACAGTTTGACCCGGTACACTGCCGGTTAAGATCGTTTAACCCAGGAAACGTCTGTCAGCTTTTTGGCGCCGTTGCCGGGGAACGTCGCTAATTTCTTTTTTTGTGTCTATGGTTACTACTTGTATTAGCTCAAAATTCTCGAGAATAAGTCAACACTTTTCTTATCCCATTTCTATTTTATTTTTCGTTGGTTGTTACCTTATAGGTAAATTACCAATTTTTACTACTATCAATTTCTAGTTATTTTCTATTTTCGTTAGTTGATGACCAGAAGTGGTAAGGCCCCGCTCACTCCTTATAAGCCTGACATAAACACTTACGAAAAGGCAGTTAAGAGTAGAGAGTAAACGTGGTCATACTAGTCAGGGAAATCCTGACCAAGAATCATCTTCAAACAGAAATACGAGAATGGCTGAAATCAGTGATGAAACACCTGAACAGAGGCTAGATCATGCTCCAGGGCATGGACAAAACCCTGTTAACCCTAATAATAATAATAATAATAATAATAGAAATAATCAGAATCGGAACCAGAATAATCGTAATAACCCACCAAACCCGAGACCAATCTGTGATCAAACCGTGAGAAGAAACCAGACTAATAATCCCATACTTTTACCTAATGAAGGAGCGAATAATTTCGAAATTAAGTCTCATCTTTTGGTTTAATTGACGCAAGAGCCCAATTCTAGGAGAGGATGATGAAGATCCACATCATCATCTCTATCTTTTGAAGAATCGTGCAATACTGACCAAAAGTCAAGGTGCTCATAATGAATTAACGAGGATGACTATGTTTCCTTTTTCTTTAAAAGGACGAGCCCGAGATTGGTTTATGTCTCTTCCACATCATTCACTAACTAGTTGGGAGGAGATTCAAACTGAATTTCTGAAACAATATTTCACTCCTGGACGAAATTTGGAATTAAAAGTCGGGGTTGCTAACTTTAGACAAGGATCTGAAGAAACACTTGGGAATGCATGGGAAAGGTTTAAAAAACTGTTAAGAGCTTGTCCCGATCATGGTTATTCCTTAGATATGCAAATTCAACTCTTCTGTCGTAAATTGAGAAAAGATTCACGTGCAGATGTAGATCATGCATGTGATGGTTCGTTAATGATGAGTGAAGCTCAAATAGTTTACGATGCTATAGAAAAGATTTCCAAAAATAACATAATGTGGGAAACCGGTTCTAGCACCAGAAAAGTAGCTTTTGCAGGAGAATGTACATCTAATACGGAAGTTCTAGCACATTTAGAAAATTTGAGTAGGAAATTTGATGGCCTACAAAACAAGAACCTAAATTCAGAAAATAGTACACCAACTGAATACTCAAATCAGGATAATGTGTCATTAGGGATAGAAGAACCAACAGGATATTCAAGAGAGGAGGTGAGTTTTCTTCAGCAGCATAGGAATTTGAACAATGCATACTCGAACTCGTTTAATGCTATTAGAAGAGATCACCCTACTTATCGATGGTCTGAAAACCCTAGTAAGCAAGGACAACCGCCATATCCAGTCCCATATAGGAACCAAGTTTATCAAGAAAATACATCTAATCAGAATTTACAATCATTACCTAGATCCTATCCTCAACATACCACTCAAAGTATACCAGTAACTCAAAGTTCAACTCAACCTGCAGAAGGAGTTGAAAAATGGGAAAAACTAATGGAAAATATGATGGGTGTAGTATCTACTCAAGCTAAGAATATGGAAACAATGATGACTTCTATTGGTTCAGTCACTAAGGATATGAGTACAATGAAAACATCTATGAGTGGACATGATACCAGAATGAGAACGATAGAAGCCTCATTGAGGAATATGGAAGATCATTTGAGTAGGGAAGGTGAACGTAACAACAGTAGACCCCCAGGAGGATTACCAAGCAACACTGAAAGAAACCCAAGAGAGGTAAATGTTGTAGTTACGAGAAGTAGAAAACTCTGTGGAAGCAATGGAGTAGAAAACTTTGGGAATAATGAAGTAGAAAATGATTTAGATGGAAAGAATGATGAAACTAAAGATGAAATTGAATTCACTGATGAGGAAGAAGAAATTATAGAGAATTTCTTGAAAAGGAATAGAAGTGTGGAATCTGAAAATGAAGGTGAAAAATGGGTAAAAATCCCTAGGATTTTGAAAAACCCTATGGATAAAGATTTAAGGACTTTATTCAAGGAACATGTTAGAATAGATGAAACTGGTAATAAGGATGAGAAACAGGAAGAACCGAAAGAATCTGAAGTAGAGATTGATTCAGGGAACAATTTAAAGGAAAAAATTCAAGAACCTGAAACATGGCGACTAAGTAATACTCAAAGGTTTAAGGAAAAAGGAAAAGAGAAATTGACTAAGGAGCCAAAGGTTATAGATTTAGAATCTTTACCTTATCCTCCTAAAGATCAAATCAAAAAGGCAAAAATTGATAAGAAGTATGCTCGTTTCCTTGACACTTTTCGTCATCTTCATGTTAATATCCCTGTTATTGAAGCTCTGCTTAATATACCTGCATATGGAAAGTTTCTGAAAGATATACTATCAAATAAGAAAAAATTAGAGGAATATGAGAATATATGCCTAAATGAAGAATGTTCTCGCAATTCTGCAAAGATAAGTTACCACCTAAAATCGAAAGATCTGGAAGTTTTACGATTCCATGTGAAATTGGAGGATTTACATTTAAGAAGGTCTTATGTGATCTAGAGCTAGTATAAATCTAATGTCTTATGAGGATTATAAAAAGCTAGGCATAGGAAAGCTTACTAAGACTGAAATGACTCTGCAAATGGCAGATAGATCGATTAAGTACCCTAAAGGGATTATTAAGGACGTATTGGTTAAAGTAGACAAATTCTATTTTCCAGTAGACTTTGTAGTTATGGAAATGGAAGAAGGATTTTCAGCGCCACTTATCTTAGGTCGTCCATTTCTAGCTACAGGAAGAACTTTAATCGATGTTCATAAAGGAGAATTAATTTTGAGAGTCAATGAAGATGAAGTTGCTTTCAATATTTTCAAAGCTATGAACCATCCATATACATCACCAGAATCATGTTCTTTTATAGAAGATATTCATTCTGTCTATGATAATCGATTACCAACTTTTGAAGACAGATTAGAAGAATGCTTAACTCGTCTATCTATAAAGAAGATGAGGAAGACATTGAAATGAAAGAGATAATCCTTTCTCTAGATAAAGGAAGCTTTACTTTTAAGCCACCATGGCATAAGTATTTGGAGTTAGAACTAGAAGGACCAGTTCTTAAATCGTCAATAGAAGATCCGCCGAAGAATCTGGAATTGAAACCGTTACCTTTAAATCTGAAATATGCTTTTCTTGAAACTGATAATCTATTACCGATTATTATTTCATCAACTTTAAATCGAGCAACAAGAAGATCAATTACTTAGAATGTTAAGGAAGCATAAGGAAGCTTTTGGATGGACGATTGCCGATATTCGAGGTATTAGCCACGAGATTTGTGTTCATAAGATAATTTTGAAAGAAGATGCTAAACCTTGTATTCAACCGCAACGCCGCCTCAACCCAAATTTACAGTTAATCGTTAAGAAAGAGGTGATTAAACTATTAGAAATGGGAATAATCTTTCCTATATCAGATAGTGAATGGGTAAGTCCAACTCAAGTTGTACCAAAGAAAGGAGGTTTCACAGTGAAAGAGAATGATAAGAATGAATGGATTCCAACAAGGGAAATTACAGGATATCGAATGTGCATTGATTTTAGAAAGCTAAATGATCATACTAAGAAAGATCATCATCCGCTTCCATTCATAGTTCAAATGTTGGAACGTTTAAGTGGTCATAAGTATTACTGTTTCTTAGATGGTTATTCAGGATATTTGCAGATTTTCATTGCAGCAGGAGATAGGGAAAAGACTACTTTCACTTGTCCTTATGGAACTTTTGCGTATAAAAGAATGCCGTTTGGTTTATGTAATGCTCCTGCTACGTTTCAAAGATGTATGATGTCTATATTTTACGATATGGTTGAGAAATTCTTAGAAATTTTATGGGACGACTTTAGTGTTTACGGAGATTCTTTTGGTAAATGTTTGTCGCACTTAGAAAGAGTGTTACAATTTGTGAGGATACCAATTTAGTTTTAAACGGGAAAAATGTCATTTAATGGTATCGAAGGAATTGTTCTAGGTCATAGAATCTCGAAAATAGAATTGAAGTTGATAAAGCTAAAGTCGAGGTGATTGAAAAATTACCACCACCGGTGAATCTAAGGACTCTAAGAGGATTTCTTGGACATGCAGGATTTAATAGGAGATTTATTGCAGATTTTTCGAAGATAGCAAAGCCTCTAAGTCATTTGCTTGAAAAAGAAGTACCTTTTAACTTTGATAGTAAATGTATGGAATCATTTAAGACCACAAAGCGAAGTTGATTATCGCACCAGATTGGTAGCACGCATCGGGATTTGCCTTTTGAGATTATGTGTGATGCAAGCGATTTAATTGTAGGAGCTGTTTTAGGTCAAAGGTATAACAAAATTCTCAAAGCTATTTACTATGCTTCTCACACATTAAACGCACTCAACTTAATTATGCAACTACGAGAAAAAAGAAACTGCTATTGTAATTTTTGCCTTAGATAAGTTTAGATCATATATTGTTGGTTCTAAGGTAATAATCTACACTGCACCATTCAACTCCAAGTATTTCTTGAGTAAGAAGGATGCGAAACCACGTCTTCTTAGATGGATTCTCCTACTTCAAGAATTTGATATTGAAATTAAAGATAAAAAGGAAGTGAGAATGTAGTAGTGAGATCATCTAAGTAGAATGGAGACTGAGGAAGAGATAGGGAATGAAATTAAAGATTCATTTCCTGATGAACAATTATTTAGAATAGATACTCCTTCAACCATGCAGTTATTAAAAAATAGAATTCCTTCTAAGCAAATGTCACCTTGGTTTGGAGATATCATTAATTACTTAATCTGTGATTATATTCCGTCTCATTGGACTTGGCAGCAGAAAAAGAAGTTCTTTTACGACTTAAAATTTTATTACTGGGAGGAACCAGACCTTTTCCGTAAATGTTCGGATGAGATAATCAGAAAATGTGTGCCTGATAATGAAATTTTAAGTATTTTATCGTTTTGTCATGATCGTGAGGCAGGAGGTCATCATGGAGGATGGAAAACTGCTTTTAAAGTTTTACAATGTGGTTTTTATTGGCCTACACTATATAGAGATGCTTATAAGTATGTTAAATCTTGTGAATCTTGTCAAAAATGGGGAAATGTATCTAAAAAACATGAAATGCCTATGCAACCTATTTTAGAATGTGAGTTATTTGATGTTTGGGTTATAGATTTCATGGGACCTTTTCCTATATCTTTTGGAAAAAGATTTATTCTTGTAATGGTAGATTATGTTTCGAAATGGGTAGAAGCTGAAGCTCTTCCCACTAATGATACCAAAGTTGTCATACGATTCCTTAAAAAGAATATATTTACCAGATATGGCATTCCGAGGGCAATCATTAGTGATAGAGGTTCACATTTTTGCAATCGACCATTTACTAAGATAGTTGAGAAATATGGTGTAACGCATAAACTAGGAACGCCCTATCATCCACAAACTAGTGGTCAGGTAGAGGTATCGAATAGAGAGATCAAAAGAATCGTGGAAAAAACAGTTGATTCAAATCGTAAAAACTGGGCAGTTAAATTAGATGATGCATTATGGGCGTCTGTAAGCGACTTTTAAAACACCAATTGGTTGTTCTCCTATAAGCTAGTCTTTGGTAAGTCATGTCATCTCCCAGTTGAGTTAGAACACCGAGCCTTACGGGCTATTAGATTTCTAAATTTCGATCCTAAGGTTGCCGGTGATCATAGATTGCTTCAATTGATGTAACTAGAAGAATTTCGTCTCGATTCTTATGAAAACCTTTCGAATCTACAAAGAACGCACGAAATCTTTCCATGATAAGAAAATCTATAATCGTGAGTTCCATGTAGGTGATCGAGTGCTTTTGTACAATTCACGTTTAAAGTTGTTTCAGGTAAGCTTAAATCAAGATGGGACAGTCCATTTAAAGTAACACGGGTTTACAAAGCGAGTCGTTGAACTAATCGATGGAAATACAACTTTTATAGCCAATGGCCACAGAGTAAAGTTATTTGTGGAGGAGAAGGAATCACACTGAAAGAAGAAGTAATGCTATTGATTGATCCCCCGACAAATTGAAAAAGCAGAGAAAAATGAAAAACTGAAAAGCAGAAAAACTGGAATCAGCCAAATACCAGGTGCTATCTATCTTTACTCTACTTTTCTGTATTTTTATGTTTAAACTCTTTTCGTCTTTTACCGGATAGACGTAAAAGAATTGGATGCCTTTTTTAGATAGAATAGGAGTTTTTATTTTACTTTTAAAATTAGGCCTTGATAAAGATGTCGCGTTTTCTATAGAAGCTTTAGTTTTTGAACAAAACAAGAAATTGTTGAGAGAGATCAGATTGAGAGAAGTATGTAATGGAACATCAAGAAGTGCGATAAAAAGAAGGGCAAAGTTTCTAATGAGATGCAGAATCTGTGGAAAAAGTGAACATGTTGGACGCCGTGGGAAAAACACAACCAAATCCAGGATGAGTGTTTGAATATTGTTAGAAGGAACGATTAGGTGGTTATCCGAAAATCCGATGGAATTCGAGAGATAATTCAAATGCTTCGTTTTTAGGAGTTAGGTTGATCGAAAGCGTTATATCGAACTCTGGAAGATCTAAATAGAAAAATATGAACCCTTAAGTTTGAGTCTTTTCTTATATTTTATTTTATAAAATTTTCGCATAACTTCTGAAAATTTTATAAAATTGGATCTTTATGAAATTTGAGGAGTTTTATAAAAGTTTTATAAAAGTTTTTTAGTTTTAATTTAGATGTTTTATAAGAGTTGATATAAATTTATTAAAATTTTATAAGCTTTTTAATAAAGTGTTATAAAGATTTTATTAAATTTTTAGGAATTGTTATAAAATTATAAAATTTCCTTCAAATTTTATTTTTAGTTTTTAAACTTATTTTTAAAATTTTAATTAAGTTTTATTAGAATTTTTATAAGTTTTCATCAAGAATCATAAAAAGTAAAAAAAAAAAAAAAAAAAATCGAAAAAGTGAAAAAAAAATTTTGGGCACGGACCGATCCGCCTTATCAGGACCTGGTCCGGGTCTAAAATCATAAAAAAGACGGGACCCTTTTTTTCTTCTTCTTCTTCCCTAATTTTTTCTAATACCAAGCAAAACACCCAAACCCCACCATTACTGAAATTTTTTTCACTTTTCTTCAACAAAACTTCATCTCACACTACACCACTACTTGATTTCTTCCTCTTTTCATCTCCTCTCTTACACAAAAGTTTGGAAAAATCAAAAAGGATAAAAAACAAGCCACATTTCATTCCGCGACTTTTCAACTTTTCCAAACTTACTTTTCAACGTTTTCTACATATTAAGGTATAATTTAGTTTATTTAGTTATCAATTTCGTATTTTTCATAATTTTTTAGATTAATTTCAACTGTTTTGATTTTTGAGTGTGTTGTGACATTTTTGTTTTTGTTGTTTTTGTTGTTGTTTTTGTTGTTGATTGGCATTACCAATATCGTAGAATGGCTGAGTCGAGTACTGAGTCTCTAAAAGAGAAAATCAAAAATTCCTATATCAACTCCCCGTCGTGAGCACGATAATTTTATCATCCGAGGAAGAAGCCGTAAGCTTTGAAAAAACCGCATCACCCGAGGCTAAGAAAGCGTATGAGAAAATTTATAGTAAATGTGATGTTCTGGTTGAAAAAGGATTAGACTTGGATGACTTAGGTGATGAAGTTAAGGATATCTTTAGAAAGCGTCAGTGGTTAGATTTAGCGACGTAAGAAGGAAGGGAGATTAACACGACTATAGTAGCTGAGTTTTATTCGGTTTTATCTACATTGTCAGAAGATCAGCTTACTCAATCGCAAACTGTACCCTTACGAGCCAGAAATATTCCTTTTAACCCTGCCGTCATTAATGCAATTCTAGAGTTGAAGAATTTCACGAGGAGGAGGATTACGGGGTAGTTTATAATTTAGATGATCCCGCTAGCTTTGAGCAGATCGCCTACGAGAGCCAGACTATTTTTGACCCGACCGCTGTGTGGGTTGAAAATCGGTTTAACTACGGGAATTGTTTTAGAGGGTTGAGGGCAATTAAAAGATTTATTAGCCATAATCTCTATCCTTCACGTAAACATACCGCTTTTGGAAAGGAAGATGTTTGTATCGGCAGGCGATGGTAAGCGATGTTAGAGTGGATGTTGGAAAGGTCATGTTTAAGAGAATTTTTGAAAGTATTGTCATCGCTGGACTGTGGAGTCATCTATACTTCCCTTGTTTTATCTCTCGATTTATGTCGTAGGTTGGGAGTACCATTCCGCCTAATGACAAGTTATCTCTGGTCGATGGTAATCTGATTGGACCTAGTTTGACTAGTCTTCCGGATGGTAGTATTAGATCTTTGATTAGAAGACGTCAAACTCGGGCCCGGCTCCACCCGTTTTACATCTTCTTCTTCTTTTTCCATCTTTTTCTAGTCGGCCTCAACAAACTCCTTTCTCAACACTATCACATATGACATGTTTCAATCTTTAGTAGTGATGATGTTGCACGTGGTCAAGCCAACATGGCTTTATATGCTTTGAGAGAGAAATAAGCGGTGGTGTGATGATATTCGTAGAGGTTTAAGAAGGAACGCAGCGATTTGCTTTCGTAATCCTACTTTTGATGATCCCGCCTATCCACCTTGTCGGCACCGATCCTTATACCTTACGAGTGGGTAACACCTATTCCACCACCTTGAGCTTTCATCCATCGTCATATCCTTTTGGAAGCCAATCTAGTGGAACAGGTGTATTTTCGACAGGTGTTCAGAGACCAGCAATGTCGAGTTGGGGAGGATTCACTGAGTTTGCACATATCACGACTGGCATGAGTTCGATGGGTCTTGATAGTTCGATCGGGACCACGACTACGATTCGACCATCGCCTTCTCGATCGTTTCCGAGTTCGAGTTTTCAAGTTGATCCTGAGGAAGACTACGATGAAGATTGAATTTAATAACTATGATTAATTAAACATTTTTATTGCATTTTTATTCGACATTTGTCATTTAGATATTGGTTTGTTTTCGTTTAGTTTGATTTTACAATCGTTTTTATCAAAATTTGGTTTGTATTTTAAATCGGTTTAGTTTTTATAAAAACTATAAAAATCCCAAAAATATTTTTTGTAGAATTACTACGTCGTTTTACAAAAATATAATGTGTCGTTTTATCCGTTCGTATCAAAGATAAATTACTCTTTGTAAAATATCTTCAAAGGCTTATGAAATGTTTCACACGTGAAGTAAAAAAACAAAACACAAGTTGTCTTTCACCTCGTCCCTCAAGTAAAAGTAAGATGAGGCCGGACCGATCCGGCCTATTCTCGGACCGGGCCGTGAAGAAAAGAAGGCTGAGTCATTTTGGAGTCTGTCTAATGCAGCCACGTACGTATAATTTACCATCTATTTAAAGAAGTAAGATAGGAGCAACAATTGCTCATTCTTTCACTGTCTATATACCTTCAGCTTTATTTCTTCTACTTTTTATCAAGTTTTAAAAATGTCAAACCACTCCTCACCGTCGGTTAATTCTTACGAGCCTCATACACCGGATCATCCGGAATCTCAAGCTTCTAATGAGAGTATCATTTTACACAATCGTTTTGCAAATTCTCCAATCCTATTGGAGAAAGGTTTAAATTTCGACAAGCTTGATCAATGGGGAAAAACTATCATTCGAAGTTTTGGTTGGAAAAAATTTGTCAGTACACCGAGAGGACGGATAAACGTCTCAATAGTGCGAGAATTTTATTCTGCACTTATGACGACATCTATGGTCGATATCACTCAGATTGATTCAAAGGACAGTGTTGGAGTTTGCGATCACGAGAGGTAGTAGGGGGAAACCTATGCCTAATTCATGGATGATATCACGTTTGTGTATTCTTCTGAATGGAGTAGAAGAGCTGGAGACGGATGAAATTTTTCCGTCTAGAGATAGTCGATTTGGATTGCTACCGGTTGATACACCGGGTTGTTCGTCTACCATTTAGAGAGTTGTTGGTGGTTTGTTAGTGATATTTAAGTTTTAATAAGTTAAATTAAGTTAAGTTTGAAGTTTCTTTAGTTAAGTTTACGTTTTTCTTTTAAGTTTGTAATAATGTATCTTGTTTAATATATATGTCTTAGTTTTTTAAGTTTGTTTTTTTTTTAATCATATAATTAGTATACGCTAAAATAAAATCAGAAAAATAACGTTAATAGATAATTTTAATTTTATTTTCGAACCTACTTCTTTACTACTCATTGAACATCGGGACGATGCCACTTCGTAAGTGGTGAGTAGAGTTAGGTTAGAAAATTCATTAAAATTTTCGAAAAATAGTTAAAAATAATTATATTATATGTCTATGATGATACGAGAATACACACCTCCACGTGGAATTATCTGATTGGTCCATCTGGCGTTTGCATAAGTCTGGGCCGGCTATCGACATCGGGTCGATACTAGACGTACCAGTGAAGACCACAGCTCGAGTGGGATTCACCAAGTGTCTGGACTCGAGCGCCCACGTCGGCCGTCGTCGAGTCGATCTCGGATACGTTAGCCGGTGCTCCTGGGTCCACATTCCACAGGTTACTTGGAAAAGGGGGCAAGGCCCATTTAAGGGTATTTATGACAATAACTCCAGCCGCCCTTAGTTCTAGGGCAGAAGAAGGACATGTGCCTATAAATACATAGCTCCAGGAACTACGTAAGGCTTGATTCCTGGACTTTCACACAGGATACGTAGGCAATCCAAGATACATTCTTGGACTCAGCCATAAGACATCAAAAACACCATCTTTCGTTCTTATTTAGCCATCTCGATCTCTTACAGCTCATCCTTAGATTACACGTGGCCTCAGTTCACTGGTGGTGCATTATTTAGCATCGTCAGTCTAATTTAGATTTTAATAAGATTTTAAGTTTATATAATTGAGTAATTAATATTAGATATTGTTTTTATGAAATTATATAAGTATGTTGATATTTATAAGTAAAATTTTTAGAATCATTTTCAATATGAATTATGAGTTTGGAATTGGACTAAGTATGTTGATTTTTGGCACCACAAAAATATAACTATAGCCAAATAACTTACCTCAGCCTTGATTAGAGTGATCAAGACCTCACTCGAAATTGTCAATTGTGACTAAATAACCAAGCTTTAGCTAATTTTGGTCTACATTTCGTTGAAATTCTACAAGTTTTGTACGTACTTATGAAAAGAAATGAAGACATAAAAGCTAAGTTTTAGTATATGCTGAGATTGGAAAGATTAGATAAGTATTAGTATATTCGATCTTACCTCATGACACTTGCAAGATAGTCGATTTTGGTAATAAGTTCGGATATATTAATATTCTAAATTAAGAACGAAGCACCATATTTACAATGTAATTAATCAAATATCGTATCTTCCTTATCTCGTGATTAACAACTTAAAAATAAAAAAAGAACTGATCGGTTGTAGCTACCAATGATTGGAGTGAGTAGGGTATTATCACGAAATGTCCTATATCACTATGAGGTAATTAAGCTCCCGATTGCCTGATGATAGTAGTCCAGCTAGGGTATTATCTAGAAATGTCCTATTGCTGGGAATGAAGGCACAAGATAAAATGAAAAAGAAAAAGTTGAATCATAAGATCTCAGGAATTATTACAAGTTTAAGGAAACCGGACTTGTAATTTTCGATCGAAAGAGTAGTACTCCGATCAATCTTGATGAAGCAATGCCTGTAAGTTTGATTTTCTACACACACTCACGCTTATAGTTCTTAATTTAAAAAAAAAAAAAGATGCTATTAATCGAGATTACGTTTTTTTTCAAGAATATGAAGATGTGAGACGCATCGACTTTCTCTTTCTCTTTTGATTTCCTTTTTCCGATTAACCAACATCTTGAACCTAAACTTTATAAGCCATTTTTGTCAACTACCTAACCAAGTTTCCGATTCCAGGATTTCATAATAGTTGCGATTAAAAATAATTCTAATATTTTATTTATACTTATTAAGTATTACATGTACAATTTTATCTAAATAATATTTAATGTTTAAATTATTTCAGTTATATACTCTTTCTGTCTTCTTAAGATTTTAAATTAAGATAGATAATATATTTATAATATTGACAATATAAACTGAAATCTGATTAATTATACTATCTTTTATTACCGCTTATTTTTGCTCGAGGACAATCAAAAGCTAAGTGGGGAGTAAAATACGTGATTAAAAATACGTGATTTTATTATGTTTTATCGACGAATTCTATATAAAATATATGAAATTATGGTATAAATAGTATGAAATGTTAATCTTTATAATTTAGAGTAGTTAGTAGTAATAATAGTAAAAGTTGTAATTTTGTACCGATTTTAGTAAATCGAGTGTAATAATCCATCGATTTACGTGGGTATTTGTGGTATTTTATTGCAGATTTATAACCCGAGACCCCGAGAATCGACATATTGAAGTTTAATCATATCTCTGGAATGATTTAGAGAATGCCACGAGCCTAAATGGTCAATTGAAAAGCTTAAGTGGTTAAGTGGTCAATCAATCTGGTTAAGTGGTAATAGAGAAATGTCTTCGACAAACGAATGGCTCATCAAAACGATATTTTCAGAAAAAGTGTTCTTCACGAAAGTTGTAGATTTTCCCGAAAGCTTTCCAATGCAATTTAAATTATGAAGATTGGAGGTCTACAACTTAAACAGTGATCAAGTGGCTAATCGATTTGGGTTAAGAAAAATCCCGAAATAGCTTCGGAGGAACACGAGGTAATCAAGAAGGCGTTATCTGAAGAAGAGTCCTTCATGAAAGTTGTAGAGTTTCTCGAGACCTTAATTTTG
Source organism: Gentiana macrophylla (assembly GCA_026214975.1). Taxonomy (NCBI): domain Eukaryota; kingdom Viridiplantae; phylum Streptophyta; class Magnoliopsida; order Gentianales; family Gentianaceae; genus Gentiana; species Gentiana macrophylla. The sequence goes on from CM047807.1 coordinate 111,567,723, forward strand.
GCATTTCGTTTGCAATTTTTGGAGGTCCAGAACTCGAGATATGAATTTTAGAAGTTTAATAATTATATATAAAAATATATATAATCTACGCACATCTTTGAAGAGATCAAGTTAGTGGATGTAATCATTAGTCCGGACCGATCCGGCTTGATCCTGCATCGGTCCGGCCTTGAGACCTTTGTCTATATAAGGAGTTGATCGAGAGAGCGATCGAGGAGTACAAAAATATTTATCTTCTTCTCTTTCTTTTCTTTTTAGTAGTAGTTTGTAAATAGGCGCCTTACGCCGTAATAATGTAGTTTTAGTATTGTTATAATGCTCGGAAAATCTCGGAAGTCGGTTTTTTGAAGAAGTTGTAATGTCCGGAAAATACGATTTCGAATCAACCGCAGTATTCGGGTAACTTTTCTTAAGTATTCATGTTTGTTTTTATATTTTTCGTTGTTATAATGTTTTTAGGCTAAATATAATAATCGCCAAAACTATGTAATCGGTTTTATTTCGATCTTTTCGTTAAAGAAATGTTGTTAAGTTAAAATGATTAAAATTGAGTTAATTGAATCTTTTTCTATTTTGATCGTATTCGTATTGACGTATTTAATCGATCTGAGGAATTCATAATCTAATTATGAATTGACGCCTCGTAGTCAGGATATGAGATAAAAGATAGAAAAACCGGAGGGTAAAATTGGCCGTGTGAATAACGTGATAACGGAATCCGATTTCTACCCGGGGTAGATTTGTTTTGGGAGAAATGAATTTTATTATAATTTGTACTCGAGATCGTAATAATGTTAAATCATCAGTTAAATGAAACTTAAACCGGAAAGTTAAATCGTCCGGCTTTGACAACCGGAGCATTTTAAATAAAATTGACCGTTTGTGAACGGAATGACTCCTTTTATCTAAAGGTAGATTTGTACTCGGGACTGTTCGGAAAAACCGTAATGATTGTGGACCTTGGACTGATGCAATGGACATATGACAATTTCATACGCTTGTGTGAGGAGGAATTGTTTACCTCAGAGTGCACCGTTTCATTTACTCAATTGGACCTAAAATAAAAGGAAAGATCGAACACATTTCATTTAATCGAAAGATCGTATAAACCAATTATATAGTTTTTGGCGAGTTCTACAAAATTATCACGTTTAATATTTTGATATCTATATATACTTATATCTATATATATAAATTGCGGTGTTTATGAGATCTATATATATTTATGTATTTATATATATCATGTTAGTATAGTTTTTAATTTTCGTATTTATTTTATGTTGACTAGAATAGTAGTGATACGTGTTATAAAATTGCGGTTTAGATCGAGTTAATAATTGATTTCTTTGGTGTTTAACCACACTTAGAAGAATTACCAAGTTCCCCTGTGGATACGATACTCTGACTCACCATACTAGCACTACAGTTTGACCCGGTACACTGCCGGTTAAGATCGTTTAACCCAGGAAACGTCTGTCACCCCCCGAAGTATAATACAGATTCATCATCTTCGTTATACTTTCAGTAGTTCCGTTTCTTGATCATAAGTAACTTGTCTTCCATGCCTTAGCAATTTTTGGACTTTTCTGTGTTGTTGCGTAGTAGAAGAGATGTCTCTGGCTGCCTCCTTTCGTTTGTCGAAATCGATGCCCTTTTGGCTGTCGATATACATTTCCGGCTACGATGTCCTAGTAATTACTGTCTAAAAAGACTGGTAATACGTAACTGTCGCTCCGGATCTCGGTGTCGTAGTGTTTCTTTGTCGTTCATGACTCATGACACATGACTACCGAGAGATTTGGACATGATTTGAACTCGATGCCTAGCTTTATTTTGCTTCAGTTTTTGCAGTATTTTGTTTCCTTTTCTCATTTATCCTCTTTTCCACATCGATGCGTTTCAGCTTTCGAGCCTTGGCTCTGTTTTGCTTTTGCTTTATTTTTCGCGTGACGATGTCTATGTTGCCCCCCGAGTGTATTATGAACCTTTGGTTCTTATTGCACTTGTGTGTTTTAATTTGAGATCGACCCGTTTGCCTTGGCATTTTTTGTCCTTTGGACTATTTTTTGCTATGGGCGGTCGACGCGCAGGATGTTTTGGCCCGACTTTGCGAACCGTGCCTTTGCCTTGGCCTTTTTTGCCTCATGAGCTCGTTTGGCCTTTGGCTGAGCGTTTTAGTCCGACTATGCGAACTGTCCCTTTGCTTTGGCCTTTTTCGCCCCTTAGGCTCGTTTGGCTCTTGACTGGGACGTTTGCCCCGACTATGCGAACCGTCCTTTGTCTCGGCCTTTTTCGCCTCTTAGGCTCGTTCAGCTTTCGACTGGGACATTTGGCCCGACTATGCGAACCGTCCTTTGCTTTGGTCTTGTTCGCCTCTTGAGCTCGTTTGGCTCTTAGCTGGGACATTTGGCCCGACTCTACGAACCGTCTTTTTGCCTTTGCATTTTTCACCCACTAGGCTTATTTTGCTTTTGGCTGTACTGAGGGATCCGACTTACGGACTTTTGAATTTTGAATTCTGAATTTTGACCCTTCCTTTGAATGTTGTTTGTGTTGTTGAATATTTGCCTAGGGTGTAGTCCTTTGGGCTTAATTCCCTTGCGACGTTGTTTTATAGGGTGTAGTCCTTTGGACTTAATTCCCTTAAGCCCCTCGAAGTGTAGTATGAGTGCATGACTCATGGTACACTTGAATATGAGTCGACTAGCGTTGTCTCGCCTCATGGGCTTGACTTGGCTATTTGGTCGGAGCTCGATTCGACTGTCGTGCCTCGTCAGGCTTATGAACTGGTCGAATTAAATAACTCCTTATTCGACTGTCGCACTTCGTGGTGTGTATGAACTGGTCGAATGAGGTATCTATCGTGGGATCTTCCAACTGCCTCGCATCGTGGCTTATTGGCTGGTTGGGAGTGATATAAGCACTGTCATTGACTTGGCTTTATTCACTATTTTATTCTAACTCCATCATGTCGAGGATTAGTTGTTGTGGTTCACTTTTGCCTCTTTTATATTTTAATCACATGGACTTGTAAGCAAGGCATCATCTGAAAAGAAAACCACTCAAATAAAATGCATCAAAACCAATTGTCGTGTCGACTTATTGCAAATAACAATGAATGTAAAAACTGCAAATAAGATAGGTCGATCCCGGCGTGGGGAGAGTTCCCGAAATAAAAAGGCTCGTTTCACCAAGCTTGGCTAGGAGAGTTCCAAAATAAGATAGCTCGACCCGCCAGTTCGGTAGGGTGAGTTCCAAAATAAGATAGCTCGACCCGTCAGTTCGGTAGGGTGAGTTCCAAAATAAGATAGCTCGAAGATAAGATGCCGAGTCGAACTCGGACTTATTAAAGATTTGCCCATCGGTGAGCTCCAAATATGATTCCGAGCCGACCTCGATCTTATAGAATATGACGCCGAGCCGAGCTCGGTCTTATTAAAGATTTGCTCGAGAGAGCTCCAAATATGATGCCGAGTCGAGCTCGGACTTATTAAAGATTTGCCCTCGATCTTATAGAATATGACGCCGAGCCGAGCTCGGTCTTATTAAAGATTTGCTCGAGAGAGCTCCAAATATGATGCCGAGTCGAGCTCCAAAGATTTTCTTGGCCGCCACAACAGTGTCTTTCCGGTGGCAATCAAACCTTGAAACGGACTCCGATCGGCACGAAATTTGGAGGGATCGTTCTTCCCTCACTTTTCTTCGATGTGACTGGTGGAATTGTTTTTTCGACCGCTCAATCTCCGGGAATAAGCCGCCGATCGGCGCACCGCTTTGTCGAGAATCCGCTGCTTTTGGTGCCCTACAGCAACTTCCTTATCACGATCGGGAAATCAAACGAACTCCGATTGGCCTAAAATTTTGAGGGCTTGTTCGGTCCTCATAATTCTTGAATCTGACCGGTGGAAATCTTGTTCCAACGGTTCAATTGTCGGGAATATTCAGCCGACTTGGAACTCGCAGATTAGGGTTTCACTGCGTTTATAATACAACAAAGAACTTCTTTGCGACGATCGGGCACTCAAAAAAAACTCCGATCGGTATGAAATTTGGAGGGCTTGTTCGTCCCTCCTAATCCTTGGATCTGAACGGTGGAAATCTTGTTCCACCGGTTGAAACTCCAGCAATAATCCGTCGATCTGACTGCGTTTTTGGTGGCTGTTGCGTTTTGGTGATACAACAGATAATTTTCGGCTTCGATCGGGCATCTAAACGGGCTCCGATCGTCACGAATTGGAGGGCTAGTTCGTCCATCCTTATCCTTGAATTTGAACGGTGGAAATCTTGTTTCGACGGTTAAATTTCCGGCAATCAACCACCGATCAGACTGCGTTTTGGCATTAAATTGATCACGAACCACCACTCTTTGATCCATCACCGATAGAAGGCCCTCATTCTAGCACCAATTGATGATGCTGGATCTCGTCTAGTAATAATCCGGGCCGTTTAATTTAGGGTAATATGAACGAGGGATGGTTTTTTGGGTGTTTTTTTAGACTGAGTTTGAGAGTCTCTCTCAAGTTGCCTACGTATCCTATTATCTTTCAGGAATCAAGACACACGTAGTTCCTGAAAGTGTATATTTATAGGGAGTTCATTACCCTAACCCTAAACCATGTCGGTTTGGTTAAAATACAGTATTAGCCCTTTGGGCTTTTACTAGCTTATATGAGTTTTACCCACTTATGCAAGTAACCACATGGATAATAGGCATGCGTGTCTAGAGTGGACTTTGTCCGCACCCCGAACTTTCCGACTTCCGGTATCGAGATGGGCCCATCGTCTCGGTTCTCTGATCACGCCGGTTGTCGATTTCTCAACTCGTAACTCGACCATTGGGCTATCACTTATTCTCATTTCAGGAGGACTATCTCGTGATGCCACGTGGAGGTGCGATATTCGGTATCGTCATATGTCATGTTGATCACCCGGACTTGTTATAGGCCTATACATTTGAGGAAACATATATGTTGAAATGTTGAGCCTCTTATAGGCCTACACTTGAAGGGGCGTGCTGAAGTGTTAAGCATGTTTATTGGCCTTGTGTGTCCTTTATATGCTTTTGTGTGTCATGTTGACTAATGCTTGTTATAGACCCACATTTGAGAAGGCGTGTTGAAATGTTTAACATATTAATTATCTACCTCCCATTAATTAGCTTAAGATTTTAGAGAGATAATAACTCAACAATAGTCATCACAAGTGATAGAGTTTATTCGTATATCATTTATTATATAATTGAGACTTATATGTTTTAATGAATTATGCAAGATAATTAAATGCTTAAAAATATATTGTGTCACATGTTGTTGTTGCAATAATCAATTAGCCAAAAACTTTTTTTTAGGTGGATTGAGATAAAAATCCATTTTTAATTATAAAACTTATAAATATGACACACTCATTTTTATACTTCAAACCCGCACCACATCAAACTTCATGAAAGATGTATGAAGCAGAAAATGCATTAAATAGCAGCAGCTCGCCTCATCAATAGAGAATCTAGGCTTCTCCATTTTTCTAAAGACAAAAAAAACACCAACATTGCCTCACCATTTGAATCAACAACCTAGACAAAACCACACCACAACAAATAATGGAATGCAAGGAAATATTAAAACCAAATAAATACACTATATGCCTGCAATAACACATTTTACGAAGAATACATAGTGATATTAACAGTAACACAGTAACACCTTATCATCACAGTAACACACCAATTCTGTTTTCCTCTTCAACTTCTCAAAACACTTTTCAGTACTAATAACCACAGAAAACAAATATACATTGCATTTCTAATCCATTAATGACTGAAATATCATCATTAGTACGCTTCCGGATGTAAGGGAGAGGGTTTGAAGAACACTACAACCGATTCTTTTTTGAAAGAAAAAAAACATTGCAACATTGCATCTTTCTGTATATTTGAACAAAGTAGAAGAATGCAACAACATGAAGTCAATAAAAGTATTTGAAGTCTTTCAACCCTGAAACACTTGGTTCTCTGCTCCAAAATATGATTTTCAACCTTATTCTTGGAGTATATATGGCTGAAAATCTCACAACACATAGTGATATTAACAGTAACATAGTAACACCCCCCAAAACTAGTGTATTAGAAAGCTTAATGATATGAACCAAGTGAACAACACATTCAGTCTTCTTTAAAACATCATAGATGCATCCTTAAACCAACCCTTAAACTGGGGATCACCAATATTATCAACCACAACAGACTTACCATTATTTGTGTTCTCAACAGAACTATTAGTTTCATCTTCATGGTTATCAAAAGAGTTGACAATGGTAGCTTCAATATCTACCATGGCAGTTTCAATACCTGCCTTGGGATTCCTCTCAACCCCAGTTGCCGAGAGAAAATCCCTGCACTCAACACGCAGATTCCGAATTTTGAACTTGAAATGCTAGGAGCAGTGAGCGATTCGTAAAGGGTCGGAGGCCGGAAGGACAAAAAAAGATACAAAATGGGAAAAAAAAAGACAAGAAAAAAGATAGTGGTTGAGAAGGAAAAGCGCAAGATTCATTACATGTGTTACTACATTTGGTTGTAGCAGACGTAACATGTAGTAACACACAAGAATACGAAGCGTTTTTCCATTTCTCACCACTATCTTTTTTTCTTGTCCTTTTTCCTTATTTTAGATCAAAAACAGTCCTTTACAACCTTTAACCTTTCTGTAAATTTTATATACAGGGGGAAGAAGACAAAAACCTAATTTTCTGTAAATTTTAATCCAGTTTATATTTTTTTGGTTGATTTAGAGAAGCCTTGAACTTGAAACTTTGGGAGGCAGTGCTACTTGTTACCACTGATTTGATAATCAAAATTCAGAACTACTGCCTTGGCCAATATGCAAAACAACTGATTTGAACTGTAATCATCACCATATTTGAGCCTAAAAAGATATTGATGATGCAACCCATACCTCAAATGAAGTCAACACCTTACCTCATTTACCAAAATCAACAATATTTAAGCTTACACAAGTAGGAATTAAAATTCACCATTCACATAAGATTAAGGCAGATTCTTATATTCTTCTCAAGAAAATCCCCATAGTTTGAATAAATTATGTAACTCTACAGATCACCAAAATGCTATTTCATATCCATTCCCGTAGCTTCTAAACATTAATAATTTTATGTCATTTACACTAAGTATCTCATAAATGAGACAGAAACAAATTAGTATTTAAATATATAGGAAGAACTAGTCAAAAAAAACTTTATACTTGCTCTTCTTTTCTTCCTCCAGCAAATTCTCGTTCAATTTAGGAGTTGGCAACTCATTCATCTCCCAAAGAGTGGCGGCGAGTTTTCTTGCAGAGATAGACCGAGACCTCCCAGTCCCACCACCATTGCTCCTCTGAGAGTAATTAGGAGAATCAACGGCGGCGGCGGTGGCAGAGGAGCTGCTGTAACGACTCAACAAAAAGATTTAAGCTTCGAATCGGCCGTATATACAGCGTCAACGGAGATATTTGTGTTAGTAGGGGTAGTTTAGTCCGAACGAAATTATTTTATCCTTAAATCAAAAAAAAAAAATACAAACTGGATTAAAATTTATATATAGGGGAAAGTGAACTAAAACCTAATTTTATGTTATTTTTATTGGATTATGTAAAATAAATAACATTCAAATCATTTTGATTGAAAAAACAAATGAAAAACTAGATTTGTCTGGTTTTTAAGGGTAAAAGCGTGAATATTCACTATTTTTTTTTTTTTTTGTGGGCAAATATATTCACTATTTTATAATCATGTAAAAATATGGATGTGCGTGGCTTTATAACGGTAAAAGCGTGAATATTCCCTATGGCAAATTTTACGGCGATCCTGGACCAAGTATGATTTTGTGATTCAGGACCAATAGATATTCAGAATAACACATGGGGCCCAACCGTGTAAAATATAAATGTTATGTATTTATGAATTTGCCCTCTTTTAAGAATTCCTATTGGATGTACCAGTATGACATGGTGGTCTTGGACCATCATAAAACTACTGTATTCACTATTTTAGAATCATGTTGAAATCTAGATGTGCGTGGCTTTATGTGGGTAAAACTGTGAATATTGGCTCGTTTAAACTTGCAGCATAACATTTTCACTTTGCTCCTCTTGCCATTATATATAATCTAGTAGCTGATCTCTTGGATGGCCTAGTGGTGAAGGCATGGATGGTAATTCAGCCTGGAATCTAAGCTGGAGGTCAGCGGTTCGATTTCCGTAAAGGGTTGATTTCCGATTGATAACACTCTTCAGTCTGAGAGATTTAATAAAAGAACCCACGTGTTGGAGCTGCTTAAAAAGATTCGATTAACCTCTCCTCACTTTCCTGTGAGATCGAGGGTGAGGGGACCCTTAATGGTAGGGTTTACCATTTTTTTTAATCTAGTAGCGTGTACAAATATATTTATATTAATTATTGTAATTATTAGAGAGTCGTAGAAAATTTTACAAACCACAAATTTTACTATGGTCCAGGATCAAATCCTATTTGATGTGCCCAACCAATAGGAATTCAACTTCCACCAATAGAATCCTACCTGTAAATCTTTCCATCAATATATCCCTTTGAAAATGCTGACTCGATGGTCCAAAAACTTGCACATGAACCACAATAAAATTACTCATTACAAACGGTGGAAAATGTTTAAAGTGATGAACGTACGTACGTGCACATATATTTAATAATGAATAATCATTGATCAGTCTATTCATTGACCAACAGAAAACGAAATGAAAGATACACATAATTAAACATAATCATATATAGTTTGACAAACTTTAATTATTCTTCTGTCCTAATTTTCTTATCTTGTTTATGAAGAATTAATAATGATTTATAATTAAAACCATTTTGACCATTGCAAAGAAAGCAAAGAAAAATGTTTCCCTTCAACAATTTCGAGGTCTTGTTATCGAGAACAAACGAAAACTTATTTAGCAAGTCTTCCATCGTTTTTTTTTTTTTTTTTTTTTTTTTTTTTACAAGCAAAAAATTATACAAATTGTATTATAGCTTCCATATATAAAAATGATTACAAGAACTGATATAATATATATAATTTAACACGTACATTTGTTATGATATAGGATTCATAGATTGATATATATTGAGTGGCATGGATAATAACAATACTTGTTGCATAGTTATTAGTATATATTTTATTTGTTTTGATATAAATCTATTCAAATAATAAATTTTATATATTTTAATCGTATCAGTAGCAATTCGACTAATGTATTTTATGTATCCTAGACAATATTTAAAAAAAAAATGGACGACTATCATTTGAATTTCTTTTAGTTGATTTTCTTACGTTATTTTACTTTTTCCAAAATAAATTCCTTTTATTGTCCAAATTGACCTTCCCTACAACCTAAAATATTAATGGAACGTCTCTCACAGTTTAAGTGTTTGGATTCCTTTGTAACGGGCTCTTAAACATTTTGATCGCTACCGAATTGAGCTACGCAGACCACAAAACACGAGTAACTCTAAAATCTTCCATGCTTTCAACATTATTTTTCTCTAAACGCTTTCGATCGATTAAAAAAACATTACGGTTGCTACATCTCCTGCAGTGTGGCAAAAATACTATCCCATTGACCATTGTCATAAAGTGACATTTCTTCTCTATTTTAGCCCTTAACTGTTTGGATTATGAGTAAAAGGAGGACAAGAAAAGAAGAGATTCGGAAGGATTTAAGTAAGTTTGACCGTTTGATAAATTTTTAGATGAAAAACATGGATTGGGAAGGAGAGAAGCTAAAGAAAATTTCTCAAAACACGGTTCTTTTCCTTCCAAATTAAGCTAGTATTGGGAATATTGATTCTTCATTCGGTTCAATCTATACACTCTAAATATATTTCACAATCTCTTCCTTTTTTTTCTTTTTTCTTTTTTTGGTCGTTGTCTTCTATTTTCTTTCTATCTATTTTCTTCGATCCAAACAGAATTATCACTTCCTTCTATTCACCCTCGTCACATTTCCTTCTTTTGATATTTTTTACACACTTTCCTTTTCTACTTTGACCTCTTTACTCCTATTTTTAATCTTTATACTTTTATTTAAATTTCCTTTACTATTCAAACTCTTTCTCAAATCCAATTTCCTCATTTTATCATCAATGACAGATTCAAATAAATTAAGATGTTATTGCAAGAAAAGTTAATTAAGTTAAACAACACAAGAACTGTATTGAGATTAAACTCAAGACCTGACTGCGAGGACTTCTCACCGATTGAATCCCTTGCCACCATCACTAGATTACTGAGTAGAAACTTTCATTCTTGCAAATTTACCTTTATCAATCGTGAATGTAATAGATCGGCTGATCTACTTGCTAATTTGGGGTTTTCATTAAATACGAACTCGCCTAAGTTTTATAATTGGGGAAAATCCCCCCCTAACCTTGTTTAATTAGGTGACTTAATATGAATTCTCCTTTTTACCCTCAAAAAAAACAAAACACAAGAAATAATGTTGAAGAAGCCGATTTGAGTTCATGATGGAATAAATTTCACACGGTTACTTGCAAGTCAATTTCATTACCATGAGATTGTGTGGTCGTTTTGAGTTAGATGGATGTTGACAACATTATTATTTAGATGTTAGGATATAGTATTTTTTTAATTCATTTAATTGAGCTAGTTCTATAATTTAAATAGATATTTATCCTTAAATAGCCTTGTAACTTGTAATCCTTCATCATTTATCATCAATGCAATCTATTATATTTCTCTAAATTGAGATTTATTTTTCTTTCTAAATGATTACTGTGATTCTTGACAAATTGTACACAATCTGAATAGTTGGTGATTGATTAATGTGCCAAATCATTCAGCCCATCATATTTATTCCTTTTTGGAGTTATTTCTTTACATTTTTTTTTACAAACGATCAACCATAATATAATATTGGTAGTACGCTAAATCATTTTAACATGTACATTAATTTATATATAACAAACTAAACACTTGATCATTGCCTAATATTATATATATATATATAAACCGCTTATATGTAACAAATGACACAATATTTTCTTATCTTATATTATTGATTATGATATATAGGTTGCGTCATAAGAGATTTTATGGTGCAATAATTATAGGAAGATTGTACCAAATGATATACGTTAGAACCTTTCATTTTTGCTTTCTTTCACATGATACACATTTATCGTGCGTGAGATGTTAGAAATGAATTATAATATATGTCATTTAATGCAATTTTAATATAACGGTTGTATAGTAGAATTTGCATCATCATAACCAATAAGTCTTACACGAGTATTAATCATATAAAAACATGTTGTGCCACTAATTGTGTCTAAGTAACTATCGCAATAATATAACCTTAAAATTAAGGGAATCCCAATTAGTCAATAGTCAAACACGTCATTGTGAAGGTCACGTTAGTTTATATTGTTGGATCACTTAATCTGGGATTCAACGCATATACTAATTCCGTTTCAAAATATAAATCATCTTATATTTTTTATTTTGTTTTATAATATAAGTTATTTTACATTATCAATGCAACATTTATTAGTTTTTCTCTATCTTATCCCTAATTTATTATCAATCTAACCACTTTTCATTATTTACTATCTCCGTCCCACAAAAAGTGTCTACTTTTTGTTGGACACGGAGATTAATGAAATAATTAATGTGTTGTATTTTAAGAATAAATAGACAAATATACCCTTAACTAATCATAAATACTTGTTTTGGAATATGAAAGGATTATGGAAAATTAAATGTTAAAATAGGGGTATGATTGGAAAAAATGTTTTTAATGATGTATTGAAAATTTAAAGGGACACTTTTTATGGGACAATCCATTTTTTCGTTATGAACACTTTTTGTGGGACGGTGGTAGTATTTAACAACTATTGCATTAACTACAGTCAAAAGACATTTTAGACATTAACTATCAAATATATGACTTTCAATCATTTTTTTAATCTGTGTAAAAAGACATAAGATGACTTATATTTTGAAATATAAAAATTCTTAGACACATGCTTGAGTTGGATGACCACCCCCATGTTAGTAGGACCCCAATTAATTAATTAATATTCTAACACCCCAAGAAAAGATGCTTTATTAAAAATTAGGGGCTAACGTCATACATACGTCCATGTGAAAGATGCCATACATTTCTAACCCAAATAGTTTAATTAGCTCGACCGATATTTGGTTTGAGAATGTTTAGAGATGTTACATTTTCAATTTATCTCTGTTATGTCATGTTAAAAAGCATCAGGTAATAATTTTATAAATTTGCATAAGAGTTATGTTGGGGAATTCAAAGGGGAACGAACAATGCCGAACCAAAGAATGAATGTCTTTATGAATGAAAATAACTTAGGATATACTGCGTAGAAGTCGATTTGAGAATCTTTCCGCGAAAACTATTCGCCTCAAATGATTGTCTCCCAGTAAACACGAATATTTTCACGGGATAAAGCTACGATCTCTTTCGATCTGCATAATATAGACGGAAAGAACGCTATAGGAGTTTGGTGATATTTTGTATGTATAGAACTTTGAGGTTTTTCAAAGAATATTCAAAGAAGATGAATAATCTTTAAAGATTGAAGTTAATTCATTAGAAAGAAGAGTCCAAGTGTTATTTCTTTTTTCTCTTATGTTATACTATGAAAATACACAAGTTATATCCTTTCAAAACCAGTCACAAAGGTGTAAAAACCCGAAAGGATACCAACAAAACCGACTAAAATCGCTCAAAATCGAAAGTTTTGCATCCTGACGCGCCGTTTGGAATCTGGACGGCGCGTCAAACATACCGACGCCCGCCCAGTTCTTGACGCCGTCCATCCATCGAGCAGATTACATCCAGTATCAAAATCCACACTTCAGACGCCCGTCCAAAGGATCTGAACGCCCGTCTGAAATGTATTGGTTACAACCTGTATCCAAATATGCACCTTAGACGCCCGTCCATGTAAAATGGACGCCCGTCTGAACTCAGACGCCAGTCCATATGAAATGGACGCCCGTCCAACAAGCAGCAGAATTCTGGTTTTGTTCAACACTTGATTTAACACTTTCGTAAGCTTGTAAATATCAATTGTAAGCATGCACCCCGCATCTCCTAACTCATATCGATTGTTTCAAGCTTACCAAACCTCAAACTAAATCCCGATTACGCTAAATCACATGGTGATTCTACCGAAATCACCAACATTCCTCCCCCATTTAGTGTAATCCCTGATTTAGTTGAAAACTTACCAACACACAAACAGTTCATCTTTTAATGATAATGTCACGAAGATTGAATTACCACCTAGTGTATTACACATTCCAAAATATTCGAGTATTGGGGTGTGACTAAGCATTGAACCCCTTTACACATTTGAATACTTCAAAGATAACACACAAATGAACCAAGATACAACTTCTATAGCTACTTGACACCAATTATCCAGGCCTTGTGTCCATATCCATTTCATGAGTATATAGAAAGTCAACCCCACTTTCTTGAAGCGGCCAAACTTCATACTCATATAGGTGAATCTTTCTAATCATATACCTGAAACACTTTTCCAAAAGATATCACCTACACAACAGGTAATGCACATACTTTCGGGACTTTTTCATGTGCCAAATCTTTGAGAATGGGCCTTCCACATTGAATTCTGCCTATGGCGTTGTACCATAAGGGAATTGGGTATCCCACACCAAAGATTTAATGGGTTCTACACATCCCGATAACAAACTTTTTACCAAGTTTCAAGTCAATCTATATTTGATCAAACAAGATTTGACTAAATCACGAGTACTCTTTGAACAATCACCAAGATCAATGAACATTAAACATTAAACACGCAGCAAGTTTCATCATTGATTCAATCATGTCTAGAAATATCAAGCCAAACAACATATATGTATAATCAAACAACATCCAAGAACAAAACTTAGACACTACAATCAAAATTTATATTGATTGTAGTTAATGTTCTTGGACACCACAAACTTGCATGAAATAATGTAAATAAACATACATACCATTCATTCGTAGTCATAGCAACATCACAGCAATTTTTACAAAGTCATTCCAATGAACTTTTACTTACCAAAAGATTATAATCGACTTTGCATCAATCAAAAAACCGCAGCAACTTCTCAGAATTTCTGACAACTGTCAACATCGAACCAGGACTGCAAACTTGATATCACTGCGATCCTCGTCTCGCGCCACGATTCTAACGGTATCTCGGATTTTCAAACCGATTCTGAATCAAGAGTTATGCCCAAAATACTAGGACACAACCTTTGATAAAATTCTGGAAAATGCAACTCTTCATTTTGAAACCGACATTGTTCTACAAAATCAAAAATAGTTTTCGCAGATTGTTGGGGAATTCAAAGGGGAACGAACAATGCCGAACCAGAAATGAATGTGCTGCAATGAAAATAACCGGATATACACGTAGAGTCGATTTGAGAATCTGTCCTGCGAAAACTATTCGCCCCCAAATGATTGTCTCCGGGTAAACACGAATATTTTCACGGGATAAAACTACGATCCTCTTTCAGTCTAGACAATATAGACAGAAAGAACGCTATAGGAGTTTGGTGATATTTTGTATGTATAGAACTTTGAGGTTTTTCAAAGAATATTCAAAGAAGATGAATAATCTTTAAAGATTGAAGTTAATTCATTAGAAAGAAGAGTCCAAGTGTTATATCTTTTTTCTCTTATGTTATATTATGAAAATACACAAGTTATATCCTTTCAAAACCAGTCACAAGGTGTAAAAACCTGAAAGGATACCAACAAAACCGACCAAAACTGCTCCAAAACTGAAAGTTTTGCATACTGGACGCCCGTTTGGAATCCTGGACGGGCGTCTGAAACATACCGGACGCCCGTCCAGTTCCTTCAGACGCTCGTCCATCAGAACAGATTACATCCAGTATCAAAATCCACACTTCAGACGCCCGTCCAAAGGATCTGAACGCCCGTCTGAAATGTATTGGTTACAACCCAAATATGCACCTTAGACGCCCGTCCATGTAAAATGGACGCCCGTCTGAACTCAGACGCCAGTCCATATGAAATGGACGCCCGTCCAACAAGCAGCAGAATTCTGGTTTTGTTCAACACTTGATCTAACACTTTCGTAAGCTTGTAAATATCAATTGTAAGCATGCACTCCGCATCTCCTAACTCATATCGATTGTTTCAAGCTTACCAAACCTCAAACTAAATCCCGATTACGCTAAATCACATGGTGATTCTACCGAAATCACCAACAAGTTATACTTTGTATGTATCACCCAAATTGAATTTCGGATTAATCAGATTAGTTGATCTGAGATACCGATGATTTTGAATTTTTTTAAAATGAGATTAATTCTATATATTTTTACTAACTATTAATTTCATAATGTGTTAGAAATTATAAGTCAAACAACATGAGAGAAGATTTCTGAATCTGAAAATCTAAGCCAAAAACTAAGTTTTTTAGCATGAAATGTTTTACGTGTTAGCTTGTTTTGTGACTTGTGCAGGGGCGGCGCCACCTTGGAAGAAAAGAGTCACTTGACGCTTAAAAGCAAAAAAAAAAAAAAAAAAAAAAAAATTCTATATATATTATACATAATTTAAAAATTTTATATACTAATATCTACTTATTGACCGGCTAAAATTTTTAAATATTTGTCCTTGACCCATGGTTATACATATATTTTTTATGTAATGTATTAAAAATTTATAATACGGTATGTCTTTCTCGATCTCTGACCCGTATCACACAATTCCTGCAGCCCCTGCTTGTGAGGTTTTTTTTTTTTTTTTTTCTTGATGCAATTGTTGTTTCCCACTTATTAATTTCAATAGGACCAGCATTAATTTGGGTTTTGATAACCTACGTCCAAGACCGCTTATGATCAAAATCTCACAAATTTTGCTATGATCTAGAACTAAATCACTTTCGTTTCGATATAACTGAATTAGTTGTCAAAAAGATTTGTTTCAATACAATTGAGGCAGTTATATTTCCAATGCAGTATTTATTATGTTTTTCCTACATCTACCTTTATTTATTAAGGACTGAGAGAATAAATACAACTTTGCATTAATTATAGACTAAGAGTTTTTTTTAATCATTTTGGCATTCAAATTAAAGCATTAACTCACATCCTTAATATGCATTTTTTTTGCAATTGCCTCAGTTATTTCGGAACGGAGGGAGTATTTGGTAAGAGATTCTGGTGGGTCTAACCAATAATATTTAATAGATTTTTGGTGGACTCTTATGTATTAAACAAACATCCAATCATATTTTTTTAAACTGATGACATGATTGTCCAACAAATATATTGATCAATGACCACCATAAAATTATGGTCGGAATCTAGCTTGGTCTGATTATCTAAGTCATCCTTCATGCACAAAAGTGATTTGTCTCCTGGGGCACATCCATAAGAGTCGCATTAGCTCTTATTACTTGAGTTCCCAAACCCCAAGTTACACCAACGTGGGAGAATGGAGTGAGATTCTCTATTCAACTCCATTCTCTTACAACTTTTTCAACCAACTTTAAGCATTAATTTTGTATTCACCCGATATCCGAATCGAGTAATTTCTAAAGGTAAACCTCGTATACTCCGTGAGTAGTATTTTTAGATGCAATAAGCTTCCGGTGAATCACCCCAAAGCGTATCCGAAATTTGCGTTAAAGTTGATTGTTTCAACACATGTTTCAAACCTCCGTTTAATAAGATTTGGCTTATATCTCCAACTAAATGATAGGGGAAAAAATTAAGGACCAAACAATTGAAAACTAAAATCATAAGACATACATGCACATATAATGCAAAAATTCCGTACCATATATATATATTCAACATTTTGTCGGTGACAGTTTACCTCCTAGAGTGTACATACAATACAATATACTACTAACATATATTCTTACAAAAATACTCCTTAATTAATGATACATACATATGATTTTCAGCAAAAAATCTACAAACGTACTTTCTTATTGTACATATATTATATTATATTATATATAGTTTACGAGTCTCTACGACACATTACATAATTCGAACGTTTTACTTTTATCCTTTTTATAAACAGGTTCCTAATTAATATCCTGTGTGTATATATATATATATATATATATATATATATATATATATATATATATATATATATATATATATATCTACTAAACTACTACTACTTATAGTAAATTAAAATCCATTTAATTTGATTCCATTAAATCAATATTATAAGGGACAAAAACAGCATTTTGATCTTCTGAAGAAACCATGAACTCGGATGCAGACCAAATTCTTGCAGCTTCGTTTAAGTTGGAACCTAATTTTGAGGTTGGTGCTTCGTTGCAGTCCGCAAAATACTTTCCGCTTACATTCCTCAGCCTCGGATGTGTAGCTACGTAGCAAGTCGTTGCAGCTGCCTGCGTTATGCAGTATAGATGCATGTATTCGGTATTAAGTTTTGATGAAATAATAAAGTACGTATATCGGAAATGAAATTAAGTTAAGATGTATGAAAAAAATTAATAGATTCGTTTTGTAATAAATCCTTCCAGTTTACTACTATAACTTTACGCATGCATGTGTTATGTATGTATACATGGCACGTGGGTATATATATATATTCAAAGGATTGTACCTGAGGGATGGTCTTGAGGAGTTTAGAAGCCAAAAAGAAAACCAGATCTGCACATAATAAACATTTATTCTTGTTTTTAGTCAGATTTTGTACATTTAAATACAGACAGCAAGACAACCACATCATAAACGAATACGCTAAATTAAAGATAACTTGAATGATACATGCAACTAAATCATCAGAGATGTCATAATATGATATGAGAATGAGGTCTCTTAGGATATAGCAATGAAAATCGTATTCTAATAAATGCTTTATCTCTTATCGAAAGTATCTCATTTCAGGGAAATTCTTATGTAGATAGTCCTTATTTAATCGCTTGAGAGATGATCGACATTATGTGCAGAAAAAAAAGACAACGTGTTTTTATCTCTTTTCTACATGGTGATCATCCAACAATCTGATAAATTTAATAACGACTCCCTACAGTAGAATCTCCCCTCATTTCAATAATATTATTAATGAAGTAAAACAAAATTAGTTTAAACATATAAATGTATCATAATTGAGTGATCATTTAGTATGGCCTATTAAAATAATAAATATATAAATAAAATAGTAGTACATGCATATATATATATATACCGGTGATAAAGCCTTCTCGTTCTCTGGTGAGTCTGGTCCTTACAATGCCCGGATGTACACAATTCACTGTCACATTTGCCCCCATTTTCTACAACATTGACCAGACATAAATATTGTGGACACTTTTGCCCCAAATTATTTCATATTTATATATAAAAAAGATATTAATGCAAAGCTTGATAGAAAAGATACCCCATGCATTTTATTACATAGTTGTAGTAAAAAGTCAAAAAAGCAACATATTTCACTTTTTCTTACGAATAACATATCATGGCAGTTGTGATAATAATTGTCTGCCATACTATAAATAAATAAAATAAATAATTGAATAAATGTACTACCTGGAGCCTCTGAGCAAGTTCCTTGGTATGAAGAACATTAGCAAGCTTCGAGAGAGCATACGCACGTGTTGCATCGTAATTACTGTTTCAGTTTCCACACATTAATTTTGCTTTCATTAATTAATATTCCATCAATTATAAAAGTCAAACCTATAGATAATGATAGTACGTAGTCAATAATCACTCGGATATAACAAGGGTCATAATAACATGTATTTAACTCAAGAATTCCAATTTCATTTTATAAATGGTCTCACTAATTTTTCATTAAAGTGACAATAACATTAGTGTTCTTTTAGTGAAAAGTGTACAGTAAAATGAACAAATCATTTCTAATTAGTAAAAGCACCTCTTTTACCCCACTTGTGTCGTTATGTCAGCCATTTTAGTATCAGTAACTCCGTTTCTTTTTGGAGGTACAGTAACTCCATTTTAAAAAAACACCATTATGAATTTTAAGTTTAGTGTTTACATAAACAATCAATTATTCCTTGACTATTCAGGACAAAAAACATAATCATTTTCCGGGTTCACTAATTGATCTTTCACCACATGTGGATTTGACATGTTCTAGAGCATTTTTCATTTGAATATTAATAATGGAAACTTGGAAAAATATACTTCAAAAAAATATAATCCCTGAAAATATGCTTCAAAAGTTAACGTTTGAAAACAATGTCTGTGCGGCCGCGCACGAGCCACATAGCGACGCAGAACCGAAAGAAACATAGTTTTCAAATATTAACTTTTGAAGCATATTTTCATGAATGTTATTCTTTTGGAGCATAATTTTTCAAGTTTTCCTTGAATAATCTTATTAGCATAACAATTTTATATGTATTAATAATGTATAGTATCTAATAAAAACGTTTTTTTTTTAAGAGAAAGAAAAATATAATAAATGTTTAATTTAATATTCTAAAAAAAAATTTAGAACATCAAAAGACTTTGATGTCATATATAAGACGAATGTAGAATGCTACGAATAATAAAATTTGACTAGAAGAATATACAATAAATAAATAAGAGCACCTTTTGCTTTTTGTAATGGAACCCAGATAAAGAAGCATGTCGCCGGCGAACCAGCTGTGGATGCTTGACGACACGTTGACTATTCTTCCTTGAACTCCGGTGGTTTTTGCAGTCTCCATCATCTTCTTAAGTAACAGCTTTGTCAACAAGTAATGACCTATATTTTTATATTTATTAATAATCATATTTCAGAGAAAGTCCCATAGTTATATATACATATACACAGCTACTGTCAGGGGTTTCTTTTTTACAGTAGTAATTAATTAATAATTGCTAAACACGTTACCTAAATAATTGGTAGCAAATGTCATCTCAATTCCATCTTCTGAGATAGCATGCTCATGTGTAAATTTTCCAGCGTTGTTTCTGCATATTATAATTTTACTCACTGTTGCTATTTAAATAAATATTAACAATTGATGTCTGTTACGGGTGGATAGAGGAATTTTTATCCGGTAGAGCCATGGGATTTAAAATTATATTTTTTATTCAGAAATTTGTTTTTGTGATGTAAATCTAAAACTATCCTTTTAAAAAAAAAAAAAAAAACCGACGTTGTGTATAATATGTGTGTGTGAAATTTTGAAAGAAATACGTACATGAGAAGATTGAGCGGTAAGTGGAGGGATTCGAACTCAGCTACGAAATTTCTGACAGAGTTAAGTGAACTCAAATCCAGAGCCATGACAACTATCTCGGCGTTTGGGTTTTCCGACAGGATACGAGCTTTTGAATCCTCGGCGGCTTTGACGTTTCTCGCCGGAAGGATTAGCCTCACTCCCCGTTTCGCCAACACCCTCGCCGTCTCCGCCCCTATCCCCGACGTCGCACCTGCACATATACACAAAAAAACTTTAAAATATTTATAAAAATTTACAAATTTAAAATAAAAGAATTTTGTAGAAAAGTAATAGCTAGTCTAGTGTTTTCTCTTAAATCCATCAGTAAATTGAAAGCTGTAAATAATGAGGAATTCGAAAACATATATATTTTCACTTAATTGTGCATGGGAAATTAATTAAGGTAACGGTTGAGAAAATGAATTGACACCTGTGATGATGGCGGTGGTGGTGGTTGGGAGATGATGTGGACGGCGGCAAAACATATCGGTGACCTCTTCGGCGGTAGTTTTAGAGCCATAGCCGCTTGGTCCGGCGGAGCCAAGTAAGTACTTGACAGTTTGTAGCATCTTCTGCTTCTCACTTAAAAGTGCAGTGCATAGAGAGTTTTAATTTACAAACTTAAAAAACATTACACAGCTTGGTAATAAAGTAGTTCATAAACAGTGTGTTTCAAAATACAAACTTAAAAAAGCATTACGCTGTACACTAGAGATTCATGATATGTTCCAAATGGGATAGATCTTGACAACTGCTCGGCTCATTAGAATGACTGCTTCTCGTTCCAAGTGATGTTAAGAGGGAAAGAATTGTATCAAGCTAGTCCAGTAGATACAAGTTTCAAAAATAGTCTTTCGCAAAGATATGGCAAAATAGGCTGGTTCAAAACTTAAACCAAGGCAAATCGTGCAGTCTAAAACAGATGCATGATCTTATCAAACACAACTCTGTTTTACACAAAATCAGATCACTTATAGAGCACACAAAAGGCCGTAAAGTAAGCGACACTGCTAAAAAGGATTTGGGCAACTTAGTGAGGACTAAGCTAATACATTCTAAAACTGATTGCAACACTTGATTACACTTAGAAAGCAGAGTCATGAAAGAAATCATAATCCTCCTCGTTTCGAATGCTTGCAATGGTTTCAACTTGTAAAAAATATAAAAAAAAAAGAAGTGTTCAAGTTAAAGATCGCAAGATTATTCATAAAAGGCATACCAGTATATAAGTTTGTATATATATATAAGAAATGAATGCCAAGATCCAATACGCTATCACCATATATATTTTAAGTAGGTTGGCCAGAAAAATAAAAAAATAAACATCGATAGTATTTTGTAATTGAAGAAAATGACTGATTAGAATCTGAACATTTCGACACAGAATCGTAAATACATGATTGAAAAAATATTATATACAAAGAATTTTATTTGAATAAATCAATTCATCCATGAAAAAATCTTAAACATATTTTTGATAAAAATCAATGGCCAAAGAAGATTTACCTTTCTGAATAGTGGGATTGATTGATCCGCGTTTTGGACTAACTAATTGTAAAAAAGATCAACACCTTCATTCATCGGCTGTCTTTTTAGGCAGAAAACACTATTTCAATCAGTATAAATTGTAGATTAAAAGAAAGATAAGATAATATGGAGGTTTGAATCAGCAGATTGAATTTCATCACAAAAGCTAGAAGGATAAAAAATAAAGAGAAGAGGGAAAATTTGGAATTCCTAGCTTTTCCGCGCGTATGGTGAAATTTTGGGCGAGAAGGGCGGTAGGTTTGTCTTCTTTTTTTTTTTTGTTTTTTTTTTTGGGTTTAGGTGTAGGGGTTGGGTGAGGAAGATTTTTTTTTTTTTCTTTGGTGATAAGTCGCTGATTGTTACTTTGTTTAGATAATGTGACAAATATATTTCCTTACATTTGATTTGATCCTTGTTGTATTTAAAAAAAATTGTGACATTGTTACATTCCTCACCAACGAGGATTCAAAAGGTGCCAAAAATATTCCCGCTATTTTTTTGTGACAATAATAAAATTTAGGTGACGAATAGGTGTATAAAATATTCAAAATCTTATAAATTGCTCATTTGTGACGACTTAAAAAAAATCCTCACACAACGTATAAATATGTGATGAATTTTCAGGCGTCACATAAAATTTCGTCACAAAATATCAATTTTCTTGTAGTGAGTATGTATATACGGGATTTTGTATGTATAAAAATAAACGGTAGTAATACATGCACAATATATTTGTACACTACACATGATCCAATCATTAATTATGATGGGATCTAAATCAATTGATGTGTCATACATATTATTAATGGTAAGATCATGTTTAGTAACACGTGTTATGCACAACTGTATTGTGTATGTATCATTTTCGAAAAATAAATATATATATAGATGGAAAATGATATGTGCACTACAATTTTGTGTAGTGCACAAACCACTACATGTGTGGTAGCTCTTGATTAAAGTGATCAATTATTTTTTGTGATGGGTCCCAACAGAATATGTGGTGTTGATTGTGTTATGTAGGCATTCGTAGCAGAAGCCCTATATGGTATCCTATCCCTAAAATGAAGATAAAAAATAGAGTTTACTTCAAATTAGCTTCCACAGCAGAGTCACTATCCCTATTTATTTTTAGAAATATGAACAGTGCATCCCTACTTGTGGGGATGTACTATTCACGTCCCTAAACATATCTAATTATAAAAAATTATAGGGATAGAGAGAGAGATGCTGCTGGAGTGAAATAATAAATATTTAATGTGTATGAATAGAGTTGTGAGGTAGAATATGTATTATTTAATATTATTTGAAATGTTATAGGAATAAGGATAGAGATGCTGTTATGGAGTATTTTGAATTGAGATGTTGTAAAATAAGGATATGTAGTATTTTATATTATTTTAGGGATAAAAAATGATGCACCTGATAAGAGTGTCCTGAGATGTTATGGTTGAAAGAGTAGTGGATATATCAATACTCTATATAGATATATACGGAGGCTACTTTTGGGGTAGTGGGATAAAATTACTGCAATGTCGAGCAGTGTAGCAGTAAGATATGGTAGTAATTGTAGCAGTACCTATCCTACCTAGTCTGAAACCAGAGTAATTACCTCAATCTTATTTGTCGGGATCCTTTTTATTTTTTTTTTTATTTTTTTTAATGATCGGAAAATGAACACACGGAGAGGATGAATAGATTATAGTATTGAATTCTAAGACACGTAGATTGTGTTGTTTTTAAAAACATGTTTTGCACTAAGTGTCGTTAAATGTAACTTTCGAAATCTTTTTCAAAATATGATCAAAGGTGTTTAATTTGAACAATGACCAAAGAAATTCAATATATTAGTGATGATGCTTATTACTTTGATGATATATGATGGTTGCAATTTGATGCCTATTTTTATAAGCAAGTCCCACCATTCCACCATTTCACGGCAACATCTTTTTCACATTGCAGAAGTATATATATTCATTCAGTTTGAGTCATTTTATTACGCCAACATTTGTCTGAAGTGCAATTCGAATATAAACGATTATTACA
The DNA here is from genome assembly GCA_026214975.1 of Gentiana macrophylla. Taxonomy (NCBI): domain Eukaryota; kingdom Viridiplantae; phylum Streptophyta; class Magnoliopsida; order Gentianales; family Gentianaceae; genus Gentiana; species Gentiana macrophylla. The sequence goes on from CM047807.1 coordinate 111,591,588, forward strand.
ACATTTAATGTATAAAATAAATATCTATGATTAATAAAATATATTTTTACACAATTAATAATAGTGTTAAATATATATTAGTTAACCTATGTCACATCATGATCAATGATATAAGAGATCGAATTGACTATGATATGATCTGGATGTCATACACGTGACATTCCTAAAACCTTTTGTTGGGCCAACCCAGACCTAGCATGCTATTGGACGCCCTTCTCAAAGGCTTCGGCTAAGGCTTTACCGACCTCATTGCAGTCGTCTTCAGAGCTTATGTCGATAGCTCAATTTGGTTCACACACTCAACAAGTATCATTTTAGTTCGGTACATGCTACATGCAACTCTCGACAATCTACATGGCACATGGTGCGTATGGTCTCACAATACCGGCCTAATGAGAGGCTCATCCAGGTCGCTCAAAATCAACACAAAACAAATTGTCCCCAAACTCAATGGACGGTTATGAGTCGTAAAAGAAAAAATTCTAAGTTGCACTATTCGCTATGCACTGAACTGGAAAATTCTTAGTCGTGCTATTCACTGTGCACCGTGTTAATTGGATTACAAGTGTACAAGAACAAAAATACAATTTTGACAAAATACAAATTTGTCTTTATAACGGGCCAAGTTGAACATCAACCCAAAGGGTCCTCCACCACCACATTTTTAAGATTAGTGAATGATGTAAATAGAGATGTGAAAAATTGGTTAGTGTATTCAGACCACTTTAAAATATTTTCTAAAAATGGGTTACTATATACGTGATACAAGCTCTACAGTTCAACTAGGCTAAATTGTCAGTACAACACTCACACCTTTCAGCCATAGAGCTACGTACCCCTAGCTAGAAACCGATTTTGTCTTTTTATACACATATCATCCATTCATCAGTTCAATACACCTAGGCCTAGCTACAGAAAATTTTATAGTACAATCGTTGTATGAAGATTTTGCCAAGTGACATAACTACAACATTTCATTTCTAATCTCTCATCCACGATAAAAGTGTATTATATAAAATTGAGTAAAAATAAAAATACCGTAAGGTATGCTCATCGATACAACATTTATACAACCGTTGCATCATAAAATTCATCGCTAGGAGAATTACTAGCGATTTGACAGTTTGATATGGGTTTTGGACAGCAAGGTACACAAACAGCATGTTGCCTCAAATCAATAACAGGGACTAATTAATACCACTAGTACTATCGTTCTGTTTCCGTGTAAATTTGACAAATTGAGGATGACAAATACGGGAAGATTTCCTTTGTTTGTTTGTTTGTTTTTTTTTTTTTTTTTTCAAACAGGAACGATCATTTTTATTCACAAAATAGAAGTTAAATAGGTATGTTTATGGTTTGGTTGATGGCATTAGTGTTCCCTCCGATTCGAAATATCTGAGACAGTTGTTAAAAACATATTTATTAAGAATATGATTTAATGTTCTGACTTTAAGGATACAATGACTAAAAAATCTCTATGATATAATTAATGATGTCTTTTTCTTAATTTCTTACCTTGTATTAAATAAGAGTAAAGTAGGAAAATTAGCAATAAATACTGCTTTAGAAAATATTCTGCAGCAGTTATTTTGAAACAAAACTTTTTGAGAAATGTCTCAGTTATTTTGGAACGAAGGAGTATATGATTTATATAGGAAAAGCAAATGAAAAAAAAAAATTAACATAAAATTTTGATTGTTTATGGACCAAATCCTAGTTGATGGTCCATGTAACAAATAAAAATATCCAAAAGTTTTTATGATCCTTTGTTTCTAAAAATTAAAAAAAAAAAACTATTTTTCCGTTCGGAAAAAAAAGAAAAAGAAGAAAACTTTTTTTTTTTTTTAAATCATTGACTATAATTGATAACTTAATGGTCTAAAAGTTAATTCAAGACTAACATAGAATTAGTAGAAATTTAAATATATAACGAGAAAGTTGTGTTTTGTTTAATGGCGCATGGAGCTGATTAATGAATCAATCATTTATGAGAGAGAAAATTGGAGTATTTAATCTTTGTCACTCATTAGTAGTATAATTTTGTTTTGTATGATTGCAATTTTTCTTGTGTATATACAACTAATTTAAGCTTTCGTAAGATGATATTATCATATTTTTCAGGTTAAAACGATATCGATAATGTAAAATTAATATAATTCCATTTATTATCAATCCTCAAAGGAGGTGCGACCAGGTTACAATCGTGTGAAAATCTCAAAAAACTAAATTAAAACACTATTTGTAAGGAAGTGCTACTCTATGTACTATACAAGTCGTAAATTCCTTGCTCGCTCCACGATAGTCGATATAACACAAAGGCAGGTGGCCTTTCCTTGTTTTCGCCATGTACGATTTTATTTTGCCACATCCATATAATTCCATTTAATCACATATGTTATTAGTGATATTTTTTTTTTTTTTTTTTTTTGAGGGAAAAAAACTTTTATTAAATAACATCCACCAAACAAGCGGTCAAAACGTCATCAGGGGGTGAGCTACCCCGAGAAGTCCGAGTAGAAATTGACAAAGCATGTCGAGCTACTGGTGGGCGGGGACATTCCTCCTGACGCCGAACAAAAGCGAAAAAGCAATATGAAACTAGATAAAAGAGCCAAGCGATTTCGAATTAGGCACCCGTGTGCCGTGAGATCCTCCACAGGGGGTTCAAGACGCGCCACGCAAGCTAAACAATCACTCTCTACAACTAGCTGGAACCCCAATTGCCTCGCCTCTTCTAGGGCCAAGGAAATGGCCTTTAGCTCCAAGAATTCTATCGGGTCCCCGGGTGAAGTGGTACACAAAGGAATGCAGACTACCCCAAAGAGTCCCGGAAAATGATGCCAATACGCGCTTCACATCCAAATCGACGCATCCACATTACCCTTAACTACCCCTTCCGGTGGCTTTACCCATTTGTCTGCCAGACGTGGACCTGCGGTCTGCGTTTGATAAAGTGCCATAGCCTCCCAATACTCAGTCGATGCTGCCAGAGAGCGGGCACACACTACAGAAACATAAACAGCTTGGTCGTCAAACACCGCAGAGCATCGTGCCTTCCAAATTTCCCACATAAGCCACACAAACCGCCGCGAAGGTGTCTGGACTCCAGCCTCTCCACAATAGGCGTAGGAAGAAATCCGCAAAGGAGGCCGAGAGAAGGCGCCCCAGAATCCCATAAAATGGCGACACCCTCCAAATCATGTCCGCCATTTCACACTCAAAAAGCACATGTCGCATAGTTTCCAGACTCCCACCACATGCCAAGCAAAGACCATCTCCCATACTCCTACGCGCAGCGCCCCGATAATAGCAAAGCGATCATGAAGGCACATCCACAAAAAGTGCTGAATACGAGGCTGCACCGGTAACTGCCAACAACTCCTCCATATTCTAAGACAAAATAATATGTTGATTGGACTTAAACACATGTTATCGTATTTTCATTCTACTTTTACCAAACTCAATTTTGATTTGAATGGTAGAGACTAGAGAATTGATTTAAATACACACAATGATTTATATGATAACACATATCCCTTGAGTTTGGCAGTCATTGACGACCCTAAAATTTCCATGGTTAACTGTTAGGTTATTTCAACTGCTATTTACACGAATTGAGGAGATGGTAGTAATTTTTGTTACTCATACAATATTGTAAAGTGTGTTATACTACTAATCCATTAATCGAATCAGGTAAACATCATTTGTAACTGTAAAATTGCACATTATGTTAAAAGTGATATAATGAAATATAGTAGCGCATTTACTAACATCAATTGGTTTTAGTACAACGGTAAGTGACGTCACCAAAACCAAGCCTTAGAAAACGCGTCAAGAAAGGGACAGACCTTTTCTAGGTTAGACGGATCCTAACCGGCAGTGTACCGGGTCAAATTGTAGTGATAAAGTGGTGAGTCAGGTGTCGAATCCTCAGGGAAAAAAGTGGTAATTCTTTTAAGTGTGGTTAAACACCAAAGAGCTGCTATTAACTCGATCTAAACCGCAATTTTATAACATGATTACTACTACTCTAACCAACATAAAATAAATGCGTAATTTAAAAGTTATTCTAATATAATATATATAGATATATAAATATATATAGATGTACATAAATAGTAAAATATATATATATATATATATATATATAAATATATAGATACCAATATATAGTTTATAGACTAGACTAGCCAAAGTATATGTAATCAATTTATTCGATCTTTTCAATTAATAGAATGTGTTCGATCTTCCTTTTATTAGGTCCAATTGAGTAAATGAAACGGTGTACTCTCTAATGTCAACAATTCCTCCTCACACGAGCGTATGAAATTGTCATATGTCAAATTGTCATCAGTCCAATGTCCACAAGCGCCCCATGCTAAACTTAGTTAGTCAAAAGCAGTACCGCAGTACAAATCTACCCCGGATAAAAGAGGTGATTCCATTTGTCGGATGGCGATGTTATTCAAGAGGCTCCGGTTGTCAAGCGGATCGATTTAATACAAGCGGTGTAGTTTCAATTAAAGCGTGATTTTAACATTATTAAGATCTAAAGTACAAAATTAATAAGATTTGTTTTATTAGGACAAATCGCTTCGGTAGGAAATATGATTCCGTTAATCAGACGGCCATTTTACCCTCCGGTTTTTCTATTTTTACTCATATCACGACTTCTCTGCGTCAAGACATCGTCAAAGTTATATGTGGTATTCATCATGATTGATTACTTCATTCCGAATATGTTATCGTTACGTAGCAAAATAGAAAAAAATTCATTTTAACTCAATTTTATTTTAACATCATTCTTTTAATGAAAAGATCGAAATAATACGATTACATAACTTTGACTAGTTATTAGATTTAGCCTAATAACATTATAAAAACTAAAAAGAAGAAAATAACAAACACAAACATAATTATTATAGAAATTACCCGATTACAACTGCTGACTCAGAAATCGTCTTTTTCCGGGTATTCAACGATTTCAGCAACACCGAACCTTCGAGAATTTCCCGAGCATTACTACGATACTACTACTACATTATTTATTTTGGCATAAGGCCTATTTACAAACTAAAGAAAAGAAAAGAAAAAGAGAAAGAGGAGGGAGAGAATATATATAGGATATGGTATATATATATTGGTACACTCTTTTCAAGTCTTTGAGGCTCCATATATATAGACAAACCTCCTTCCCGGACCGGTCTCGAAAACTTGCCGGATCGGTCCGGTGTAATGATGACAATCATTCTGATTAGTTACAAGCATGTGCCCCATGTTACCCTCTAATCATTACTTAGCATGTGCAATTATATATATAATTATATATAATTACATAGCTAACTTCTATAAAATCGTAACTTGAATTCTCGATATCAGAATGACATAATCGAACTTCCGTTGAAAAGCTCGTTGAATTCTCTACAACTTCTATCAAGATCACTTCTTGTAAAACGTATTCTCGATGAGTCATTTCCAATACGTGTCGTTTCGGGATTTTGTTATTTAAAAAGCGAATACCCACTTGACCATTTAAATTGAGTGACGCTTTAAAACTCCCCTTCCAACAACTTGAATTGACTTCAAAAAGTGTATCAGACTCGGGATTTGATTCATCTTAGGATTACGCAATGAAATAAACACAAAATACCCGTGTAAAATAGACACAATATTCGGTCACTAAAACCGGTACAAAAACTACAACTTTTTACTATAAATACTAACTTTTACTACTAACTATACTAAACTATAAAGATTAATATTTTATACTAATTATATCATAATTTCATATATTTTATATAGAATTTGTCGATAAAACATAATAAAATCACGTAAATTCAATCATATAAAAATAATACATCAGTAAGCGCTTTATCCTAATATGGTATCGGAGCGGGAGGTCATGGGATCAAACCCTGGCTCCCTTAGTTATATTATGCAAGTGTTGGGGCTCTTTGTCTTGTTGGCCTAGTTTGGTCTTGTCTTTGTGTGCCTAGATGGCACAGCCTTGTTAGAGGCCCACACTTGAGGGGGCGTGTTAAAGGAAATAGCAAGGAGAATGCTCCAGACTAATGATGGATCGATTCTGTTAGTTCTCAGACTAATGAGAACCAAGGGGACCACTCCATGGATGGATTATAAATCCCATATTACTTATAAGCAATACTAACCTTAAGCTTAAGCAATACCCACTTAAACGGATCAAAGATTTATGATGTTGGATCGTTTAATACCCCCCTTGACAAGAAATTATCTACACGATAAAATATGTATCACAAGCAAAGCAATAAGGGCTATAGCTCGTTGGTAGCGCGCCTCGTTTACACGCGCGCCAATGTTTTTCAGGGAATTTATCATACAATCAAATCAAAAATTGTGATTTAAATTGATGTCTTACCCTATAACTTTAACTTTGAGGAACAATAGCTGACTTAAAGGGTTCGGTTCGATTGTAGTGCCGTTTAGGCACCAACTAGATTCTATCATGAATTGGAGATCTTGATAAGGTGAATATCCAGTCTATTCAATGCTAGGCATACTGAGTCTAAGTACTTTAAAAAATCTCTTTTCGTTTGGGGGCGTGATAATTTCTCATTGTTCGTTTGGGTTTGATTGTGTCATAGCTCTATAATTCGTATGTAGGTTTATCGTTGGATGAACTGCATTGCGATATTGATCCCAAAAAAGACGGTAGTAGTGCTGACTAGACCGTGAACGACCAACCACCGTACCGTAAAATTGGATAAGTTCGATCTATAGTCATTTGGGCCTCCTAAAAGATCTACTAAATTGATAAGTTGTTTCAAAGAATCAAAGCGGCGATTATTAATGGAATTCCTTGCCGGCTCTCTCGTGAAATACTCGTTTGGCCGGGGCTTCCAAACACATCATAAGCTAAGCCGGTGTTGACGAATAACCAACCCGCAATGAATAGGGAAGGTATAGTAATGCTATGAATGACCCGATGGCGAATCACGGTAATAATATCAACAAACGAGCGTTCTCCGTGCTTCCGCACATGCCGAGCTCCACATATTCTTGTACAGTCAAGGGGGATCGATTCCGAGGATTCCTTTTTTTTTCTTTTCTCTTTTTCATAAACTCGTTAATTTTCATTTTGATTCAAAGGAAAGAAAGCGTGGAACTTAAATAACTCACTCAAAACGCTTTTTAAAATATTACGTGATACAATTAGGTCAAATAAGCCCTTCTCGAATAAATATTCAGCCGATTGCGAACCTAAAGTCTTGTTTTATTCAATGTTGTTCAATTACCCTTTTACCCGCAAATGCAATGTAGGCGTCGGGTTCAAAGAATAATGATATCACCCAACATACCAAAACTAGTTTGTCACTCCACCGGTAGTAGGAGATGTAAGGATTGATACATAAAACAACTTTTTAGTTGATTGATAATCATATAAAGCAGGCGATATTTTAGCCATTTGCATCAAGCTCAAACTTCCTCTTGCATGCGCGCCCGGAAGCACACACTATAACAAGAGGCGTAAATTGATTGGTAGCATACTCAATCAAACGGGTGATTTTTTCCCCAACTACGGATCCCATACTACCCCCCATAAATTGAAAATCCATAACCCCAATTATTACGGGAATGCCATTTATGTAGCCTATGCCTGTTTGAATAGCCTCGATTAATCCTGTATTTCTTTGATAAGAATCAATACGATCCTTATAAGGTTCCTCCTCCGAATGAAATTCAATGGGATCAGAGAGAGACCATGTCTTCATCCATAGGATCCTGAGTACGGGATCGATCAAAAGTTCAATTCTATCTGAACTACTCATTTTCAAATGATATCCACAATGTTCACAAATATTCATTTTTGATTTCAAAAATTTCTTATAATTTAATCCATAACAACTTTCGCATTGAACCCACAAATGCCTATATTTTTGAGTTACATCGAGATCATTAGAACTTTCTCCTATAGTTAAATCACTATCCTTTGTGCGGATTTGTATACCCAAACCCGCTTTTTCACTATTATTTCTACTTTCACTTTGCAAATGGCCCTATAAATGTAACTCTCACTTCTTTGTCGAAGTATGGATACTGATTTGAGATCGAAGATAAGCGCCAATGCAATTATAAATATGATTATTCCAACTATATTGAATATCGGACATGTAACTAGAATTCCGATAACTATAAAAAGAACTAGAAAGTTCATTCAGAAAAGAATGATTGTTGTCAATTTCAAAAATTTGATTTTCAATATCAAAATATATTGAATAATTGTCTCCATTACTATCATTAACTAAAAGGGTGTCATCGGAGATGAAATTTCGATTATCTTTTTCTTTAATAAAAATCAACACTACTATAAGGAGAATCATCACGACCTCCCCAACTCGAATATTTTTTGATGTATCTTTTCGATGTGAATCTTCACTTTTACTAGTATTTTCACTAGGACCGGGATTGTTCATTGATTTATTTAGCCCACACCTGCGTCCTAACTCTTTCTTACACAACATCGAATTAAACCACCATCTTCGCATAAAGTTTTCTTTTCCCTTATTTGTTTGCATAAAAATAGAATAATAAAAATAGAATAGATGAATAGTCATTGGATTTAAAATGATTTATTTGATTGGAATATCTTATTTACTATGCGAATAAGCATAGAAAGCCATGGGATTTTTTATTGGCTAATAAGAAAAGGTTAAGAATTCTCTTTTCTTTTAGGAAAATTTGGGGGAATACTTCACTATACACTATATTCGCATCGAAAAAAAGAAATAGAAATATTTGTTTTTCCTATAACCTATAAATAAATAACCTATAAATGAATCATTCTTTTTTCGTAAAATCTCGTCTCCGAACTAACTCAAAATAAGGAATAATTGATGATTATATTCCACCAATACGAAAAGGAAAAGAAAAGGACAATATACAGGATGGGTAGAAAGCAATACTTAATTCAGTGAAATTGCAGGATATAAAAGCATTTAACAATCAGCAGGATCCATCGATAAATTGTGGATCCAAGACAACAATAGATGATTTGAGTCTTAGATTTTGTATTTCAAATCTTCTATATCTAGATAAGTCTGTATTTCTCAAAAATACATGTAATAGCATCTTTGTATTCGGCTCAATTCTTTTAATTAATAAAAGATTGGGCCGAGTTTAATTGCAATTCAACTAAGAGAATAAAAGGTAATTATGACTTAAGCGGATCCAACGTATCCACTGCTTTAAAATTATCTATTTAGTTTAGTATCTCATCAAAATGAAATTTTTTTTGTAAGTTTAGTTAATAAGTTATACTTAATTATTAATTAATTGTTACATTGTTTTTATTTGCATTACTTCTTATACTTATAATATCTCTTACTAAATCCAAAAAGATCTGTAAAAATGGAAAAAAGAGTAAAGGTTCTTGATCCTGTTCTTCAAAGAATCATTACTCTTTCGACACAAGGAAAGGGTGCGAAATTCACTTTCTTGTGCGAAGACTAGACTAGCAAGACGAATTTTTGTTTCCCACCGTATATGTTCTATTATCCGATTACTTACATCTAGTATCTAATCCAATTGGATTGTATTTATACTCTAAAATTCGACTATAAAAATCATACATTTTATGACATTGAAATCTAGCAATAGTATCATAGCCACATTACCCCACTTTGAAAAAAAAAAACTATTTTTTTAATCTACATACTATGACTAGCAATGCGATACAAAGAATTACCAAGTATCCGGTAGAAAGGTAGAAAAGAGTCTAACCTAGCAAATGGGTTTTCAGAATTTTCATTTTTTTATCTTTGATCATACATAATTACCAAGAAGAATTTGGTTCTTTTTACGAACTTGGTGTCTATAAATCGACAAGTCTAGAAATTCATTTCACCAATTGAACCTTCTCAAACTGTTTCTTTTAAGAACCAAAAGATTTGTGATAAAATAACAGATGCCAAGAAGAATAAAAGTCCTTGGACACGTAATGGGTCTTGAAGTACTATTTTCGCATCTCACGACCAAATCCGCCTACATTAGGATTACTCGTTAATGGTTGATCCAATTTGACCGATTCACCCTCCAAACAAGAAGTTTCGGTCCTGGGAGATAATATTAACCACTTGCCGCCCATCCGCATTTGTTATGTTTATTTCATACCCCCCTTTTCTTTCGGATTATTTTGCTTACTATGCTGCTTTGTTGTAGCATTATAAACCATATTGTTACTCCTGCTCCCGTCGGGATAAATCGACCCCTTCCCTGTTCCCACCTATGTAAATAGGATATTTTAAGAAGTGAACATCTTTCTTATTAGTCGGGTCGGGGCAAGAATAGGAAAGACTATTTCGGTATATTTCGGCCGGGGACGGGTCCTACCACAAGAATATTTTTTATTAGGGCGATAGCTCTCAAAAGACAAATTGCCTATCTTTTCTTTCATCTCGGAGAAATACGATCGGTAGGGGCTAATTCAAAACCTCCGGTAAAATAAGAACAAATTTCACATTCAAACCCCTTTTTACCATTAGCAAGAAACCTGTTTTGAGTTGTATATCATAAGGAATTCAAACAAGCTGCTTCAAATACGATATCCGGAAGTACCGCTGCGGAACCTCAATATCCACAGGCTTATTAGCTAAATGGCAATTGGCGCATACAATACGCCCGCCGCTTCGTGGATTTTCATAACCTTCTTTGTGCAAAAACGGGGTATGCTTTTGAAATGTCCGGGCGGGTTATGATATATATTAGAAGTGATACGGAAATAGAACGAGTAATCTGTTCCTTTATCCAAGAAAAAGTGTTTCTATTTTCCATGGTCCAATAGTTGATCCAAAAATTTCTACAATTACAATAAGGGGGGTAAGTCGCTAGTATAGTTCCCTATCCACGATTCTGTTAGTTACTTAACTAATTTTATTGAAATGGGAGAAGAGGGAATCCTTTTTTTTAGTTATACGAAAAAAAGATATGATTTCTAAGAACTCAACGGGATTCCCTTTTTTGTTTGTCGGATTCTAGGGAAAAGTGCCCGTTGAGTTCTTACGTTTTCATCTCTACGACTCAATTCATTCGAGTACTACAGGGATGACCCCAATCCGGAATATGAACCATAAAAGAAAACACATATTAAACCGATCACAAGAATACCAGTTACAGTACCTATTATCCAAAGAGGAATCCTTCCAGTAGTATCGGCCATTATATATATCTTTTTTGAAATTTATGAAAAGAAATCTAAAAAAACTAGAAAAAATGAGAAGTTAAATTGAAAATAGTAAAATATCAAATAAACATAATAGAATACAAATCAATAATACTATTAATTAGTTAATACAGGGGTCTTTTTGTCTTTTTTTTTTTTTTTTAAATTTTCATTAATCATTTGTTTTCTAATTTTATATTATTTTGATCTCATATTGGAGTTGTAGTTATTAGGGCTATACGGATTCGAACCGTAGACCTTCTCGTAAAAACAGATACAACTTTTATTATCAAAATGATCTCAATCTGTTTCAAAGACCCAACATGCATTTTTTTGCATTGGGCTCTTTCATTAATCGATCAAAATATCAGCCCGATCTGCCATATTTTTCTTGACACAAAAATAGGATAAGGAGATGGCTCCCCGTGCTTTGCTTATTCATTATTTGCGATTCTGTTGCAGTTGCAAGAACACTACCAAAGTTTTTCAAGGGTATGATTATCTTGACGTAGGTCTGCCTATGGCTTAGATTAACCTAAGTTAAATGAAGTCTCAATCTTTCTGCTACAACGGTAAGCGCTTGATCCTAATTTGGTATCGGAGCAGGAGGTCATGGGATCAAACCCTGGCTCCCTCAGTTTATTGTGCTACTAGCACCAATTGGTTTTAGTACAACGGTAAGCGCTTGATCTTAACACATTATAATGTAATATAATATGATAAATTTATCGGTTGTTTCTAATTCATTCTCCAATATTTTTTTATTTTTTATCTGTTATTTTGGTCTTCTGTGTGGTGCTTGTTTTTATTTTTTTCAGTTCTATTTTAATATTTATTATTAAACGAAAAATAAAAATACAATTGGCTTTGATAAGTATCTGGGGCTACCGTATAAGATTGGGAGAAATAAACGTCAGGTGTTTGCATTCTTGAGAGATAAAATTCGGAAAAAAGTGGCTGGTTGGAAAGACAAGTTGCTCGCTGCGCAGCAAGGAAGTGTTTATTAAGTCGGCCCTCCAGGCTATCCCTACCTTTATTATGCAGTGTTTTAAAGTTCCTACTACTCTGATTCGGGAACTTGAGCAGTTGATTCGTGGTTTCTTTTGGGGAGACACTGTGACTAAGCGTCGGATTCATTGGAATAACTGGGAGGCTTGTTGTTTACCTAAGAATCTGGGGGGTCTGGGGTTTCGTGATTTGGAATGTTTCAACCTGGCTTTATTGGTGAAGCAATCATGGAGGATTTTTCGCAGCCCGGGCTCGCTGGCGGCACAAGTTTTGCATGCGAAGTACTTTGAGGACACCACTATTCTCGCAGCAAGATTGGGGACTCGACCGTCATTTCTCTGGCGCAGTATTTTAGAGGGGCGAGATCTTTTACTAAGTGGGCTGAGATGGAGGGTGGGAGACGGTGAATCGGTTTACGTTTTTCATGATGCATGGACTAGTCGCCAGCTTTCGTTCCGTATTCCTTTTGCAGGACACGACATTCCAGCGGATTCTAAGGTCTCAGATTTACTTATTCCCAACTCTAGGGCGTGGGATGTACAACGGGTCCAGCAATTGTTTCGCCCATGGGAGTCTGATGCTATTTTGGGCACCACTATTGCCCCAGGTGAGCACCCGGATCGGCGGATTTGGCATTATGATCGTAAGGGCGTTTATACTGTTCGTTCAGGGTACTTTCTGGCTCTATCACTTTACCGACCAGCATCTGTGGTTGGTCCGGGTACTTCGGTGGGGGAGGGGAGCAGGGTTTGGAGGAACTGTTGGCAGCTTCCTGTGCAGCCGCGTATTCAGCACTTCTTGTGGCGTTGCCTCACTGATTGCCTTGCTATCGGCCAGGGATTACACAAGAGGGATATGGGGGATGGTGTCTATTTGGCTTGTGGGGAAACTTTGGAAACGCTGCGGCATGTACTTTTTGAGTGCGAGTTGGCAGATCGAATTTGGCAGGTGTCACCATTCTATGAGGTGTTAGGGCGTCTTCGCTCGGCCACCTTTGCAGATTTCTTTATGAGGTTGCTCGAGGATCAGGGTGCTCAGGATACTGTGAGATTTGTATGGCTTATGTGGGGGATTTGGAAGGCGCGTTGTTCTGCAGTGTTCGATGATCAGGCTGTTTATGTTTCAGCGGTGTGTATGCGATCTCTTACAGCGTCGGCCGAGTATGTGGCGGCTTTGGAGACCTATAGGGCGCAGGGCTCAGTCCAACACTTGCCGGATACATGGGTGAAGCCTCGGAAGGGTGATTAAAGGCAATGTGGATGCGTCGATCCACGAGAGACAAAGCGCAGGGTGGGAATTATTTTCCGAGACTCTCACGGGGCGATTCTTCACACCTTTGCGTATCATTTTGACCTGGTGACTCGATGGAATACATGGAGCTTAAGGCCATTTCCTTGGCTATGGAAGAGGCGAGGCATTTGGGAATTCAACGACTAGAGGTGGAGAGCGATTGTTTGGCGTGCGTTTCTCGTCTCCGACGGCCAAAAGAGGATCTTACGCCTCAGGGTTGTTTGATGCAGGATTGTTTGACCCTTTTATCCAGCTTCTCTTCAGTTTCTTTTTTATTTATTCGGCGTGTGGGCAATGTCCTGGCGCATCTTTTAGCTAGACATGCTTTGACAGTTATTTCTAGGACATCTTGGGGTTCCTCGCCCCCTGGCGACGTTTTGGCCGCTTGTTTGGCGGATATTAATTAATAAAGTGTTGTTTCCTCAAAAAAAAAAAAATTTCGGCTTTGATTTATTTTTACTTTTAATGAAAATATTATAACTTATTTTATCATCAGGTTTCTTTTTTATTATTAATAATCGAAAAGGCGTTTTTATTTTTTTAGCTTTGATACTCATTAATAAAGTTATGGTTCCAACAAAAGATCTACGTATATGGAGGAGTGGTTGAAGCTGAACCTGGAACGAGGGGACAGAGGTTGCTTTGCAACGAATAAATGGCGGTATATATGGAGAGAAGTTGTCTACGGTATCTGAACATGGAGAAACAAGATCATCCACGGCCATGGGGATGAGAGACCCCCATCCTACGCATTTTTGTCGAATGTAGTTGAGCACGCCAGAAATCTTAGACTGACCTGGTGTATAGAATAGAAACATGCCTTGTTTTAATTTTCGTAATGTTTTAAGGTTGCCTCCTTTGTAGGCCAATTTTAATAAAGTGACTTTTCCGAAAGAAAAAAAAATCTACGTATATTCCAGTTAGTATCTTAGTATTATGTCATTATGCACTTATGATACCGTCCAAAATATGTGTTAATCAGAAAGCATTAGTTGTTAATTAGACCCTCCCCTCTGAAATAAAAAATAAGTAAAGTTAATCAAACCTGAGGAAAAGGGAAACAATAAAAATAAGAAAAAGTTAATGAGACATTTAAAGGGAATAAATGGGACGGGATGATTGCCAGAGCAAATTTCATCCATCCTATCCTCTCCGTCGTACCTCATGAGTCATGATTCATGACCACTAACCAAAGCACACCGCACGAGTACCCATTACAACCCACTACACCATCACGCGCGACGACCCACCTCATATTTAATCACCATCGCCACCACCCTACCATCACCGGTCACCCTTGCAATACACGTTACTATACACCGCACCATCATCTGTTATTACATACCCTACCATTATCCATTATCCCACCACCACCAACCGCCAATCACAACACCATCCTCCACTGCTCAACGCACCATCAGCCACCACTATATACCCCACCACCAAGCACCACCTCACGCTCAACCACCCTCAACCCAACTGATGAAGCTAAATAATGCACCACCGGTTTAACAGGGCCACGTGTAATCTAAGGGTGAGTCAAGAAGAATATGCAAGGCTAGTACTGTAGTAAAGATGGTGTTTTTGGGTGCTTTATGGCTGAGTCCAAGAATGTATCTTGGATTGCCTACGGATCCTGTGTAATGTCCAGGAATCAGCGCTACGTAGCTTTACGGAGTTGTGTATTTATAGTAGACACGCCCTCTTTTTGCCCTAAACTTAAGGCGGTTTGGTCTATTGACATAAATAACCCTTATGGGCGCCTGCCCTTGCCCAAACAACCCTCTAGATGTTGGGCTTAGGAATCTGGGCTGGGACCCTGGTCTCGACTCGTATAACACCGACATGGGTGTTCGAGATGGACACTTGCAGAATATGCTGGTTGCTGCGGACTTCACTGACTTGTCGCTTATTCGACTCGAGGTGAGTACTAGAGGCTTGGACCTTTCATACGCCAGCTAGACCAACCAGATAATTCCACGCGGAGGGGTGAAATCTCGTATCGTCACCAACCACCACCTGTCATCACTCTGAGCATCACACACAACCATTGCACACCCCACCGCCACCCCCCTTCACCTGGCTACCATGTCTTTGTTATTAAATTCCTTTTCTTTTCTTTCTTATTATTACGACGATAGAGATTTATTTATGGAAAAGATTGTGTTGTGAAAATATTGACATATTTGACTTTAGAGTAATAAAGGTAGTTTGGTAATCTTAAATTGATGTAGAAGCCCTATTAATGGCTATAAATATTGTACTCGATGATTGATAATGTGATACGAAATACATTGATCGAATTTTGTCATGGTATCAGAGCGAGGTTATTTTCTTCTATCGCAACTAATTCAGCCAAAGCGATGTCAGGGCCACCATCACTAAATATCAGTAAAGCGATGATAAATTTATGGACTATAACTCTGCAACATGTTTTCTTTTGCTGTCCAAATTTATGCATGATCGATCAAAGTTGCACGGTACTGTGCTTTTGTTTGTGATTGGATTGCAATTGCAGTAGGTTGTCCTATATACATAATATTCGTTATTCAGTGGTGATAAATTTATTGAATATTTATTTTAAGTGATATTAGAGGTTCTTAATTTTTTTTTTTTTTTTATGTATAATATATATTGTATAATGCATGTGACTTAATATATGCTTGTTTTTTTATATCAAATTTGTTGATTAAGACGGTTATGACAACGAAAAAAATACAACTAGATTATATGATTTTCCAACATTGAAGTATTGGGTACTAGTACCACTACTTAATATATGTTTATTTTTTTTATAAAATTAGTTCTCTACTAGACTACTAGTACTCAATACTTCAATGCTGGAAAACCATATGATCTAGCTACATTTTTTTCGTTATCCTAACCGTCTTAATCAACAAATTTGATATAAGTAAAGAAGCATATATTAAGTCACATGTATTATACAATATAAGTTATACATAAAAAATAAAAATTAAGAACTTCCTATATTACTTAAAATAAATATTCAATAAATTTATCACCACGTATAACGAATATATATATATATATATATATATATATATATATATATATATATATATATACACACACTTTTTTTTTGAGAAGCATATACACTTTTTAAAAATAAATATATACACTTTTTAAAAATAAATAAAATTGTTTGTACTATTAGATTCTTTATAATATTTTTATACTGAACATGTTATTAAACAATATGTTGTTCTTTAAATCACATTGGTTGTAACTTGGATGGAGAATTGTTTATATTTTTGGTTTTAGGTTGCAAATTCGAATCCTCCCAATTGCAACATTTTATTCTTTGCAAAAAAATGCTTATGTGGCAAATTGTGCTGACGTGGAAGAATGACGTGTCAATTTGGGATGACATGACAAATTTTTTTTTGCCGGAAAATGTGTACAGTCAGCATTTTCCGGCCTTCAGGACTATTTTTGCAAAAAAAAGACCACTTATAGGACTGAAATTGTCGTCGGAGAAAAACTAGGACCAAAATTGCAAAACGTTTCCAGTTACAGGACGAAAATTGTAATTTACCCGCAATCCGGCTTCACGACGATGGGATACCTAACCGCGGACTGCAGGGAGGTGTCGGAATGAATTGTTGCAACAATTGCAACCTTGATGGACATGGCAGGGGACGTGGGGCAGCTTCACCTCCTTCTTGCTCACAGTTGCATACGGTAGCGGCGAGCAAGTCGGGTTCAAATTCAAACCCACCGATTCGACTTAGACGAATAACTCGCGTGATCGTTTGACTAGTAAATACTCGTGAATTATTGACACCGGTGCAACTCACCACGTGTCGGGTGACCGAACTTTATTTGTACAGCTACGACCAATTGAGAATTCTCCGATTGGCTTACCGGATGGAAGTTCCTCATTTGCAACTCATTCGGGAACGGTTATCGGGGAATTTATGACTTTTGAATGTTTTATATGTACCAGAATTAAATTGTAACTTGATTTTCGCGTCCCAATTTCTAGATGATCATAATTGTGTAATGCAGCTCACTGATCGTTTATGTATTATGCAGGACCGAGTGACGATGACGTTGGTTGGACTGGGTGAGCATGTGGATGGACTTTATTGGTTAGTGGGCATTCCAGAGGCTCGGGTTCTAGCCATTGATGATGCGGAGACTGTGGATTTGTGGCACTGGCGTTTGGGACACCCATCAGAAAAAGTGCTTCGGCCGTTTCTTAATATTACCATTTCCAAAAATTTACATAAAGATGGATGTGATATTTGCTTTCGGGCAAAACAGACCCGTGAACCTTTTCCCTTAGTGAAAATAAAGCGAGTCGTGTTTTTGAGTTGATACATTGTGATTTGTGGGGTCCCTAAAGTGTCCTCTCGACTTGCGGTGCTACTTTTTTTTTAACTATTGTTGATGACTACTCTCGTTCGGTATGGGTTTACTTGTTGCTACATAAAACGGAGGTTGAAACTATTTTTCTGGAATTTGTTGCTTTGATTTTCGTCAGTTCGAGGCCACGATTAAACGAGTATGTAGTGATAATGGGTCTGAGTTTCGGCCGTTGCTTCCTTATTTTCGTAAAGAATGTATTATTTTTGAAACTTCATGTGTTGGTACTCCGCAGCAAAATGGAAGGGTAGAACGTAAGCATCAACACATCCTCAATGTTGCCCGAGCCCTTAGGTTTGATGGTCATTTACCCCTTAAGTTCTGGGGAGAGTGTGTTATGGCAGCTGCCTATATAATTAACCGAACCCCCTCGAGTATTTTGAACTACAAAACACCTTATGAGTCTTTATTTCAAAAAAAAAAAAAACGGATTTATCGATGCTTAGAATTTTAGGCTGTTTGTGTTATGCCCTTGACAATCATCCCTCACATAAATTTTCCAGCCGTAGTCGTAAATGTGTGTTCTTAGGGTATCATTTTGGGAAGAAGGGGTGGACCATGTATGACCTTGATTCGGAGGAAATTTTTGTATCCCGAGACGTAAAATTTTATGAGCACGTTTTCCCTTTTTCTCACCAGACCGAGGGTAGTGTGTCTCCTCCCATCCCTTATCCAGTTTTCGAGGATGTTGACATTGTAGATACGGGGTTCGAGGCTTCTCTTTCTCCTCCCGGGGTTCCACCATTGCCGGATTCTCGGGTTGAGGGGGGGACGCACGGGCATGATGATACATCCAATTCAACAAAGGATCTTGCTCATGATATTGCACCCTTACCACAACCTCGAAAACCAGGTGACGATGCGGAATAATTAGGCCGAGGTAGACGATAGAAGATCCCGACTTCTCAATTTCAGGATTACGTGACACATACTCTGGTTGCACTGAAAAGTCCTACTCCACACTCTTCCACTTCATCGGCATCCTCAGGTACTCCGTATCCTCTTATTTATTTTGTAAATTATGATAAGTTTTCTGAGAGGCATCATAAGTTTCTGGAAGCTATCACAGTTGGAACCATCCTAAATCTTTTAAGGAGGCGGTTAAACATGAAGGTTGGCGTAGGACCATGACTGAAGAAATTCAGGCCCTAGAAGACCAGGGTACTTGGGAGTTACAAGCCCTTCCTCCCGGGAAAAATGCATTGGGAAGTAAGTGGGTTTATACTGAAAAATATGACGAGAACGGGACTTTGCAGCGGTTAAAAGCCCGGTTAGTAGCATTTGGGCATCATCAAGAAGATGGTATTGACTACAAGGAGATGTTTGCGCCTGTGGCGAAAATGGTTACTGATTGTATTTTTCTTAGCATTGCTGCAGTTAAAGGCTGGGATATTCACCAAATGGATGTGCATAATGCATTTTTTCGTGGGGATTTACATAAAGATCCCCCTCCGGGTTTTGAGAAGAACGGTTCGAACTTAGTCTGCCGGATGCGTAAGTCGTTGTACAGGTTGAAGCAGGTCCCAAGATGCTGGTTTGCGAAGCTTGCTTCTGCGTTACGTGAATATGGTTTTCGTCAGTCCTACTCCGATTATTCATTATTTACTTTGATTCGTGGTGAGATTCAGCTCCATGTCCTCGTTTATGTCGATGATATGATTATTGCCGGTAATGATAGGTTGCGATGACGATTTTTAAAGACTATTTGGGGAAATGTTTTAAGATGAAGGATCTTGGGGTTCTAAAATACTTTCTTGGGATCGAGGTGGCTAGGAACAAGGACGGTATTCTTAAATCAACGCAAGTATGCTCTTGATATTATCCATGAAGCCGGGTTACTTGGGAACAAGCCCGCTGATTTCCCGATTGAGCAGAATCACAAGTTGGCCCTTGCTACTGGCCCGTTGTTGAGTGATCCGGGGCCGTATCGTCGGCTGATTGGCCGACTTGTCTATCTAGGGGTTACTCAACCTGATCTGGCTTATTCCTTGCATGTGTTATCTCAATTTATGCAATCTCCTCGAGCTGACCATTGGGACGCGGCTTTACGACTCGTTCGGTACTTAAAGAAACATCCGGGTCAAGGCATTCTGCTGCGTTCTGACAGCTCTCTTCTCCTTGGAGGTTGGTGCGATTCTTATTGGGCGAGCTGCCCCCTGACTCGGCGTTTTTTTTTGAGAGGTTGGTTTGTCTTTCTTGGTCTTTCGCCAATATCTTGGAAGTCCAAGAAACAAACTACGGCTTCCCGTTCTTCGGCCGAAGCGGAATATCGATCTATGGAGTCAATTACATGTGAATTGAAGTGATTGAAACAATTACTTGCTGAGCTTGGTTTTCGTCACCCTCCTGGGATCCGTCTCTTTTGTGACAGTCAATCGGCATTGTATATCGCCCAGAATCCGGTCTTTCACGAACGTACGAAGCATATTGAGGCAGACTGTCATTTTGTGCGTGATGCTATCACAGATGGTCTGATTCTTCCTTCGTATGTTCCTACGAAGCATCAGTTGGCGGATATTTTTACGAAAGCGTTGGGTCGTCAGCAGTTCGAGTTTTTATTACGCAAGTTCGGCGTTCAAGACCTTCACGCTCCCACTTGAGGGGGTAGTACGATAGAGATTTATTTATGGAAAAAATTGTGTAGTGAAAATATTGACATATTTGACTTTAGAGTAATAATGGTAGTTTGGTAATCTTGGATTGATGTAGAAGCCCTACTAATGGCTATAAATATTGTACTCGATGATTGATAATGAGATATGAAATACATTGATCGAATTTTGTCACTTATTTAACAAATGTTTGCTTATTTTTTAAGTCCCCAATATTTTACCAACATACGTTCAACCAATAAGAAACATAAAAGGCTCCCCCCACACACAAATATCATTTGATTTCGTCAAATTCTCGCAGCAATTAGAGGTATTTACAGTTAGTCTCATACACATTAGACAATTAAAACATAATTATCAATTTACATCATGTATATAACGAGAGTCTATGAGTTGGGTACAATTTTTTTTTTAATAAAGTCCCTTTGACTAATACATGTGTCAACTATCAAATGCATCGAGAAGCCAAATGATTGACTAGGGTTAATCACATGATTAGTTAGCAAAGACTATCTGTCATTATTCGTAGGCAGATTTTTTAGTCAAACTCTTTTCACTATCTTCACATTTTCTAATCTTTGGTTTTTATCGTAATATATTAATTTCGAGTAATAGTACTTCATCCGTTTTTGAAAATAATTCCATTACCATTTTGGTTTATTTTAATTTTCTCTAAATAATAATGTATCCACCAACTTAAAAAAAGGTAATGATCAGTATCCTTTAATTTTTATTTTTTTTCACATAATATGAGTGTGTGACTAAATATAATATCTATGAAAAGATATTTAATACATACCACTAAGTATCATTTTCCTGCAATGCTAATTCATTAATTATTCAATTAATTAATTTAATTGTTTTAGAACTGTTACGTTAATAATAGCATAGCATCATAGAATTCATGCCTAACGACATTACTTAGGTCATAATAGATAAAAATAACTACTTAGACTCATCGTTTTCGTTTGACCTAAAATAATTACCACAAATTATTAAATCATTGTGTCTCAACCTTATATTTTTGCCGATGTATCCCACACTTTCCAAATTTGTCGTGTATTACATTGTCCCCTCTTAGTAAACGGATTGCATGATCGTCATAACTCTTTCATATGATCTATTCCTATAAGTGATCGACCTCATCGTTTGTAACAGCCGTGATCGATCGATCTCATCGTTTCTAACAGCGTGAAATTTTATTTTAATTAATAGTCAACTTTGATATCAAATGTAACGTTTTTACACACAAATGATATTTTATACCTTTTTGATCTAAAATTTGTAACATTACTTACTGTTTTGTTATATATAATATGTATGCAAATATAGAAAATGATATATATATATATATATATATATATATATATATAAATAAAATACTATAGAGGTTACTAACTAAGTAGCAAAATCAATCTTCAATGATTGCCCGTGGGAGCCTCGAATCTTCTTAAGGACCACCATTATCATAATCGGAGATAATAATATTTACTACTTAATTATTAATCCTCTTCCCAAAATAAAATAATAATTTTCATCAACTACGCCATTACCTTCATCGCCTCCTTTCTTTATAAAAAAAAAAAAAAAAAAAAAAAGTAGTAGTATAAATAAATAATTCCATTATTGAGTACTTGAACAAAAAGCAAAGTCAAAAATGTAGGACTGTGTTTAAGATTTGATGCATCCACTTTTTGTTAATTAATTATTTTGTCTTCTATACTTATAATGTATTTGAGTTCCACGATGCGACGAACGTATGCCGTGATGACAATCCTGCTTTTTGTTTTTGTTTTTTCTCTTATCTGACGAGGTAGATTTCTAAGTTTTTTTTGTTATAAATTATTTGTATTAATGTTTATGTGGTTCGGATAAAAGAAATAAACAATATCAATATACTGAGTCAAAATAAATAATCTTTCAAAGTCCAAATAATAATAACCCAACCATATTAGGTTAAAGGCAAATGAAGTTTGTCTTAATTAAGTGATAGATATCACCACTTCATCGAATACTAAATGTCTTATATATTACTGTATATAATAAGAAGAGCCAATGTGAAAGGGAAAAACGACTTTCTAATTTCTATTCAGAAAGGTTGAACTTTGTGTTTTTTTGATATATAAAATCAATTCCTTTATGATAAAAAAAAAAAAAAAAGATGATATAATTTCTTATTTGATAAGAAGAAAATAATAAACAAGAGATGTTGAATTGAGGAGTCACATGATTATATATATCACTATTTCTTTTTTATATCTTTATCATCCTTGGATATTGTCGTTTATTTCCCTCTAAAATAGTTAATAAAAAATAAAAACAATATTGTCGTTTACCTCTGCTCTGATGAGTCATGAGTCCCCACCCATATAAATACAGCCACCAGAAGTGTGCATTGACAATGCCCAGTGCCAAACTCTTCAGCTTTCACTTCCCTTTTCCAGTGAGGCCAAAAAATTTACAAAAATCGGGTTTTAAATAAATGACTTTAAATATAGTAGTAATACTTCTAATCAGTTGAACTAAATAAACAATTACGTTAGAATTTGTCTGAAATAATATACATATACGATTTTTAATATTATTAGAGTGGTATTTTAGTAAACTTCGCACGAAAAGTTGAGTTGGGGCTGTACACCCCCCTCAATACATTGGGTCCGTCCTTGACGGATTATATAAATGAAATAGAAATTTGAATGGTATTGATTTTAACAAATTGACACAATTCTATTCTCACCATTTAATATATTCCGATGAAATTAGAGTAGTCCCACCTCACCTACGATGCATAGGTGGGCCGGTGATGATGACATATGACAGGTGATCACTGTGTCATGGGTTATGGCAGTAAGGGTGGTAACCTGGTAGGAGTGACGGGATGTGTGCTGGAGGCGAGTAAGGGTGGTGGTGGTAAAGTATAGGGTGGTCAAGGCACGCAAGTGATTGTTGCATAGGTGGTGACGTGCGTGACAGGTGGAGGTGGAAGGCGTTTGTAGGCTGGGTAGTGACATTAGGTGATGAGTTGGGAGGCGTATAGCGACTTCGTACCTCTGATCCAACTGTACATGACTAGGGCCTTAACACAATACCTTTCTTCTACCACAAGCAGCCCTTGGTTGTTGGTTGTACGTGTGCATGCATGTGTGCGATGGTGGTGTAACTAGTGGGTGTTGTATTTTAAGAGTTTATTAGTTTTTATCTATCAACTATTCAACTGGGAAGGGGTGGAATGAAAATGATTAGTTTTAATTACTTGAAGCCCTCAGCACAATATAAAGTTACAAATAATGTTATAACCACAAAACAGCATTATCCATGCATCTCAAACATACATACATGAATGGCCTTTGTCAGTGATTTATCACCATTGATGTTTAACCAAGAAATTTCGATATGCAATGCATGGTACTCCCAGCACAAACTAGCTGCTCCATCTGCTGAATAATTTGTAATCTATGAAGATTGCAGTATCTTCTTGTAATCCTGGAATGCCCCATCAAACGGTGATATCCTCCCTTCCGACACTACCCACAGCTGGTCTACACTTCCAGATAGCAGATGCTCGTCGTGACTCACCTGTGTGTGTTTTCATTATATTTGAAAATAAACCAACATCATTATGAATGAAAAATCCAGAATACCAAGCTGATCGATGAGCTCCAACCATCAATTTCAGATTGTTTGTTTATTATAGAAACACCGCGAAACGAACAAGCTTAGATACAAACATGAGATAATTTGACTCGATTCCGTCCGTGTAATAGGTCGCTCTAGGTGCACCTACGACATAATGTTAGTCATGAAGATGCACACATCCTAGAAGAGAAGACACTCCTCAAGATGTAATGCAAATTCTCAGTGAACATCACACAGAGCAAATCTCTAATTTCAAGTAGTCCAACTATCTAGTAGCACAGATGTATATTATTGTATGCATAAGGAGTTTCACATACCATTAACACCCCTCCCTGGAACAGCACTAGTCCCTGAATCAAAGCTTCGACAGCATCCAGATCCTGTATATTAGGCAAAAAGATCGTTTTAAGTCTAGTTATTCCAATAGAAAAGGAGAAGAGGGTACAATTGTCATCAGCACTTCTTTCTGCAGAAAAGAAAGTATTGAATACAAAGTAGAAGACCATGTTCAAATTCCACGATAGAAATTCATATCTATTTATTTTTATTATTAGAGTTGTTGTTGTCAATCACATGCACCACAATTCCAATGACAACATCTACAACGACTTTAAAAGCTAAGGATTCCATAAACTTACAAGATGGTTAGACGGCTCATCAAGTAGCAAAATGTGGGGCTTCTTGAATGTTATCTTTGAAAATGCAACTCTGCTTTTCTGACCACCTGATGCATAAAAATTATTTACACTATTAGCAGGGGAAAAATCTCCAAGCGCTTTTCCTTCTATCGCAGTGGAAGTCGTGCCTTTTTTTTTTTCCATTCAAAGATCTAAAGTAATGATCAGTGAGACTCCACGTTCAACACAGGAAACAGATGACAATATAAGGTTTAATACAGTTCAAGGTTGGATAAGAGCATACCAGACAACGTATACATTGGTTGAAGAGCTAGATTCCCAGTTATACCAAAAGAACCCAGATGAGCCCGCAACTTTTGTTCAGGCACTCCCTATCAGCATATCCATATGACAGGCATGTCAACGAAGATGGCTAAAACACTTGCAAAAATAATCTCCATGGATGCATATTAACAAACTCTTAGTCATACACCAAGCTCTGAAATTTTCGTCATGATTGTTTTTTAGTTGAAAATATTTTCAATTGATCTCAATAACCAGTTGTGCCAACAGTAAGATACTCCCTCCGTCCCATTTTATTTGTCCATGTTTCCTTTTTGGTTTGTCCCAAAATAAGTGTCCACTTTGTGCATTAATTGTTAAATTTCTTCAAATACCCTTCACTCTTTACAATATTTACAATAAAAAGTGTGTAGCATTAAATGTTCCAACAACAACTTAAAGGGCATAAGTGTAAAAATATTGGATTATTTAATGTGATTCAAAGCATTAACTACACTTTTCTTAATCTGTGTGAAAAGCCAAACAGGACAAATAAAATGGGACGGAGGGAGTAATAAATTTTTCAGTTAAACTTACTGGGAAGCAGCGCATCAAATACAGAAGAGGATTTGAAGAAAGATCAAGCCCATCAACGTGATGCTGACTGAAGACAGCCATACGAACCTTTCAAAAAGACATTTGAAAAAAAAAAATTGTTACATTATGACGCCAGAAAAAGACGAGGAAAGATAACACAACAACTCACTCAGCATAAATGCATGCCTCTGGCTGCTAAGAAAAGATCAAGGGGATATAGAAGCATAACAAAGATGATATGTAAGCTAGGGCAACACTTCATTTAGAATACACTTGATAAAAAACAATCACTTCTAAATGTATACTAGGCATACAATGATGGCTGAGACAGCCAACAACCTAGAATTGATCAGCTGAAGGAAATGCTGACAGTAAACTGAGGAATGAAGTATATAATTATCTCTTCTACTTGTAGTAGCTTTAAGCTGAAGGCTTCCACTTCCAGTTAAATTAGTGGACACGTGGAAATATAGATCAACAATGAGAGATACAAGTCAATTTAGATGTAGCGAAATGAATAGTACCTTGGCTGAACGAAAAACTGTGCCGGACGTCGGCTGAAGCTCCCCAGAAATTAACTTTAAAATGGTAGATTTTCCAATGCCATTAGGACCAACCACTACAGAGGATTCAAGATATTTGATAAGAAGGCAAGTTGAATCTTATATGACAATGGTGTCAGCTTCTTACGAAAATATATGCTCTGTAATTACTAACAAGCCACTAAATATACACCCATGCACATAAAGGCCAATTATCCACTGCAGGAGCTGTGTGTACTGTCTGCTCCTCTTCACCACAAAATAAAGTAGCATAACGATTTTTTTTAATCCCTTTCAAAAGGTTACGTATCGCAAAATACTAAATGCCCAACACAATTCGCATACAGCTGCAGAAATATATCTTACTTGCTACACGACTATCCAAATCTATTCCAAAGTTTAGGTTCTTAAACAGTATAGGGCCCCCGGGATATCCAAAAGATGCATCACTGCAACCACAGCAAATACAAGTTAGAAGTACGCAATACAGTTTTTTGAGAGGAAATAAAAGATGAGAACAATAAAGAATCACTCAAACCTGAAGCTTATAATTGGTGCGCCTGGTCTATCATCAGGAGAAGGGAATTCAAACTTGTAGCTGCAAGCCACAAAATCCACATTCAATTAAATTGAAGTCTCAAGTGCTTGCTCTTTATACGTAAACACAATGTCTTAAAAAATAAAAAATATCATACTCAGGATCATTGATAACTGCATCCACATGGCCCATCCGTTCTATTGCCTGGTAAAAACTCAAAATTAAGAGCCATAAGTTAATGAACCAATAACACAAATAGGTTGAAAACCTACCAAAATAAATGTATTTACAGACATCATGCAAGTTTATAATATTTCGGTTAGGTTGGACTTCATCCTATTCTTCCCTTTTCTTCTACATCTTCTTGGCCTATATTCTTTTGAAAAATGTACTTGTACTCTGTCAGTAGGTATCTCCTTGATGACAAAGCAGGAAAAAAAGGGACAGAAGTAGCTATTCTGCTTGTTTGGACGGTTACATAAATGTGCCAAACATATTCAGATATTCTTGTGGAGGTGAAGGTCATAAATTGGATTTATAAGTTTCAGAAAAACTACAGAGGAAATTATTATCATTTCATTCAGTATACAAAAATCAAATGAAAGAGACAAGAAAACCATATAAACAAAAGGCAAAAATCAAAAGAGCAGCGAAAAAATATAAAGGATCCTGGCAGATGTTTTCAAAAGTAACATAACATGATAGCATAAACGGAAAGTACCTTGATCCTTGACTGGACAAGAGATGCACGCTTCGCATTGTACCGAAACTTATCAACGAAAGTCTGCAACATAATGAAAGAGGATGTTTAGCAAAGGTAAAAACGACAATCAGAGCAATAATCACGGGCTCAGAGACAGAGAGACGGAGAGAGAACCTGCATATGTTGTTTTACACGTTCATTAGATTCAAATGCTTTCTGCTGATTCTTAAGTTGTTCCTCTCGAGTTCTTTCAAATGTGTCATAATTCCCTTTGTAAGTAGCCAGACTTTGTCCATGCAAATGAATAATATCAGTGACAACCTGAAAGAAAGAGTCAAGAGAATAACTATACAGCAACGATGTGTAGCCAAAGACAAACAAAGTTACTTCAAAATGCAAGGGAGAATATATTAATTCCAAGGTAAAAATAAACAGCATACAGTGTTCAGGAACTCTCTAGCATGAGAGACAACAATAAACGTCTTCGGCCATTTCACCAGGTACGTCTCCAGCCATAGGACAGCATGCAAATCAAGATGATTCTGAAAAAGGAATAAATTAAGCATTGCTCAAGAATGATCTAATTGGAGTCTGAACTAGCCGAACTGAGAGATCACATACTGTAGGTTCATCAAGTAGCAATATATCAGGCTCAATAAACAATGCTCGAGCAAGAGCTACTCTCATTCTCCATCCACCAGAAAAGGTCTTTGTAGCCCTCTTTTGCATTTCAGTAGAGAAACTGAGACCCTGAATGATATTAAGCATTTCATTTAAAGAATTTCACATGGAAATATTTTAAACATACAAGAAATCCAGGCAAAAACAGAAGGTCAAACATTCAGAAAAAAGCCAGCACTTAAGAAAGCACAATATAACAAGTCAATTTTCAAGTTTCGACTGGCACAAAAGAATGGACACATAAGCACTTCCTCTTTTGTAACCAAAATATACTTCCTCCTCTGCCATCACTCATTAATCATGTAAACATTACATGACTCAATACATCTGCCTATCACCCACACTGTAGCTGCTGTATCTAGCACAGAAAATAACAACTAAAGAAAGCAGACATGATACAAATTCAGAATCCAAGAAGTAGCTCAAGTGCAAGAGATTGTAGTATCACATCAACCAGTATGATCAAGAACTAACCGCCAGAATAGAAGCCGCACGTGACTCAGCAGAATACGCATCAATAAGCTCAAGTCTTTTATATATATCTTCTAAACGTTTCCCAATCGTATTTTTATCCACTTGCCCGTTCGAATTTCCGTTGCTCTTTGGACCTTCTTCCTCAAAGTCCATCTCTTTCTATGAGGACGAAATGCATGTGGAATGAATAAAAAGGTTTTTATACTGCATTACAATCAGTCAAAAAAAAAAGTTAAGTAGCTTCTCCTTTACAGAAGAAGTGCTAGTAACCTGCAAGTCAAGGAGACGGACTTCTTCCTCCAAAAGCTGTACTCGTTCAGTATCCGAGTTCAGAACGCATTGCAGGACTGAAGTATCATCACCAACAACTTCTTGCTCGACATGTAATATCTGGCAGTTATTGGGAATGCCGTCAATGGCATGCATGGCCATATATCTGAGGAAAGTAGTTTTTCCTGTACCATTCCTTCCAACAAGGCCTGGTTGCAATGAATTACATCAAAAGTTGAAAACATGGGAAACAGAAGGTGAAAAGATAAACGAAACTAACCATAATGTCTGCCAAATGCAAGTGTCACAGAACCATCAACAATGAGATCACGTCCACCAACAGATATGTTAAAATTATCCATATGAATGTCCTTGACAGTGCCTCCCTCGCCTTGGACATGATTAACACGTGCTACAGGCATTCCAGCTTTGACTGCTTCCATTTCTTCCAAGTGCAATTGATACTGGGCCTACACATATCCAAACAGCAATTCTAAAGTCGTATCTGCACTAACTCACAGGTAACATTTGCAAAAGCTACACAAAGAAATAACCAACAAACGCCAGATAAGGGATTATCAAACGGAGGCACGTCTATTGCAATCACAAATTATCAGTAAACAACCGCATTAAAGCTCAACAATACTAGTATGAATCCCAGAGTTCAGTCAACACCCCTATTTAGAAGACCATCTTAACAAAAGGCAGGACTTGGGCACTGCCGGTAAAACCACTAAAGGACGGACTTCAAAAACAGAGCTGTTGTAATCTAAATTTCAGCTAAAAAGCTGAAACAATACCTCTCTCTGACGTTCATCTTTCCTCTTTCTCCTTTCAATCTTCATTTTGTCACGTTCAGTTAGCAGAGGACCATCCACTGGTTCAGGTTTCTTCTTCTGGGGGATGTCCACGTCGTCCATTCCATCAAACATTCTCAATGGTGCAATAGTTCTCACTGTAGGCTTTGCTTTAACCCCTCCATGCTTTCCAAACTTCTCGGAGAGCTTACTGCAGACCTAACATTAGTACCGCAAAATTACCAAAAGTAGAATAATTGAAACTAAGGGCATTCTTTACATTGCAAAGAGTCATCATGAAAACCATAAATTCTGCAACCAACTTTCCAAATATCTTGCAGATGAAGGGAGAGGTGCAAAGGAATGAACTGAAATTCAAAAAGAGTGCCCGTCACAAAGCAAAATTTGATGAAACTTATGCAATGGGACGTCAAAATTATAACATGTTCATAAAGCTAATTAATTTGACAGTAGGTTGTCAAGAGGCACTTTAAAAAGTATTTACACGTTCTCAAGTTCACTTGTTGAATTCTGAAATGCCTTTAGAGCAAAATCTACTTCTGACTCACCGTATTGGAGGTCATCCCGTGAGCCATCACCCACATTTCACTACAGGTTCTTCCTCCTTCCTTCGATTTTTTTTTTCTGCTACAGTACTTAAACTTTCTATGATTAACTCAGTTTATCCTAATTGCTCATTGGTTTAATAATTACGTTGCACCAGCTAAAACGAGGCACGTATTACATGCTTTGAGCTTCTGAAAGATTATCAAACGGTAACACACTACCAATAAATCTGCGAAATTGAAAATGCGGGTATCTTTTAAATTAATCTAACCTCAAAACATAATGTAAATAAAATATGAAAGATCAATTCCGGAGCATGAAGACTTAAATTCAGCAATTGCAGAGCTTAAAAAACATTGAAATCCATTCATCGATTGCATAATCTAACTAAACAAAATTAAATAGCAGAAGTTCATTATATGTATGGTATAGTCCTGTGGTGAAGAAATACCGAGCGACAATCGGAGGGGTCGGCGACCCAACCAGAATCAACGAGGAGTTCGCCCAGACATTCGAAAACGTTTTCGCCGTCCTCTCCCAAATCAAAGTCCTCATCAGCAAGGACGTTGATAACGTAATCATAGATGGGTTCGTCGATGTCATGAGCTCTCCGCCCCAATACTTCGTCAACGACCGTGCTCGCCACTTCAGTCATCTTCTTCCTTTCTACCTCCCTCCGGTACGATGAATTCGGTAGCGGCCGACGGCTAGCTCCTCATACAAAAAGATGTGTTAGTATCTATAATTGTTAAACACCACTATATTTTTCTGATGGATGGACATTAGTCCCTTATATTTTTGAATTGTATCCTTAAAATTTTAATTAGACATATATTAGTCTCTTATATTCTTTCTAAATTTTATCCTTGAAATGTTAAAAAGAAACGTGTGATGTATTTTTTTTTTTTTTTTTGGGAGAACGGTCAATTTTATTGCTTTAACATGAAGAAATTACAAACCGGATCAAATATCCAAAGAAATAACATCAAGCACCAAAGTTACACCACCACGTGTGATGTATTTATGCTTTATATGTTATTCAGTAATTTTTAGACCCCGTTTGAATTAAAGAAATTATATAGTGATGATGCTGAATAATGCACCACCGGTAAATCAAAAAGCGTGTAATCTCAGGATGAAATTGTAAAGGAATCGAACGCAGTCAGAATCGTGTGAAAGATAGTGTTTTTGGTGTTTTATGGTGAGTCAAGAATGTATCTTGGATCGCTTACGATATCGCGTGTGAATGTCCGTGAATCAGCGCTACGTAGATTCACGGAATGATGTATTTATAGGCACGTGCCTCTCTTCCGCACTAAACTTGGGGCGGTTCAGTCTATTGACATAATTACCCTTAAATGGGACTTGCCCTCCTGCCCAAGCAACTTGTTGGATAGTGGGCCCGGGTGTCTGGACAGGAAGTCTTGGTATCGAATGATACATGCCGACATGGGCGATCGAGGTAAGACTCTTGTATGATCCGCCAGGTATTGCGGTCTTCCCTGATACGTCTCGTACTCGATTCGATGTGGATGATCCTCATAGACTTTTCCACATTCCAGATGGACCAATCATATTTTTCCACGTGGAGGGGTGAAATCCCGTATCGTCATATAGAAATGAAAAAAAAAAGATAATAGTAGAAAAGAAATGAGAGGGGAATGAGAGTTTGTGTAGTATATTTTGAGTGTTTGGATAGAACTAGACAGAAATGAAAGATATAGAAAGATTGTCAATATATTTATATGAAAAATTAATTGTTTCCTCCCGTTTCTCACCTGTTTTGAAATGAAACGAGACCACCCAAGTTGTAAAAAACCTTATCCCTCCTTCTCCTTTACTCTCTTTTCCTTTCTTTCAAACTAAAACAATCTAAACACCAAAATTTAAATCCGTCCAAATCATATTATTTCTTCTTCCTTCAAATCATTCAATCCAAGCAGTTGATTGTTTTATTTATTTTAAAAATGGTTAACCTTAACACAAGGGTCCAAACCCTCCCTGTCTCACCGGATGAGTGGAGATGTTAATCAAGTAACCTACTGGCTCAGAGTAATGGGCTACCAAAAAACTGAAAGAAATCCCCTTTACGGGGTTCGAACCTTCATAATTCAGCTGAAGGTTCAGCTATCCTTTCAAAGCATGAGAGTCATTTACCACTAGGCCATGTCGTTTGATTTTATTTTTAATCTTCGCCTGTTATGAATGAAGTTGAGTTTTTTCAACAAAAAAATTATGATGTTTGTATTTTTGGTCTCCTGCCTTAAAACCAACTTATAAAACTATGAGGCTTCATTATGTTTTTAACTCCCTGAACTAGTGTTAAAAAGGACGAAGTTTAAGTATTAATTAGTCTAGTGAATTGAATATAATGGCAAAAAAAACAAATTTTCATTTCACTTAACGATTATGCTATTTTTCCCTTTTCGTTTTTTTTTTTGGTTTAGTGGATTTTTGTTTTGTAGTAGATTTATTTGATATTAAAAAGTTTTAGTAGGTTTGTTTTAGTGAATTTGTTTAACACTGGAATATGGCAAGGGTAATTTAGTTTTTTCAAATGCTTTTTGTCTTTTTTTCACCATCTCCATTATTGTCATTTATAATCATTACCCTTTATTTTCGGGATATGCTGTTATTTTCATTTAATATACTTTATTTTGTTAATTTTCATGTTTATTTGATATTAAAAAAATTTAGTATTAAAACTATGTAGTTTTGTTGTTAAAAATTGTTGTTTTGTCGATAAAAATTGATGTTTTAGACTCCGGTGACCCCACTGAAATTTTTTTGGGATAAAAGATGTAGTTTTAGACTCCGATGACACTATTGGAATAAACTCCTGGATCCGCCAGTGTTATGATGTAAGCAACATCGTTTCTGTTTCTTGATTATTATGAGTATATGTTATGATGCTATGAGGGTGTAATGTGTGCATTTGGACGGCTAAATTACAATTTTGGTAACTAGACACGTTTTTCGATTTTGGTCATGATTTTTCTCCGGCGACAATTTTAGTCCTGGAAGTGGTCTTTTTTTTTGCAAAAATAGTCCTGAACGCCGAAAAGACTACTTATAGGACTAAAATTGTCGCCGGAAAGACCACTTACAGGACTAAAATTGTCACCGAAAAAGGGCTAAATTACAATTTTGGTCCTCTAACTAGACACGTTTTTCGATTTTGGTCCTGGTTTTTCTCTGGCGACAATTTTAGTCCTGTAAGTAGTCTTTTTTTTGCAAAAATAGTCCTGAACGCCGGAAGACCACCTACAGGACTAAAATTGTCGCCGGAAAAGACCAATTTTAGTCCTGTAAGTGGTCTTTCCGGCGTTCAGGACTATTTTTGCAAATAAAAGACCACTTACAAGACTAAAATTGTCTCCGGAGAAAAACCAGGACCAAAATCGAAAAACGTGTCTAGTTAGAGGACCAAAATTGTAATTTAGCCCTGGAAAAGACCAATTTTAGTCCTGTAAGTGGTCTTTCCGGCGTTCAGGACTATTTTGCAAAAAAAAAAAGACCACTTACAGGACTAAAATTATCGCCGGAAAAAAACCAGGACCAAAATCAAAAAACGTGTCTAGTTAGAGGACCAAAATTGTAATTTAGCCGCATTTGGATGGTTATGCAATGACGAATATCTGAATTTTCGTCACTAATTTGATCTATGTTCTCATTTCATTTTCCCTCTGTTTTCTATCGTTTTCTCACCAATTGTGCAGATTTCTGGAGTTTATTGCTTTAATTTGTGACATTTGATATCAGTGTCTGATTCTATGATATATGGGAGTGATGGCGGAAGGAGCTCGTTCTAAGGTCACCGTTGATGAACAAATCAAACAGCAAAGTCGAATAAGTGAAAGGTTCAATGGAAGCTTTCAATGGATTCAAGGATGATGCAACTACACGATTTGATGGAGTGATTCTGCATTTGGCAAACGTTGTATGAAGAGGTAGGAAAGGTAAAAACAAGGATATTAATCATAAGATTACTAAATTAGATTCGCCTTGTTTTGATGGAATGGGGCTTAAAGAGTGGGTCAGGAAATGTGAGCAGTACTTCGTGGTCAATGAAATCGAGGAAGATAGTATGGATCGAATAGCTTAAATCTATTTCAAGGGGAGGCAGATATGTGGTATGGGGGTCGGAGAGCGAGCGTGTTATCTGGTGGTGGGACTGAAACAAGTTCAAATCAGCAGTGTGAGTGTGTAAGCGATTTACCAAACAGATGTTGAGCGACTTGGTTGGTGAATTTAAAATTCTTAAGCAAACTGGTTCATTTGAGGATTATCAACAAAAGTTTGATGAACTCTTGGTGTTTACGGCACAACAGAATCCCAACTTAATAGGGGACTTTTATTTTGACATATGAGTTGAGGGGTATGGTAACCACCAACTATGGAAAGAGCATCAGAGGTAGCCAGGGCTCATGAATCCGTGGTATGGTCATTTCATTTGTTATCAAACCTAAATAATCCAGTAAGACCTAGTACGATTGCTTCCATGTTTGCTTGTTCTTGTCGCTTCCACATTTGTTTTTTCATCATGTTGATATAAGGTTAAACCAACGTAATTTTCAGAAGTCACGTACCAACCGTTCATTTTTCGGCTGGAGATTCAATATATGGGAAGGGGTATTAGCCGCGCCAGCTCAAATGTTTGTAATTCTCCTGTTTTACCGGATAATTTGCCAGAAGCCTATTTGAATATTGACAATCTTTTTAATACTTCTCCGTTGCATGTTCCTCTCCAACATGCGTGTTATATGCAAACCTATGCTTCTTGGATCAATGTTTTGAAAATTTCAAGTAACGGTGTGGCGGTTTTTTTTACGGAGGTTATAGGCCGAAGAAAGTGTGGGGGAAATCTTCTCTCAATATCACTTCAGACTTGAGAGGTGAAACGGAAGTGGTTCATGGACTTTGACCGTACCAAAAAACAAAGGTTGTTTTGATCCAAAAAGCCAGACTCAAAACATCTATCAAAATTGGTTCATTCATGTGCAAGCGCTCGTATAGATGTGTTGGAATCATGACTTAATTAGTCATGAGCGATAATAAAAAATCGTTCGTTAATAACCGTCCGTTATATCCTGTCCTGGACGAAGTAATTGGACCAAAGTAATGATAGAGACACAACGGTTGTGCCACTAGTGACAGTGATTTGTACCGTTAATTATATTAGATGTACATTATGATCAGTACATACTCATTATGATCAACGATACAAATCACCGTTGTGTCATTCGTTCTTGCACAACCGTTATGCCTCTATCATTACTCATTAGACCATCATGTCATCAATTTAGAAAACATTATTGGTGATTGCTTTTTAAATATAGGGACCACCACAAAACTTTTAAACCCTATTGGTTTGGCATACCAATTATGATTTGATCCAGGACCATCGTAAAATTTGTGTATCCTGAAGTTTAAAAAAAAAAGAATTGTTCGTTACCGAATAAATTATTTTATTTTATTTTGATTCTCGGCTAATTGATCAAAGTGAACCGTATTTTTTTTGGTTCGATTCAATTCGGTTGTATATTGAAAGGGTTCAATTTGGGTAATGGATTTTGAATAACCGAAAAATTCGGTTTGATTTCGGACACGACCACTGACTTTACTAAACCGGAAAAAGGGGATTCTCAGGCCCCCGCTTTATAGTTCCCGCCAAAGTGGTTAATTGAGGAGGAGGGATCCGAAAAGAGAAGTGACTGCATTCATTCAAATCATCTTTTGCTCCAGAAAATCCCGATACTGGAACAAGAGATTGGAGTTTGAATTAGTTCTAAGTAAAAAGTGAAGCGACAGAAAAAATGGAAGAGGCGAAGAAATGGACCGTAACATACACAAAGCAGATCAACAAGAAGGCCAAAGTCTACCATGACGGATTTTTGGAGCTTAATGCTCTACGAAAAAAGGTATCAACTACACTGACGTACGCTTACTCGTGCTGCTTTCAAATCCGTTAATTATGTATTGTTAGTTCATGATTTTGCAGGATATATGCTTGAATTTGATTGAGTTTATATGTAAAATACCAGATGATGCATGTATTTCTTAGAATCCAATTGGAATTATGAAGAGTATTTTTTCTGTTAACATTTCTGTTCGTTGATTGATTTCAACTTAATTAATTGCTGCTAAGAGTTAATGCCTATTCTGATAAGGTTTGAAATTCTTTTTCATACCAAAGGACTTCTTACTCCGATTTGAATGACAAGCACTGCATTAAGGATGATTAGCTAGTTTTTGCAATGTATTAGTGTTAACTGTAAAAAGGAAAAATAAAAGCCTCACTCGCATTGAATGTTAACTTCTGGTAGGGCCAAACGAAAAATGGCTTAATAATATTCTAGTTATCGTGTAATGCAGAAATGCTTTTAGAAACTAATAGTGTTTTGTTCTGTATATCTTACAGGTTACACTTTATGATGATTGCCAGAACATTCTGGACAGTAGGTTTATCAAGAAAGATGATCTCATTGAATCGGGTGAATCATTGAGATTTGATTCTTATCTTGTTGATATTGGTGACCTTCAAGGAAATGCCAAGTTTTCCGCTAATGTTAACGTTCCTCCAAAAGGAAAAGGTGTTGTTCGAACGCCTGAATCATTTCAGAGCCCTATTATTGGTACAACAATATGCCATTTAGGAGAATTTTCGTTGTTTGTAACTTAGTTGATGTGACCAATCAAATACATGCACTACGTGACATTGTTTTCCTTTTTTCCTCTTTGCCTCTTGTTCTTCAGACAGGAAGCCGATTTTGGGGAAACAAAAGGCAAGATCAGGGAACCAAAGCCCATCTCATAAGATTATCAGAGGTATCTCATTGTTCTGTGCTGCAAATAGATAATAAATTCACCTTTTCGGTGATTCTTACGGGGAGTTCACATAACATATCTTTCTGGGTAAAGATCTAGAAGTAACCCTTAACTCTCCACCTACTTCCAGATTACGCATTTAAGTTTGTTTAGTCTTGAATTGCATCTCCTTTTGAATTAAGTAAGTCTCAATTGTAAGAAAAGGGAGGAGGGTATTGTGAATCATGGTTTTAGTGTAGTTTAATAGTGTTGTAAGCCATTAGACTCTGTTTAATTTGCGATCTCCCGGTTAATAGATTTGATAAAAATAGAAAGTGATAAGGATATAAAGAAATATAGATTGATATGTTTCTTTTTAGATACTTCGGATAGGTATGGTGTATCATGACATTAGATTAGTGTTGACCTTTGTACGAATCCTGTGTGCTATTCTATGTACTTGATTTCTATCAAGTGAATGGAAGAAATGAAGAAGGGTCACAAGTTAGTGATCCCACGTTTCTCTTTATCATGCACATTCTACCATGGTATCAAAGCTAGTCTACTAACTGGTTGGGCGAGGTTTCGTTGGCTTAATCCCCCCCCCCCCCTCCATTTTTGAATGACTATCTTTCATTTAATTTGTTTGATATTATAAGTCTTTGAATGTGTTCATGATCAATAAATGTCTTTTGTCAACAAGCCTATCCTTATCAAGTATGGCTAATTTTGGAGATTACCTCGTAATAAAGTGTGTTTTCATGATGTCACTTCTTGTTTTCTTCACAACTACTATGTCAGAATTCATATATTTCTTATTGCTTGAAGAAGCTATGTTACTATCCTCAACATTAGCATTGCAACTGTGTAAGGAACATGTGACATCTTTTTATAGTGAAACTTGTTGGATATGACACAATCATCATGAATAGCTGTTGAATTTCCCCGGCCAAGTTTATCTTTTTGATTATCATTCCAAGAAGTTCTACATTCTCCCCCTTTATTGTTGAATTTTCCTGGCCTTGGATATCTAAATAATTATCAATCCAGTGAGTTCTATGTCATCCCTGAGCCAAAGAGAAAAATTAGCAATGAGTCTCGAGCCTAAAGTGTTATCGTCTTTGTTGACCTGAGTATGTCGCTCAGAGGGAGACAATCTACTCTTTTTGCTTGGGACCTGAGTATTGATTATGTTTTATATAACTCTATGGGCATGTATGATATCCATGCGCCAACTTGAGGGGGGGTGTTAGCAGATGAAAGCGATAAGAATAGAAAGTTAAAGGGATAGAGATTGATATGTTTATCTTTAGATATTTCGGATATTTATGATGTATCATTAGATTAGTGTCAACCTTTGTATATACTATGTTTACCCTATTCAATTCCTTTTGTAATGAATGGGAGAAAGGAAGAGTGATCACAAGTTCGTGATCACATCCCACATATCTTTTTCACCATGTGAATTTGTAACAATTCCAACACCTCAGAGTTCAAAAGGAGTGAGATAAGCAAACGCAGTTTTTCTCCAGCTTCCCCTGATACAACAGAATCAAGTAAAAGAGGTAACATATTGCACTTCTCTTTTATTTTTACCTGCCTATGGTTATTTTTTTTTCCTTATTCCTTTTTAAAGCAATTTTTTCCCTTTATATTGCTATTTAAAGTGTCTAACAATTTTAATAAATAAACACCGTCATAGCTGTAGATTTGTCCCACCCCACCCCACTTTCTTTCATTTCAGCTTACTATTGTAGAGTTCCAATCAGAATGGCAGGTCTTGTACACCACCCAAATAACTCAAAAAGCCAAGAAATATCAAGATGGCTATCTTCAGCTTCTCATTTGTGGGTCGAAAGGAAACCAGGTTGGTTTAGAAAAAAAAAATCCACAATTCCGACTTGTATTTATGTATGTCTATCTATATAATTCCGCGCGTATGTGTGATATATACATATGTTTGTGTGTCCATGCTGGTACTTTTTTCTCAAGTGTGTGAGTTAGTACTTTTATTTATTTATTGATCTTTCTTCTCTCTCATGGGCATTACCTTTAATTCATCCTAGCTATTACCTTGACTCATGGTCATGCACACTGACGATGACAAATTATGTCACCTTAAAAATCCGGGCTTTTCCTTATGTTATTGGTGAATAATCAAGAACCCTAATGCCAAGAACAAAGAAGGGGTTTTTTGTGTTTGCGGCTGAGTCTAAGTGGGATTCTTAGAGTGCCTACGTATCTGTTATTCTTCCAGAATCAAGCCACACGTAGTTCCCGAGCGTTGTATTTATAAGGACAATGCATGACCTAACCCTAATATGAGTCGGTCTGTGGCTATTGTCATATCTACCCTTAATTGGGCTTTTACCCTTGCCCAAGTTATCCGGTGGATATTGGGCCAACATAGGCCGGTGTGGACCTGTTCTCGATATCGATCCGCCCGACCTGGGAAGATCGACTCGAACTCACGCCCCGTGACCGCTCAGTAAGTCGAT
The DNA here is from genome assembly GCA_026214975.1 of Gentiana macrophylla. NCBI lineage: Eukaryota > Viridiplantae > Streptophyta > Magnoliopsida > Gentianales > Gentianaceae > Gentiana > Gentiana macrophylla. The sequence continues at coordinate 111,631,096 of CM047807.1, forward strand.
AGTCGTGACCTCGAGCTCCTAGATATACGCCAGGCTCGAGGATCGACATATATGTGTCATGGCTCCGAGACCAATAGTCTGACTTGTGTGCCTTATCTGGCTCATACGCCTTAGTAAATATTTGATCCCTGGGGTCCACTCGATGATGATATATCGAGGTGCATAACCCGGTATCGTCATAAGCCCCCCAGACCTGAGAGAGGCGACTACCGTTGTCCGAGGTCAGATCTGCCAATTTGAAATCATCTTCGAGTTGGCCTAAATCTTGGGCGGGAAATGGTATAACCGCTTCACATGCCACCTGTCTCCCTAGCCAATCGTGGCCGTTCATTATGACGTCATAACGCACTAACGTTTCGTCTCCTGCCATAAATGACGTCGCCCTTGATTCTCGCGATATCTAGGGGGTTATAACTGCTGGTAACCCCCCTAAACACGTCTTATCATTTATCATTTGGGCAACTTAAACGCATAAAGAGGGTGAGGAGTCCAGGACGGTGCTACGCCATTCATTCTCCTCTTCAATCCCATAAGAACAAGTAAGCAATTTAGTCTTTCTTTTTCCTTCTTCTTCCTACCGTATTTGTTCAAATCTGGCCCATGTCTAGTAGTACAACAGTCTCCGATAGGATAGAGGAGTCCCGTTCCGGTGAACAAGCACAAGTATCCGCCTCCTCCGATCAACCTCTACCCACAAATCCTCAAGGACCCTTAGGCACTATCAGGGAGCCCAAGAAACTGTCCACCAGAATGGATGGAAAGGGGCCGAAGGGATGCGTTTCTTGCCTTACTATGGATGATCTTAACCAAATACGGCGGAGATACGGGCTTTCCAGCCCTCAAGTGGTGGTTCAGCTTCCTTCCGGCCAGCATCAATTTGCCAACGAGCCCCCAGAAGGGTTTCATGCGATCCATGAGGCTCAATTGTCGATGGGGTTAAGGTTCCCCCTATGTCCGGCTGTCCAGGCTGTTCTTCGCCATTACGAGATTGGCGTATCTCAACTGGGCCCGAATGCCATCCGGACTCTGATGGGCTTTCTGATTGCCTGCCGAGTCGCGGGTATCGGATTTACCGCCCCTTTGTTTCGATGGTGGCACAAGATTGCTGCGATGCGGATTCGGGTGGTATACGTTTGAAGCGCGCCAATCGTCATGAGTTCGTGTCTCAAGGACCTTCATCTCACGGAAATTGGAAGCCGAGGTTCTTCTTTTCTCCGACATGGGTCGGATAATCCTATGTCGGCTTATGGAGGTCGAGAGAAGGAAGGGATGACAAAGCTGGGTCGGGAGGTCGCACTAACGAAGCTCGTCCTCGAGAGATTCACATTCGAGGTGGTTACAGGACTGAGTCTCTTTACGACCTTGCCCGCCTCGAGGAGGCGGGGGCCTCGCCTCAGATAGCCTTCATGCCGCCGATCAAGAAAACCGTAGGAAGCTTTATTATTTCGTTGCTAAGTCTTATTGTTTTTTGAAGTTGTATCTTCCCTATTCCCGATACTGACTCCTTTTCCATTTGTGTAGTGGGCAGATTCTCGAAGGTCGCTGTCCCAAAGGCTCCTGCTGTGGCTGCCGCTGTCGCTGCATCTAGGTCAAGAGTTGCTCCTCCGGCGTCCGAGGAAAGACACTGCTCAGCCGGCCGACCCGACCGAGGTGTCGAGACAACTACCCTTGTCGCACAACCAACCCCGCGCTTCCACCTCGGGAGGACTCACCCATGAACACCGGTCGATACGCAAGTAGAGGACATTATCGACTTTCTTGTCGGAGGGGGTGAAGAGCCTTACAGTCTTTGAAGCGGCTCGGTTCTGTAAGAGGAGGTCGGGCCTCGGCGAGTCGTGGTGAGAGATCGCAAAGGTGGCTAAAAAAGCCAAGGTCACAAAGCCTTCTCTACCTTGCCGCCACGCAGTAGGATGTCGGCCGAAGATGTCGAGAAGGTGGACGACAGTGTCCTGGCCTCTTCCCTCCGAGAGCCGGGTCGCGTGGTAAAGGCTAACTCTTGTCAATTTCTGTCTCTCTTTTTGGAACTCATCACGCTTTATGCCTTAACTTTTTCCCTTTGGCAAAGATTACTTTATGAGTCGAGAGGCTTTCGGACGATGAGCACGCCGTCCGAGAATGAGGAAGAGTCAAGACGCAAATCCGGAGGTTGAGCGACAGGCTTGCTATCGAGTCGACTAGTGTCATCGCAGTGCGGAATCGCGACTTAACGTTTTCAAGAAAAGAAGCTGCTGCTTTGAAATAGAAGGTAAAGGGGGCGAGAGGTCATCATCGCCGAGCTGAGGAGAGATCTGGCTGCGGCCGAGGGGAGGGAGGCTGCTGCAAAAGTGGCTCTCGAGGAAGAGCTGGCGCGAGGAACGGCTATTGCCGAAGAGAGAAACCAGTTGAAAACCGAACTTGATCAGGTCCCTGGGCAACTCGAGGAAGCAAGGACCGCCGCGATACTCGAGTATCGGAAGTCTGACGAGTTGGGTAGTGATCTCGACGTAATCATGCAGACGGCCATACTTGGAGGATTCACCAAGGCGGTGGACCAAGTGAAGAAGGCCTATCCGGAAGTCGAGATCGAAAAGCTCGAAGAGCCTGGCTGCTATGACCCTGACTCGGAGGCTTTGTACGACCTGTACTTCGACGAATTCCAACAGGGTATATCCCTTGCTCAGAAGTATGGTGGTCCCTCAGTGAGCCCGGCTCCTGATAATACGACTTCCGCTGCTATCGCTCCTGCTCCGACCCCTGAAGATGCTGTTCCGACCCCCGATGCTTCTATTTAGTTGTCTTGTTTCTTTCAAACTTTGATGTCTTGAACTTTAACTTGTAATTATTTGTAAATCTTATCAACTTTGATCAGATTTGGATGAGTATTTACTTTATCAGGGTTGGTCATTTCGACCTGGCCCCAATTTGTTTTGAAATTCGTCCCCTTTTATCTCTTCTTGTTGTCATTTACTCTTTCGTTTATTACTGTCTTTGGCTTTCTTGCTTGTCGAGCCTTTGGCTCTGTTTGCTTCTGCCTTATCGAGGTACTATTGCCCCCCCAAGTGTTTTATGAACTTCAGTTCATAATGCACTTGGGTTCTATATGGCTTTTAGGTCGATCTAGCTGCCTTGGCTTTTTGGCCTTATAGGCTTGCTAGATTTGAGAATTAGTCCGACATTGCGAACTGTCCTGGTCTCGATCTAGCTGCCCCTTAGGCTAGTTAGACTTCCGACTTGGACGTTTGGCCCGACCCTGCGAACCGTCCTTTGTCTGCCTTATTCGACCCTTAGGCTCGTTAGGCTTTTGACTTGGACATTTGACCCGACCTTGCGAGTCTTCTTTTTGCCTTCTGCATCGTATGCTTATGGCATTGTCGGGAGTTCCGACTTTCAGATTGTTCCATTCCTTGTCGATTGTAACTTCGTGTCCTTTTGGACTTAGAATATTACAAAAATGACTTAATAGAACTGTAGAAAAAGAAATCATTATTTATTATAACGAAGATAGAAGCGCTCTCGTGGATCGATTACAAATCTTAAAAAGCAGTAGAAACAAAGCCCGATCAACTAAGGCTTAAACGTAAAATTTCCTCAAATTATTCGCGTGCCATTGTCGAGGATCGTGGTTCCGTCTGCTCGACCTAGTTGATATGAACCTTTAGGGTGGACTTTTAGAATCTGATACGGGCCTTCCCAGTTCGGGGAGAGTGTCCCGATCTCCTTCTGTCGACTTGCTTCATTTTTCCTCAAGACTAGATCTCCGACCTTGAAATATCTGTATTTCACTCTGGCGTTGTAATATTGAGAGATCTTCTGCTTGTACCTTGCCATTCTGGCTGAGGCCATTTCTCTCCGCTCCTCGAGATTATCCTTCTCATGTCGGATGTCGGGGTCGTTCATCTCAATATTATACGCTAAAACTCGAGGGGAAGGAACACCGATCTCCGCAGGGATAACTGCCTCGCACCCATAGGTTAGGGAGAAAGGTGTTTCACCCGTTGATGAGTTTGGAGCTGTTCTGTATGACCACAGGATGCTCGGGAGTTGTAACGCCCAGTCTCGCCCTTCGGCCTCTAACCTTTTTTTCAATCCAAGTTTAATCTGTCGATTTGTCTGTTCGACTTGACCATTTGCTTGAGGATGAGCTACCGAAGTGAAATGCTGGTCGATATGATACTCGGCTAACCACTCGCTGACTCTTCGGTCTTCAAATTGAGTGCCGTTGTCCGAGATTAGAGCCTTCGGAATACCATACCTGCACAAAATATTGACCCATAGGAACTTCTTGATTGTAGCTGCTTTGATATCAGGTAAAGCTTTGGCTTCTACCCACTTAGTGAAATAATCCACCGCAACTACTACAAATTTATTGTTCCCTGGAGCTCGGGGTAGGGGTCCCACAATATCGATTCCCCACACGTCGAAAGGCCATGCTGACGAGATGACATTCATTTCTTGTGCCTGTTGATGAGAGATGTTATCGTGAATTTGACAAGAATTGCATCTCTGTACTAACTTGTTCGCATCTCGTTGCATTGAAGGCCAGAAATATCCTGCGAGCTTGCATTTCCGGGCTAACATCCTAGCCCCACAGTGATTTCCACAAGCTCCTCTATGGATTTCCTCGAGAAGGTATTCTCCCTCTGTCTCAGATGCGCACCTCAACCATGGACTTGTGAACGACTTCCGATAAAGTATGTCATTAAAGAATGCGTATCGAGCCGACTGCAGTCGAACCTTTCTTGACTGTACTTTATCATTAGGTAATATTCCGTCCTTTAAGTAAAGGACAATCGGATCCATCCATGTGGCCTGCTGAGATATCGGCTGGGCCTCTATCTCTTCGTAGCTTCTTTCTGTTAGCAACTCTACTAACACCTTTTTACTAGAGACGAAATTCGATGCTAGCTTGGACAAGGCATCGGCCCTCTTGTTCTGAGTTCGAGGTACCTGCTCGAATTGAATCGAGTTGAATCTCGGCTTGAGACCTTGAACTACTGCCAAATATTTCTTCATAGTATCTTCCTTAGCCTCGTACTCCCCTTTGATATGATTAACGACTAATTGCGAGTCACTGTAAACGTTGAGATTTTCGACCCCCAGCTTCAGAGCGAGCTTCAGACCTGTAATAAGTGCTTCATACTCAGCCTCATTATTAGTTGCCTTAAAATCAAACCGGAGAGCGTACGGGAACTCCTCCCCCTTCGGGCTGACTAATAGGAGGCCTGCGCCTGATCCCTCTTTGCTCGAGGCTCCATCAGCATAGAGCATCCATCGTTCTTCCTGACTCTGCTTTTCTTGCTCGAGTTGCACTGACATACCTTCGGCTAAGAAGTCTGCTAAAGCTTGAGCCTTGATTGCGGTGCGCGGCACGAACTCGATATCGTATTGAGCCATCTCGATTACCCACTTCGCGAGTCGACCGGATGTGTCGGGCCGCGAGAATTTGCTTGAGTGGTCGTGTCGTGACCACCACTATATAGGGTGGGCTTGAAAGTATGGCCTAAGCTTTCGCGACGCGTGTATCAACGATAATGCGAGTTTCTCAGCTGGTGAGTATCGGGTTTCGGGGCCATGCAGAGCTTTACTTACAAAATATATAGGCACTGGCCCTTTTCCCCTCTCGGACCAAGACCGAACTCACGCCTCCTCGCGAGACCGATAGATAAACCAACAACCTTTCCCTCTCGGAGGAGAAGTGAGAGTGGGTAGTTCGACAGATATGCTTTTAATTCTTGAAGGTCGCTCGACATTCGTTGTCCCGATGGAAGGTGGGCTTTGAAGAATCTTGAAGAATGGTAGTGCTTGTATTTGGTGACCGAGATAAGAATCTATTCGATCTTTGCCATCCGACTGTGAGTCTCGAACCTCTTTCATATTTCGAGGTGCAGGCATGTTCTTTAAGCGTGTCGATCTTGTCGGGGTTGGCTCGGATCCCGTCTCTCGACACCATGTACCCGAGAAATTTGCCTGTTCTCTCCGAAGGTGCACTTTTTGGATTAAGCTTCATGTCGGTATCTCTTAGCACCTCAAATACTTCCCCTGGCGTCTACCAGAAATTGCTTCATCGATCGGCTTTTGATGAGTAGATCGTCCACATAGACTTCCATAATCTTACCAATCTGCTTCGCAAAAATTCTATTGACTGCCCTTTGGTATGTAGCTCCAGCATTCTTTAGTCCGAATGGCATGGTAACATAACAAAAGGTGCCAAACTCTGTATTGAACGCGGTCTTCTCCGCATCTCGGGGATCCATAAGAATCTGATGGTATCCCTTGTATGCATCGAGGAACGCTAATACCTCAAAACCGATGGTCGAATCAACTAACCTGTCAATCTTAGGCAGCGGATAGGAATCTTTGGGGCATGCCTTATTCAAATCCGTGAAATCTACGCACATGCGCCAGCTGCCATCTGGTTTCTTCACCAACACTGGATTAGCGAGCCATTCTGGATAAAATACTTCTTTTACTATATTTGCCGACAGTAGCTTCCCGACTTCGGACTCGATAGCCCCCAATCGATCTTGCGCGAAGTTTCGCTTCTTCGTTTGGTCGCCTTCCGCCTGGTCGGTCTTCGAGTTTATGGATGGCGATGTCCGTCGGTAGACCTGGCATGTCGGATGCCTTCCATGCGAAAACGTCCTTGAACTCTTTTAGCAAGTCGATCAATAACTGCTTTTCCTGAGTCGGGATCCAGGCTCCAACTTGGACACCCTGATCGACTTCATCTTCCCACAAGCTGATAGTTTCGATTGCTTCGCTCGGAGCCCAACATTTCTCTTCCTCTTCTTCCGGAATAAGCTCCTCCACGAGGACTTGCTGTACCGCCATCTTACCATTCATCACTATCGAATTACGACACGGCGATCTCAATATCCCTTTTACTTCGTGGGAACCATTCCGAGTCGGGAATTTCATACTATTATGAAACGTCGAAATTATAGCTCGTAACTCGAAAGAATTTGGTCTACCCAAAATGACGTTATACGCGGAGGAGCTTTCACGACCACGTAGTTTAGCTTTAGTGTCCTCCATCTTTCTCCATCACTCTATCGCCGTGAGTAGCTTTACGGAACCCATGGGATGGATCGCTGTCTGTGAAACCAAGCGATTGGAGAGGTTTGTAAGCGCTAAGTCTTTCTCTTTGAGCTTCATACCTGGAAGGCCGAGTAGTACAAGATATTTACTGGCGCTACCATTATCGACGCAAACCCTCGATACTCGGGCGCGACTTATAATTGCTTCGATTACTAACCCTCACTACTATGACTCGTCGATTTAGGGACGTCGTCTCGGGGCCATACCCGACCTCCGTGGTTAATCTCGATCGCTATGCGTGGTCTCGAAAGCCGTCGTCTGGTTCTCGATGGCTCGCTCCTTCTCACTCTCCCTGGCCCAAATATCATATTCACGTAGTTATTTGGGCGATTATCATCATAGCGGTCCCGACCATATAGTAGTCCCTATCGGTGTCGTGAGATCGGTCTCGTCTGGGGATCGATCTCTTCTTCTCTCGATTCTCTCGACTTGGCCTCTATCCTGGTCGATTTTTCCTTTTAAAATCTCGTTGCCCCTTGGGCTCGAATACCGTGATCCGTCGACGACCTCATCCAACTTCCCTCTTGGATACGGGCTTCGATATCTTTCTTCAAGTCGAAACACTCTTCCGCCGAATGGCCTGTATCCTCGTGGAATTCACAATACTTTGTCGACCTTCTTTTTTTCTCGAGGTTTTTGATCGGAGATGGCCTCTTAGCTAGAGTTCTTGGAGACCATGATTGATAAAACCTCCGTCCGTGACCGGTTGAGAGAGTAAAGTCTTTATCCTTTTTACCCCTTTCTCTCGACCGGCCCCGAAGGGAGCCTCGATGCGATCCCACACCGATGCTTTTCTTTCCACATCTTGCTGTCGAGACTGACTCTTATTTGCTCCTCGACCATCTTTCCTCGAGTTGTCCATCCACTCGGCTTGGGTGTGTCTGCGCACCGCCTCCTCGCCTTGACAAAATCGATGGGCGACATTCACACATTCGCCCATGTTTCGTGGTAGTTTTCGCTTAACTTCTCATATAGCTTTGTGTTGCGCAATCCCCCACAAATGAAGTGATCGGGACTCGATCCTGCGGGTCCTTGACTGCATGGCCTCTGAGTTAAACCTCTTTAGATAATCTAACACCGACTGCCCCTATCGTCGCCTCACATTTGTGAGGTGCGTCTCGCTTCGATTGAAACTTTTGTTGACGATAAAGCTCTCTAAATTTTCGGACGAGTACGGTGGCCCGGAGATTGACCCGGGTTTCAACTTGGTAAACCACTCTCTTGCTCGACCTACGAGTAGAGTCTCGAATGCCCGGCATCGCATCTCAAATGCAGTGCAGTCCGGCCTCATCTCGGGATGAGATACTGTGAAGATAGTCCTCCGGTCGGTGGTGCCATCATACGGGTCTATCTTAGGAATCTTAAACCCCTTGGGTTTAGGATAATCTTCAATCTCCTTGGTGAATGGAGATTCTAACCACAACGAACCACTGGTCTTCCCCAGGATTACGCCTAACTCCCGCCTAACGCTATCTTCATCGATGCGTATGTGCTTCTGTTGGATTTCACGCTTCCTCCTTTCAACCGAACTCGAGGAGGCGCTGACCTCTTCAAACTGAACTGGCTTGGGCTTATTGGCGGCGGTATTCAGACCGCCTTCCGCCTGATGCTGCTGTTGTTGAAGTTTCTGTCGTGTAAATGCTTCCGCCATTATTTTCCTCAGGGCATTGTGATCTGTCGCCGCCAACTGATCCACTATAGCCTGATGCTCTGGGGCGAGGCCCTGAGCCTGCTTTGGTGGATTTTCCTGAGCCTGCGTTGGCGGATTTCCTTGGACGGTATCTAAGACTGGATCTTTGTCTCCCTGAGTCTCCATACCTGCCTGCTCACTTATCTGCGGGTTCTGCGGATCTATGTTTTTGGAGGTGGTTCTTCTGGCGGCTTTGTCCTTGGGAGGCATGATGATCTTGACGTATTCAGCAAAAGAAAAGGCCCTCCTTCTAGCGCCAATGACGATGACAAATTATGTCACCTTAAAAATCCGGGCTTTTCCTTATGTTATTGGTGAATAATCAAGAACCCTAATGCCAAGAACAAAGAAGGGTTTTTGTGTTTCATGGCCGAGTCTAAGTGGGATTCTTAGAGTGCCTACGTATCTGTTATTCTTCCAGGAATCAAGCCATACGTAGTTCCTGGAACGTTGTATTTATAAGGACAATGCATGACCTAACCCTAATATGAGTCGGTCTGTGGCTATTGTCATATCTACCCTTAATTGGGCTTTACCCCTTGCCCAAGTTATCCGGTGGATATTGGGCCAACATAGCTGGTGTGGACTCTGTTCTCGATATCGATCTGCCCGACCTGGGAAGATCGACTCCTGGAACTCACGTCCTGCACTGCCTGTAAGTCGATAGTCGTGACCTCGAGCTCCTAGATATACTTCAGGCTCGAGGATCGACATATGTGTCATGGCTCCGAGACCAATAGTCTGACTTGTGTGCCTTATCTGGCTCATACGCCTTAGTAAATATTTGATCCCTGGGGTCCACTCGATGATGATATATCGAGGTGCATAACCCGGTATCGTCACACACCATGATTAAATAGTTTTTAGTACATTTGCTGCACTTGACCTGTAACAGTCTGATAGGTGAATGATGCGATCTTCTTGAAGACAGTCGATCATTTTATGTTGAAAATAAGCTATAACGGTTTTGATATATGTGATATGCTTCTTTTTGCTCAAAAGTTTTGAATCCCTTAAAGTCAATTTTTGGAACACATCATGCAGGAATCAAGAAGAAACACTTTTGACACTTCTTCGTTTTGAATAATCACATCTATCATCATTTTCAGCATCGTCATTGTCGTTGGTGTTTTTAAATTCTTTACATTAACTTCCTTTGGCCTTATGATTTGCATTTGAAACACAGAAAATGTACGCGTGTTCCATTTGCAGGCTTTCTTTTGTCGGATTCCTGTTAAGTTTAATTTTCTTGAAGTTATTTGCATGATGAATGACATTTTTGTGTGCGTAAATAGTGGCATAATTTTTTTGTCAAAGTATCGTTATAGAGGAAGAGCTATGATCATTTTGCTATGTTTTCCCTCCCTTTACCCCACTCTCAACAACTAGTTGATGCTGTATGATGCAACTCGGAGACTTTTGGATAGCCGGTTTGAAAAGAAGGATGAAATTATCAGGTCTGGTGAATCCGTGGCATTTGATGGTCATTTGGTGGATATTGGAGAAGGCAAAGAAGATCACGAGCCACGAAAGAAGTTATATTGTCAAGGAACAGAACGTAATATGCTGATAAAAGTAGAAGCAGCTAATGAGTCCCCCAAAGAATCTCCTGTTGGTGAGTTTTGTTCTATTAATTTTCGACTCTTCTCCTTATGCTGTTGAAGCTGCTGAGATATAGTTGAATGTGACCGTGTTCTTTAGTGCCCAAGCATTTCTTTGGCATTGATTTACATCTCTATCCCATTGTTCTTGCCCTTCACCCCTAAATTTGGAAATGAATGAATGCAGCATCTTGGTGATTGAGAAAATTCCTTACGTTAGATGCGATCGATGTATTACTTCTTTAAAGTGGATATCATGGATTCAAATATCACTATGGTGTATTCCGGTCTCCCTAATGCCTCTTCTAGACATTGGTCTTTTGGAGATAATGACTTTTAGGGTTTTCAAATTGTTCAATTTGTTTGCGATACACAAAATTGTCCACATTGGTTTTTTCGGACCCGAAGTTCTAATACAATATTAAGTTTTATAGGAGGATTAGGTTATGGAATGTGGAATTGATAAAAGATTTAGAATCTTTGTTTTTATACATTGATGCACTATTAGCTAGCCTCTATTGATGCTATTTATCATAAAAAACTTAGGCATTCGAGGATGAACTGAACCCTTTGTCCCAGGGTGCTCATCAAAGACGAATTGCATTTCATGATTTTGATGGATTATGGGCTGCTGGAAAGCTAAATCCAGGCTTCATCTGCATACACTTAAAATTATTGATCATTTGGCCATCCATGTTATGAAATATTCTGTTCTTTACCATTCATTTATCATAACATGGGTTCTAATGCATGATGGAACATCATTTGATAGGTTAATCTTGATTTCTTTCTTTATTTGCAGAATGGGAAGCCATGTACACGACAGAAGTCACTAAAAAAACGAAGAAGTACAACAGTGGAACTCTGAAACTTGTTGCTTCTGGTTCTTATCATAATCAGGTTGGTAACACACCCCCCCTCAAAACCCTGCCCCGAGTGTAGAGTTATTTACCTGTTTTGTTGATAACATGCTTCTATACAAAACTATTTTAGCAACGTTCTGTCGTGCATTAAGTCAAATAACTTTTAAGCTCAATTGACATCTTGTTAACGAAACCATTGAGTTCTTTCTAATTTTGCATAACTTTTTAAGCTTGTCAGGTTACTTTACTATCAGAGGAGGGGACCATGTTAAGTCGTAAATTTCTACAATCATCAGAAAAATTAGGGGAAGGAAGTACTTTGCGAGTGCAGAATTATCTGGTGGAACTTGGAGAATCACGAGCATGTCCCAAAGGTGGCATTTATTGGTGCACTTTACCAGTTTTCATTCCATATCGTGCTTTCTTTTTACTAAGTTCAAGTTCAACATAATAAACATATTGCCTCTGTCTATTTTGTTATGTCCTCAAAATAAAGTTGTCATATCTTATCCTCCTTAACTAAATGTAAATGTTGCAGAAATCCGAAATACAGGTTCATCCCTGACGGTGAAGGATTCATCTATTAGATGCTCCTATGAAAAGAATATTAAATCAAGTACGAGGGTTCAAACAAATGGGCCTGCCCGCGGAGGTTAGTCTGTAATTTTGGATCTTCTTTTAGTCAGAAAAAGTTGTAATTGCTAGACCGTAAGCTGTTGTATGTCATGAACCAGTGTTGATTTTATTCATTTTCTGGATTAACCATGAAATTCAAAAAGTTGAAGGGACCACTAGGAATTGATTTGTATACCATATAACAAGTGATAACATATTTTACATTTGCAAGTAGGAACATCTGCATAGTAGTTATTTTTCTTAGTTATATTGTTCAATAACTCTGTCATGCCATACATGCAGAGGCGGGCTTAGTAGTCAACTGCTACTCATCATCTTAGTAGATAAATCATGTTAGTTTTGTGACTATCAAGACTTGTGTAAAGTTAAGCTGAACTATACACAAATTTGGCAAACATCAGATTTTTTTCCCCTTGTTTTTAACCAAAGCTCCATGTTTGCACTTTCATCATACTCTATTTGCCTATTTACAAATTCATTACTAAAAATTGTAGAAGATATATCCTTAATGTAGCAGCACTTTGTTTCCAAGAGGGCTGTTGATGTCTGGGAATAATTGTAAAATCATCTTTTATTTATTATCTAGAGATGAAAATTTCTGGGGCCTTCTAGATTCACCTGTCTTGAATGTCTTGGTTTTGATGAATATTGTAATACATTTAAGACATTATCAAAGCATGTCATCTGCGCATTCATTTCTTTCCAGTTTTGCGATTATGTATTAAGATTTTCTTGCTGTTCCTACAACCATTGAAGTTTGATGTCTTTTATGTCAGCCCTGGAGATCTTGTCCATTCTCAGAAAACCCGTTCAAAAAGATCTACCGGAAAAAGAGAGACAAATACAAGAGGGGTTCTTTGTCTCACAACCAGGCCAACCTTACCCTTCTGGTACTAGAAATAAAATAAAGCTAGAATGTGAGCAAAGTATCTGTCATGAAGGAAGGGCAAAGGCTGACGGAAATGAAGAAATTACAGAAGTGTCTTATCATGAGAACACCAATACAAAATCTGAAGCTGTTCAGTTCCCCATTATAGAGATTTCCAAACCAGAGAATGGCCAGACTGGCTCATCTGACTTCTGTGACAGGTTTGTAGACGAGCATTTACACTTTAAACATTCATCAATGTCATAATGCATCATTTGAAAATCATTATAAGTAGGGTTTAGTGGGCTTTATTCGTAATACAAAAGCATACTGCTTTTTTTTAGGTTGAAATTAACCATAAAATGCTTGATGTTCATGTACGTACTGTTGACAGGGTTGTGTACTGCTTTCTGTATCTTGTTTATTATTCCATGATGACCCATACACTTTCACTTTATTTAAACATTTTAGGTTAGAGACCTTAGCGTAATAACAGATATATTGCAGTTACAAAATTTCAGTGAACAAAATCATTTCCTTTTATTTATTACTCCTTTCTTATATGCTAATCAGTAGCTTTGATTTTGCATTTAGCCTATACTTCACAGACAATATGCATTACGGTGAATATCAGTACTAAAGTTCTCTTGGTTATGGTGATCCATTCAAGGTCAGGATGCATCTTCGAATTGGGGACTGGCATGGACTCTGTAAAGTCCTCAGGTCTTTCAGGCACGGAGCCCAAAGTTGCTGAGCTAGAAGTCAACCTAGAAATCCAACAGAAAACCGCTCCGATTTTGGAAGTGTCATCAACTGAAGTTAGACAGATGGGAGTTTGTTCTGAACCTATCTCTTCTACAGGCAAGCTTTATACTAGTTAAATGGATGAGTAGCATTTCTGTAACATTCATGCACAAATAAACCTAATTGTTGCCTCACACAGATGGTAACCAAATCGATGCTAGATGGGCTAGAGGAAATAACCTCGCTGATGTGACAACTTCAAATGAGCAGAATATCCACACGAAGGACGCTGATGCCTTCCCAAGTTTTGATCTTGGATTCTGAACAGGGCCAGGTGATACTTCTCTCTCTCTCTCCTTGTCTACCTTAACGAGTTATGCTTTGCACTGGGCAGCTTGTGTGCAGCATCTTCGTGACTGTACTTGTTTGCTTACCCCCATTATATGCCATTTTACCTTGGTAGTAGGAGATTCTTGAACACTAGTTATGCATATGCATTGATGAAAGACCTATCTAGAGCATTCGATTCATTTGATTGGTGATTTGAAAAAACAGAGATAAATGTCAGAGTGGGGCCATAAACGCTGTAAATAGAGAAGAATATGTTTGAGAGAATATTTTTCCTTATCATTAAAAGAGGGATTCAATCCCCTTATATACTCACTAGCATCAATCGTACAAGGTTAGGACTCTTACAGCTGTATAACAACCTGATAACGTAGGCTAACAAACTATAAACAGCATAAATAAATAAAAGCACTATATTCTACAGGCCATTAGTCAAAGCACATGTAGGCAGTTTCAACACAAGTAAACAAAAGGATGAAATATTAGGTGAACAAAACCAAGTGTAAATAGCACATAAGAAAGCTAATTCCTAAGCATATTATTCCCATATACTCTCTTATTCAAAATAAGGAGCAAACTAGCGTAATAACCCTTATTAGGCTTACCAGCCCATCCTTTTATAGGTATAAAATGTCCAGTATTCAAAGACAATTTTATGGTGCACCAGATAGTAAATAATGAGAAATGTTATGGTGCAACCGTTGCATGATGACTGTACCAAGTGGATGCATCATGTCCATCCAATTCTACTCTTTTACACACACACACACACACACACACACACACACACACACACACTCAATATGTGAAAGAAAGTAAAAAAATGGATGAATATGACGCATCCATTTGATACAACTTTCCTACAACGATTGTACCATAAACTGCTACGTTATTTACTTTGCATGGAAGGAGAGGTGAGTTGGTAGTAACCCTCCCTAGGCTCACCACACACTTCCTACCTGTAGAATTTCCAGTGTAATCATAAGCCGTCTTGTTACAACTTCAGCTAGTAAATATACAACAGTATACCAACTCAAACTTCATCTTTGTTCTCATTTTCCATCAGTTAATCTTTTTGGCACACTTTGCTTTCTTGACAAATTCAAGCTGAGCAACGTTTTGAATAGATTTTTGCTTTTTCTTGGGTAGACTGTAATGCCTTTTCCTTTGCTTCTTGGCTCAGAAGGATGCTGTGAGTCAAAAAGATTTACAAAACTGTCAGCTGTAAAATAGCACAAATCTTTTTAGCTATCTATAACTGCTCATATATATAAACTATTCTATAACTCGTTTTATCGGCTCAGAAGAATGCAATAAAAAGAAAAAATTCACGTGATCCTTACCTGTTGTTTAATATTACTGGCACTAGGGGAAGTTGGCCTAGAAGCAACAGATACAGAACGTTGTATGGGAAATTTAAGGGGCGAAACTGCTCCTTTTCCTGATATCAGATAATTGTTTACTACGTAGTCAATTTCAATATTAGTATGCGGCAAATGTAGAGAAGAGAAGAACACGGTTTGACCTATTTCTTTGATTGATGCAGCCCTCATGGAAAAAAAGTGTTGAGGCTTAGGAGAAACTTCAGCAGAACAAGGCCTGTATTGCCCTTTCCTGAACGTGTTGTCATATTAATAGGATCACGCTAAAGATATTGTCCTATATTATCGAAATTAAGACTTGTACCTCGGTGATGGTGCGTTGCACTTATATCTAGGCACTTGAAAAGCTCTGGTAATACGAGCACCTAAAGAAACAAATAGGAAAACCAAACGTAGCATCAAATATTCTGGTTTTACGGATATAGCTTATAAATGGAGCTTTTATCTCCATTGCACGTTTTATTAAAGCTACGAGAACAAAATTGGTGTCCCGACATCTTTAGTTTGCAGTATAAAGGATGAGAAAATGGGTTCGGTTACCTTGATGATGTCGATGCATTTGGGAGTCATCTTGAGGATAAAAAGGGTAATCACTACAGATGGACTTCAATTTCAATTTATCATGGCCATTCAAACCTAGAAGAACCAAGAAACACGTTATATGAAAAATTGATCACCACGCATAATAGTACGAGTGAGTGTGAATGAAAGTGTCACGTTTATTCATGTGATTGATACAACTATATTGGTGTAACGATTGTAGTACCATAAAGTAAGTTTCTGATACCGATAGAAGAATATAAAGCTGAGGGTAGGGGTAGCATAATTTGCCTGAAATGCTGTAACGTTTGTAATGCTTGGGTGTGTCAGAGACCAATGACTGGCTTGAGAGGCCAATGAGATTGATAAATTGTTGGTGTGTTTTCAATCGCTGTGTTTGCCAAAAACAAATAAATGAAATTATTTAAACAAAATGAGGGAAAAGCTCATTTTCTAATTGCATATCATCAAACTTCATAATATCTAGGTTCTAACTTCATAAATTACACAACTATTCGTAACATATAAAATAAAAAAAATAAAAAAATGCCAATTGCAATTACCTGCTCAATGCCAGAAAACTGAAGGGTAGCAGAAGAAATTTCATTAATCTTTTCCTCCAATAATCTGTTAACATTATACGCGACACAGCCTAAATGATCCACAGTGTTGATGAGGGCCTCACTGATGTAATCTTTTAGGGATTCTTCCACTTCCACCCTATAAAAATCCCAGTGAAATGTTTTGTTTCTTGGGTTAAAAACGTGTAATTTTGTGTCATAGCTATTTGCGGAATGAAGTTGCAGGAAACCAGTGTACCTACAATTGCTGCTGGTGATCATTGTTCTTGTAATATGACTGTTCAAAATGCTCTGCAGC
The DNA here is from genome assembly GCA_026214975.1 of Gentiana macrophylla. Classification (NCBI taxonomy): domain Eukaryota; kingdom Viridiplantae; phylum Streptophyta; class Magnoliopsida; order Gentianales; family Gentianaceae; genus Gentiana; species Gentiana macrophylla. The sequence continues at coordinate 111,647,724 of CM047807.1, forward strand.
TGCATACATCTGTGCCCCTATACTCCTCAACTCCTAAACCATAAAACAAAACTCCAACTTAGAGAATTAACCAGAAGAAAAAAAAAAAATGATCCCAAAACACCAAACCTCAAAATCAAGACACGAAACATAGTCCTTTGGCTATAAGCCGTTACATCAGAATAGTTGTGATGACCGTCATAAAAAAAAAAAAAGGCGGCGTGGTGTGTATGGTGTATAGTAGTACCAACCTTGAGACTTTCACCAAAGTGTAATGTCTGTTGGAGAAGATACTCATCTGCATTGCAACCTTGTTGAGGATCTTTCATAGTATCCAAAAGCTGAAAACATTAAGTAGTTAAAGATCACAACTTTGTAGACTGAACCCATGATTTTATATACCAAGGAAAAATAGGTTTCATGATCACTAGGATCATGTGATCATCATTTATTGAAAAGAAGGTTTAAAAAGTTAAACCTTTTCTTTGATGAAAAAAAAAAAAAAGAAAAAAAGAAGAAGAGAAAAGTGATGTGATTTAGAACATCATGTTACATATGAATGCTAAGCAGCTCATAGTACAAGAAAAATCTTATCGTTCAGTAGTGACTAGGAATTTAACAACAGTGAATTCATTATGACAATTTTTTATAGTTGCTGCAACTGTATTCTATTTATGGGGGAGATATGTGTAGCAGAAAAATAAATTAAAGAATACAAACCGAGAGAGGAGTGTAAATACTATGTCCTTAAAGACAAATTGCCCTGTGTTATTATGCCTACAAATTAACGTAAATGTCTATTAAGATACAATGACTTATTAAATTTAAAAAAAATTATAAAAAAAAAAAAAAAAAAAAAAGAAGAAGATACAATGACTTACCTTCTCAATGGAGTGACATTTCAAACTTTGCAATGCGACAAATTTTAATGTTTTTTATTCTCTTGCTCCAACAATGAAATAGTTTCTAAAACATGCCCAAACCAAAAAAACACTGTGTATTTCTCAAAGAATTATGAACCTTTTAAATAGGAAAGTCATTGCTTCTCTATCATAAAAGGAATTGAAATTCTCTAACTGCCCCATTAGAATAATACCGGCTTGTAACGTACACAGCTTTGAATTCAATATTTTAGAACATAAAATGAATTACTTATGCAATTATAACATATTCACCTATAATTGTCATTTATTACATCGTGATTTCTCGTTCACCTGGAAATAATTTTAGGGTGATTTAGGTACACACTTTGTTTCACACAAAAAGTCACTTTATTCACACACTTTAGTCACACAAAAAGGGTTGATATTGGTTTTTTTTTCCCTTCCATTTTCTTTGTTTATTATAAACAGTGTACGATTTTGGAACATTAATTCAATGGTTGATATTAAACTTTTTTTCTATTTTCTTTATTCATTATAAATATTGTATGATTTTGGATCATTTCTTTATATAAATACTTTCCATAATTTTATTACCACAAAATATATCATAATCATTAAGTCGAATTTCGACGCCATCTGATTGAAGGAACTGTCGGACTAACACATCCAAATAATTAAATCTATAAATTATTTCCAATAGAAAAATGGTAACAACTTTTTCTCCCAGGAATATATTTTCACATAACACACCACTATGATTGAATAAGAGTTATATTTTCACATAACACACCACCATGATTGAATAAGAGTCGGACAGTGAGGATTGTCCTGACTTGTTTGAGCCTGTGGATGATTTATATACCCAATACTCGTCCAAATATACATTGATACATTTTGACTTAAATTAGGGCATAAATTTTTCCTAAGGAGCCTTTAAGGGCACCGCATCAAGCATACTTGAGCACTCAAATTGAGAGACACCACAATTTCACATGTTATTCCACTTTAGGCACCACACCGGTTTTTACATCTACTTTTTGCACCAAAATTTAGTTACAAAATTGCTACCTGAGGCCTCACACTTGGAAATACAATTTCACTCTCATCAAAATAACTACAATACAATGCAACAGATATGGTGCCCATCCAGCTATGTGGTCAATCACGGCTTATATCATGGATGTAAACTATGTGGTTTCAGTCACTCCACCGGTCGATTTATTTCATATGGAGTGACCAACAAAAATATTGTTTTTGGTTAGTTTATAACAGCAAATTATGAGTTCTCGAGAATCTCAAACAGCTAGATTAATACCCCTACCTATGGGTCCAAGATAGCATACGGTGAAATGTTGGGCCGGTCAGACTAGTGCCTTACTTATGGGCCCAGGATAGTAGACTACAATTATCATATAAATTATGTAAGATCTTCAATGTCATGGGCATTTGTGAAAAGAAAAAAATAACATCGAACCACCCAAATTTCGGATAGGGTTATTCAAAGTATTGATTTGGGACTATCTTTTCACACAAATGTTGTTTTATACTTCCCAAGAGCCGAGAGTGGGCTTCGTTTGGATATTCCACACACCTGCCATTCTGACCGTAAATGAGTCTGGAAAATATATACTATTCTGACCAATTTATGGTCAATTCACACAGCAGCCATTCTGACCCAATTTGAGTCAGAATACGATCATTATACTGATTTTATTCTAGTCAGAATTTTGAATGTTTTTCATACTCAATACCGGTCAGAAAGACATTCTGACTAAAATTGAGTACAAAAAACTTTTAATATTCTGTCTGAAATTCAGTCAGAATCAATAGTGGTGCTCTTATATTGTTGTTGTTATCCTGACCCAATTCTAGTCTTAATGTGTAGAGTATTCCGGACTCAATATTGGTCAGAATGATGCTCTGACTATGTATGAGTTTGGAAAACTTCAAATATTCTACCTAAAATATGGTCAGAATCAACCAGTGTGGACTCTCAACACGTATATTCTGACCATATTTCAGTATGGATAATGTGTCATATTCTGACCAAACTTTGGTCAGAATGAACGCGCGTAAAATAAAAAAAATAAGGGCGAAACTGGGAAAAAAAATTCTGTGTGGTAAGGTAAAAATTTGTGTGAAAAGATATTCCCGAAAATAATAACAAGGTTAAAATAAGGTGAGTTTTATAAATACAATTTTTATTATCGACATCTTTTTATTTCTTTTTACTTCAAGCACTGAAAAAATTACTTCGGGTATCACGATTATTTCTCATGAAAATAACGTAAGTGACACTGACGTTGCTATTGAAAAAAAAAGTCAATGACACTGACGTTCATTTTCACAGCAACGTCAGTAACACCGACGTTATAGTTTTAAAAGTGTCACTATTTAGTAACGTCAGTCCAATGACGCTAATATCAGAAAAAACGGCTGTGACATTGACATTTCTAGTATGGTGTCGGAAGTAAAAAAACAAGAATATATGTGGTGTCACTAGTAGAAACTGTGGTGTCTTTAGAAACTACTAAAACTAAAATAATACTACCTATGTCCCAAAATGTAAGTTCATTTTGGTGTTTTTCATATAAATTAAGAAAGTTGGTTAAATTAGTTAAGTGTCATTTACACTATGAGCCAAAAAAAAAAACCAAATGGACTTAAATTTTGAGACGGATGTAGTAATAATAATTTCCTTAAGATGGGCTCAGTTCATTTCGAGCCCAACTTTGTTTTTGCATTCGGACCAAGGCAAAAAAGGTAGATGTTAAAAAATTGTTTCCTTCAGTAAAAAAAAATAAAAACAATTATAAAAATAAAAATAAAAAGTGTTTCCTTATCTTCATTGAGTCGAAACTCGAAAGAATGGTGACGCATTTGATTTCCATGGCTTCAGCTTCTTCAGTATCCGCAGCAATCAGCTTTCACTCACCTTCTTCACTTCTTCCATTAAACCGTTCCTTTCATCATTTTCCCAATACCCATAAACTTGTGCAACTACCTCACCAAAAGAAATTTCCCACTGTGTCCATAAAAGCACAGTCTTTAGATTTCTCTGGTTCATTTTTCGGAGGCGGATTTGGTGGGGAAGATGACCCACCCATCACTCCTGGGTCGACCCTTACTGCCGTTGAGGAAAAAGAGGAGCCCCAGTGTCCACCGGGCCTTCGCCAGTACGAAACTATGGCTGTGTTGAGGCCCGATATGTCTGAGGATGAGCGATTATCTCTCACCCAGAAATACGAGGAGGTATTTTGAAGATTGAATTTGCCTATTTAAAGTTTTGCATTGTGTTATAAGGGTTTTCTTTGTATATGGCTATTGAAGGGAAATTGTCATCTGATGGCACTAAAATTAACAGCATTGTACCCCAATGCCAATGTGAAATTGAATTTCTTTGAACATATGGCATAGAAAGATGAACAAACTGAACTTTACAATTTGGCAATCTGGTGCATTAGAGAAATTTATCACTTGTTAATAAGCTGCTGGCATTGTTTATAATGGTTGATGAATTGTTGAAATATGTTGTATCTTTTTGGCCAATTCTTTTGTTTGTAGAAATCATTTTGGTAAGGAGTAAAATGGTTTAGGTTTCGATAGGTTAAAACTGCAAAGCCAGATAAGAAGACTTTCATAAAATTGAAGTTTTTGGTACAACAAATCAGTGGACATTCGTGCATTGATAATTGCAACAGTTTTTCGTTTCTTTTGCTACAATTTAGGGCTCTCTTTACATGGTCATTCCCTTGGAATTGTCTGCATTGTTTCAACAGGTTTACTTCTGAGTCCACTACATCGCCGGTCTTCGCCAAAGAATCAAACTTTTAGTTGCCCCCTCTCTGTTTTTTTCTTTTGTTTGTTATGTTACGAATCGGTTACAAACCATACCTAATTAATCAGTCAAATTACCAGCAGGGAATGAGGCTCTTCTTGAACCTTCTTTTATCCTGGTTCCCATGCCTGATTTGTGCCATCCTGATGGCCACAAGACAGTCACAATCACAAGCAAGCCTAACCCAATATTCCCAGCAAAACCTCGTTACCATTTCCCTGCGTCATTTTTTAGGGTTCCACCTTTACAAGTTGGATTACATTAAAACAAATTTCATCTTCTTGTCTTCACCCGACATGGAGACTCGATTCCTGCTTTAACAATGTTACTGAACTGCTCCAGGCTCTCTCAGACCAGTAAATGGCCTGAAGATTTTGCTGCATCAATAGTATTTTACAGTTTTTTAACTGGACACTTTACAATCTTTAAGAGAATATCAATAGCTAGTTTTCCATGGCAGTGTGTGCAAATGAAAGGAGATTTTCTGGCCCGGTTTCAAAAAACGGTGTCTGGCTTCCTTTTATAGCAAGGCATTGTAATGTAGCAGCTTGCTGAAAAAGTGTGGCTTTCTTGCAATAATTTTGTCACTGAACTGCACAGCTGGCTAAATTTAGAAAAGTAATGCATCATTGCATGCAAAATTTTGGATACAAATGCATATTTTATCCCTATTTCATTACTCCAAGATCTGTATTAGCTGCATGACAGACCGGCTTATATATGTTTGTTTTGCTTTAAAAAAATCGTTTCTTTCTTTCTTTCTTTCTTCGTGATTGGATTTTGTGTATGCAATTTGGTGCAGTTGCTTGTAGCTGGAGGTGGAATGTACGTAGAAGTGTTCAACCGCGGTGTAATACCCCTAGCATACAGCATCCAAAAGAGAAATAAAGCTGGAGAGAGCAACACATATCTGGATGGAATATACCTATTGTTTACCTACTTCACAAAACCCGAGTCCTTGGAAGTTCTGGAGTCTACATTGCAAGCTGATGATGATATAATACGTTCTTCAACCTTCAAGATAAGGAAGAGGAAGTACTAATCTATATTACTTGCAATGAAATGTTTTACAAATTTTCGATCCAAAAGTAAGTTTCCTTTGTCAGTATGTATTCTGTAAAAGCTTTTTTTGTGACCCAATCAATTTTGATTTGTGTACAAGTAGAAGTCGGTCAGCTTTGAGGTGAACCATGTAACTCCCTTAAGTTTATATGTTGGATATATCTGAGCCTGCCCTTTTTCTGTTCCAAACTTGAACAGATTTGATCTTGTGGAGTTGGAATTTTATTTTTTTTGTTGACCATGCCCATAACATCGTTGTGGCGTCACAACGATAACCGACAGTTGCTTATACAGACAGTTTAGAATCAATTTTTCATTACCGGATCGATTTTAAAGTTCAAAATCAGTTTTTGCCGGTTGATTTTGCATTGATGAACATTTGAAAGGAAACATCCCTTAGATTCAAAAATTGTTAATACTCATGTACGTAAAGATCGACTTTTCATATGTCGATCCCTAGAATTGATCGTCTCAAAGTCGATCCTTGATGAAAATATGCTTTGGGAAGATCGGTTACAGGATAGACCTTCAAAAAGTCTATTTCAGGTGTGGTAAAAAGAAATACAAGTGTGGTGTCAAAGGTAGATTCATCATTTACATACACAATCGACAATGTGTGGTGACTTGAGTAAGCACTTATTTTTTTTCTACATTATTGTGGTGCCTCAAATTGAAAAAACAGGGTGCCATTAAAGGCCCAAAACATTTTTTGGACAAAAATGTCTAAGACCACCACACATACAGGTGAAAAAAAAAAAAAAAAAAAAAAGAGTCTAAAATAGCACAACATCGTTTTACTTGGACACTCGAATTAGATACAACCCGTTAGAAATGTAACGCGGCACCTTTCAAACCTTTTTTTAGAACATTTAGTGGCAGCATAGGTACACTTACCAATTTCATATTCAGATTTTGTTACTACATCTAAGTATCCGCTTTAACCTGAATGGCATGTTCATTTCGCAAAAATGGAAGGAAACAAAATCCAAAATAGGCGGCAAATTGAGTGATGGGTTGGACAAGGTGGTGGGGTAAGAAATGATGGGGTGGTGTAGAGTGCATAAGGTAAGATGGGTGGTTGAATAGGGTGGAAGGGGAGTAGGTTTTAGGTGGGGATGGGTGGGATAGCCCTACCTTACTACCCACCTTATCCTAGCACACTTTACCCCACCACCTTACCACATCACACCACCACACCCCAACCCACCTTACTTTACTTTACTCACCATTCCCTGCTTACCAGTTACCACCCACTATACACAACACACAATTGCACCGTAGGTTTTTACCCACCTTACACTACCCTGCCACCCCAACCTACCCTTCCACTCACCAATCCCACCTTACCCACCAATCCTACCTTACCCTATCTCACTATACCTTACGCTACCCTACCGTAACCTTCCCTATATAATCCAGGCATCCACCTTACCTCACCACCCATCTTACCATACCTTACCCAACCACACACAACCAGGGGCGTCCTTGTCTAAATTTAGGCTCGGAGAAAGAAAAAAAATTGGCCTTTTTTTAAAAATAACAGTAACAAAAAAATGAAAATTTTACAAATCAAATAAGAACCTTATAAACATTTCAAAACAAAAGATATTGTTATTGGAAGTATTATTACATATAATCACTTAGGCACCTCTTTCTTAGCATTTTTAGAAGCAAAGTACTGCTCAAATTTGGGTAGTCAATGTCATCAATCATATCTTGTTCAATTGACAATATGACCAAACCTTTCAACCTCTCTTGTAACATTGTTGACCGAAGATAATTTTTAATCAACTTCAACTTTTTTTGAAGAGAAAATAAGTTCATTAAACATAAGAGTCTGCACTAATGGCGGATATTACAGATTTTGGGGGATTAGTGCCCCAATAACAGAAGTCAAAAGGTCGCTCTAGAAGATTACGGCCAAGAAAGGCCAGATCATTTGCCAGCCGATTAGCAGATCTATTGACAAATCTAATGGAACACTTAGCAAACAAGCGGACATCAGATTTGAAAAACTTCTTTCTCCGGAAGCAACCGTAACCGGGATAGTCAAAAATATTCTAAACGCAATCCACGCATTCAGAAAACATCTTTCCTTCATTTTCAAAAAGTTGAGAATTTCAATTGGCTTCTTCACTTCCTCCGGTAATGATTCTCTCAAGAACTTCAACTCCATGAATAAGTCTCTTTCATCAATATCTGATACATTATCATGTCTCAAAAACTCTTCAAGACTAGCACAAATTTCATTAATAAGCCCATGAATAAGTCTCTTCCATCAATATGCGTACATGCATCTGGGTTTATTTAAAATTAAAATTAAACTAAAAATAAAAAACATTATTGTGCTAGTAGGTTATTGAAGTCCAGTGAATACAAAATATATATGCTATTGAGTAAAATATTATGGGACCTTTAAATTCATGGATTTGGGGTTTTGAGGGAGTCATGGCCCCCAAGGGCGCCTGCACACAACTTACGACACCTCACTCCACCACCCTACCCTACCACATACAGGGGCGGCGCCACCAAGGAGTGTGGTGGCTCAGCCGACCCTTAAAAAAAAAAACATTTTTACGTATTTTTATCACTATTTAAAAATTTATACACTAATATCTATTTATTGACCCATTAATCTTTTAAATTTTTTAATCTTGACGCATATATATATACTTGGATTTTAAAAATTAATACATTAGAAATTTATAATACAATAACAATTACTGATCCGTGTCATTGAAACCCTGCATCTGCCTCTGACAGTCTGATCACATACCCAACCATACCTACCCATACCCTATACACCCACCCCCATTCCATCTCACTCTTTTCAACAACTCACGTGTCTTGTTGATTTTCATTTACAGATTTTATATTTTATTTCCATCGTCTGAAAACTGAATAATTTTCCTAACTATGTTTACTCTTTACCTAACGAAAATTCTTCTTGTGGCTCACTTATTTAACTCAAATCAAAAGTAAAAACAAGATGAAGAATTATTATAACAAAACATTTTTTTGAACAATTTTTGTTAACAGCTTACGCAAAGCCTCTAGAAAGACATAAACAAGAATTTTGACTACCACGAAATTTCCTCAGTTTGTTTCATGGCGACCAAGGCGGCTTGAAATAAACAAAAATGAACAGAATGGACAATATGTTGTTGTTTTTTTTTTTTTTTTTTTTTTTGAGAATAGAATATTTACGGTGAAAAAAATATAAATGTATAAAATTAAGATCTAAATTATTAAAAAATTCATCAAAAAAACTCTCCCTCGGTAGAATATTTAATAAAATCTGTAAAATATAGTGAAAAGGGCTAGTGTCTTAGGGCACTCTTATCAGAATCACCATATTAACGGTTGTAGGAAGGTTATACCAAGTGGCATACATTAGAGCCTCTCATTTTTACTCTCTTTCACATAATACACTTTTATCGTATGTGAGAGGTTAGAAATGAGTGGCTCTAATGTATGCCACTTGGTATAACCTTCCTACAACGGTTGTATTTTAAAATTTCACATATTCTAGCCCTAAAATAATATAAAATAATACATATATTTATTTTACAACATCCAAATCAGAATCTCTATCCTTATCCCTATAACATTTCAAATAATATTAAATAATACATATTCTACCTCACAACTCTATTCATACACGTTAAATATTTATTATTTCACTCCAGCAACATCCCTATCTTTATCCCTATAATTTTTAATAATTAAATATGTTTAGGGACGTGAATAGTGCATCATCACAAGTAGGGATGCACTGTTCATATCCCTAAAAATAAATAGGGATATGGACTCTGTTGTGGAAGCTGTTTGGGAGAAACTCTATTTTTTATCTTCATTTTAGGTATAAGATACCATATAGGGCTTCTGCTACGAATGCCCTTAGAATCAAAATACCGTGAGTTCAAATCTCTTATCTGATTCAAATCATTTAGATACATAAAAAATGGTATACATGTAAAGATTCAATTCTTTGAGATTCATATAAATAAAATAAAGAAAATAAAAAAACCCTTATGCATGAGAATGTATAGTTAAATATGTAAATTATAGAATCTTTAAATTCTATTGTTATTGTTTGCACAAAATATAGACTCTTCTATTCAATTATATGTAGTAGAAATTGAATGCATTTAATCCTGAATAAAGATTATCTAAAATATATAAAATTAATTTTTAGATAAATAAATTAAAGAAATAAAAAATAGGGGGAATAAGAGAGAAAGACAAAAAATTTCATTAAGAAGAATTCTAGTTTTTTTTTAAACTTTTACATAAAAGGCAAAAAAAATAAATTCCAGGCGCATGTTTTCTATAAAATAAAAATAAAATAAAAACCCAAAACATTTTTTTTTTTATCCATCTTTTTTAAACACTCATATCTCTCAATCTAGAACTCTAAAGTTGAAAATTTCTTTCACCAAATTTTTATTTTTTCGTGCTTTTTATTTTGAGACTACATTCGAACATATTCCGACGTGATTTCAGAAAATCCACTGTCGAAATTCACTGTTAGAAATTCACTGATTTTCGAAATTCACTAAGGAGATTCACCGAGTGAATTTCGACAGTAAATCTCACGAAAAACGATGTAATGATATCGAACCAAGTCTCAAAACGAAGAGCATCAAAAAATAAAATATTCAATGAAATTTTCATCACATTTAGATATTTAGATCAAAAGGTATGAGTGTTTGAAAATCGAAAATGAAGGGGAAAAATAAAAGTTCCAAGTACCTAGAGGCGCGATTTTTTTTAAAAAAAAATTTGTCCTTCAGATTATAAAAAATATAAAATTATCCTTCTCCCAATAAAATGTGTGGCTGTTGTGTTACTCAAAAATATTTCAAAAACTGTCATTATCCCTAATTCTTTTTATATATGACAAGTTGTTCATACAAATAAAATTAGTCAACTATTGTCATGATGAAACTCTGTAATCCAGATTATGCCACATGAATCACTCTTTATGTTGGAGTCCTTATGTTAGAATTTCTCATTGTCATGGAAGCTAACCTTGTCAAATCCGCAGCCAACTTTTCTTGAAAAAATCAATTTATGATATATACCATAGATCCAAATGTTAAATAATTAAGGGACAAAATAATGTTTGATTGTACCTAGTCGATGTCAATAGACAGCAATGAATGAAAAGTACATTTTTATAAATGTCACAATCTAATCTACACTATATATTTGCAGCCGGCTGTAAACACACTCCAACTATATTGATGATTATGTCATCAATTTGTTTTTTATTTTTATTTTTAATAATTTGTTCGTGCAAAATATAATAATTCAAGAACTTTCACGAGGATCTTATATGATCTGTATTCTCAATTATTACTTATAAATGTCACTTTCCTTTTTGTCACAGCTTATAGTTTTTCTCCCTTGGTCACTATCGTGTATGACATTAGAAAACAACTTTTGGCATTTATTAATTTTGTTCATAGATTTGCTACAATGGATTCTCATCTTTAGTACAAATCCTTGCTCTCTCTCTATCAAGAAAATTTTGAGTTGAAGTATTATGATAGGGTATATAAGTCTAATTCAACAGATCCGGAGTTAGTTTTGAAAGAGTCTGCAGAATCAGGCTCTTATTCAGAGGTAAAGAAAAATGAACGTTTCTAACTCATTTAAAAATTGTCACACTTGAGGATCAACAAAATCTCTTCTAGTATACAATGTACTTTTTTGATTTAAACAGTGAATTGTATGATTCAAATTAGATGACACTCGTTTTACACCGATGATGATGCATATAGAAGGATGATTTTGTATATCTATCATATGCTGCAATAATTATGCGTAGAGGTGAATTAGTATGTTGAGCATCTTAAGCTCTCAATGCAACATGTGCTTTTGGTTTTGTATAAGCAAATGCATACATATGTGTGACGGTGACCGTGTCGGACACAATATCAGCAAAGAGTAGTGATAATGTCACAATAAAATTATCACAACATTGTACACAATATATTTTATGGCCATTGATTATTATGTGAGACCTATTGAATCATATAGGTCTCAAGAAAATCAACGGTTTAAAAGTTTGTTGTGCCACAAACATTTATCTACCACCGAAATGTTCCACATATTTGATCCTCGGTTTGTTGTGATAACAATCATCTGGGTATCAAGTTTATTGCAGAATAATAACAAATGAAACATATTTATAAATAAACTCGGTACCCTTTTATTAAGGGTTAAGTTTTGGATGTGACGTAGGTATGACTCAACGTCATACATGTGACACCTGATGTACTATTTTCTAAATGGGCCATAGGGATTTAGCCCCGTGAAAGGCTTACATTTCAGACAACTTCGAGAAATAATACTTAGTCTGGTGTGTGACATCTCCCGACGCGTTCAACCGACATCGTGCAAGTTTACCTCGGTCTCGAACTCTCATCTCGGAACATGCCATCACCATCGAACTCATGAATCCGAAGTGAACGATCAAGTCATTTGACAGACAATACCGCACGAATGTAGCTGCCACAATAACGGCCCCATGATTCCCGCACCATTATGGAATGATTTACAAATTGCTCCACGATCTCAGTCGTTTCCTTATCACGTGCAGTAGAACATGAACTCCCACATCGGAGCTCTATAACAAGGTGTTGTCCTCCACAAAATCAAAAACTATGTTAATATCTTGATTCCTAAAATCACCCGGGTACGTAGGCAGTCAATCCACATTGGCTCAGTTATAATTCATCGTTGGATCAACCAGTCAAAGTAATTGAATTATCCTCACGAAACCCGATTACCCGAATTGTTACCCAAAATTCACTAATAATGATTTCAGACATCGTCATGATGCAAACTTCGTTTGTGGAATTGGTTTATATGGATCAATATGGACCATATATATACTGCGTGATCCACATAGACCAATCTAGACTACATTGATTCATATAGGCGAACTCCACGGATGAAGTTTGCACCTAAAAATTCCCCCTTATTAAGTAGGACTTAAGGGGAAGTTATTTTGTTATGAGGGAATTTGAAGTGAAATAACGGGTGAAACGATCAGAACCATACAGTTTAAATACAGAATGAGAGTGTGTGATGTGCCATACGGTGTCTCCACACGGTGTGGAGACACCACACAATAACTTCCCGGACTTAAGATCCCGTGTCAGCTCTGACCAAGATTATAGTTCTTGGTGGAAAAAAAAAAAAATCACAACTTTTTGTAGGGTCCTAAAAGGAAAACCAAAAGACAATTAAAAGTTGACCAAGTTATACATCAATTTGAAAAGTCTTCATTATTCTTCAGATATCCAACACTATATCCCACCCATACCCATTGTTTGATTTTTGGCACTTTAACCACAATTATAAATCATGTGTCATGATTTTCTAAAGTTTTCCAGGTGTAGAATAAGTCCATATCATTATTGTCATGGTTATTGTTAAGCTATAAAAAAAAAAAAAAGATATACATAGCCACATATGAGATCATATCAACTTAATCAAGTTTCACTGATACAAAACAAGACTAAAAATGCTTTGCAGCATTGAGTACATACACAACCAAGCATTAACAAACCCCCACATTACTATTTACATGTACAAAAACCACCACATTCCACAATGAACTACTTCCCCATACTATACACAAAAACCACTAACTCTACACTTTACTACTATTGGAAGATATCCATCCAACGACAACTTTATCTATCACACACCAAATGTTCCGCCCCGCGAAACCATTTTCGTCTGCTCTACAAATTGAGCTCTGAGACTGTTATTTCTTCTGACATTTTCATACGATGACAACCCAAAAATTCCGGGGAAAAAAAAATCTTCATCTAACCTAATCATCCCACCTAGTGAAAGATTAAAGAAGATTTGAAAGTGGAAGATGATGGGAAAAAGAAAACGACTAATCCGGGTGAAGAGGAGGGGGCTTTTCAGTCTTCACAATTTCCAGGGTTAAACACAGTTCCATCAGATGACAGAGGAAGCTTGTTTCCAGCACTCATTTTCTTAACATCTTGGCTTGAACATATGAAAATTCTTCGAGTCATACGACAAAATTCCCTGCAATATCATTTTAAGATGTTATAATCCGTAATATCCCGTGCTGATAACATGAGAGAAACATTACCATAATATAAGGGTCCATTTTAGGTCACATGGGCCTAATTAGTTCTGGGGCATTACATAATCTAAGTATTCTAAAAGGGGTTTTGTTGAAAATGAAAAGAGAAGTTTCGGTGAAACTTACATCCATGGATCATCCCCCATGAGCATCATATCCCCTTCATTATCTGTAAAGACAATTTCCCATTTATTTCGAGTACGTAGCTCTCCTTTAATCTCAAACATCTCTTCGAGTTCTGCTATCAACTCATCATACCCACTTAATGTGGTTAAGTCCACTGCACGACCGACTGCAACTCCTTGCATTTGGACCTTCAATAAGAAACAACCAGTGAAAAGCCAGTCTCAGTCAGTACGTACATACAACAGACACAATATCTACATAGTCTAATATATGTGTATGTATGTATGTATATCACTTTCAGTAATCATCATGTACCTTTGTGCGGCTTCGTGCTGAGCAAATTGGCTTGCTTTGAACCTCTTTTGCTAGTGCTGACCGCTGCCTTACGGTCTGATCATTGGAATCCTTTAAAAGTTCAGATTTTTGTTCTGAATCACCAACAGACACAGTACTAGGTAAAGTTTCTGCTGTTGCAGTATTTGCGTTGTTAACAGATTTCAATTGTTCTCTCTCCGGAAGAGCACCAGTTGGAGGCGGACTTCTCAAGTCAAATCCGAACAATCTGCAACTAGCCGTCATCTCTGGTTTCCATCCATCTGTTGGTTGAGATAACGCGTTTTCACTCGCCTTAGCTAAGGGAGACGCTGAACAGTTTGTGACATTTGACCAAGCAACCGTGCTGTTTTTTGATTCTGTTTCATCCGTAAATTTTCTATGCTGAATCTTAAGGCCCTCCGGTGTTCTGCTGACTAAAGGTGAGACATGAGATGGAATTCTGACAGCTGATCCAGGTGAGGAGACAGTTTCTGCATAAGAAAAGGACGAATCAATCTCGAGTTGTCGTGCACGCAGATGATAAATGAAATTACGAAATCACACCTGTAAGCAGGGTTTCCATGTGTGATCGAATCCGTTTATTATTCTTTCCTGTCCCAGGTGGAACCATATTCGTAGGTACTGGAGGCACAAATGGTTCTATCTCCCATGGTGAGACTCTATCAGGCCTGCTTATTGATGCAGGTTCATCCCATTGAACCTGAAAAAGGGAAGAAAAAAAAAATTAAGCCAAAACAGCATAGTAATTGATTTATAATATAAAGAATAGCATAGTAAAACAAAGTTGTAACCTTTATTGAACGCCATTGAGATTGTTTCCATTGAGGTGAAATATCATCTAGCCCAACTGTTGTACCAGTAAACCTGAATAACACCAGAAGAAGCTTAGAGGAGAATTGGGTAAAGATACGATTCACAGAGTTGGGAACTCGTATAAGAACCCTACCTTCTTTCAGGCGAATCCTCGCCTTCGAATCGCATCCTAAACCTCATGCCGACCCCAAACCCGTTTTTCGCAGATTCTAGATATTTGTTCAAGCCTATGATGAACTGGCTTGTCCTGAAAAGTTTCAGAGAAAATTAGGACCAAGAATTTTAAAGCATTATTCAGAAAATACAGCTTTTTCTCTAAAAAAAAAATAAAATTAGCACCTTGGCTTGTAGTAGACAACAAAGAGAGTTCCTGTTTGAACAGCATGAGATGCAGTTGCAAGCACCCCTAGGTGCATGCTATGGCTAGATATCACTGAAGTGGGCATGCTACTCTGCTGACGTGAAAGACGTCTAACTCCAACTCGTAGTTCACCATTTGAACCCCTACAATACGAGTAATGAATATAGGAGGAAAAAACAAGGTCATACTTCACGCATCTACGTGCTATATCCAAGTAATTACCTTAGGAATACGAAAGAATCTCCGGCAACTAATCTTTTCGAAGAAACAAATGTACTCCAACCACTAGTTAGTAAATGCCTTCTAGGTTGCCCTATTAAATAAAAGAAAGAAGATCAAAGTTTGGTCAAAGGCATTCGGATATGGTGATTATAACCAATGAAACGAGATAAGTACCTCTAAATATGTGCTTAAAGTGCCATTCAATGCCATGAAGATCCTTGGCTACCAGCTCTTGTGTAGGAATCGGTTGAGTCATATCCTAATACAAGTGTGAAATCAGTATTAAGAACTAGTACCAAAGTAGAAGTTGATAAAAATTATTGAACACTTTATGCACGGCTAAGTTACGAAAGAAAAATATATTTACCAAAGGAGGAAGGCACTCGGTGGCGTGCTTTCTAAGAACAGAAAATCCTCCATGAGTGCTAGTATCAGATGCAGTCAAAACCTTGGAAAAGGAATGAACCGTGGGCCTTTGAAGCTCAGGAGGGCATGGATCTGGAGAATTCGGTTCAGTTTGCTGCACATGTTTTTACAGAAACATTAGTATCAATAAGAGCAAAGAGCTACATGATCAATAAACAACAGAAAAAAGGAACATATGCATAAAAAAAAAACATGTTTTCTCAAAATCAACGGCAGCAAAGACATGGAAATTTGCTCTTACATCTGGTTCTGGAATCAAAGTAATCTGTGCATAAACCTCGTCGGTTTCTGGTTCCGCCTACAAGAATAGGAACAAATGACTTGTGTTAAGTAAATTCATGAAAAACTTGACCCTTCAGGCCAAATTAATTTTCCTTGGCTGTACTTTATAGATTATCAAACAATCATAAAATTGAAGCCCAAAATTACCAGAAGTTGAATATCCATGACACGACAGAGGAGCTTTGGGGGCAAATTAAACATGGGTATCCTCTGATTCAATTCTTGATTTGTTGATGCCTCCAACTAAACAAATGTTTACAAAAAAAAAAAGTCAGGATTCCACAAATAGCAAGCTTCTAACACAAACTGAAACTAACTATAATTGGCATCAAACATAACATAATCACCCCAAGACACATACCAAATACTTCCTACCCCCCACCCCCCACCCCCCCTGCTTTTACAAGTAATATAGCAAAGGGTAAAGAGGAAAAAAAGCTTACTTGTTCCATGTGACCTTGAGGAAAATAGTAAACTCTCTCACCAGCTTTTGGAACATCCACCAATGGACCAGCACATGCCTTCCATAATTCCGTATACAGATCTCCTCTGCCTGGCCAATTCAAAATACAGAGGGGGGAAAAAAACACACAAAAAAAAACAAGTCAATTTTGCACACAGTTTTTGTTAATTTGCTATTATTCATGGGCGCATATGAATTTATTTCTCAAAAGATCTACGGGGATCTGAAGCTTAACTCTTAGATCCTACACAGGTCAACAGTAATCAATAAAAGAAGAAGAGGATTAAGAAACAGACCTTCAATTGAGCCATTGCTTTGCTGTTGAGAGAAATGACCTCCAATTGCCATGATTCAACCACGCTTTTAATCAGAAAACGCTTCCAAATAACACCCTTTTATCAATTACAGAGCTCTTAAATATATATATATTGCACTTGAGTATTAAACACTGGATAAAAAAAACAGCAATAACGCTTCAATTAAAGCTGCAGCCGTTAAAAAGTAAGGCCGGAGAAACAGCTCAAAGAAAGAAGCTTCAACTAAAACAGAAAGCAAGAAACTTGTTTGGAAAAAGGGTTTTAGTTTTTTCTCTCTCTCCTCTCTGTGTGTGGATTCAGCAGCACAAGAATGATTGTAGGGAGTGGGCAATGTGAAGAGGCAAGGCAAGTAAAAGAAAGAAATAGCAAATTTGGAAGAAAACGTTAAGTATTACTTAGAGCTGGGGCTGGGGGTATGGGGTACGGAGGACTGGGTAAGGGGGTAAGGGGGTAAGGGGTAAGGGGTAAAGGGGGTGGGTTGTTGTGGTTGTTCTCTGCTTTGCTTACACCTTCAAAGCGTGTTGGATTGTCTGCTTTTTTTTTTCTTTTTTTGTAGTGTAATGAAGAGTGGTACAAGAAATGATGGTCCCCATTTTTTTTTTTTTTTTTTTTTTTTTTTCTCTTTTTCTTCTATTATTGTTCTACTACTATTTTATCGTACTCGTCACTATTATCCCTACACTTTTGTGTGGAGACAGGAAGGACTAGGGAATTTTCCTTTTTTATTTCCCATTTTTTTCTACACCAGAGTATTTTGTTTTTTGTAACCGAGTTAAATTGCTTGTAAACATGATTCATGATTGTTGGTGAAGCACATGAGGGTGAAGTTGTTTAGCCATATCTTCTTGAAATAACAAATTCTTCACTTTCCTCATGTATTAGAGTTTGATGAATATCAATCTTAATCTTTCAGGTTTTGTTAGCCTAGGTCATTGTTGACCTATGGTCAACACGGTGGAAATATTTATTTACTGAGGTGATTTATTGCGTGTGGCGCTTGGAATAAGCGGGACTTCCATCAAGATGCAATTTTGTCCTCCCTATGGTTCTGATGGGCTATGAGTTCTCTGCACGTCCAACGTTAGATTTTTTATTGCCTACCATTAGATTAATCGCATAAATTTAACATGATAATCGTTCAATTATAATGTTGTGCATGATGTTGTTTGAGATTGTTTACTGGGAGAGGTATCTCAAATTAGGTCACGCAGACAAATGATTAGACAACATTATGGAAAACATAATATGAGAACAAATATGTAATATATGAAAAACACAAGCTGGTGAACTCATCGTGGTGGGGTTGAACACTCTTCCAGAGTTGTTAATGTACTCTCTCTTTGAGGGTTCAAGTCATGCACAATTCATTGAGTAGAGAGAAGTGGTTAAACATTACCCAATGCCATATATGGATGTGTATATTGTTATAAAACGGATGGAGATAACTTCAGATGCAAGAAACAGAAACAGAAGCAATCAAACATAAACAATCAAAGGAGATAACAGAAACAAGAAGAACACATATTTAACGTGGAAAACCTCTCGGTGGGAGAGGTAAAAAACCACGAGGCGCGAAAGAGATATTTTATTATGCACCTTTGAATTTTCTGATTTCAACACACTCGGATAATGAGACAACAATTGTATTTATAGGTACAAATCCACAAACCACTAGCCGCCAGGAATCTTTATCGATCCGCCATAAATACCGCCTTACACGTGTCCTCGCTTTTAATGACATTTGTATAGTTTGTCACATGAAATTAACGGATGTGGGACCTGCTTTGTATTCAAGATTCGCCAGACTATCACCCTGGCGATAGTTACCTGGCGATGAAGCTCGATGAGACTCCACCCCACGAAGCTACTGAATTGAATACACTTCACACCGGCCCATCACACACCTGGTGAGTCTTGATTGGTTCCACCGGATGTAGAGTTTAAGTCACTTTCTCGACAAATCTCCACCTTGACTTCAACTCTCACTAAAGTCAAAGCAGATTGCATAACGGATGTACTTGTACCAGATGCATTCGTCAATGCCGGATGTACTTGTACTGCGGACTATCTCCACAAAGATCCACTCCACCGATCCGCCTTGGTAAAGTTTCGAAGCAGATTATAAGCTTTGAATATCGGTAAGTCCAGGCAAAGTGGAACTTACTCTATTTGGCCGGTTTAGTGAACATATCGGCAGGATTCTCTTTGTGCCAATCTTCTTCACCACAACCTCTTCTCATTCCTCAAGAAATGATACGACATCAATATGCTTGGTTCTCTCATGATGAACTCGATCCTTGGCTAAACATATTGCACTTAGATCATCACAATATATATCGGCTGATCCCGATGCAACCTCAAATCACCGACTAGCCCCTTCAACCGGATACACCTCCTTAGCGCTTCAAGAAGAGCCATGTACTCTGCTTGATGAGTTGATAAGGCTCATCAGAGCTCAAGAGTAGCTTTCGGTGACCACTTTGCATTTCCCAATGTAAACACATAACCGGTCATTGATTTTCTCATCAACATCATCCTGATAATCAAGATCACGAAGAACTGTGACTGGACCGATATCACCTCCATAAATGAGACCAACATCATTTGTACCTCTCGGTACTGAATATCCTTTTAACATGACTTTTCGGTGTTCCTTTCAGGTTGAGCCATAAACTCTGCGACAACACTGACGATTTGCTCGAGCAGATCAGGCCTAGTGCAAACCATGGCATACATCAAAGCGCCAATTGCACTAGCATAGGAACTTTTGACATATACTCCTTCTCTTGGTGATCGTGAAGCATAAAGCAGACAAATGAACATTTGATGCCATAGAGTATCTATTGGTTTTCTGCGAGACATGCCAAACTTGGCCAATATCTTACGCAGACATAACCCTTTGAGACAAGAACAATTTCTCTTCGACTTCTATCTCTCCGGATCTCCATCCCCAAGATTTTCTTGCATTTGCACCCAAATCCTTCATTTCAAATTCAAGACACTAAGAAGGTTCTTGATTTTGAACATCGGACTTTCTTGTCTGCTGCCTATCAAGATGTCATCCACATACTGAGGACAAGATAGATATATGATCCATCTTTCAAAGAGATGTAGTAAACACAACGATCATATGGACTTCTGTTGTACCTAACCTTTGAAGCATGAAGCTCATCAAACCTTTTATACCTTTGCCTTGGAGCTTGCTTCAAACCATACAAAGATTTCTTCAACTTGCAAACATAATTTTCCTTTCGGGAACTTGAAAACCTCTCAGTGTGTCATGTATATCTCCTTATCCACCTCACCATGTGTAAGCGGTTTTCACATCTAATTGCTCAAGTTCCAGATCTGTTGTGCCACCATTGCTAGTAACACCACGATTGAAGTGTGTCGACCACCGGTGAAAAATTTCATCAAAGTCAACCCCCTTCCTTTTGGTGAATCCTCTTGCAACCAAGCGTGCCTTATACGACCCTTCCGCTTTGTTATTCCTTCCTTTTCTTGAAAATCCATTTACAAGTCACAACTCCCTTGTCAAGTGAATTTGTTTGACCAATTCCCAAGTCGATTCTTCAATAATGACTCCATTTCATCTCCCATGGTTGCATGCCACTAAGATGCTTACATACATGTCCTCGCTTCCCCTGTAAGTAGTAGGTTCAAGAACCTCTACTTCTTCAAAGAACTTGGAGTGCATATCCACCAAATCATCATATCCATATCTCCTTGGAGGTATCCCAACATTAGATCTTCTAGCTCTTTGGCGGTAGACTCTGGCGATCAATGTTTGTATGACACCTGGCGAGGTCTCAAAGGTGGCTTGGATCGGATTCGGTTCATTATCCGGATCGGTATAGTGTTGATTTGGATCCACCGATTGTTGCATATCGGTAGACTCCACTGAAGCTCCACCTGTTTCTCAACACTATCGATTAAAGATCGATTTCGGACTCGATGAGACCTCCCATCGATGAGTTTAACATAGAATTTTCATCAAACACAACGTCCCCCTGCTGAGGATTACTACGGACTCTGCGATGACCAAATTCTATATCCCTTCACTCCATCACCATACCCCACAAACACTCCTTCTTGGCTCTTGGCTCCAACTTTCCTTCACTAACATGATAGTAAGGTGTACTCCCAAAAACCCTTAGAATCGAGTAGTCGGTTTGCTTGCGACCACATCTCAAATGGTGTCTTGAGATTGATTCTGTGTGAGGCTCCTGTTGATTAAGTAGCAAGTTGTCTTAATGACCTCGCCCAAAATCTCCTTGATAAACCAACTTGAGAAAGCATACATCTTGCCTCTCCGGAGAGTTTGATTCATCCTTTCACTACACACCATTCTTTGAGGTGTATTCCTTATGATGATGATGTCCGGCAATACCTCGGTGCACAAAATGAATCAAAATCCGTCCAGCAGAATTCCTGGCCGATCATTTTAGTACGAAGCTTCTTGATTTTCTTGCCTAACTGATTCTCCAATAGGGCCTTCCACTGCTTGAAGTTATTGAATGCATCACTTTTGTTCTTCATCATCACCACCCAAGTCATCCTTGAATAGTCATCTATGAATGACAGAAAATATCTGTGACCACCCAATGACTCAACTCTTGATGGACCCCAGCAGTCTGAATGGATATAATCAAGTGTTGCCTTTGTATTGTGCAACCCTGCTAAGAACTTACTTCTATGCAATTTCCCAAACACACAATATTCACAAAAGTCCAGATTCTTGACCTTATATCCCCCAAGAAAACCTCTTTGAAGAAAGAACGTGCATACCCCTTTCACCCATGTGACTAGTCTCGTGTGCCCAAATTGAGTCTGCTTGAGATCAGTGAATCTGGCGAGGATGCAACAAAGAAGAATGCAGATCTGATAGATCCTTGTAATATATACAAGGTTCCTCTTGATGCCTTTGAGGACTACAATTGAATCTTTGAAGACATTCATTTGTCCACCTTCACCCTTGAAATTGAACCCTTCTCATCAGGTGGATCGAGAGATACCAAATTCTTGGTCATCTGTGGAACATGTCTTACATCCTTGATTGTACAAAATTTACCATCCTCTGTCCTTAACTTTCTTGAGCCAATTCCTACAACTTTCTGAGACCTTGCTTTGTTGGCCATATAGATTTGACCACCATCTATCTCGCTCATAAGTAGAAAACCACTCTCTGTTTGGACAAATATGGTAGGATGCTCCAGAATCAAGTATCCACACATCATTGTGGTGTGTAGAATCCCGCAACTAGAACCGGATCCTCATCGATTGCTCAGTAGCAAAAAGGTTTGTTGTGCGAACTGCCTTCCTGCTTTTTTTCTTCCTTGGACAATTGGACTTCCAATGTCCCCGCTCTTTCTGAGAATTCTGAGACATCGATGAGACTTAGGACCTTTGGACCACGACTTCTTTTTCTTCTTACGTCCATATCCTTTTCCACTATTCTTGCGCTATTTGCTAGCTACTAGCCCAGCTGACTTTCGTTATCTCATTCCAGCAGACCTTGTGTCTCGGCTCCTGGCATGTAAGGCGGACTCACATCCTCCAAAGCCATCTTGTATCCTTCCCAACTATGAAAGGCGCACAAAGTTTTCATATGATGCGTAATGACACCAACAGGATTAGGGTCTGCATCTTCATCTTCAATTTTAACATCAATATTCCTTAAATCAAGTAATATTGTGTTCATTTGGTCAAGATGTTCCCTCGGTGGACTCCCCTTCATGCATCTTCAAACCGAACAACCTCTGTTTCAACAACAACTTGTTGGTCGGTGACTTGGTCATATACAAAGCTTTCAAGCTTTGTCCACAACTTGGTCTGCGGTGTCTTCCTCAGCAACCTCAGTGATAACATCATCAGATAAGCACAATATGATGGTTGAATGTGCTTTCTCTTCCAGACTGGCATAATCTATCGCACATGTATTTGGTTTGTCGGATAAAGGATTCCACAAACCTCTTTGTTTCAACGAAGGCACGATCTTGATTTGCCCGCAGACCAAAGCTGTTCCTTCCTCGTAAATTTATCGATTTTTACGTTTCTGCGACATCTTTTCTTGCTAAAGATCACAACTTTATCACGCATCCTAGCAGCTTCTGTGAAGGTCTTGGTGAAGATGAAGTTGATCGCGTCTGATTGTTTTTCTCAGAACCTTGCTCCGATACCACTTGTTATAAAGCGGATGGAGATAATGAAAGCGAAGCAATCAAACATAAACAATCAAAGGAGATAATGAAACAAGAAGAACACAGATTTAACGTGGAAAACCTACCGATTGGGAGAGGTAAAAAACCACGGGCGCGAAAGAGATATTTTATTATATGATTGAATTTTCTGATTTCAACACACTCGGATAATGAGACAACAAGCGTATTTATAGGCACAAATCCCACAAACCCTAGCCGCCAGGAATCTTTGTCGATCCGCCATAAATACCCCTTACACGTGTCCTCGCTTTTAATGACCTTTGATATATTGTCACATAACGTAATTAACAGATGTGGGACCTCTCAGTATTTCAAGATTTCACAGACTATCACCTGGCGATAGTTACCTGGCGATGTAGCTCGATGACTCCACCCCATTGAAGCGCAATTGAATACACTTCTCAGTTGTCCATCACACAGCTGAGTCTTCAGATTGGTTCCACTAGATGTAGAGTTTAAGTCACTTTACTGACATATATGATTAATTTGGAACATAGTGGGCAATCCAAGGCAGCTTTTGGCGTGTTGCAGCAAGGTT
This sequence comes from Gentiana macrophylla, assembly GCA_026214975.1. Taxonomy (NCBI): domain Eukaryota; kingdom Viridiplantae; phylum Streptophyta; class Magnoliopsida; order Gentianales; family Gentianaceae; genus Gentiana; species Gentiana macrophylla. Next base: position 111,671,735 of record CM047807.1, read on the forward strand.
GATGGAGATTTTGTGAGATAAAGTGTACTAGTGATCAACATATACAATAATAAAATCGATGAAACCATTTATAAGATTAGGAGGCTCAAGATAGTCTTCAAATATCATATGAGCCCTAAAGAGGGCGACACTTCTTAGAGCTTGTGGGGCACAATGGAGCTTCTAGAAGGTTCGTGGTGCGGAAGCCCCGTTTAAGGAACTTTGGAAACTCTTTGGAGCCCATAGGAGCATCTTCAGTTGGAGCTCATTCTTACAAAGCTTATGCTCATAGCCATCATTATTTATTCAATCGTCGTCAATTCATTTCATCCAATAGCATTTAGAATTGATATGGTAAATCCCCCACTTATTTAAATTTGAAAAAAAAAACACCTAATTGTTTTAAAACTAACTCCATTTCAAAGATTCAATTGGTGAAATCCTTTAATGATAACTCAATTTGTAAAGTAAGTATTTCAGTTTTTCTTTTATAGCTTAGTGTTATTTTTAGACGTAATTACTCCTTGAGTCACCGAAAAGGTTTTTTTAAATACCATAACGTGCTACTATTCATACTACTATATTCGTCCTAAAATATAAGTTTTAACATAAATTAAGAAAGTGGTTGAATATCATAAATTTGAAGGTTAAAAGTCTAAAATACCTCTTGACTATTATTAATGTAATATTATTTTTGAGTGAAATACAATAGCTGATAGGTAATGAAAAGTAGTTGAATTGATAATAAATTGTGGGTAAAATAGAGAAATGAACAATAAATATTGCATTGATAGCATATAATAATAACTTATATTGTGGAACAAATCGAAAAAAATGTAAAATAAATTATATTTTAGGAGGGGTAGGACTATATATGTTTGACAGCTATTGTATGACAAGTTTCTATAATTTGATTGATAAAAATAAATAATTAACGGTTTTCAAAACAAAAAAAATTAAATATAGAAAATAATAATAATTTCAACATAAAATGTTGTATGGACCATTTCAATCAAATTATGTAACAGACTAGACTCCCTATATTATTTTTGGCAAGGGGCAATTGGCAGCATAAGGGCATGCATACGTATGATACATATTTCTGCTTCTTTTTTTCATTTTTGTCGTTCATGCATCACTATTCACCTAAAACTCACGGTCCAGATTAATTTGACCATGGATGAACGGTTGATGATTAACTTATAGAGGTGTAGAAGTGGAATACTTTTCCGTAAATAGAGATTTTTTATATTCTTTTTTGAAAAGAAGATTTTTTATATTCATAAAATCAAATATTTAACAAATATATCAATCATAATTTAAAGTGCAACTAGTCATAGTGCTTGACTAAGGCCCATCCATTGCCATTAAGTTTTGATATATTTATTTATTGTTGTTTCTTCTTCCACCCTTTCCTATATTTATTTAATATGATTGCCCTATGACATTATAGCAAAATGGAAACAGATTTGTCCTTGAGATTTTATTAGCCAAATAAATATATTAATTATTGTGCTCCTTTTTTAAGTGGTGCACGAGTGGGGATCTTTGTGGAAATTCCAATTTTTTGTCTCTTTATTTATCGAAGAAGATGACCAACTTTCCCTTTTTTTTTTCCTTTTTTTTTTTTTTTTTTTGAAGTTGTCGACCGGTTCGATTTTAACAGCCTTCTCGTACCACTTTGACTCGGGCATAAGCCCTGAGATGTTGGAAATACAAGCGATATTGTTGGCGATGGAGGAGGCTTCCTGGTTGGGCCTTGCTAGAGTTACCTGCGAAACCGATTGCTTGCCATGTGTCCAGATTTGTCGGTTTTTAGTTGCTTAGCACGGGACTGTCTGATGCTTTTACCGTCTTTTGTTTCTTCTTCTTTCTCCTTTGTCAGGCGCACAGGTAATTTTCCAGCGCATTTGTTGGCTAGACACGGGTTTCACCATATTGGTCGTCTTGATTGGGATACACTTCCCTCGCATGATGTATTTCTACCGCGATTGCGGATTTGGCTTAATAAAAGTTTCTCCGCCCAAAAAAAAAAAAGAGGTATAATATCAAATTTACTCTTAAAGGATTCAGTAAATAATAATAATAATAATAACAACAATAACAACAACCATTAGTTTCTTTGGTAAAAAAAAAAAAACCAAAAAGAAAAACCCTCATGTTGAAAATTTCTTAATGAAAACGATAAACTATAAAATATATGTTCAAAATATTTTTATACATCTTTTTGCTTTACTATATACATTTCCACCATGTTTCGGATCTCAATTTCATAGAGAAAAATAAGAAATTGCATAGAAATACAAATAAATATGATGGTGAAGTAGTTGTTGAACCAATCAAAATAATGGAGCTAGAAATTTGTATTTGGTGTGCTATTCAACTATATTTATATGATTGAGTAAGTTGGATTAAAACAACTGATTTATTGGACTAAATTATATGAGTTTTTTGTGTAAAAAAAATAAAAAGATGTATTTATTTTCACCAAACCGAATTTACTATACAACCCACATACAGTAAAACCTCTATAAATTAATACTCGATAAATTAATAACCTCGATAAAATTAATAATTTGTCCAGTTCCAACTTGGGGCAAGTCACAAAATTGAACCTACAATCGATAAAATAATAAGATAATAACTTTTTGAAATCCCAAGTGTATATATATTATCCCAATGAAACTATAAATTAATAATTATGTATGTCTTAAAAGATTCCAAATTCTAAGATTATCAGTAAAAAATGAATCTATAAATACTTGTTTTTATTGAACTTCAAATCTATATTGAGTTAAATCTTTAAATCTCCTCATTTGACTTAAGAGTTGGGGCATTGTCAAATTCAAATAATTTGTGAATGTACATTCATAAAATGTGTCTTGGAACTTGTTTTTGTAATTTATTTTTCATCTCTAACTAATATACATTGAAACTAGTACATTGGACTTGGAAATTTAAAGGTTATACGTAAAACCTCGTTAAATTAATAAATTATTAATTTATCGATATAATAATATCTCGCTAAATTAATAAAATATCTCGGTCCCAACATTATTAATTTATAGAGGTTTTACTGTATGTGCACCACCGCATAAGAATTGGTCTTTTGAGAGTATATTCTTGAGTCAAAAATAGAATTTTCGAAAGTGGAATATAAAAATTGATGTTTGGAAAATCAATTTTTGGATCAAAAACCGATTTTCAAATTGTTAAATCAATGTGGTATACGGTATGTGTGGTATACCAATAGAATCATTGGGTGAAAAAGTAGGTTTTTAAATAAATACCGGGTGGGCTAAGTCACCCATGACTACATCCGTGGAACCATTCGCCATCAACAATGAAAATTTAAAGATTTCGTGTTGCATTGGGAAAACCCACACAAAAAACTAAAGGTAGAGGTAAGGTGTGAGGTGGGTGGGGGTGTGGTGAGGATGGTGGGGTAGTGTAGAGGTTATGGTCTTTTTATTTTTTTACTAAAAAAACTCATTGAAAAAACATTACAACAGAGTCTTTTATGGCACGTTTGGATAGATTGAATGGAATGACACAGTTAGAATGGAATGGAATGGACTTGATTCCATTACTACGTTTGGTGCACGCTGGAATGGAATGTCCGATACTAAGGAAGATGGCAGGTGACGGGTGATGGGTGGTGACGGTAGCGGGATATGAGAGGTGATTACGGTGTGTGGTGGCGGAAGCGGGTAGGGACATCGACAGGTGACAGCGGTGGGTGGTGATCGTGGTAGCGGTGGTGGCGGGTGATTGGTGGTGACGGTGGTAAGTAGTGATCGTGGTGGCGGTGAGTGATCGGTGGCGGCGGCGGTGGTGGTGGGTGATCGGTGGTGATCGTGGTGGCTGGTGATCGGTGGTGACTATGGTAGGTGGTGATAATGGTGGTGGCGGGTGATCAGGGGTGACGGCGTTGGGTGGTCATCGTGGTGGCCGTGACGGCGGGTGATCAGTGTTGGGTGGTGATCATGATGGTGGGATGGTGGGTGATCGGTGGTGACGGTGGTGGGTGGTGATCGTGGTGGCGGGACGGCGGGTGATCGGACGGTGGTGGGTTGTGATCGTGGTAATGCATTCCATTCCATCCGATTTTTTATGGAAAGTAAATGATCCAATTTCATTCCATTGGAATAAAAAAGATTTTCATTCCTTCTTATTTAAACACGTCAAAATGATGGAATGGAATGAAAAAAAGCATCATATTCCATTACATTCATGCAATACAAACGCGTCATTAGTGTAGTTTTTCTGCCTAGGAAAGTTGTACCAATATTATGTGGTATGTTTGTCCATTATTATGGTTGTAAATAATTATACTGTTTTTTCTTTTATTTTGTAATAATAATAAAAAAAATTATTAAAACAGAAAAAAAATTCACACATAAAACATAACTATAAAGAATAAAAAAACAGAAAATCATCACAGGAAAAATATAGAGAAAACATCAATAAAAAGAAAACCATGATATAGAAGACTCACAAAGAAAACTTCATTATAAGAAGATTGAATTTTTTAGGGTTGCGGGTGGGGGAATTTACCCAGAATACTATACTCTAACTAGGCTTGAGGTTAAAAATAAAAAATAAAAAATAAAAAAATAATGCTTAAAGTGATTGTGATATCGAAAGTAAAAGAGATAATACCAATAGATTTTTTTTAAGCTTCCATTATTTTGCCTATAACCGTTATTATTAACGGTGATACATGTTTTATTAATAATAATGAAAGGAAAAAATTATCAAACGGTCCATGTGTACAAAGGTCTAACCTGGTTAACCAGTGATAACACCAGACTTCAAATCCTGTTAGGGGTGAAATTAATGAGTGTGTATATCCTTCTATGTGAACCAAATGATAATGTTGATTCCCTAAATTTTTTATCGTTTTTGCCGGGAAACGAAAGGTCTAAATACTACGGGGAGGGATTCGAAACCGGGTCTCCAAACACTGGAGCCCGGGTAGACCTTAATTGTAACGTCCCGCTCCCAGATACCGAGCCATTATCCGGAAGAGGAACATTCGGCGTGTATAGCATTAAATAAATTTAATATTATACGCAAGCCTCTACGTCGTCGTATCAAATAAAAGCAAACGGAAGCTAAAAACACTCCGGTAAAATTATAAATGCTACTATGAATAGAAAGTAACCATACTAAAGATGGATAGATAAATTACAACGACGAAAAACCCAAGGACTTATACATTCCGAGGTCTTAAATGTACCAACCAAACTTACAAAGATCTTAGAAATAGAAGTACAACGAGTCTAAGAAAAGAAATACAAGTCTAGTACAACCTTTACAAAGAAATAAACTAAAAGCTTCGTCAAGGCATCAACGTCCTCAAAAGTCGTCATCTACACTTGATCAACTTGTTCGTCTTCTCACCCCACAATACATACAAAAGAAAATGCAAAGGAGGTATGTACAAAGTACTTAGTAAAAATGAGAAGCTAATGAATAACTAAGTTATACAACGAAAAGTTATTATTATGATTATTAAATTATCTTTATGAGACCGACTCAATCTAGGGCTCATTTCATGTCCATCAACATGTCGTGACTATACGTTTCTAGCTTAACTTATCTTGGTTACATCATTACTCAAGGACACAATGCATGGTGAAAATTCCACCACGAGATGTACTTGCCAACTACGGTGAGTAGCACCGATAGTCCCGGGATCTTCCCGGTATGCATTTACGTTCGGCAAATTTCCTCCACTGCCATTTAGCCGTTTATAGGCCAGCAGCGTTGTTCACTTTTACTGAACGTATCACATCGCCGATATGAATCAGTGCCTAACCGAGAATAGATGACATTTTAGCTTTTACTACACTTATGTAATTATTATGGTGAATTAACTAGCCACCTAAGTGTTTTCAAGTAAGCTCCCTCGCATACACTACTCTTTTTCCTAGACCACTAAACACGGACAAGTCCTAGCAAATACAGAGACATTGATGAACTCTAGTTCATCAAAGCACAAGCCCTTTCATGCTCTTCCGACGGTCCCGAACTTCAACTCCCTTTAAGAGTACGTCCGGTGCCGGAACCAAACGCATCAGAAACTCAATCGGGGCTTGTTCATGTTTAATTAATGTTATTGAATCAAAAATAGAAATTTAAAACTTAACACAAATATACCAAAACATATCACATCTCATTAATTACAATTTAGCATGAATTCTATCACCAAGCAACACCAAAACTCAACATATCATTATAAAACTATAATTACTCATTAGGAAGAGCCTCTTACCTTAATTTCCAGCAAAACCGATCCAAAACCTTCAAGAAAATGCTGAACTTCTAAGCCTTTAACTTGTAACCTAATTAAACAACAAGTAAACCTAAAAATTCTATCTTCCAGGCAAAAACCGAAATACAAAAGTTTGAATAAAACTGAAGATTACCTAGATTATTTGCTGTCAAACTAATTTTAGAATAATCTACGCTCCAAGACGATCGTTTCGACTACTCATGGCTGCGAAACAAAGCTACGGATTAAAATATACGAATTTCTGAAGAATCGTACTCAACGGTTACCAAAAACTAGGGCTAAACTGAAAACTTACGAAATTACGAGATGTTATTTTCCAAAGTTGCATCTCTTCGCGGTGATCACTTTTCTCTTCTGCGGCATCTTGAAACGATGAACGGATTGGTCACACGGTTGAAGTTTACGTTCTCCCTTTCTAAAAGCTTCTCTGCGTCGTTTCTCCATCTAATGCCGCCGTTCCTTTTTTTTTCTTCAGAATGTGCGTTCCAAAATAATAAATTATTTTGGGAATTATTTCCTTTTTACAGCCATTTAATTAAATTCCTTAATTAAACAACTAAATCCATTTAATTAAATCTTTTTTAATTAAATAAATAGGATAAATAATAATTAGGTCGTAGTGGGTATGCCCAATTACTATTTTACCCTTTCTTAAAAGTCGGGATGTTATATTCCTTCCCCCTTAAGAGGAGTTTCGTCCTCGAAACTCGAATGTAACTTGGGTGCACTTGAACTCTGGACTTTGCAAAGCTTTTCGTCTTCTAACTCTTACAGTCTTCTTCTTCTTCCATCTTCCCAACTTTTCTGCTTGTTTTGAGCCAACTTGAGGTTGTGACGTTCCACTTCAATCTTCTCGTTGGCTTGCTGTATCAAATCTGGTCTCGTATTATGTCATCGCTCCACTTCATCCCAGAAAACTCGCGTTCTTCTATCTCTATTTTCATGAAAGATCGTCAGCAGTACTGTTCCAACTATTTTACATCTTAGTCGCTCCGAGATGAACTGCAACTGCTATCTTGTGGCCCCTTACATCACCTTCTTCCTCAGATCTTCCGCATTTGGAACCCAGAGCCGATTCTGATGCCATAGGTTGCCATCTTCATCTAACCCATGACCAAAGGCTGGTTGGACTCCAACCACTCACATGTAACCGGAGACAACTGGATCTTTGTCTTGTTTCTTCACGTACTCATCAACTGCCTCGAATCTTGCAATCATCGGTTCAACACTCTTTGCTTGCTCCTGCTGACCTATACCCGGAAAGCTGAATCTTCCCAGCCGAAACCACACTTCTGGTACACTTGACTTCTTTTGATCTCAACTTCCATCATGGCACCACAAGCTTGCTGAAGAACTGCAAGGATTCTGGTTGTAGGGTTTCTGAGGCTTCTTGGGGAAAGGAGAACATGCATCTGCCATCCTTTCTCTCTGACGGTCTGATCCAATTCTTATGCCAAAAGAGTTAGCTTGGAGAATAAATAAAATTGAAAAGTGACAAGTTAGGTACCAGGGTGGTATATCAATAAGCCAAGGAAGGGTACAATGCACTTGAAATAAGGCAGGGTGCTTAGGTTATAAGCACAACAAGATGATTCCGTGTTGGGGAAAAAAATGAAGGTGGTTCCAATATGAAGAATGTGGCACTGTATCATAATACAAACAGTAGCCACCAAAGAAGAAGCAAAAATGATTAGCTTGCAGATGAGATTCTTTTTGATAGAGTAGAATTCTGCAAGATACGGTGGTCTGCAAGGAACTTAGAGGCAACTTGAAAGGATGGTAATAAGCTTTCATATAAGCCTTTAGAAAGCGAAGACGTTAAGGGAAACATCACCTGATGGAAAATCTTCAGCTCGCATGTGTGTAATAGATGAATCATCATACAACAGAGAAGCAAGGAAAAGGTGCAAGGTCGAGCACCAGAAAAACTAGACAATCAGGAAGAGAGCAAAGGTCTCAACATGAAGGAACTATGAAGACAAAGCGAGCACATCAAAAGGTCTCAGAATAAAATAAAACACTTATTGAGAAGTGTCCAAGTTTGCAATAGTCAAAAAGAGGTTATTTCAAGATTTAAAAGAAATAGAAATTTCCCTCAAGGAATTGTAAGCGGCAAACAAGATTTTGAATGAAGAGGAAACGACACTTAAGAATTGTCGGATAAAGTTTGATTTTAAGGAATTAATTCAAACTTTCAAGGGAAGTGTGAAAGGTCATTGATAATCCAATTCAAGATTTCAAACTTGCACTACTCGAGAGGAATAGTACACTTCCAAGGAATAAATGCTCAAGGTTAAAATAAAATAGACTTTCAACCGGTGTAACAAAATTGGCATAGAAACGCCAAACAGAGGATGGAAAATCAAAAGGCATATCTGGCGGTTCATGGCTCTAAATGGCCTGAAAGAGAGTTAAAACTGAATGGTACAAGGTACATTAATCTGGATTGAAATTCAATAGAAGTTTTGGAGAGAACTTGTTTCTTGATTTGAAAAGTAGGAAAGTATGAATTAGTTAAAAGGAAAAGGCTTATAGAGATATATTTCGGAGGTAATTCATGACACCAAACAGAGAGGACATGTTGAGTTTAAAGGTCTCAAGTGAGGGATTACATGAGAAACAAATTACCAGAAAAAGTATAATTACAAAAGGGCACGAAAAGGGTCTGAACAACAAACATGGCATGTTTGAGGATAGCATATTGGTTCTTGTTTAAAACTGCAAAAGAAATTATAATGTTAGCTTTACAAACTCCTACTAAAAGGTTTAACTCAGAAGGAGATCAAACGTCGGGGAACTCCTAAACATAACAGTCGTAACTTACTACCTTCTTAGCCCAAACCCCAAGTCAAAGAGGTGAAAATTCCTTTTAGGTTGCTGTGTATGAAATTTACTCCGGATCTGACATTATCAATTTGTACAGAACAAACGAAAAGGAATTTGAGCACGATCCAAAGAGAAAAGATTTAGATACTTGAGTTTCCCAGGTGATATAAAAATATTGGAATTTTTGAATGAGATAAAGTCAGTCAAAAACAGTTATTTCCGACGATTGCACAAGCTGTCAGAATTTCCAGATTAATAAACACTGAGTTGAATTGCAAATCGAGATCAAACGAAAAAAAATCTGAACTTAATTCCAAAAGGAAAATTGTAGATAAAAGTTTTGTCTACAACATAGCAAAAATTCAGGTCATTTGAAGGTGTTTAACCTGTCCAAAACAGAAGAAGAAGTGAAGATGCTGCTGCAGATTTTTTGGACAGAGTGTCCGGCATAAACATGAATTTTCTGAACAATCCATAACAATTATCGAGTTGGTGTAAAAATTGAAATTGTAGAAAAGACTTCGGTCTATATTGTGGAAAATGTCCAGAATTTTTAGAGCACGGTAAGTGGTTTAAACTGAAAGGAAAACACAGAAACAAAAGCATTCACTCATGTTGGATAAAGCCAAACACGAGGATGATGAAAACTATGTGCCAAAGTATGAGACCTTTAACTCTAATAGTTGAAATGACTGAGGAGTACTTGGAAAAGATAAAATTTGCATATGGAGTTCGTGTGGAACCCATCTCGAGCAAAGCAAGGCCAAAGAATTTTTGTAAACATAAACCAAGCGATAGCGAAAAGAGAAAACGAAGGATTTGTAGAGTCGAATCTTTAAACAAAAGTTTGTATGTACTAAAACATCTTGTAGGGGATGCATTAAGGGTAATCACTAGGATGCAAAAGTGTGTTTCCCTGAAATAGCTAAACATGATATAGTTGGAAGGATATGCAATTGTCAGTTCAAATTGTTCAAAGGATGAGAAACTTATTTTTCTTAAATCAAGCATTTGACACGATGAAAACATCTTTAAAAAAAATAAGGCACATCAAAAAATGTTCACACTTGGAAAACAAAACTTCGTAACAAAGGACTTTTACCGAGTTTCAGAAGTTTTAAATAGAGGATTTAACTAGAACATGGGTTACAATTAGTATGGATGGGAAAACATTGAAATCGGGATAACCAAGTAGGAAACTAGATGATTATAAAGAGAATCTTATTAATGAAGACATAAGATTGGAAAATCACCACACAATCGTTCCTTGCCATCGAGGAGCACTATAACGACAACACCCAGTCTCTATCTACCAAACTTCTTATCATGGGTAACAACTAGCTTAAGAATCAGATAAATTAAAGTATTCTCATCTCCCATAACCTACTACACTATAACTTACAGGGTGAAAGAAAGACATCTACCCTTTCTTGGCCAGAGGACTTAAATGGTTTTGAGAAATTCGGGTGCATACATAAGCCATGAAATAATTGATTTGCACAAAACAAACTGAGTTGATTTTGAACATGAGGCAAAGAGAAAATATGTGAGTATATAAGTTTTACATATGATGCTCAAAAATCAAATTTTTTTGGGAAGCCATAGGTCGTTCAAAATAATTCTTTTTATCTACTGCTATAAGCTGTCAAAAAATTTCAGGACTTCATCAACTGTCGTGTGTTGCAGATTGTGCTCAGACCAAAACGAATTTACACTTGGTTCCAAAACAAAAATTATAGTGCAGGATGTTTTCTACAACATATCAAAAATCCAAGTCATTTGGAGGTGTTTACCTTATTCAAACAGAATGATAATTAAGAGTACCGCTGCAGAATTTTCTGAACAGAGTACCCCTCCTTGTTAAACAATTTGTGAACAATCCATATTGAAAACTAAATTGATGTAAAGAGAGAAATTGTATATAAGATAACTTTATAAGTGGCTGAAAATTTACAGAATTCTTGGAACAAAAAAATGATATAACATGACATGTAGAAACGTGAACAAAATCAGTTTACTCATTTTGCATAACACCAAGTTACAAGGAAGTGATTTGAACCAAATGTAGCATTACAAAAGCATTAAAACCTCAAAAAGAAAGAAAATTAGAGAAGATTCCAAAAGGAAAGAGGGATCCTAATAAAGGTTCTCTAAAGGAACAAAACTTAAGAGGATCACATAAGAGGTGTGAGCTTAAAAATCAACCTTCGCATAAGGAGACTTTTCACTTGGTCCTAGTGCAACTTAACCACGTTCTAAGGATTACTAATCCTACGAAAATTTACTACCAAGATCAAGAGAGATCAGAAGGGTTCAAAAAGGTCTAAAGAAATCTTATCTTAGAGGGAAGAAGCCTAGGAAAGAAAGGACGCTTCTCTCTGATACCAACTGTAACGCCCCGCTCCCAGATACCGAGCCCTTATCCGGAAGAGGAACGTTCGGCGCGTATAGCATTAAATAAATTTAATATTATACGCACGCCTCTACGTCGTCGTATAAAATAAAATCAAACGGAAGCTAAAAAGACTCCGGTAAAATCATAAATGCTACTATAAATAGAAAGTAACCATACTAAAGATGGATAGATAAATACAACGACGAAAAACCCAAGGACTTATACATTCCGAGGTCTTAAATGTACCAACCAAACTTACAAAGATCTTAGAAATAGAAATACAACGAGTCTAAGAAAAGAAATACAAGTCTAGTACAACCTTTACAAATAAATAAACTAAAAGCTTCGTCAAGGCATCAACGTTGATGAGAGTCAAATTGGCTATCATTTTCTATGTAATTATACCCCGTTTATACCTCGTTTTATATGTTTTCTGAGACATTTTGGTTGTATTTTGATGTATTTACACCTTGGTTATCATTTCGGGACTTAGGACGTAAAGTCCGGGATTCTCGGTCTTTTTCGGTGTATTTACTATACTCTCGGTCACCCTAGTGTCCTGTAGGGATTACGTGTGGTATTTGTTATGATTTTGTACAGGAATTAGGTGTTTGAGAAGTCCGGAAGGCGAGATACGAGGATTGGAACGTGTGCCCGAAGCTTAAACGTTCAAACGGATCAAAATGCGGTGGTACTACAACCATATCTTCCATTGATCTGTTTTTTGATCCACCTTAGAGGCATTTTATGGGCTGGACATCTTCATGAAAGTTGTATAAAATTGAATGAGCTATCCAACGCATCTTGAATCACTCAAATCGGAAGTCTACAGACAAAGTTATGGCTGTTTTTCTGAGGGTGTGTCACCATAGGCGGCCGCCTGTCACCATAGGCGCCCGCCTAAAAATGCGGTTTTGGCTTAGAAAGTTGCTGAAAGGTTTTGTGAAGGGAAAAATATGACAGGCGGCCGCCTGTCAGTACAGACGCTCGCCTAGCGTCCAGAACTCATAAAACACTATAAATACCCCCATTTTGGATCTAGATCCACACCACTTTCTTCCCAACTCGTTTTCTGCACTTTTTCTGCGATTTTTCTTTAGTTTGTAGATATATTAGCTTAGATTAGGCTTAGACTTTTATAATCCGTTGATTCTCGAATATAGCTTGACGCGTTATTGACGGGTTTTCGTTCGGTGGATCGATTTTCGACGGCCTATAATATATTTGGTAATTCATTTTCCTTTCTTGTTCTTGCTTTTAATCTTGTTTATGTTATTTTTATTGTTGATTTCTTGTTGTTTTTGTTGTTAGAATGAGTAGCTAATAGCCCGATAGTCGAGATATGTGATAGCCTTCGAAATCGAATCCTTAGCTCGTTGATTGAAGTGTTTTGATGTTATGATTGTTATATTCTTGGTGTTGTTATCGTTCTAGAACTTATTCTAAATGAATTTTGTCGAATTAATTACTCGATAATCGTATTTCACATGTCTTCTTTACATATGTATTTTGTGAAAGGGTGCGGGAAAAGGGTTCTAGAATCACCTCAGAAACCGATCGAGTTGTTGATTCGGTTTCATGTGTGAGGTTTATATCATTGTTAATGAGCGTCTCATAGATCGTAGACCGTGTCTGGTCAGTTAAATCCGGTCAATGGACTGTTGAACCTGACATAGGAGGGTAGATTATTGAATTAATGTCTATACTCGGAATTAGGAAAGGACACCCTTTGAGTGACAACGAGGCGGACTGTTGAACCTAACATAAGAGGGTAGATTATTGAATTAATGTCTATTTTCAGAAACAGGAGACGACACCCTTCAACGATGCCGAGAACATTAGAGTTTGTCAAAACACTTCCGGAAACGAGTTAGGGTTAGAGAGTAGTTGGTTGGATCATAGCTTGGCTATCTTGTTTTTCGTAGTTTAAAATCTTTTCTCTTATGTTTATTTAGTTGTTAGAACCGGTGATCTGACAAATCACCATGTTCAATTATTGTGTTGACCTGAACTAGGGGCGAGACCGACTTTGGTACTCGACTGGATTCCTGTGGGATACCACCTTGACTCACCAATTCTAGGCTCTGATTGACCCGGTACCTTGCCGGTGAGATTGGACACTTAGAAAAGGCCGATCAAGTTTTAAAGTTATTTGTTGCCGGGAATCGGATTGATATCTTGTAAGTTAGTTAAGTTCTTAGGATTAGGTCGTTTCTCTTATTTGTTTTTGTTGAAGTGTCACACCATTTACTTCGGTAGTGGTAGTGACTAGATACCGTGATTGTGTTCGTGTTATTTCCCTGTTTGCAGATAATGAATCCATACTACAATTACAGCTTCTACCCTTACCCATTCAGATATTACAATCACGGTGCTATGGGTTACCAAACACAACCATTTTATCAGTTCAACCCATACGCCACATCATACGGGAATGCGTGGGATAATTCCCCAAGTTACTATGATCAACGACTCGACACTCTTCCACCTCCGCCTCAAGAATCCGAGACTTACATGGAGGAAATGATCCATGAGGAAAATCTAGCTTCTTTACGGAGAATAGAAATTCTACTAGATCAACTGATCGAGAGGAAGAAGGCTGAGAGGAGAGAGCAAAAAAGTATGATTGAAATCACCCCGGAGGAACACTACGAGGATGGTATGACTCTTTTATCTATTGAGTCACCTGTTCCGTCTTCATTTAGTCCTATTGTCATATCTTCATTTAGTCCTATTGTTGTTGATGTTGAGCCTAAATGTGCATACTTGGTGTTAGAGTCGTTGTTAGTTGGGATATGTTTTAGTTCGGGGAAAGTGAGTTCGTTGTTCTGTGCAATGGACTCATCGAACCAATCTTGGTGGTGGGGATTGAGCCCCATGTTTTATGTATTCACTTTCAAGGGGTGCTCAATTCTTACGATTTTTGTAGGGAGATGCAACGGTTTGCTCTCCTATGATATAGCTATCCTTGACATGTTTGGGGGTAGAAAGTCGAGCTGAGGACTATAAACTCAGAATGTGTTTTTATTGCTTTTCCTTCCCCTTCGTGTTTCACTGTGTTTCTTTAGTTTTTATTTTGATACTTCGGGTAAGTTTTGTTGTAATATAACCCGAAGAAGTGTGTTTTGGGGGGGGGGGGGGCTAGTGTGGTGTTTTTGGTATTGACGAGTTGTGGTGATTCGTTTGGTTTCATTTCAATATCTCCATACCTGTGTATCTCGTATGTGTTGTGTTGCTTGTTGATATTAGCACAGGTACCCTGAGAGGACTTTTATGGATGCCACGTGATCATACTCGTGCATTTTTCCGGTTGTAAGCTAAGTTTTCTGCCCTTATCATTCGTGTTTGGTTTTAAAGTAAGGGGTGGTTGGTTTAGCTTCAATGTTTCGTTTTCATGTCAAACGAGTTATACTTAGAGATTGCTATCCCTTTGGTGTAAATGAGTCGGTTTTTAGAAATTTTGATGGTTTTGACATTGTTGATGATACATTGAGCCTATAGTATTGCTTTGATTAAACATCTAGTGATTGTACGAATGCATTTCATTTGAGTTGGGATCTTGTATTGAGAATGGAATAGCTTTATCACGTTAGCTTCGACTTCATGAATCACCTTGACTAGTGAACGATTATGGTAGCTATTAATGACTTGGTTACCTAGATTTATATTAGTAACTTCGAGGCGAAATAGAAAGGTCGTCGTTGTTAGGTACGGGATGACGGTTATGGCAATTCTTTGACCCGATCAGAGCCAAATGCCATCCCTTATTTGTATATCCTCAGTTCCCTCTCTAAGCCTTTGTAGGGTGGTTAGACCGCCACCCGAACTAACCTTTTGTGCCACTAACTCATAATTACCAATGCCCATAGCTTTTATTACGGTCTACGTTTCCTTGACCACCTTGCAAGATTGAGCTTATTGTTTTCACATTTTCTGATATGGTGTGGGGTGGTGGGGTGGCGTATCTTTCGAGTGGTGTCGGTAAAAATGAGTATATCCTGGAGGAGGTGGAATGTTATGGCTTTTCGGCCTTTGATCGTTTTTGTGGTTTTGAAGAAAAAAAGAGAAGAAAAGAAAACAGAAAAAAAAGAAGAAGAAGAAGAAAAAGAAAAAGAAAAAAAGTTGTATATATATAAGAGTTCTTGGAATGCCAATTTTTTTTGGGGTTTGATTTTTGTTGTGTTGATGTTGGTGAAGGGGTACTTCTTCTAATCTAGTACGGAGAAAGAGATGTTGTTGTGTTCTGTAGAGGTTTGTTCCTGGTTGACGAGCTTAGGTATGAACTAGACCTGGATATGACGTATGTCTCCAGCTTGTGGAATGATGAGGAGAAGTGGAAGGTTGGATGAATTAAGGTTGAAACTCGGTTGATGGTTTGTACTATTCAGGCGAGCATCCTTATAAGGAGTTGAGTCTTCCGTCGCTACGAAGGGAAGAGCTTCGGTTTTAGTGTTCGATGTTCGGTAAAGCTCACTTGCACTTTCTATTTTATCGTAAATATCCCTCTCGTTAGCCCCGACCCTAGCTTAACATTACAACCTATCAAGTCCTACCTGACCCTACTAGACTTTGATTGACCTTGATTAGTGGAGATGTTTACGACGTATAAGCCTATGGTGTAACCTCGGTAAATTATATGTCTATAATCTAAACCGGTCATTGGTGATAAATGTCGAAGAAGCTATACACACACACACTTTTTTTTTTCTAAATACAAGGTTGAACTTAAATCTTATGCATTTGTGTCATTTACTTGTGTTTTACCATTTCAATTCTTTTAGACTTGATGTATGATAGCAATGTTGACTCCATCTTTATTTTTGAATCGCTCATCTTTGCTCGAGGGCGAGCAAAAGCTAAGTAGGGGGTAGTTGATGAGAGTCAAATTGGCTATCATTTTCTATGTAATTATACCCCATTTATACCTCGTTTTATATGTTTTCTGAGACATTTGGTTGTATTTTGATGTATTTACACCTTGGTTATCATTTCGGGACCTAGGACGTAAAGTCCGGGATCCTCGGTCTTTTTCGGTGTATTTACTATACTCTCGGTCACCCTGGTGTCCTGTAGGGATTACGTGTGGTATTTGTTATGATTTTGTACAGGACTTAGGTGTTCGAGAAGTCCGGAAGGCGAGATACGAGGATTGGAACGTGTGCCCGAAGTTTAAACGTTCAAATGGATCAAAACGCGGTGGTACTACAACCATACCTTCCATCACCGTAGATGCATTTTATTGGCTAGACATCTTCATGAAAGTTGTAGACAATTGAATGAGCTATCCAACGCATCTTGAATCACTCAGATCGGAGGTCTACAGACAAAGTTATGGCTGTTTTTTTGAGGGTGTGTCACCATAGGCGGCCGCCTGTCACCATAGGCGCCCGCCTAAAAATACGGTTTCGGCTTAGAAAGTTGCTGATAGGTTTTGTGAAGGAAAAAATCTGACAGGCGGCCTCCTTTCAGTACAGGCACTCGCCTAGCATCCATAACTCATAAAACACTATAAATACCCCCATTTGGGATCTAGATCCACACCACCTTCTTCCCAACTCATTTTCTGCACTTTTTCTGCGATTTTTCCTTAGTTTAGATTAGTTTGTATATATATTAGCTTAGATTAGGCTTAGACTTTTGTAATCCGTTGATTCTCGAAGATAGCTTGACGCGTTATTGACGGGTTTTCGTTCGGTGGATCGATTTTCGACGGCCTATAATATATTTGGTAATTCGTTTTCCTTTCTTGTTCTTGCTTTTAATCTTGTTTATTTTATTTTTATTGTTTATTTCTTGTTGTTTTTGTTGTTAGAATGAGTAGCTAATAGCCCGATAGTCGAGATATGTGATAGCCTTCGAAATCGAATCCTTAGCTCGTTGATTGAAGTGTTTTGATGTTATGATTGTTAGATTCTCGGTGTTGTTATCGTTCTAGAAATTATTCTAAATGACTTTTGTCGAATTAATTACTCGATAATCGTATTTCACGTGTCTTATTTACATATGTATTTTGCGAGAGGGTGCGGGAAAAGGGGTTCTAGGATCACCCTATAAAACCGACTGAGTTGTTCGATTCGGGCCAAGTGTGAGGTTTATATCATTGTTAATGAGCGTCTCATAGATCGTAGACCGTGTCGGGTCAGTTAAATCCGGTCAGCGGACTGTTGAACCTGACATAGGAGGGTAGATTATTGAATTAATGTCTATATATACTCGGAATTAGGAAACGACAACCTTTGAGTGACAACGAGGCAGACTGTTGAACCTAACATAAGAGGGTAGATTATTGAATTAATGTCTATTTTCGGAAACAGGAGACGACACCCTTCAACGATGCCGAGAACATTAGAGTTTGTCGAAACACTTCCGGAAACGAGTTAGGGTTAGAGAGTAGTTGGTTGGATCATAGCTCAGCTATCTTGTTTTTCGTAGTTTAAAATCTTCTCTCTTATGTTTATTTAGTTGTTAGAACCAGTGATCTGACAAATCACCACGTTCAATTATTGTGTTGACCTGAACTAGGGATGAGACCGACTTTGGTACTCGACCAGATTCCTTGTGGGATACGACTTTGACTCACCAATTCTAGGCTACAGTTGACCCGGTACACTGCCGGTGAGATTGGACACTTAGAAAAGGCCGATCAAACGTCCTCAAAAGTCGTCATCTACACTTGATCAAATTGTTCGTCTTCTCACCCCACAATGCATACAAAAGAAAATACAAAGGAGTTAAGTACGAAGTACTTAGTAAAAGTGAGAAGCTAATGAATAACTAAGTTATACAACGAAAAGTTATTATTATGATTATTAAATTATCTTTATGAGATCGACTCAATCTAGGGTTCATTTCATGTCCATCAACATGTCGTGACTATACGTTTCTAGCTTAACTTATCTTGGTTACATCATTACTCAAGGACACAATGCATGGTGAAAATTCCACCACGAGATGTACTTGCCAACTACGGTGAGTAGCACCGATAGTCCCGGGATCTCCCCGGTATGCATTTACGTTCGGCGAATTTCCTCCACTGCCATTTAGCCATTTATAGGCCAGCAGCGTTGTTCGTTTTTACTGAACGTATCACATCGCCGATATGAATCAGTGCCTAACTGAGAATAGATGATGTTTTAGCTTTTACTACACTTATGTAATTATTATGGTGAATTAACTAGCCACCTAAGTGTTTTCAAGTAAGCTCCCCCGCATACACTACTCTTTTTCCTAGACCACTAGACACGGATAAGTCCTAGCAAATACACAGACATTGATGAACTCTAGTTCATCAAAGCACAAGCCCTTTCATGCTCTTCCGACGGTCCCGAACTTCAACTCCCTTTAAGAGTATGTCCGGTGCCGGAACCAAACGCATCAGAAACTCAATCGGGACTTGTTCATGTTTAATTAATGTTATTGAATCAAAAATAGAAATTTAAAACTCAACACAAATATACCAAAACATATCACATCTCATTAATTACAACTTAGCATGAATTCTATCACCAAGCAACACCAAAACTCAACCTATCATTATAAAACTATAATTACTCATTAGGAAGAGTCTCTTACCTTAATTTCCAGCAAAACCGATCCAAAACCTTCAAGAAAACGCTGAACTTCTAAGCCTTTAACTTGTAACCTAATTAAACAACAAGTAAACCTAAAAATTCAATCTTCCTGGCAAAAACCGAAATACAAAAGTGTGAATAAAACTGAAGATTACCTGGTTTATTTGCTGTCAAACTAATTTTAGAATAATCTACGATCCAAGACGATCGTTTCGACTACTCGTAGGTTGCTAAAAGCAGCTACGGATTAAAATATACGAATTTACGAAGAATCGTGACTCAGCGATTTACAAAAATTGAAATTTGGCGAAAACTTACTTAAATTACGAGATGTTATTTTCCAAAGTTACGTCTCTTCGCGGTGATCACTTTTCTCTTCTACGGCATCTTGAAACGATGAACGGATTTGTCACACGGTTGAACTTTACGTTCTCCCTTTCCAAAAGCTTCTCTACGTCGTTTCTCCATCTGATTCGCCGTTCCTCTTTTTCTTTTTTTTTCAGAATGTGCGTTCCAAACTAATAAATTATTTTGGGAATTATTTTCTTTTTATAGCCATTTAATTAAATTCCTTAATTAAACAACTAAATCTCTTTAATTAAATCATTTTTAATTAAATAAATAGGATAAATAATAATTAGGTCGTAGTGGATATGCCCAATTACTATTTTACCCTTGCTGAAAAGTCGGGATATTACACTAATGACGACCACTAGGATATGTACCTTGATACAGATTCCCTAAAATAACCTCTCAGCGGATGGAATATATTATTGCAAGGAGAGACTTGGACTGTTGTGGAAAATGGCAGTAGAAAGAAAGAATTGAGCGTGTGTGTGTGTGGCGTCTCATTGGCTGTTTGCTTCCCGGCACGGAACAATGTTTTCTCAACTAAACCCGGCAATTCATTCTAATCCTCTCCTACCTTTTAAACACAAAAAATGAAAAGGTAAAAAGAAAAAGAAAAAGAAAAAAAAAATACTATATGGATGGACCTCTATTATTGCTCCAGTTTTTTTTTTTTTCCCTTTCAAAAAGAAAAAGGAAAAAAAATTACTCCTCTAACTCTAAGTAGGACATTTCAAACTTGCCTGGATAGGGTAAAGTACTCTTTTAAGAAAATATAATATATTAATACTGATAAACAATAAAAATACATAAGTGAAAATGGTTCATTAAACATAAAATAATGTGATATGAGAATTCGGAAAAACATTATCTCATTATACATGTGAGACATAAAAATCTTGTTAATCCGGATTAGTCCTTTCAAAACAAGCAAGAACGACGGTCTAAATAGTTGATCGAAACATTTATGGCTCCCTTAGCACAACTAGACGCAGAGGGTTTGGAGGCGTTACAATTGGTATCAAAGTCGACTACTAAACGGACCTAAATGTCACACCGTGAGATACGGTGAGGGCCGCCTCTGGAATTCTCTAGTAGGGATGAGTCTGTGACAAATCATGGCAAGAACGATCCTTGTTTATAAATGGGGTAAAATGTGATATCTCATATAAGGACGAACGTTCATTGCTTATAAGGAGGTGAAATATGATATCCCTTATTGGGAACGTGGGAAAAGATTACCTCATTTTCCTAGGGTTGAATGTGATATTTTAGGAATGTGGTTTACCTCATTGCTTATATGGGGTAAAATGTGATATCCCATATTGAGAATGTGCGAAAAGCATTGGGGGGTAGAACGTGATATCCGGGAATGTGGAAATAGCATTACCTCAGTGGCGAGGACGGAGGACCCTCCTTGCTTATAGGGTGTGGGGTAGAATGTGATATCTGGTAATGTGGTTTACCTCATTGGGAAATGTGGGAAAAGAATTGCTTTTTTATAAGTGTGATACATAAAAATTTTGTTAACTCATTTTAGTCTTTTTAGACTAAACGAAAACGACGGCCTAAATAGTTGACTGGATCATTATGATTCATTTCATCCAAACACGAGGGGGTTTGGGGGCGTTATAGATACTCTATTAAATTGAAAATAAAATACACTAACAAGAAAATAAACTTTATGTATATACATATGCGAAATATATTGAACTCTACCATACAGGGAAAGCACTTTATAGCCCACGGCGAACAATTGATACAGACGGTGATGTTCTTTAAAAGGACGCCGTTATTAGTGTCATCACAAATCTACCAATAATCAATTATTATTGACAATTTTTTCGGTTTTTTTTTTATTTTTTTTTTATTTATTTTTTATTTTTTAACAAGATCTTCAATGATAGACGGTTGAATTTATAAAAATATGTTGTAGATATATAGCTGTGAGACTGATAATCTTTGAATAAAGACAAACATGTATTCATAAGATGCAATGATACACCTAAAACGTAACAATATATTGATTTTGTCAAAATAATAAAACTTATAAATAGGTATAAAAAGTGCATGATTTGTTGAATTCGTTGAACAAGTATAGTAACCATCAAAGAAGTGTATCGAAGACTTTCAACATAACACGATGACACGAATGATTTTAAAATTTCAAGACACGACACGTGTTAGAATTTATATAATACATATTCATATTAAATGATCTACATAAAATTCAAAGATAGTTTGTGAAATTGCATGGAAGTATATTGAATGGTGAAAATATGATATTTTGTAGAACAATTTCATTAATTCAAATTTGGGCTACATGCTACTAAAACATCGTCCGGAGGGCTATTGCCCCACGAGGTAAAACCCAAAGAAAAACAAAGCCTAACTAGAATGTGCGACGGGGTATTCCCAAAGCGGCCAACAAATCAAAATAATAAATAATCGAAAGAATGGACAAGGACAAACGGGCGCAAGACAATCCAGAACGGAGAAATCCTTCACTGCGCTATTTAGGTGTTGAATACACAACTTAGATTGCGTTCCCCGATAATTAAGTCTATTGAATTATCCCAAATTCGTAGCCTCCACTCACCCATGATAAATCACCTTGATGGCTCAAGAACTTCGACATCAAGGCACACATGCATCCCGCAAAGTGAATGATTACAGCACCTCTCATCTATCTGCGGAGATATGTTACGACTTGTATTTTGAGTTATATTTGATAGACTTTGATGGATTTTAATAATCTTCTGTAAATTTAGAATACAAAAATTATTTTGACGCGCGCGGGATAGAAAATTAATTGACTTACACAAATGATTTATGTTTGATAGATGTCATTGCATTTTATTTATATTCGAAATTTTATTAAGACTTTATAAACGAGAATTAACATGGTACGATGAAATCTAAATAGAGACCACATAAATGTTTTTAAAATACGTACAATTCAGTATTTCTTCAATTACCTTTTGATTTCCATAGTTTCCGGTGCATTCGATACTTTACAAGTAAAACCATCAAACATCGTATAGAAATATATAATAAACTTACGTCGCAACACAAGACGTAACATCAAATCAAATAACAGTAACATGAAGTAACATACTTATAGGTCCCTTTTTTATGAGACAAAATCATCTAAAGCAATTTCAAATCATGACTTTCATTGTGGCATTCCCATTGTAGCAGTAGCATTGTTGATAAAAATACAAAAAAAATTAAAATCAAAGTTAAATGAGTGAAACGTTTTTCAAAATTTCCTTTAACATATCCAAACATATATTATTTTCTTATTCAAATTTTATTAATTTTATTTTCGTGTTGTAAAGAATTGCAAACAGAGGTCGGTCCTGTGGTCCTCCAAGGGTACAACCCTTCCTACCGACGAATTTCACATGGATATGGGTCCGCCCATGTTCGGTTTTTGTCGTCCTCATCCGTTTTCCTTTTGTTTGTTTTTTTGTGTTTTTGTTTTTTGTTTTTGTCTAAAAAAAACTAATATTAGATGTCAACCTTGTTTATTTTCCAACACGAGATAACTTCATATAATAATTACATTTCTTTGAATATAAGCTGAAAATTTTATTATCTGCAATCTATAGAGGTAGCAGAAATGTAACGTCCCTGCAGCGCAAGAACGCTTAAATGAAGTCATAAATGTCCAGGTCATTCTTGACCAGCCGTCCTCATTTTAGTCTAAAGAAATTAACCCGAAGTTGACAAGGCGGCTTTATGTCTCACACTTATATGTGGATGATCATTCTACTATTTTTCCTATATGGGACATTACATTCTCCCCCCCCTTATAAGGGACGTGGCGTCCTCGCCAGGAGGCGGCCAGACCTGATGGGATCGTCCTCTACAGAGTGAATTCAGAGGTCATCCTTACACTGCCTTTCAGACGTCAGTAGCAAGAAATCTGATCGATATTTCTGCATAAAATTACATAAAATTACATGAGAGGGTGAAGAACTTGTTGGAGAATTTTGAATTAAAAATTAATAATAGAGGGAAAATTCGAATGGACATGTGACAAAGAGTTGCATCGGTTCGGTGAAAGGTTGCAATTACAAAAGAGTTGCACATGTTCGGTTGAATCATTTTTAAAAGGATGCAACCGGTAGTGAATAGTCTTCATTCTCCTATAAAATCCTAGCATACAAATGAAAATGAGGCAGAAAGTTTTTCATAAGAGATTCATTCTTTTAAAAATGCCGGCTTCTTATGTTATTAATGACATCCAAAAATAATACTTGCATAAATTAGAGTCAATAAGAGATCTATTGAACATGATCGGTTCACCGTCTTCTTCATATTGAAGTGCACCAATTCGAAGAATGTATAAGTGTTGTATCTTGGGAGACGATTGTCATTACCGTGTGCACATAATCGGGGCAAAAACTTCTTAAGGACAGAGTTTTACACTCGCCCCAGTCAATAAGTTTTATGTCCTGTTTTTTTTTTTTTTTTGAATTACGTGTTAAACAGCATGCTCGATTGTTAATTTTCCAACAGAACTTATTCCACATCGTTGAAGACCCTCTCTAGCTAAATAATGAGTACGAATGTTTTCAGTCTTTTGACAAAAGAGAAAGACACTGTAAAAAAAAAAGATAAGAGCCGACGACAATCTTCTATAATACATCCAATGGGCGAAAGATCTTTCTCAGATGACTGGAGACGTTGGATAGTTATGAGAGAGTTTCATTCAAATACCACTCTAAGGAACTCATGTAATAGCAAATAATATCGCATGGTAGATGGCCAAAGCCCCCCGCTGCTATATAAAAACTTCCCTCTAGCCTTCTTGATAAGCTATTAAGAATTTCTCCGTTATGGTTGAATAATTATAGTATTTAACGCCATATTCTAAGCATTATTAGTGGTAGAACATTATTATTCATATATATATATATATATATATATATATATATATATATATATATATATATATATATATATATATATATAAAATCAATTTATGTTCCTGGTTAATAGCTTCTTAGCCTATCGACAAATAACGAGTTCCCCGCTCTGTCAAATCTGCTACGAGCAAGACGAGACCCCGCTGCTTGCTATGTGCGATTGTAACTGGCCTCGGCGCATTTGGAAGCAAGTCATTGAACCTTCTAAGTGGGAAGCTTTCTTTGTCATTTCTGACACACAAGATTGGGTGTCAAATAATATAACACCTTCGGCGAGAGTCTCATCGTTGGTCAACCAGTGGCCTTATCTTTTTCGCGAGATTGTGTATGGACTTTGGTTTTGGCAGAACAAGCTGCTTCATTCCCCCGACATTGTCTACCCACCTACTCAAGTTTTTATTTCCAATGCAGTCAAACGCTCTAGAAATTTAAGGCTAGCCTGGGCCATAGACATAGAGTAGATTTATTTCTTCGTTGTACCATTTGTGGATTTAGCTCCTGATTTAATTAAAGTTCTTATTTTCAAAACAAAAAAAAAATCAATTTATGTTGAAGCGTTTAAGTTGTTAATTATCTTGCTTCCTATCAACTTATGCTTTTCAGATAAATAATAATTATGAATGGTATCAGAGCGGTATGTCATGAGATCAATCATTGTTGTCAACATTGTCTTCCCATTTATATTGCGCAAGTGTTGCCCTTGTGTGCCCTTTATATGCCGTTGTGTGTCATACTTCCCCAAGCTTGCTATATGCCTACTTGATGTAGCGTTTGAAAAGTTTAAGATGTTAATCATCTACCTGAGGCTGTGAGTTTCAATGTCTACAAGACCATTAAGCACTTGTGTGACGTTTGGGGAACGCGCGAGGAAGTAGCTAGGTGGAGGTGGTTGAGGTAAACCCTGTGAATCGTGAGATACCCAAGAAGGATGTGAGTAGTGAGAGTGTTCTGATAATGGAGGGAAAGTCAACCGTCAAATTTGGGGGATACGAGTCTTGCCGGAGACTATAAACTCGGTAACCTATCCAGTTCCTTTTTGAAATTCAATAAGTCGAGCCAACGAGAATAAACAAAGGCGCTTCTGGGAGGCAACCCACCTTTTTTTCTTAAGTTTTAGGACTTTTCGGGAGTGTGATGTGAAACTTCGACCACGCTCTTTAACTCTCGTTTCATGTTTTGTGATGACTAGTAATTTGTAATGTTATATACATCTCCATGCTTGTGTTTACCTACGTTTGAGGTTTCGCCTTTTCGTCGTAGTGGATTCTTGGTTTTCTTTGTTGTGATTGCACATGTATCCTGGGAGATACATTTGCGGTTGTCACTTTGCATGGTTGCGCCCTATTGCCAGCTCAGCTAAGTCTTTCTTTTACTTTATCACTCACACACCGAGGACGGTGTTCTGTTTTAAGTGGAGGGGTGGTAGATTTAGCTTCACTTTACAACCATGTTGGTTTAATTTATCATCGAATAAGTCATATGCTTAATGTTTGGTCTATATTGAGTAAGATTAAGCCATTTTAAAAAAAATTCACGGTCTCGATGTTGCGTATTATATGTTGAGTCATTATATTTATTGGTTAAATACTAGTTAAGAGTTGAATGCATGCGAGTCAAACCTATATCTTGTTGTGAGAATGGAATTTTAATACACTTAATAGCTTTACTTTCAAAAATTGTGGTTGATTAGTGAATGATTATGGATGACATGGACATTAATCTGCTACCTAGAACTTATACCATTAACTTTGAGGCGAAATAGAAAGATCAATCTAGGTAGATTATGGGATGGCAGTCCTCACATTTCTTTGACCCGACCAGAGCCAAATAGCCAACTATGTACATAATTTTCACAGTAACCCCTCTAAACCTTTGTAGGGTGGTTAGATCCCCACACGAACTTAGCCATTCGTGAATTAGCCTATAATTACCAACCCTGAGCTTATTTGTGGTCTACATTTCCTTGGCATCCGATGAGTTGGGCTTAATCTTATTTTGACACACTTGTTAGCACAAGTATGGGGTGGTGGAGATGTGTATCCAAGGAATGGTGTTGGTGTATCGTTTGCATTACGGATGAGAGGGATTGACGAGGTGTTTGTGTTTGGTTTATAAAAAAAAAGTGAATAAAGTTGAGTCAAAGAATGTTGGGGAAGGCTTATGTATTGACTTTTCCACTAGTGATGTTGGTGAGGGATGTGTTTCTTCTGTTCTAGTACGAAGAATGAGATGATGTCGTATCTTGCAGTGGTTTGTTCCTGGTTGACGAGTTTTGGTATGGACTAGACCTGCATGTGACGTATGTGTCCTACTTGAGGAAAGATGTGAAGAAATAAAAAGGTGAAACAAATTGTAGCTTGGAGATTGTTTGATTATGCCAACTTCTCGGGCAAGCATCCTTATAAGGAGTTTTGTTAATTGGAGGAAAAGAGCCGATGGTTAAATTCTTTGGTTAAACTCACTCGTATTTTCTTGTTGATTTTCCTTTTATCCCTTCGATCAACCCCGTCCCTGGCCTAACGTTACAACCTTTCAAGTCATGCCTGACCTTATTTAGCCTTGAATTGATCTCAATTAGTGGTGTAACAACATTAACCATGCATTTATAATCTGAGCCGGTTGACCGTGATAAATGATTGAGAAGCTATGCACACACACATTTTATTTTCATGGTGATATACGCTTTGATCCGTATGCCTTTGCTTGTTGACTAGTTTTTACCCTTTGAATATATGGATTTCCTATATGATTGCAACGTTGACCTCATGATTTATTTTTGAATCGCTTTATTTGCTTGAGGCAAGCACACGCTAAGTGGAGAGTAGTTGATGATGGTCAACTTAGCTATCATTTTATACGTGATTCACCCCTTATTATGACTTATTTGATGTGGTTTTGGGTAGTTTTGGGTTTTTATAGACACTTTTCATCACGGTTCGAATCATGAGACGAAAGACATTTACGTCTGAAAATCTCTTTACTTTTGGGTGAGTTGTATGCGTTTTATTGGCATTTGTCACGTTTGAGTATGTGGTTTATGTTTGTAATATGTACGGCGTGATAGAGGGTTTGACATGGAGCGCAACGTGATGAAAATCGACCAAAAATGAGTTGGGAGTGAAAATGACGCGAGATTAAAGTTTGAAACAAAAGTTATTTATTTATTATCTTTTACAAAAACGAAAAAAGAAGAAGAAAAGAACATGAAATCAAGTGGCTGGAGCAGAAGCACAGGCGTACGCCTGTTATGGAAGAGAGCCCACACCCATTAAATTGGAATTTAAAAAGGTCGAGCTGATAGCAAGAAGGACGGGCCTGGTGCTTGGGGCGCAGGCCTGGGGCCCGGCTTTTGACGCTAATTTCCCGTTTTTGGACCCATTCTAGAGAGCCCGGATCCTCTGCCGTAGGGTTTACACACAGCAGGCTGCTGTGTGTATTGGGGGAGGGTAGAATCCATCATTCAAGCCAAAACTTAAAAAAAAAAAATTAAAGACAGGGGGGATTGATCACAGCACTGTTGTATTACAGCAGAGGATCCAGATTCCCATTTTATGTTGGTCTTTTAACTATAAAAAGTCATCTGAAATTTTACCGCACATAACTCATATTTTAATTTAGTTCTTCCTCCACATCAATTTTTAGCATAGATCTACTTTTATTTCTCCCAACTTTTTCCTTAGCACTACATATAGCACTTTATTTATTTTATTTTGCGATTTCAACACAACGAAGTGATGATTCGAATGGTAGATTGCTTCAACTTTATGATTGGTATTTTTTTAATCTTTTTTTCATGCCTTTTCCGGTTTATTCATGAATTATTGTGTTCTTCTTTCTATTATGCATAACTAATTTTATAATAGCTAAATTATGTGATAGAATTACGAAATAAATGCTAGAATGATAATCTAGGGATGAGTAGTGTTTAAAAATCATAACTTTTGAATGTTGGTGTTCTAAAACTTGAACTTAATGCTTTTGGTGGAGTAGCTAACCCTTAATTGTATTTACACATGAAATTTATAAATGTATTTTGCAAGGGAGTGTGCGAACTAGGATTTTAGAATCGCTATTTACGAACTAGTCGAGTGTTCGAGCCTCTTCATTGGTAAGGTTATTTCTTTTTAAGCCGTAAATTTAGTGGTTACGGAGTGTCTCATTGATTTTAATCATATTATGTCAATAAATCCCGGATAGTGGACCGTTGAACCGAATATAGGGGTAACTAGGTTGTGGTAGTAGCGCCTAGATACCATTTTAGGAGATTGCACCCACAAACAATATTATTAGTTTACAATTGGTCGGTTTAAGCTCATCCATAGTGATTCATAAAAGTGTTAAGAGTAGTATTCTTGATCATAGTTTAGCTATTTCGTTTATCATATCATTCACATTTGTCATTTTTATTTCTTTAGCTATAATAAACTTCACCCCGATTGTTGATCTAAACTAAATGCGAAAATGGTTGTGATACTCATTCAATTCCTCACGGGATACGTTTTTGCTCACCATTGTAGTATAACTGACTGTCTGACCAGATACCTTACCGGTAAAAGTTGGTTTACTAGAATTTGACAATTTTAGTGACTTTTAAGGGTTTAAAATTTAAATACACAAAATACACCTTTATCATTAGTTATAAATTTTATTACAATTGCTCTCAGTGGAGTTCACTATGCATATGGTTTTTATGAAACGGGGTGACTGCAAATGTGATGAATTTAGAGATAAAGAAGAAGAAGATAGATGAACAATTCGAATGACAAAAAGGCGGGAAAACTAGAATTAAGAATTGAACATTGAAAGTGAATTAATTCTTCAAACTGATCATTACAATATGAGATTCACGGCTTAAATATAGTGTGTGAGGCTGTGATCAAGTTGTGGAGCGGTTACAACAACTCTAACAGAATAATTAACTTCCTAACTAACCTTCGGTTGAGGTGTTTGATGAAATGCCTCAACTAGATTTCCTTCCCAAGTTGATGCTGTTGTGCTGCTGAATGTGAAGTTCAGTTTGCTATTTTTCATCAGCTTCAACACCCCCTCTCAAACTGAACTTTGTGGTTTATAGATGTTGACCAAAGGGTATGAACTTAATAATGTCTGAAACATGTTCTTATCTAAGGGTTTAGTAAACAGGTCAACCAGCTGCATTTCTTATGTAATAGGTAGTGGTTTTAGGAGTCCTTGTTGGTATTTGTCCCTTATTACATGACAATCTATCTCTATATGCTTAGTTCTTTCATGAAACACAGGATTTTAAATTATGTATAATGCACTTTTGCTGTCACAGAATAATGGTATCGGTTTGTTCTGTTTGATGTTAAATTCTCCAAGTAGGTAAGTAAGCCATTGTAGTTCACAAAAAGCCATTGCCATAGCCCTATATTCTGATTCTGAGGAACTTCTTGAGGTTGTTGTCTGCTTTTTGGTTCTCCAGCTAATGAGTGAATCCCCTAGAAATACTGAAAAGTATGTGACTGATCTTCTGGTGTCATTGCATCCACCCCAATATGCATTTACATATCCTTTCAATTCTAGGTTATCTCTTGCTGAAAAGAAGATGCCTTGTCCTGGTGACTTCTTCAAGTATTTGAGTAACCTGTGTGCTGCTTGAAGTTGCAATTCTGTTGGTTTATCAAGGAATTGACTCAGTTGTTGAGTGGCAAAGGTTATATTTGGCCTGGTCAATCCAAGATATAACAGCTTTCCAACCAAACTTCTATAGCAGTTGTTTGATGCTAATGGTGTGGAGTCTTTGATGTGTAGTTTGACAGAAGTATCCATAGGAGTGTTGCTAGGTTTACATTCAGAAAAACCATATTCTTCCAAAAGTTCCAAACAGTATTTTCTTTGAGAAAGAATAATTCCTTTCTTTGATCTTGCAACTTCCAGGCCTAGAAAGTATTTGAGATTTCCTAGGTCTTTGATTCCAAATCTGGCATTCGGGTAGTCTTTCTGGCCTTTGATTTCATTCATATCAGGACTGGTAATGAGCACATCATCTACATACACAGAGACTGCAACAAAAGAGCTGTCTGATCCTTTAATAAACAGACTATAATCTTGTTTGGACTGCCTGAACCCTCTCTCAAGCAAGGCTTGGGATAATTTGATGTTCCATTGCATGCTTGCTTGTTTTAAACCATATAGAGATTTTCTAAGTCTGCATACCATTCCTGGTGTTGTGTTAAAGCCCTGTGGAACTTGCATATACACCTCTTCAGTTAAATCTCCATGTGAAAATGCATTGTTGACATCCAATTGTTGTAGGTTCCAACCTTTAGCAGCTGATATTGCTAGCAGAGTTCTTACAGTTGTCGGTTTAGCAACAGGTGAAAAAGTGTCCAAATAATCCAAACCTAATTGTTGTGTATAACCTTTACCCACCAATCTTGCCTTGAATCTTTCTATTGTGCCATCTGAATTTCTTTTTATCTTGTAGACCCACTTACACCCTATGGGGTGCTTGTCTTTAGGTAGATGAACTATCTCCTATGTTTTTGTTTGTTGCAAAGCATCTATCTCATTTTGCATTGCTTTCCTCCACTCCTCATGCTTCACTGCCTTATTGTAAGATCTAGGTTCAGTCAAAATTTGAGAGTTAAGTATATAAGACTGATAAGGAAGAGATAAGTTCTGTGTAGTATCTACGTTACTAAGAGTGTGTGGTGATGTTTTGTTCTTAACATGATTGCACACATAATCTTTAAGATAAGAGGGTGCCCCTCTGTTTCTAGTTGAAGTCCTTGGTTGATGTACATGTTCTTGCATTTGTTCCACATATTCTATATTGTCAATGAGATCAGTATTGATAGACTCAGAATCACCTGTAGGTGATGACGGTCGAATTATACCTTGTAAAGTCATCAACGTTATCCTTAAATTGAGCTTAATAATATATATTTTATATTAAATCACATGTTTATATTGTTTATTTAAGGTTATGTGATTTATAAGATATAATTTGGTATTTATCTATTTTTATTATTAAAATATGATTCACTGTGCGATAATTATTGATTTTATAGATTACGGAGAATCGGAGGATATCTACCAACAAAGGAAGTAAATCTCAAGATAAATCGGATTGCATAAATGATAAATATCAAAGTAGCACGAAGAGTGGAGTAAGGAACAAGAAAAGCCAGCGAGCCAATCAGAAGCCAGTCAGCTCGCGGGCAGCGAGCCTATGATTCGCTGGGAGCGAGTTCGCGAAATCTCGAGGATCGGCTGAGGGTTATCTCTACACGTCTTATGGTTCTCAAATCTATCTTTAGGTCGACCTAAGCCTCTATATAAATGAGCAGCCACGAATTTTATTACGACGACTCTAGAAACACAATACTACAGTACTTTTAGGTTATCAATATAGTTCTTCTTATTTTATATTATGTTTCTTCATCACGGAGGTGATGGATTCATCGATTAGAGATCGCATTGAAGGATTGGAGGACCCTCCGTCTACGAGGGTAATGTCTATCCAAATATGTCGTTTTTATTCGTAGATCTATTTTATTTCGTTATGGAGTAGTCGTTTGTGTATTGATTTCGTGATGTAGTTAATTAACAAACCCATATTCATGTAGATCTAAGCGGTACGAAGGCGTTTTACGAGCAAATTCTAGAGTCACCGGTCTAGATCTACCACGGTCTATATGGTTAGATCTAGCCATCAAGATTCTAGTAATTTTCTGTGAACGACTTCGGCTACGTCGTGCTTTTTGTTTTTCATATAAACATGTAATAGATCTGGCCAATTCGTTGCATCGTTCTCGTAAATTAATATGATATATTGTGAAAATTGTCATGTTACTAGGACAGTAGTTAGCCGATCGTTTAGGAGGTGTGCCAACCCGTCCACGGTGGTTGCCTAGACGAGGTGACGATTTTAGATCGGCATCCCTAGTTTGGTATAACATGCTTGTTATATGATGTTCTATCCTGTCCAAGGAAGGATTCGTAATTAAGCATAAAGATCTTCTATCCGTTCACGTCCAGTTTAGGGGGTGACACCCGTAGCCAGAATATAATCAACTTTAATGTCTTTTTTGTCTTGGCTTAGATATACATATATGGGGGAGTAATTACTATTAGCGTAATCAATACCGTTTGTTAGAGTCTTTTTAACCCATAAAAATACGTGTTTAGTGTCTAGTGTCGTATTGTTAGTTTCTGTGTTTTCCATCGTGTCAACATTTATCTCTACGTTATAGTTGGTCGTAGACCGCCCTTTAATCTATTTTTAGTTTAGTAACGTTGTACTTGTTTAAGCCGAGTCTCTGTGGGATCGACCTCGACTCTATCTAGCTATACTACGATTGAACCTAGTTCTCTTGCTAGTTGGTTATTTAGGTATCGAGTTATTTTTATAACTTGACCGTCATCAGTAGGTGCAGAACCTAGACCTGATTCTGATTATGTGTCATAATGTGTATCATGTGTGTCTGACTGTATATTAGTATCAGTGTGCATATTATGATGTTGTTCGTGTGTAGTACTAGACTCAGACCAAGGAACATACTGATCTACTGCAACAGGTAAGGGTAAATCAAAGATATCACCTGAATCTGCATGATTTTCCTTGAAAGGAAATATCATTTCATGAAAAATTACATCCCTGGCTACAAAGATCTGTCTGGCTATTTTGATTCTTCTTCTGCGCATTTTATTCTAGTTTCTTGTTTTTGGTTCGCGTTTTGTTGTAAACCATGGGCTGCGATTCCGGCAGATCTTTTCCTACATCCGGGTGAGAGCCCTGCCTTCTTGTTCAACCGATCTTAGATGAATTAAATTATCACAGTTGGAGGATTACAGTTCTGAATGCACTCTCTTCCAAGAACAAAATAGGCTTCATTGATGGTACGATTCCCAACCAGCCCCTGTTGATCCACATTACAGATTATGGCATCAAAATAATAGTATGGTTAAGGCATGGCTTGGAAATTCTGTGTCAAAATCCATTGCACATAGTGTTATGTCCTACAAACTGGCCAAAGATATCTGGGATGATTTGGAAAAAAGGTATGGAGGAGATGATGCAGCTAGATTATCAGATTTGGTAGACGAAATCCAGAATCTGAAACAAGGTGATTCTTCAGTTTCTGAATATTTGGCTAGACTTAAAATCTTGTGGGATCAATTGTTAGCCCTCACACCACCTCCTACGTGTGATTGTGGACATCAGTGGTATAGGGAACATAATGAAAGAAATCACGTGATTCGTTTCTTGCAAGGCCTGAATGATAATTTCGCAACTATGAAATCCCAAGTTTTGATGATTTCCCCTTTTTCCATCTGTGAAAAATGTGTTTTATATGGCTCTCAAACAAGAAAACAACAAAATTATAGTTCAAGGGCTCATTCTTCTGGTATTATTGGGAATAGTCTTGTTAATAATGTTGATAAAAGTGCTATGGCCACACAGAATCAAAGGTATAATCATTGTGGTATGGTTGGACACACTATAGATAGATGCTATAAAAGCATGGATTCCCACTGAATTTTAGGGGCAGAGGCAAGTCATATGCAAACAATGTAACTGCAGATAATGATGCTTGGTTGGATCAAGATCAGTCAAATCAGGCTCATGTGGATTTAAAGGCTCCTGTCACTCAAGAACAATACCAGCAGATTCTCAATATCCTGAAGGCGGGTTCTACATCACAAGAACAGAATGATGCTGGCTTTAATTCTGTCAATTCTGCAGTCTTGTCTACTAACTCTGGTAATGCAGATCCAGGTTTGTCTGAAAACCTTAATTATTTTGACTGGATCATTGATTCTGGAGCTAGTGACCATGTTGTTTATAATAAATCTTTGTTGTTAACAAGCAAACCTGTGGAAAACTTGTTTGTTTCATTGCCTACTGGTAAAAGTGCTAAAATTACACGTATAGGCAAAGTAAGAGTAAACAAGGATTTGATCTTAGATAATGTTTTTTGTGTGCCTGAATTTCA
Organism: Gentiana macrophylla; assembly: GCA_026214975.1. Classification (NCBI taxonomy): domain Eukaryota; kingdom Viridiplantae; phylum Streptophyta; class Magnoliopsida; order Gentianales; family Gentianaceae; genus Gentiana; species Gentiana macrophylla. The sequence goes on from CM047807.1 coordinate 111,706,054, forward strand.
TCATAATTTGATGTCTATCAGTCAATTGATTAGAACTAGAGCCTATAATATCGAATTCTTCCTTAATGCTTGTGTCATACATGATATGATCACACTAAAGAAGATTGGTTCTGATTTGATAAGAGGATTGTACATTTTAAAGGCTAACAGATCATGTTATATTTTTCCTGTTGATAATCATAATTTTGCTGGCGTTTCTGAATTGCTTTGGCATTATAGATTGGGCCATGCTTCAGATCAGAGGCTAAAGGTCATTAAACAAGACCATGATCCTGTTAAGATTCCTGAAAATCATGTTGTGACATATGTCCTTTGGCAAAGCAAAGAAGACTTAGTTTCCCTATTAGTCATACTGTCTCTACAGAATTGTTTGCTCTTGTTCATATGGACATCTGGGGGCCATACATGATTTCTAGTATTTATGGTCATAGATTTTTCCTTACTATAGTAGATGATTTTAGTAGGTTTTGTTGGATTTTTATGCTGAAAGCTAAAAGTGAAGTTAGACCTCTGATTCAACAATTTTATAATATGGTTTGTACTCAGTTTAATAAAGCTGTTAAAGTCTTGAGATTTGATAATGGTTTGGAATTTTCTTTACCTGAATTTTATGCTAGTAAAGGCATCTTGCATCAGACATCTGTAGTTAAAACTCCTTAGCAAAATGGTGTGGTTGAAAGGAAACATCAACACATCCTTAATGTTGCTAGGAGTCTTAAATTTCAGTCTGGTTTACCTAGGGTTTATTGGTCATATTTTGTGATTCATGCTGTTAATCTTATTAATATTCCATCACCATTATTGAAAGATAAAACACCATTTGAAGTTCTATATGGAAAAAGGCCTAACTTTGACTCTGTAAAGGTTTTTGGCTGTTTAACTTTTGCTGCTAATTTGCTTCATGAGAATAATAAGTTTGCAGCAAGGGGCATTAAATCAGTATTTTTGGGGTGTGCTCCAAACATTTAAGGCTACTACTTGCTTTGATACCATGATGAATTTAGAGCTAAAGAAGAAGATAGATGAACAATTCGAATGACAAAAAGGCGGGAAAACTGGAATTAAGAATTGAACATTGAAAGTGAATTAATTCTTCAAAGTGATCATTACAATATGAGATTCACAGCTTAAATAGAGTGTGTGAGGCTGTGATCAAGTTGTGGAGCGGTTACAACAACTCTAACAGAATAATTAACTTCCTAACTAATTTTCGGTTGAGGTGTTTGATGAAATGCCTCAACTAGATTTCCTTCCCAAGTTGATGCTACTGTGCTGCTAAATGTGAAGTTCTGTTTGCTGTTTTTCATCAGCTTCAACATATGGGCAATATTTTTAATCATTATATTTCATCTAAAAATAAAAACAATTTTATTCATTATCACACCAAATCAGATCCATTTTATTTGACACCAAGGTAATTTAAACTGTTTTTCAACCAAAAATCATTCAGTGATATGTCCAAACTGAATTGGTTTACAAATTTACCTTGTTTAAGAAATATAATTACAAATGTTCTTAATACTTGGACCATCAAAATTCAAAAGGGTATCCTTCAAAAAAAAATAAAAATCAAAAGGCTAATGAAAATATTCAGCTAGTTGGTATAAAGTTATAAAGAGTGGAGCAAAATATGGAATCAAACAAAGAGTAAAGGTTACACATCCAACGTGGATTAAGTCCTTTTCCTTCATACTTATGAACAGTGTTAATAATAATAATAATAATAATAATAATAATTAATTAAGAGAAGACAATTAATTTGACCGATAACACGTACACCAACCTTTGTTTTAGTTAATAAAAATAATTGAAGTGACAAAAATATTATATAAAATAATGCGTGAAAAGTGCTTTGCATACTTCGCACAGCAAACAACTCTCTTTGTACTTTGGCAAAAATTTAGCTTATATATATATGCTTCAGCATCTAATGCCATTCCCAACTTGTAATTAATTATTTTCTTTTAATAATGCAAAGCACCGACCAAATCATGAGATAATTGTATAATTATTAATATAATGTTAAAATGTATATAAGTATAATATAGGATAAGTTAATAAAGGTCCATTACGGCTTTGTCATAAACAGTAATCCATACGTATCAATCGGAGAATACAATTATATTAGGACGGCTTTTAAATGCTTATACTTACAATATTTGCACCAAAATTTCGAATACATATCCATATCACTAATCACTAATCACTATCTAAAGATCTTGGGGAATTTACTTTAGCATCTAAAATTTGAATGCCCCGTCGAAGTTTTTTTTTTTTTTTTTTTTGAAAGAGACTTTATGCTATAATGGTAGAAAATTGTAGTAAATGTACATTTTTTCCTTTCTATTTCATCAAACATACCATTGAAATCACGTGAAATAAGTAGTGTAAATGCTTGTAATTTGAATTTTAGATATTCTAATCCTTATATCTATAAGAGTATAACGGGGTAAGATTCTAATAATTCAATCCATAAAAAACAAAGGTGTATTCTAACACATTCAACGATCTATATATGTATATGATGTATGACTGGTCTGATAGTTTTTTTTAGACAACTTCTTTTTTCTTTATCTTTTTATAAAAAGGAAAAAAAGACGGAGTTCATCAACTGTGTTAAGTAGTTCATCATAAGTTGAATATTGAGCTATGGCAATGTGGTATTAGCAACTTCTGATATACAATGACTAATTTATGTGTAACAAGACTATCACATTCAGAATATATAACACACAAGTTCCTCTTTATTGTGATAACAAAAAGCTCTTTACATTCTAGCTTTTTTAAGTGTATCAGGAGAGAACAAAACACAATGAAACTTATTGTCATTATATATATACGAGAACTCTATTATTAGAAAATCCGTTTTAAAGTGAAAAAAATCTGCGTTTTTAAAACTTGGGCAAAATTGCTCATAAGATGGACAATATCGCCCATCCTCAAAAGCGTAACCGCTATATTGAAATACATGAGAGCGATTTATGGGCGGTTACGCCCATATATGGCTGATTTCGATCATTTTAAGACGGGAGATGACTCCGGTTTTTATTTTGAGTGTATTTTTTTGGTACTAATTTTATAAAAAGTAGTTCTTTTCGAATATTATGTCATTCGTTACCACAACTCAAATGAAATAAATTGTCCTGTAAAAACGTACGGTCATGGTCATGCACTTTTTATATGGTGTGAAGCATGCATTCTATTCTACAAATTGAAAAACAAATGTTTTTTTTAGGGGAAAAATAAATTGAAAAACAATTTTCGGTTATCTATTATTGTTGATTTGTCGGATTATTATTCGATGTAACATTTTTCTCATCGACGCCATTTGTCTTTTTGAAATTAAAATATTTGTTAATCTTTTATGTTCAGTGTCGTACAAGTAAGCTGTATCCACACACACACACACACACAATAAAAAAACACACTTAATAATCATTTCCAAAAAAGAAAAGAAAAACCCAATATTGATATTGTTCAAAGAAGGAATAAGCAGACTCAGTCAAGCTAAATAATTATGTAAAATGTAGGCTTTCCTGACTCAGTGGAACTGTAGCAATTAAAAGAATATATTATTACAATTTGTTGGTTTCCCTAAAAATAAATATAAAAAACCACAATTTGTTGGTAATTAAATATATTATTTTCATGTGAAAACAAGAGTATTAGCTATGAAACTTTTACAGACCTTTACCAGTGGAGAACACTAAGTGTAGCGTAACCTCAAACCAATTAGCTTGTCATTATGTGACTGTTAATTGTCTTTTTATATGTAATTATTAATTTATTAGTGCATAATATATATTTTACTGCTAAATTATTGCCCACATTCATCCAAATTTGATGACTGAGAATACCAATGATTTTTGAATAATTAAATAGTATTTACGTTAAAGTGGTGATACAAATACGTACATTAAATTTTTTTTATTTTATTTTAAAAAGTAGTTATTGAATGTGACAAATAATACCATATACGTTGGATCTCTTAATCAAGTCTTGGTCCAATGTGACGAATTCTAGTCCCAAACCCATATAAAAAGAGGGAATTCATCCTCAAAATTTAGGTTATGTGGGACAAGCCAAACCCATAGATTATAAAGTGGGGAAAGTCCATCTTTTAATATTGTGGGTGAAACAATAGCTAGTGTCCAATGTGGGACAAACCAAACTCATATAAGAGGAGTGTCTCATCCTCCAAACCAAGTTTATGAGGTGAGAGAAGTTCATCTCTTCGTAGGTGAAACAATAGCAAGTGTCCAATATGAGACAACAAATAGCCAACACCCAATACTTGCAATATAATGGGTTGCTTTGATACCATATAGAAAATCCAGGCCAAAACTCATATGAGAGGAGGAACATCGTCCCAAAACCTAGGTTATGAGGTGAAGGAAGTTCATATCTTAATATGATATGTGAAACAATAGCAAGTGTCAATGTGAGACAACATTTACATCTTTTTCAATGTTTCTTGTCTCAATTAACATTTTATCATCAATTCATCATTCCATTAAAAAAAGAAAATGAATCAAGCAAGGGAATGAACGAATTTATGAAAAGTAAAAAGTTTATATACAAAATATTGTTATAAAATTGAAACAATACGGAGGATATTAGTATGATCAAGATGACATACAAATCGAGAAAACAATAATATTTTTTGATTTAATAAAAGTAATGCATACTAATCCCCACATTATTTCCTTTTTATCAAGATGTGACTGTTTACCTTATAAAGTTAAGGCACAAATGGTTTTTTGTCTATTTATTTAATACTATATTTATTTTTAATTATAAAGTGTGAAAGGGGGGCATAATAGAGAAAACAAAAGAAGGTAGGTAAAAAATGATAGTATTGAGTGGGAGTCCCAATTTGTGGAGACTGGAGACAAATTTGTTTGGTGTTCCTTTGGGCTACTGCCTGCGGGCCCTACCCCCTATTCATCCGCCCACCATTCAATTTGGACCACTCCAACCCTTTGATTTTTATTTTTTATTTTTTGTAAAGTAAATTATACTATGTGATAAATGTGATATAATACCTCCTTCCATCGAGGTGTTTTATTATTATTTTTTTCCTTCCCTTAAATTAAGAGCACTTGCAGTAGATATATTAAATCTTTAAAAATACTAATTTAGAGATTTCAATTTTCAACATGAAGAAAATACCGCAACAAATACTCTATTTTTCAATTTTCAACAATATTTTTTCAGTTTTTATAAATTTTCCTTTATATCTACTTCATTAGCTAAAATGTCCATCATTGATAGAGATTTTGTAAACTAAAAAAATGTATATCTAAAACTGTAAAATAGTTCACTAAAAAACCTGTAAAATAGAGAATTCGTTATGAGTATATGATGCGAGTGCTCTAACAACATTTGCCGTACTTACTACTTTTTTTTGCCACACATACTTTAAATCTTTAAAAATGCTGTTTTAGAGATTTTAATAGGAAAAATAACAATGCAATAGATACTCTGTTTCTTATTTTAAAATACGGATTCTTTAAAATTTAATTTACACCTGTCGCATATTCATCCATGTTTTGTAAATTTTCCTTCCATAATAATATCACTGGAAAAATCACTCTGAGCTAAAATTGTAAAATATTGCCCTTTTAAGGAAAATCAAACTATTGTTCCTTAAACAAACAAAATAAAAATAAAAACTGAAAGTATGTACTCTATTTGAACAAAACATATATGTTATGTTCAAATTGCTAAAATGAAATGAAATAACAACGTGGACCGTAATGAATGCGATAACATTCATGTGTATGACGAATGATTGAATGAAATAAATGAAATTATATGAGACGTGATAACTAACATGTGAATAATCGTAGTAGCCGATGACTGGTGGTGGCATGGCAAGACGAGTTGTAGCATGTCAAGGAATGGCTAGTGGTAAGGGGTGGGTGTGTCAATGGATGGGTTGGGGAAGGGGGTGGCGGTATGTGTGGTGGAAATGGTGGTGATAGTGTGACAGGTGATGGCAGATATAGTGGCGGTGGGGTGTAGTGATTGGGTGTGCGGTGGGAGGCAATAACTAGGTGGGGTAAGGTAGGTGGGTGATGACTGTTGGAACTTTTATGGTTTTTAGCTTAAACCGGGTCTAAGTATAATTGGTGATTAGTCCACTTGAGGCTTGATTTTGAATGACAATGAATTTTCGGGAGATAAAAACAACTTTGGAAACTACTAAGATAGTAGTTGATGTTAGGCTTTCGAATCATTCGATTCCGATATCGGGTGAATGAGAAATTAATTCCTAAAGCTAGAGTTAAATATGTGGGTTGTTAATGAAGTAATGTAAAACATTTGTCCCACATAGGAAGTTGGATTCAAATGAACTTAACATTTAACATGTATAGTTTCATTAAAAGTGAAGCCCAAAAGGGCAAAAGAATTTTGTAGAGAGAATACATAGATACTTGTTAGTTTATAACCATATGTGCCGCTGCCGTCGGTCTGGCTCGGCTCGGGCTTGTTGCTTGGGCCCGGTCTAGAATTAATATTTGAGGACCAGCTTAACAGATATAGTGTGAGTAGCAACAGTTTTTCATTTTCTCAAAAGGCTCCTCACGAAATCAGGAGACATACTTCTCTTCAATTGCAACTTATTGTGTCTATATAAACAACACAACCCTCAATGGAAAGAACAACGTTTTCTGCATACACAACGTGCTGCCGCTGCCGTCGGTCTGGCTCGGCTCGGGCTTGTTGCTTGGGCCTGGCCTAGAATTAATATTTGAGGACCAGCTTAACAGATATAGTGTGAGTAGCAACAGTTTTTCCTTTTCTCAAAAGGCTCCTCACGAAATCAAGAGGCATACTTCTCTTCAATTGCAACTTATTGTGTCTATATAAACAACACAACCCTCAATGGAAAGAACAACGTTTTCTGCATACACAACTCTGCAAAAATAAACTCTCAAACACTTGCATTCAGTCAAAGATAAACAAAAGACTTTTATCAGTCCGTTGCTTTCCTCATTCAAGTGTAGAATATGGAAATGTTGACTGTTGTATTTTGGGAGGCGTATTCTCATATCCGTGTGCACACAACCAGGACAATTATGTCTTAAAGACAGAGTTCTAAACTCGCACCAGTCACTGTAAGTTTTCGCATTTACATTTTAATTTCTGTATTTTCGTTTGGTTTGAATATGTTGTAGTATATGCATATATATATATGAATAAATTTCAACGTTAAATTTCATTCATTAATTGATAGTGAGAAAATTGGCAAATTTCATTATGAATGGGTTGTCTTTAATGGTTTTTTTTTTCGTGATTTTAAACGTCTTTTGTCATTTTTTTCTGTTTGAAAAGCAAAATGTAAAGAGCTTTAGGATATAATTTTTTTTTCCCGAAGCTCGCAAATTTATTTTGAGTGGGTTCTATTTGCTTTCATAAAAAAACTGCCATTTTTAAGTATATCTTTAGGTGATTTTATTGGCACTTTATAATTACTTCTAAAATCATATTTACATGGTAGTAGGAAAACAAAAAGTACAAGAAGCTCACACCATTACCAAGCTGCAACAGATCAAAAGAAACAAGACGGAAAGCCGGACTATCACGGGAGTTATGCCAGACCACCATCGAGTTGCTGTCTAAAAAAGATGAAACAAGCTAAAAAATTAACACATATAAAGTGGTTCAAGGGCGGATCCAGGAATTTGTTTTAGTGGGATCTCTGAAAACTAAAGCTATACTTTTTATCTAGAAAATGTTTTGGTGATGTCACCGAAGCCTAAAAATGATTTTTTTAACAAGAAAACTACATCGTTTTAACACTAAAAAAATTACCAGGTTTCAGAGGAGTCGCGTGACCCCACTCTGGATAGCTTAGGTCCACCCCTGAAGTAGTCTACGCCATACATTTCTATCTTGGTATAGTCGTGTAAATGACTTCACTCATTAACTCTGCGTAAAAACTACCTAAAAAGTATCCCACTACAACGTACGAGATTGGAGATTAGAAAGAAAATCTATTGAAAAATGCAACATATTTATGTTTCGACACGAGACCTGATTCGATTCATTCCAATACCTTTTTAATTCATTTTTTTTTCCCATTCCAATTATATGTTACAATTTTTCTTTCCAATTATTTCTTCGTTACAAATAAAAAAAATATTAAACTATCGTTCACCAGTTCACTTTATTCGCTCCACGATCTTTTTAATCATTATTTTATTCACCATATTACTTTATGACAATCTCTCTCACCAATAATTTCTTTGTATACGTAAATACTATAAAAAAAATCTTAACTTTTGAATCATCATTTCTCTTTATTTTATTATATTTTAAGTAGAAATATTTTATGTCTAAACATACCCCTAATGTTTCTCACACACTTCCATATACTTCGCACTTGTGTTATTGGTATGGTATTGCCGAAGCAATTTTCAGAAATATCAAAACAATTATTTTTGCCCCTCAAAAAAAAAAAAAAACAATTATTTTTTTTTTGAGGAAAAAATAGGACGAAGGACGAGTCTATACCAAAAGGACGAAGTAAACAGGTCTAAGCATTGGGATAGTAATCAATTTGGTCTTGCACGGCCCAAATCCACAATGGACCAATCCATAAGCCCAAGTCCGTAGATGCCCGCAAATCGAGGAAAAAATATGTGATCTGATCGGAATTAAATGCATTAGATTTATTTATTTATTGTACAGAGTACTGTATTTTACCAGAAGAAGTAGGTAAACCCTTGTCAGATAATCTGTGCTTTTCCTACAACTGCATTCTCAAAATTTCCCTTTAATCAAATGGATACGGAAACGGAAAAGAAAATCGAAGAAACTGTTGTAGAAATCTTGAGGAATTCTGATATGGATAAAGTAACGGAATATATGATCCGGAAATCCGCATCGGAGAAGCTAGGGATGAACCTTTCCGGCGCCGCGTACAAGAAGTTTGTTCGTCAAGTTGTGGAAACCTACCTTTCCGAACAGCAATCGAAATTGGAGGAGGCGGTGGAGCAGCAGAAAGAAGGTGAAGAGGAAAAACAAGCTGAAGAAGAGGAAGAGGATGAAGATGAAGGCAGTAATAAGAAGAAGAGAAAAGCTGGAGATAAAGAGTATGACGACGAAGGCGATCTCATTATTTGCAGAGTAAGCCATATCTCTTTCATTATACAAAGGGTTTACTGCTAGATTTCAGTTTCGTTTGAATTTTTTTAGGTGATTTTTTTTTTTTTTTTTGTTTGTTTGTAAAGTTTGGATTAAGGATTTGTTTGCAATTGATAGTTATCAAAGACTAGAAGAGTGACTATGACGGAGTTCAGAGGAAAGACTCTGGTGTCAATGCGTGAGTATTACAGAAAGGATGGGAAAGAACTTCCTACTTCCAAAGGTAACGTTTTTCTTACTTTAGATGTAACTGCACTGCGTCTTGCATTGTTATTTTTCGCGTAAAGTTGTTATTTGTTTAAACCAGGCATGGTTCTTTGTAGTTTGTCTGATTACTTCTTTGAAATGGTGTTGTCTTGGTCAATTTTGGGCTGTTGTGACTTCCCTTATCACCCCCACACTAGGTAGTTCCTTTGTGTTACGTGACTAGCCCAAAGAAAGCTTTTAGCAAAATTTTCCGAAGGATTGGTGATAACCCTACTTTAGTATGTTTTTGTATGGCTTCTAATGCTTTGGAGGGCATTTTCAACTCAGTCGAGAAGTTAATGCATTTGATGCTTAGTTGATACCTGGCTCTACGTAGTAGACTCTTTTTTCGTGGTGTTTGCAATGCCCAGAGTTTTATCATATGACATTGTTTCGTGCTTGAGGAGTGGATGTTGACGGGATAAATGAGATGTATTAACCTGATAACAGACATTTAAACGTTTTCTTATGACTGGTTTTTTCCTGATGCACTTGGATTGAGAAACTTAAGTAACATAAGCTATGGATTTTGTGTGTGTGTGTGTGTTTTCGAACTTTGCTATCTCCTAATTGAGTACAGTGGGAGATGATTAGTTTTCTGATTTTAGGTGTTAAAGATATATTTCCTTGGCTGTCTTCCATAGTCTCACGTGCGCCTTTCTTTGTAGGAGCGTAATCTTATTGTAAGTTATTACATTAATTAGTTACCATGGACGAATATGCACTGGATTTATTGATGTTCTTTAAGAGAGATCGTATGTTTGGAGCAATCGACTTTTTTTCCCTTCACTTCTCTGTCTCTGTCTCTCTCTCTCTATGCACCCGCATTCATACACCTCTCAACATAATTATGCACATGCACATGCACACGCTTTTTCCTTTGCCTTCTCTTGTCCTAACACCCCCTGCACCCCCTCCAATACCCCCTTGCCTTCATTTAATGTGATATTCCAACAACTTCCAGACCCAGTAAATCCTGGATTCCTGAATGATGGATTGTGTTTGATATTGTATGGATTGTGGGATTCCAGACTCGAAATGATATTGTATATGATTAGTTGCAACATTTCAAGAAGTCCCAATGAATAATGCTTAGTGAAAGGAAAGTATAATGCTTAGGCCTGAGTATTATGTATTACGGCTAGTATTTGATGTATCAAATCAGAGTCCTTACGAGCAAAAAAGTTGTGTTTCAGCTTTGTTTATGGAATATGGATTGCATTTAATTTACTAATGTCTTTGGAAAAAAAACTGTGGTGGTTTGTTGGCATTGCATTTGTAGGTATAAGCTTGACTTCTGAGCAATGGGAGACTTTCTCAAAGAATGTACCTGCCATTGAGAAAGCTATTCGGAAAATGGAATCCAGATTGAACTGAGCCTTTTTTTTTTTTTCTTTTTCTTTCTACATATGCAGCAGCAGTAGTAGTAGGAGGAGTGTTGTATCATCTAAGTTTGGTGCCGAATTTTGGGATTTCTTTATTAGTATAGGCACTCTGGTTTTCTGTGTACTCTATCTACATTTTAAAATGGTGGAGAGCTGCCATTTTATTTCTACTATTACAGTAGTTATGATCGTGTAAACTCGTCTTTTGATAACAATGCGGTTATGTTATATAATTAATGCCTTGTTCTTCGTGGTTTCTGGCTTTATTACTGTATCGTTGTTATTTCTAGATCTATATAATAATGAAGTTTTTTTTAACAAATTCTGAAGATGAGATGATGCAATACATCACTATAACTGTCTTCCTCTACTCAATATATATATGAAATTTGAAACAATACACTTACAAGGACTGTAGAATGAAAAATTGCATTGACACGGCTCAGTTTCTTTTTCTTCCTAGAAGAACAGCATATAGCCTACTCTGATTAATTTACTTGGGGTTATACCAAAGAGACAATTTCTCGTGAGTACAAAATAAGACGTAAATACAGTACATGCTGCAGTGTTTATTTTATTTTTATAATAACATGGATGGGTTGGATAATGGTGATGCGCTACCAAACATGCAACTAACCCAAGAAGATCTTCCATAGACGGTTCATAATCATAGGCTCACCTTCTTCTTTGGTCCTTGCTTTCCTTTGCTGCAAAGATTTAAGAGAAAAGTTCAGTTCATATTTCACTAGTGATAACGATGGCCGCTTGAATGGAAATTGGAATACCCACAACCATTATGGAGCTTTTCAATTCAATATTAGTTTTATTCACACTAACATAATCAAAATACAAATTTTACAACTATCAAACCTATTTCTGAGACTAGCTCAGAGCATTTCGAGCTGACTCAAAAAATTATTATTATTTCCTCCAGTTCAAACATGGCAATTTTAAGAGTAGGTTTTTTTTAACTCTTAACTAAGCAAAGGATAGAAGAAAGGATGAAGAAGGTTACCTGGTCTTATCAGTATCATCATCAACAACAGCAGCAGCAGCTCTGGCAATTCTTCCAGAAGTAACTTCATCCATGGTTTGACCACGGCGTTTGTATCTACCACCTGTGGCCAAATACGCAGGGCACGGCCTATACGCTTTGATCGGCCACCAACCAAACCCAGCTACAGTTGCTATTCCCCCTTGTATTCTTCCCTCTCCATTACAACCTGCTTCCATTTCTTCTCTCCCACATGCTTTACATGATCCATCCCTGTCTCAATCCACCTCCACACAATTTACACCCCTTCTTTGATTTTTATTTTATTTTATTTAAAGCATGCAAATGATTTCTTCAAATCAGCTAACATTAGCATTTAATCAAACAGCTTACAGTCATAATGGAAAAGCATATAAATTAGTTACACACCTATAACGTAACACACCTCACAGACGGAAGGACAGTAGAGTCTTGTTCTTGTGCGGTTGTCTCTGACTCTGATTGAAGACGTTCGCCACGAGGTGAGTCGTTTCCGCCGTTATGATCTTCGACAAAAGAAGCAGAAGATGTCGATGATTGGAGAGCAATGGTTTTAAGTGGATGAGATTTGGATTGAATAAGTGGCAGCATTTGAAGTTTGTTGGGATATGTGTTGTGCTTGTTAATGATGTTAACATGAAGCTTTGGTGACGGTGGTGCTGGTGCCGATAAGAAGGCGGAGACTCCGCCACCGGTGGTTATTGTCATCTTCTCTCTACCATGCGCTTTGGGGAACAAGATAAGACAGTGTGTGCTAGCTCATACCAATTGATAAGTCCCCAAAATCCATAATTTAGAAAAAGGAAAAAAAATGTATGGTTTTGGAGACTTTTGAATTTTGATGTTACAATATTTTTATGAGGTTGCATTTGTTGTAAATTACACTTTCTATTTCTGATACATACCCCTATACGTAGTTTTTATTTAATTTTTTAATTATTATTTTCTTATTATAACTTTCAAACATTTATTATTTTGACCATCAATGAATAAAGAATAAACATGAATAGTCCTCCCAAACAAACAAACAAACAAAATTTGTTATGCAATCAACAATTGTTTTGAACATGTCCAATGTAACCGCCACCTGTAATTTAACCTAAATGAATTAACTGATAATTATCTTCAGACGTGTTTGATATCAGTTTCGGTCTCACACAAATCAAAATACAAGTCATACATGCATATGCAATTTGCTCATTTACTTTAAAGTGTCTTTTTCGGGTTGTTAATATAAAAACAAACATGCATATGCAGTCTGCTCACTTACTTTGAAGAGACAGATGAAATATGTCATACACATACTAGAGTTGGCTGGGGTGCCATTTTATCGTGGAAGAATGCATGTGAACTTGAGGATGAGTTCCTTAACCCGGGGAGACTAGTGCATGATAATCTAATATTTATTTTTATTTATCTTAAAAATGATCCGATTTCAGGTAAATGTTTTTAGCCTATATCGTAATTTGCTCCGAAATAAACATCTTCATTGATGCTGTTAGTAATCATGATGTGGTACAATTTGAAGTCTAGAGTCATTGATGTATTTTATGAGCTAAAAAAGTCTAGGTACATTTCTACACATGTTACATTGTATTAAGTAGATTGAGGGCAATAACGTTTGAGTTTTTAGCACTTGTGGTTTTAGATTATTGGAGCCTATAGAAACACACTACAATCAATTGTAATAGGTGATTTTTGATGATTAATAAAAGTACTATTTCAAATATTATCTCTGTTTTCATTGGTTTTCATTTAATCCTCTGCGTTTTACTCTGATACACCTCCACGTCAACCACTAAGCTCCTCAAGTGTATTTGAAGAAAAAAATCCATCCATTAAATGTTAATTTATGCTTAAAACCAAGATTGAAATTGTGTTTGTTTCATTCCATATTTCCAATCTATTGTTTATTATTAAATGAGATAATAAACTAAAGAGCGGGCTAATTACACACGCACAGAATCAACAATTTTATACATAACGGTTCAACTATTTTAAACTAGTATATTAAAATAATATGAATGTAGAACTAATTACATGAAATAGCATTATATTCACTTTCATATAGATTGTAAATTGCCATTTTGACATCCAGCACCAGTGGTCTAGTGGTAGAATAGTACCCTGCCACGGTACAGACCCGGGTTCGATTCCCGGCTGGTGCAAATCCTGCAATGATGATTGCCTTGCGGTTGGAAGGGTCTACCGCTTCTTTCTGATCTTGTCGGAGGAAAATTGGCATCTCTGAGCATGATTTTTGTTTTTCTTGGGCCAAGAAAAATATCCACAGTATTTTTGTGAGGTTATATGTGTTGTAAAAATACACTTTCTATTTCTGATGAATTTTAAACAAACATTTTATTTATATTTCTATGTATCTTTGCCGATGAGCCAAGCGCCTCATAAAAAAAGTAATTACACGCGTGGGTTTCTGCTGGCTGCAAGTGAGAGCCCCGCGTTCGATCCCCTAAGTTTCTCCTTTCGTTTGAAAAAAAAAAAAAAAAAAAAAAAAAAAAAAAAAATCTTTGCCGATGACGGCTCATTGTTTACATGTCGAATGTAAACGCCACTTATAATTTAGATGAAACGAATTACCTGATAATTACCATCAGACGTGTTTGATAACCGTTTCAGTCTCGGACAAATGAAAATACAAATAATACATGTCAAATTAGCAAAGTAATGGATGTGTCTGATGAACTAGAAACGTCTTTCTCCCGGTTGCTAATGTAAAACAAACCTGCATATGGATTATGGAGTATGCTTACTTAAAGGCAAGGTTGGATCTACATGAAAAGGGGGAAGGGGAGGAGTGGATGATGGTATTTGTTCAATCTTGGGAGAAAGGCAACTGAAAATGTAGTCATCAGTTTACAAGGAGGAAGAGGAACAAATAAAATGCAATATATTACCATCACATCTTTCTGTTACTGATGCAGTTCCCAAAAAAAAAAAAAAAAAAATGAAAAAAACTAGGTAGAAAAGAGTTTGATAAATAAAGTCATAAAACAGTAGGTAGTGATGAGTATGAATAGCCGCCAACCTCTACCATTTCTAAAAGCATTACTTATTAACCTATTTATTACAAACTTAATTACTGCTATGCTTCCTATGCTAATGCTCAACACCCCTACTATTAGCTCTTTACTCTCCAATCTTGCTTGATCCCCCACCATCTTCTCAACGTCTATTCTGTATATAAAACAATAAACAAAACCCAGTTCAGAACACAGCCCAGTTCAGAACACAAGGATTTAGAGAATCTTTTTTTTTTTTTTTTTTTTTCCATACATAGCAAAAGAATCTGAACAGGAGGCATGCATGCAACTATGCTATCCAGGAAATTCTACCGTGTGAGATGGGATAAGGTTTAGGTTTAGGTTTTAGAAAGAGAGAGACACACGTGCAATGTGATTGGAGCAAATGATAACTTGTCAATAGGGAGTCTCTGCGCTAGAATTTCCAATGATATCACATCACAACTGCATCATTTAACTGTGCAATCATTGATAATGTGAGTTTCTTATGTTTGGAAGATTCTTTACAAACTATTTCATATTAAAAAAAAAAAACGCAAGATTTGAATTATAATGAAAGCAAAAGGCAATCCAAGAGGGCCATGTCCACCCCTCCTAATCTACTATGCCTTCAATACAAATCATATCTTAACTAACCTTTACGCAAAAGACACCGGAGGCCCCTATACTATCACAATTGTAACATACTGGCCCCTTCAATTTAATTTTCAGCAAACCGGTCCCTTTTTTTTTTTTATATCATAGTGCCCACTAATTAGTTAAAAAAGATCTGTATTGGCACCAACGGTTAGGAAAAACCATTTTCTGATCACCCTAATATATAGCTCTTGTTTCAAGGAGTTTAATGCAATAGACAACATGAAAAAACAGACATTAAGTTATCAACAGTTTTGCGATCAAAGTTGATGCGCTTGAAATTTGACGATCAATAGGACAAAAGAGAAAAAAACATCAGGGAAAGAAGCACAAACCTGAGGAGCTCATTTTCCCTAACCAACAAATCCATACGGGATAGAATATCATCTTTCCACAACTCCAGGTCACTTAATTCTTTTCCCTGAAAAGCAAATATATAAAAGAAAAACTGAGAGCTCAATAATGTACATAGTCCTTTTTTCTTCAAACAAGGGATGATCATGGATCATGCTTTGCTTACCATATTCTCTTTCCACTGTAAGAGTGTCTTGATCTCAGATTTACTGTTCTCCAAAAGCACTGAAATCTTTGAAATCTCCTCATTCAGCTCGGGCACAATGTCGGCTTGCCTTTTACTTAGCTCTTTGATGTACTCCTCCATCACAGCTAGATTCAACTCAAGTGACCTCACTCTCTGTAACAGTATTTTAAGAACAGAATCCGCATGCGTTCTTCCATTAGGCTGGTGCCGAGCTTTCTGTATCGGATCAGGAACAGCAGTAGTGATTGCTGCTTTCTTTTGAACATCTTTGTTAACATGCTCATCAACGGTATCTGGGGCCTTGCTAATAGGCTCGCTCTTGTTATAAGCCACGTCATCTACTTGCCGGATACTGGAACTAGGGTCCGGTACTTTTGTAGGGGTTAAAGTGGAATTAGGTTTCGGTAAACAAGTACCACCATGACATTCCCCAGACGTCACAATAAGATCCTCAAGCATCTGCTCCACTGCATCAACTCCATATACCTCGACTACACTCAGCGTGCAGTAAAACTCGGACCCGTAATGGCTTAGTAAATCTAACTTCAAGTATCTGGCCCAGTTCGGTTCAGGCAACGTAAAACATTGAGCATGCTTAACATTAGCAGCAACAAAAGTTCCCAAAGAAATCCACGTTTCCGTTGGATAAACTAGACTACCGCCTAATTCAAATTGCTTGAAATTGGAGGAGTAATGTTCGAAATTCGCGATTTTAACAGCATCAATCAAGGTCTCATCAGCAAGCTCGATTATCACAAACTTTCCACCGACAGAACAGGGATTTCGAAGATACTTATCATGATCTTTCCCTAAGATATTACTAGCCCCTTTTGCTTCCTTATTGTGAGCCAAAACTTTTGCACCTTTAGATGCAGAGGCATAATTATATGGCGATCCACCAGGCTCAAGTCGACGAGAGATGTTTAACAGCTGAGTGGGAGAGCTTTGAAGTATTTCTTGCCTAGTAATATTCCCATAATCATCCCAGTTAGGATTGGCTTTTCCAACTTGTGGTTGTGGTTGTGATTCGTTTCTATGCGACGGTATTTCACATCTCACTTCAGCATAACCTAAAACATTAGAAATGAAGTCCTCTGTCCTAACGGTTTCGTAACACATGTTGACAGGAACCTTATGATGGACATTGTTGTCATTAGATACAGATGAATTACACTCTACAGAAGTGGAATTAACGCATTTGTCTTGTAGCAAAGGATAGGTACAGTTCGAAAGCTTATCCTCAGAAACACTTTTACCTTGAGATTGTCCTGCATATATTCAACAGAAACTCTCATATGTTAAGAGGCACTAATATACATGCTATGCAAGAATTCTTAATCTGGCAATGTGCAAAACAATTAGTTGGAAACAAATGTAATGCCCCAGAACTTCTGCCTAATGGCGGCGCTACTTGAGTCATAAATTCATAATGGATCCAACAACATCTTAGGCTCATCGTCTATGCTTGGACTAAAATGGTTAATCATCTAAGTTACCAAATCCATAATATTTCATTGCAATGTTTCTCCCACTACACTACATAACAAACACAGAGAAAGCTGATATAACAGCGCCACATGAAAAACATAAACACATCTCAACTCAAAGGGAATATGTGAATTCTTAAGTCAATGAATGTTGACAATGCGTCAACTTAACCTTTCATTAATTAAATCGTGTAAAATGGACAATTGAAATAGGGAAAAGGAAGTACATAGAAAATACAGTTGCTGTCAACCACCCTGCTTATACATCTGAAATAACACAATGCATCTGAAATTACATACAATAAAAAGGCAAAACGATGTGTGGAATCATCTTCTTCATGTAGACAAAGATGCATTATAGAGATTTGAAAGCTATATTTCAAAAAAAAAAAAAAAAAAACGAACACATGGGTAGAAACAAAGTAATGGAAATCGAGAATGCATAATAGAATACCAAAATGAAGGGGAAATAATAAGAATAGGGGAGGCGAGATACCTTGAACGGCATGGGCAAGGAAAGATTTGGAGTAAAACAAAAAGGCAATAGACCAAAAAGTAAGGAAAATGAAGAGGGACAGCTCGTAGAAACTCTTGTCAATCTTTTTATTATTATTGTGATGAATAATGGGGTGGTGAATTTTCTTTCCAAGCTGCTTTAAATTAGTGAATTCCATTCCAGAAATACACATATCCCTTCTTCATTTCTTCCCCCCCTTCATCCTCATCCTCCTTACTGTTACATTGCATACGGTGTGAATCACCTGCACCACCATTTGTTCTTCTTAGCAGGCTATTATGGAATCAAAATAATCCAATTTTGAATGAGACAAAAATGGGTGTCGATTACCTAAGCAAATGCAGGAGTTTGTGATGTGGGTTTTGTTTCGGTGAAGAAAAGAAATATGCACGTCACACCCCCAAGTAGCGGAGTCTCTCGCCAACTACCTCTAAAGCTTCATAGGCGTAGCTTCTTTATTGCTGTGTCATCTTTTTACTTTTATGTATAACACGTGTTCCATTTATTATCCATCCATTAATCCCCTTTTTCCTCTTCCCTCTTCCCTCTTCCCTCTTCTTTCTCTCACCCCCTACCAAGTACCAATGTTGCTGCTTTTGGACGAACAACCGAATATATACATAATATTTGTGTGGTATGCTATGTAAATAATACTATATCGAAAACTTTGCTTCGGCAGAATTTGCGTAGCACGTCATGTAAATTTGTGAGTTTTCGATAGCCGTAAAATAAATCGTCGTTGATTAAAAAGAACAGAAAAGAATTTCCCACTCAAAACTCACTTAAATCATACGTAAATTTTTTTATTTAAGGGAATCATACGTATAATTGACTCATTTTTAACAACTTCGTTTTAAGTCAAAATGTCTTTTTTTTTGGGTACTTTTCAATAGGCAATATATGAATGTTAGAAATACGCAATGTTTAAGTGGAATTTAAGTATGTTTTGCATACGTTGTTAGATCATTCACGGATATCGAAAATCAGGTTGTTAAAAACGAATCACTTATAAGTAGGATTTAGGTGGAACTTGTGTGGGTAATTTTTTTTAAACATCGACGGTTTATTTTGCGGCTACCGAAAGCCCATGTATTTACGTGGCGTGCTATGCAAATCCTACCGAAGCAGAATTTTCAATACATTATTCGTTTCAGGATAGTGAAATTAAAAATTGGGTAATAATGAACCGGATATAGGCTATAGCAGGGCGTGTGGTTGATGCGTTGGAGTGCCGTCCACTTTATCACCACCATCCTCACGTAACCGCCACTATTTGTCGCTGCCCACCTTACCACCACCGTCCACTACTACCCACCAATCTCACCACCACCACTAACACCACCACCTCCTAACACCACCTCACTTGACACGTCTTGAAAATACTCTCTGGTACCACTACTGATAAGTGATAACATATTCTATATTTTACATTCTATATTTTACGGACTAAAACAACATTTTTCTCCACTTCGTAGAATTCAATATCATCAGGGTAAACGCATCATGACATCTGTAGCATATGACTTGAAGAGATTATGTATTTTACAGTTTACACACTACAAGTAACCTTTAATTCAAAGATTTAGAATCATGCAGCAAGGTTGTTTTTTAAAATATGAATGATTTGGATCTATATTTTAGATATTTATCTTACTTTTAAGACAGCAAAGTAATGCATTTCAGCCTTATGTTCTATCCCCACCTTTACATTCAGGATTGTCACACTTTCCTTTCCAACAACTTCACTCAACCGCACCGGTTTACGAATTCCAGCATTGATATCTTCTACACTTGATGCGTAAATTCTTTTCATCAGATTTACGCAAGAAAACAAAATACAAATGAGCCATGGCAATGAGAAAAATATACAGATTTAGTAAAACTCTTCATCAGCTCAAAATAGCTTCTTTTTTTTTTTTTTTTTAACTCTTTGGCATCTGCTGCTGGGCAGTTTCTACGTATTGTTCCGCAAGCTTTTTCACTTTCTCCCCTTCTTTGACAAGGAAATTTGCATTTTTATCTTTACAATGGTACTTCATAACTTTCTCTGTGGTTTTCTTGATAGACCATCGGTATTGTTCAACCGTTATCACACCGCTCTTGCACAACGGCCTTATATGCTCTTTGATATAGGCTTCAACCTGGTCCCAGTAAAAATAACCAGACAAGTGATTAAAATGTGGGAAATAATTACACGAAAAATGAATGCTTAAAACAATTTAAGAATCAACAATCAGTAACCTTCTTTGTAACAGATGGATGCCCATCTGATTTCTTATTAGCATTGCCATTGGCATCATTTTTTTGTTGATGGCCGGGTGAATCTGATTTCTTATTAGCACTGGCTTTTACACCATCTTTTCGTTGATGGCCGGGTGAATCTGATTTCCTATTAGCATTGGCATTTGCATCATCTTTGCTTTGATGGTTATGTAAATCCGATTGCTTATTGCCAACTGCATTAAAACGAGCACTGGCATTGTTCTCGTTGTCAGGTATATTTTCATCGGTTGCTTCATGGACGGGAAGATTTGCTGACGTGGGCACGTTTTCTGTAAGTTGCTGAAGCTCACTGTGTGGCTCAGAAGCCTTTTCTGATGCACGGCTTTCATTTCCGGCTCCATTCTCACCAACAGGTGTCATTTCCTCTGCAAACAAGGGTTCCTTATCAGGTCCATACAATTGCTCACACTCATCGAGAGAAGGTTCTTTGAATTCATCGTCAACTGTGGAGTTTTGAAAATGGCTGACATCATCAGCTACGTCACCAATGTTTTTTAAGTTATCGTAGCTAGTAGAAGCTTCTCGAATGTTCTCTGGATACTCGTTATACAGAATGTCTAAAGATTCCCCCTTTGATTTGTTGTCATCGCAAAGAGTGGAAAAAACCACTTTCAGTTTTGATTCTTCTTGTAGTAGACTTGAAGCTTTCAAAGTACTAGCACCAATGAAGTCATCATCTTCCAAATCATACTCAAAATCACCATATATATCAAGCTCCGCCTGAGAATCTATTTCAAATATATTATCTGGTCCGTTTTCATCGTCGATCTTTTCTATAAAGTTCATGTCCTCCTTGATATCCTCCATCGGTTCATCACATGGACTACTTGGGGGTGTATCAGATAAAAGACCTGCGTTTCTCAATGCTTCAGTAACCTCCCGATCCAAAGAATCATCATCATTTGTTACCTCTACTTTATCGGGCTGGGCTAATTGAGTTTGAGAAATGCTCGTTTCTGTAGTTTGATTGCTGTTTTTGGAATGTGCTCTACGTAACAACTCTTGTGAACATAGGTTCATGTATACCAACTTGCTGTTAGACCTATCAGCAATGGTTTTTTCCACATTAATGGCATCAGCAACTGCCAACTCAGTTTCTGCAGATCTAAGCATTGCTGGAAGATTTATGTTCTTCAAAAAGTTCTCCGCAATGCGATAAAGTTGAGTCTGTACAACAATTGTCAAACAAAGCATATTCAGTAAAGTGCTTATTATAAAACAACTCTGAGCATAATGCCAAGTGCCAACGAGATCATAAGCAAAAAAAAAAGAGGTGAAAATGACAGCGTAAATCAATAGGTTTAAAAGACTAAACATAGCTCCTAGAATAAAAAAGACCAAACATGTCAGCAATTACCTGCCTGACAGCTGTGGGGACTTTATTGTGTCGAGCCGAAGCTAAAACAGGACGCATATCTTTCGGGAGAAGAGCCTGCACAAAAATTCAAGCCAAACAATATTCATCATCAGCCACAGATGAAAATGGAAAGAGTAAAGCATACAAATTTACATGCAAAAACAACTTACTAATTGAGGAAAGTTTCCTTTAGGAAGGGCACTATCGCCTTTAGCGTCTTGCCCCACATCTTTTGTTGTCACTGCAGTTTTACGGGCAAGAAGTTCTAAGGCCCATTTTCTTTTATCAGTTTTAACATCAGATACACCGATTTTTTCCTGCTGAGAAGATGTGTTTGATCCACCAGACCCAGACAGTGGTGTCCGTTCAGTGGATTTGTTTTTAGGCAATTTAGTGGAAGGAGTTTCGCTCTTAACAACCGATATTGTCTTCTCGGATGACAAATTTGCCGAAGTAACAGCAGTATTTGCTGAAAGAATGGACTTCGGAGTGATTTCATCAAGAGCATTTACAGGCTTGATATCATCCTTTCGAGGTAAAAGAGACGTATCTGCTAAATACAGTCTTGACAGAAGGGGATTTGTTGATGGATTTGTTGATTCCCCATCTTTCCTACGCTTTATCACTTTAGTGTTAGTATCAGCATCATTTCTCAGGAGGCTCAGAACTGATTGTAAAGTCTGAATCTTTTCTGGCTTCGATACCTTTAAGCATCGGTGTTTCCAAAACTCGATTTCGCAATCTCTTGTCCATGCTCGTTTTCGCTTTCCCCCCATGCCATATATTTTTTTCGTTAAATTTTCACGCACTTTACCCTTCTGAAATATTGCCTTTTTTGCTTTCATATCCACATGTGGCTTCTTGGCCTCAACTGTGTTTCCTGTCACAACAGCCCTAAAAGCATCCAAAAGTTTCGGGTCAAAAAGATTCTCCCCAACATCCTTGGATGATTTATTAACGACAACGTCCCTAATTTCTTTCCTCAGATTTTGAACTATATCGTCATTAGTTCTCCTCATGATCTTTTTCACCCTCAAGCCAGCTACATTGTCGCGTTCTTTGGACGATGAAATAGTGGACTTAATCGCAGCAGACTTTTTCAAACATCTTCGTTCTGCCCCCTGAACTATATCCATGATATCGACTGTGACATCTTCCTTTTTAAAATCAGATCTTGAATCCGTATCCTTCATATGTGTTTGATCCTTTGAATCCATGGATTGATTTCCACCATCAACTTCAGCATTCTTGAGACGGATTTTACCGTTAACTCTCGCTTTACTTTTCCCATTGTTTGCACTTCTAAAAACCACCAAGCCCAATTTAGAATCAAGGTAAACAACTTCAAGGGCCCGGATAACATTTTTTTATATGCTTTAAGGAGAACAACAAAAAGGCAAGAGAGAAGCGATTTTATTGAAATAAAAAGTATCACATGCTTAAAGCTACAGTCAAATGGTTCATGCATTCCATTTCAGCTATCTGTACCAAATGATAGCTGCTAAAATCAAGTCATGCACTTGATTTTAGAATTTAAAATGAGAAGAGAAAAATGCTGCAAGATGGTAACCCAGACCCTATTCTTACTAAGAGAAGTCTGCTATATGAATCTCGTTATGCCGTCATTTCTGATAACGGACAGAATAGATATGTGTCAACTAACAAGTTCAACCATGTCTTTTACATGCAATGAGCATGTTCCGAAACTTCTTTTTAGAGCCCAACACATATATTAACATTTAAATGGCATGCACTTGTTTTGAGTATTCCAACATATAACAGAAGACGATAATCACAACAAACTTGCTCCAGAGCTTAGAGCAAAAGAGAAAAATAATGAATTTTGAGGTAGGAATCATGCATTAGTCAAGTATTCACAATCTCACAACACCAGGCACGTTAATCCCTCGAATTCAGCTCTGGCTTCCTTGGTAAGGACACGAGACACATAGCAACAGATAGTAAAACGTAATCGTCAGTACATATTGACAAATGATTACCTGTTACTAGTGTGCTTTCTCTTTACATCAGCAACTGACACGATACCCTCCTTTTCACCAGTTGACACCCTGCTCACTGGAAGCTCTTTTGATTGCTCAGTCATCGCCTCACCACCTGCACGAATTACAGACAAAAGCAATAAGCATGCCAAACAAGATCAATAGCAAAGCTGCTTATAAACTTTAATACACCGATGTTCATCAACAATGAATCAAATTAAAAAGTGGGTTTCAATCACACGCCAACAAGTACAAGATAAAGAGTTCCAAAGCTGTTCAAACAAGGTTAATTAGTTTACATTTCCAAGAGTATAACAGTCAGATATTTTAGCATACATAATTTCAATAAAAGAGTCGCCACTCTTAAGCTAAAGCTATAATGATAAGAACTTGTAAACCCAGAGAAATGGAGAAGTCAAACCATGTGCATATAGCTTACCATCACAAGTTGTTGTTGAACAAATTTCAAGTGGATCAACATGCTTTTGTTCTTCTTTTCCTTGGTTATCAATTTTGATCATGATATCAGATTGAGCCGAGGAATCTGCTGGCAAATCGAAGCACGTATGTTCAGACAAAGACGCTTCATGTTTATCGGGCTCCAAACAGGGTTCGCAGCTAATCACTCCAGACAATTCTGACATCGGAGAATTTGCAACAGATCCCGTTAAAAAAGGCTCAATCTTTGGGACCTTAAGCATCTTTAGAATTGATTGGTCTGCACAGAATTCTTCATTTTCTTGCTTTTCTTGAACCCTGGAAACAACAACTGCAGTCTCACCATCATCAGCAATGGCCACCAACATTTTACCAGATAAAGCTCCGTCAATGGAGCAATCACTGTTGCCATTTTCTGCTTGTTGCTGGTGTGTATATGTGGATGTCGAGACATAGTCCGGTTCTTCAGGTACTTGATCAACTACACACCTGCACCAGCATCGCACTTTAAGTGTCAAGAAGACAATAAAGAGATGTATCATAAAGGTTTACCAATGTAATAGATAAACATAAACCCACACACAAAAGCAAAGGAAGGTATCTGAATTTTGTATTTCTGGTTTAAAAAAAAACAATTAGGGAAAAGAGAACGCAAGATGGAAGACAGAAGTGTATAAACACTGATGCAAGTATGAATAGCAAGTTCCAATTTGACAATTTAGCTATATACAAAACCACAAAAGGAAGATATTGAGCAGGAATTTAATATTATGAAAAATAGGAGTTTGAAGCATTAAGACCGTTTCACAGAACTGTACAATTTAAATTTAAAGAAACTAAGACGCTAATACATCTATATAATGGAAGCACACAAAAACAATCAATACCTTGGGCAGAGCCATGAATTCTCAGAGGAACCTTCAGGATCAAATCCAACACAAAAAGCGTGGTACCTAAATGCCGTAAAGAAGATATTAAGAGAATAGACATCTTAGGGCCTATCAACGTCATTAAATTTTTAACATACACATAAATATAAATAGATCTTTACAATGTAATAACATTCATAATTGCATATAGATATGTGTGTGTATATGCACATATATATGGGGTTTATGTGTGTGTGCATGTCTATATGTGTATAACAAGATGTACAAGTAAACTGGCAAAAACATTGTGCAAATGACTGTAATCAATCTAAAGCTTGAATTGCATCTCCAGAGATGATAGGTTTTGACATCAGATAAATATCAAGTATAACAGTTCAGAAGATATGAAGATAAAGAGATGTGATCTGCATGGAGTTTTATGCAGAACAAAACATAATACTACCTCCGTCCCAAAATATAAATCACTCCACCTCTTTTGTTTGTCCCAAAATATAAGTCATTCTACATTACAAATGAAGCATTTATTACTTTTTTTCTCTATCTTACCCCTGATTTATTAACAATTCAACTACTTTTCAATACTTTATAGCCATTTCATTAATGATAGTCAAAGGATATTTTAGTCATTTATCCTTAAAATCTATGTCATTTAACCACTTTCTTAATCTCATGAAAACACCCAAAATGACTTATATTTTGGGACGGAGGTAGTATAATTAAGCTATAAACTAGCCAATCAACACGCTCATGCTTTAATCAAACCCAAGAGCACAAATTACACATCTGGAGACATCCAAGGCCTCTAAACAGTAGCACAATCTACTAACTCAAATTCTGTCTGACTGATTGCTACATGTAAAGAAAAGAGAAAATGCAAGAGCATGTCATACATACAACTCCACAAATCAGCCTAAAAGCGGCTTATATGTGTATCATTCCAGGAATCTCATCAATCTACTCCGCCTTTCAGTGGACCGACAAAGTAAACTGAAGAAAATATGCACTAGATTTAGCATATAAAAATGGCACACAAGACACCTAACCTGTTGAGTGTATTAAATTCCAATCGTAAGCATAAAAGACCATCGACACATACCATGCATCACATGAATCACAGGCGATTGATGTATCAAGATTCGAATCTGTTTTGGTTGCTTCTGATCCACTCCGCATTTTGCATCCATCGCCATCCAAACAGATGACTGCCTACAAGACGTCAAAATTTATGCTGGTCAAGTAACAGGAAATAAATCCTAAGATACCAACCAAAAGGAATAAATGGCTTTACAGACACTTGTACGTTGTTAGCAATGTTCCTATGAATCTTTTTTGCAGGCAATGTTTACTAATACTTCTACAGGAGTTAATAGTGATGACATAAGAAGACTAGTCGGAGCACCACCTCCGGATTTTCTTGGCCTATGGATCTTTTAACAAATTGTCTAACGCAATCCCTAACTCGCCATGTATGATCATGCTAATGACCTTTTTGTCCTGGCCAAAGCTGACCACGATTCCCACAGTATCATAGTAAAAATCCTGAGGGCATATAACCAAGCTTTGTTTATAATCATGACGCCTGTTTATGAACACTAGCAACAACGATCTTTCAAACCTTAATATTTTTCTTTTGACGAGTGAAACTCAAGAGAGCACAGTGTCTTACACTTTCATCAATGTAATATGACGGGAAAGAAAGGGTGTTATTCGTCCCTTCAATGCTCCAATCATCATCCCTACAGCAACGAGATTGAAAAGATAAATTTTGCAAAATCAAAGCTAACAATAATTTCTCTTTATTAAATTACAAAGGACCCAAGTTTAAGACATCAACAATTGAATAATGGATACCAAGCTCTTTTCAGCTACAACTGTAGTTTCCCAACACCTGCATGACTCAAAGTTTCCTTCTACCTTTCCCACAGAAGTAGCATAATATGAACCTTCCTTCTCAAAACAATGTTGAAATGATAGTAAAAGACTCTAAATTTTAGCCATCAACTGCTATCGTCTTCCTTGTTGCAGCATGATGATAATATCAAGCATCTTCTTACTAAATGCATTACTAGCCAAAAAAAGCATGTTCTGAGTGAACAAAATAATGAGCACCTGGAATAAGAATCCTCATCAAACTTGTCACCGCCAATGGTGTCATATACCTACATAATAGCGCATCATGTACTAGTAAGATTTCATATAATAATGTCACCAATGAAATTAATATTAACTATCAGATGCTACAAAACATATTTGGAACAAATCAAGTAGAAAAGAGGGAGGTAAAGGAAAGATTCCTAATCACAACTCAAAGTAAGCGGTACACAGAAAATAGAGAAGATGACAATTAGGTAAATATCTGACTGCAACCAAGATCGGATGACAAATTCTTACTCACAGGCACACAAGTGATTGATTGAAAGGCATGCTGGCAAAGTGGGCAAAGGTTCGTAATGCTTGCCCAGTTGTCAATACATGTGAAGCAGAACCTGAAATTTCATGATGAATCCAGGTCTAAATTCAAATTTAGTCCAGTCCCAATATGCCAGATCAATAAACAGTTGCAGGTATATAGTATTAATAATGTAGCGGATATCTACACAAAATTAATATGTGCAAGTATCAACATAAACTGCCACCACAGAACTAATGATCAATGAAAAATGTGCTACATTTTAGGCCCAAAGCATTCATATTTATCTGGGGGGAGATACGAGTATGTATATAAAACAAAATAGAGAGAAAGAGGGTCAGTGGCTAGTGACAAATGCATATTAACCGCCAACAATCACCTGATACAGAGATCTATGGCATGTAATTGATCTATCAAATGAAAGCATTGTAAAAGGACAGCACATAAAGGTCTTATAAAAAAAAGCCTAGAAGGCCATAAGCATGCACAAATACTCTCGTCAAAAGAAATTTCAGATCCTATCATATTTGATGTTTGCCAGGCCAAGTCACATCACGAAGTCTGCAAATATGTTTCACCGCTCTTGAATTGAATGACACTACATAACAGGTTCAAACATAGCAGTTACGTCTCTTGAGAGAACTGGGCTGCGGTACAAGAAATCCCTCGAAACCAAACTGCTATGTGAGGATAACAAAAACCACTCCCAAATACTCTGAAGACATGATCTCCCTAATTTCCAAGCTCGTAAGTACTTAAATGACAGGCCTAGATGATAGAAAAAAATTCAGCTGATACCATTTACAAAGTTTTAGCTATGTGAATGAAAACTAGGTCATCGTTATTGAAGGACATAGACAGAGGGAAGTTCATTTTTCAAAATTAAAACAAACACCAAGTTAAATAACATAACGACAACAAATGTATACCAGTGCTGACAGCAATCAAGAACTCCTCTGTCAATAACAATGTCCATGCAAATCCCACATCGCTCCCCAGCCTCTCCTTCAACCTCCCTTCAAAGTTTGTATATTCCTGCAAAAGTACAAAGCTTAAGAACAGCAGAATAGTACCCGCCCAACATTCTTTTCCCATTAAATTCACACTGAATGAGTTTCCTACTGGCACAATCAATCCATTCCAACATCATCACTATATGAATTACCATCTGCTGATCAAGTTTCAACATTTCTCAAACCATGGTTGTAGAAAGGACACCATAAGCAATGCCATTTCACATATGTTGCACTACAGCCGGAAATTTGTGCTCACATAACTAGTATGATAGAGCAAATATTTGCACGTGGTAGCCTTTAGCCTAGGCAGCGTGCCGTCATTATTACCATTCACCGAGGACATGATCTCATCGCCTGCGGCGCTATAGAAATTCCCCATTGCATATCAATGTTTCCAAACAATTACATAATCAATTAAAATACTTCTGCAATTAATTATCACTGATACACCAAATGAGATGCTCATCACTTGGTCTTGAAACAATCGCACAAACATATTTAGAACTACAGTAACAGGTCTATACCAGAGAATTCATTCTAACTAACTTGTTAGTAGCGAACCATTTCAAGTCTCTAATTTGAAGGAAAAATAAGAAGAAAAACAAAATCATTACAATATTCAAAAAAGAAAGAAAAAGAACTGAAACAGTAAAGCTTCGGGTAGGTTATGGAAAGATCATTTTACTTACTTCATTATTTTGCCCGAACCTAAAAAACCATCTTCTGATGCCCCTTCCGTAATAAATTCCATATCCATAGCTTTATACAGTCTTCGGAGATGAAAAATAAGAAGAATTAACGAATTTTTTAGGTAAACAGCCTTTTTTAGTCTACAAATGGTGCTAATCTAGGGCTTACAAAATGGTAAATCATGAGCTGACACGAAATGGTGAACTGTTGCTCTAAAATCAAGTAATTTGGATCGTTTATATCATTGCAATTTGATAACGAGGTAGGAAAAAATCGCAAGAAGGTAGGAAAAAAATATGGAGGTGCGGGGAATCGAACCCCGTGCCTCTCGCATGCGAAGCGAGCGCTCTACCATATGAGCTACACCCCCATGTTATACTTTTAGGAACCGTTTAATTATAGACACGTTAATTAAAATTATAATAAATTAAAAAACTACTCTTCCTTGAATCGATTTAAACATGAAAGGTTACATTGTTTCATTTGTTTGGCTTTCTATACTTTCTTACCCGTGCAGTTTTTTTACTTTTCGTCTAACATTTTCACTTTCACTTCCATTGCAGTGAAAAAAACATGGATCAAACAGAAGGATCAATACGGATCAAAATCTACAATGCATCACCTCAAGTGGACCCAACAACCCCATACCCTCCACCCCAAGACTTCCCTCCCACCACCACCACCACCCCTGCCGCCGTTGGCGGACGGAAGAGACGAGCAATATCAAACGGAGTCCGAAAGACGATAACCAAAACATCAACGCTCGTGAACTTTCTCCCAACAGGAACCCTACTCACTTTCGAAACGCTGCTTCCATCAATTTACAACAAAGGACAATGCTCCCATGTAACCATTCTCATGATCCATTCCCTCCTCCTCCTCTGCACTCTCTCTTGCTTTTTCTTCCATTTCACCGACAGTTTCCGCGGTCCAGACGGTAACGTTTACTACGGATTCGTTACGCCTAAAGGGTTGGCTGTGTTCAAGACAGGGTTAGATGTTGAAGTGCCTAAAGATGCAAGATATCAAGCAGGATTAACTGATTTTGTTAACGCATTCATGTCGGTTTTGGTGTTCATAGCAATTGCGTTCTCGGATCATCGCGTTACGAATTGCCTGTTTCCTAAACATACCGAGGAACTGGATGAAGTGATGCAGAGTTTTCCATTGATGGTTAGTGTGATTTGCAGTGGATTGTTTCTTGTATTTCCTAGTACTCCTCGTTATGGGATTGGTTGTATGACTGCTTAATATAAGTAGGAGGAACGTTTTGTATTGTAATCTTAAGGGAATGTATATAATTTAATGTGGTAGTTTACCGTTAGGGCTCATCTTCTTGGTTGTCGCGACATGCAAAAAATAAAAAATTGCCATGAAAGAGATGGTTGTTGCATTTCTCGTGTACAGATGAATATACGTATATAATATAGACAAAAGAGAAATCTAACAAAATCTTCGACTAAATTTGGGTTCAATATGGACATGACATGATTAGCATAAGAAAAACTAAACAAATCTGTCAATAGAAAAACTACTGCACACCGAAAAAGACAAGCATGATGATATACTACACAACTTGATCAATTCTATCCCACAATAACAAGCAGCAAATTTCAATTACAAAACCTAAGAACAACACACAACCCAATTTCTTATTCCAGAATCCCTATTGCACATGCTGCACCGGACAGTCAAATAGATGCTAAACCATGAGCTGAAAATATACACTTTGTGAAAGACATCTCCTCAACAGTATCCCTCATGCCATGATGATGGACATCTGCCAGCAGCAAGTAAAAACTCCACCCTTCTTCACTTCAGCTAGTCCACACTAAAAGCCAAAACGAGCTCGTTGCCATGGTGGTATCCTTTGCCCACTTGCCTTTCTTCTTGCAACATTGTTCTTTTGACTAGTCTCCATACTCCTCTGTGTTTTCATGCTTGCAAACCGTGAATCAAGTGTTTGCGGCTGCTGCTGCTGCTTGGACGCTGCCGCCTTAATCTGCCCCTGATGTTGCTGCTAAAAACATGAAAGATCCTTCTTAGTTTGATATGACCATTGATTGGTCACTAGCATATGAAAACGAGACTTCTTAACTAAATTAGTATCATCTTCTTGCCCAAATGTGCTCAGAACAAGACAACTGTCCACAAAGTGGGGAATAACCAGATACACAGACACTTGACAAATGCCAGGAAACATCCATCATGCTTTTCGAGGGTACAACACCAACTCCGAACCGTCAGGAACAATATTTTAGTCACATTGTAAGATGGTGTCACAATTTACAAGGTACAATATTTCAGATCTACTCAGACATGAGAAAAAGAAAATACTTAAACCGCATTAGACAGGAAAGGCATATAATTTGATACCTTCTCACTGAAACCAGATCCATTTACAGCCCTCTTCTGAACTGGTTTAGGCCTGCGCACACACAAAAAAAAATTGAAAAATATCACAATTGAAGGAATTTCTTACCCAGTGACTAACGTAGAAACCTTCACCAGCAGAAAGTGTAGGCCATCCCTCATAACAGATTATGTATTACATTTTTATGAGAGGGGGGGGACAGGGTGCCAAGAAAAACTTACAACTCCTATTTACACTTATTTTGACAAATCAAAACATAAAACAATCATATACATGTATTGCGATCCTAAACATTTTAACTCATGCGTATGCATTGCAATCCTAAAAAATCTTTCACTCATGCATATGCATTACAATCCTAATAATCCATCCACAAGAACAATTCGCCTGATTTTTCCCCCTCTAACAAGGCAGCACCATCATTGAACAAGCATCTTCAGAGAGGAACCGAATCAGAGAGCACTAGAATCCCCAATTTCTTGAAAAGCCCAAAATTAATGGGACAGTCTAAACTTCCAGGATCGTTGAGAAACATTTAAAGTTGGATGAATCCTTCAGGAGCCTTCTTAACAAGCACCCATCCTCATGCCAATGAAACTACAAATGAATTGACCAACTACCCACTAAGCTTTCACCATCTAAAACCAAAACACATCCAGTCTCCAAATTGTTTTTATGGGAAGAGCAGTTGATGCAGACTCACAAGGACAGTGGTAAAAACAATACATCAACTTAGTTCAACCATTTCAGAGTTCAAAAAAGTTCCATCAATCACAAAATCCTTCGCAATAAGTCTTTTCCATATGTATTGGAAGCAGCACACTAAAACGCTGAAAATTTGTCAAATCTGCTGACATAGACCAAAGAATTTGGTTGAAGGTCTGACAACAAATAGAAGAAATGATGTACATCCCTGTTTCATCTCATAAAATCCAGATACTGTTTCATAGTCATGACCTATTCAATTACACCCCAGGGAAAAACAAGACCTCTCATGTTTATGCCATTGCAAGTATTGTATGCGTATGGAAGTGATCTGTTCAAGATGATTCAATGTAATCTATGTCCAAAGGCTACCTCCTCACCATCCCATGGCGAATACAGAACGTCTTCCAAGAGGTTATTATCCCTTTAGATGATGACACAATTAACATTAATCCAGCAGAAACGACCAGTAACATCAGCTTAAAGAATTATTGCACAAAGCACTCCGAGAAAAATAGATAATCTAATAGAATTAGCCGATGATGTTGCAAAACACTTGAGTCGTATTAAAATGTCTAGCATCACACATCAATCTTCAGCCTATGTATGGGAGCAATCTGTTCATCTTCCCATGAGGTTATTCTCTCCGGGTGATTATCCATCACTAAGCTTCATCTCACAAAATCCAGATACTGAATAAAAATCGTGACCTATTCAATGACACCACAGGAACAAACAAGACCTCGGGTTCACGACTTTATGCCATTGCAAGTACCATATATGTATGGGAGAGAACTGTTCAAGATGATTCAAGGTAATCTATGTCCAGAGGCTACCTCCTAACCACCATGGGGAATACAGAACGTCTTCCAAGAGGCTATTATCCCTTTAGACGATGACGGAATTAATATTAGTCCAGCAGAAAATACCAATAACGTCAGCATGAAGATTTCTTGCACAAAGCACTCCAAGAAAAATAAATAATCTAATGAAATAGTCAATGGTGTTGGAAGCCACTTAAGTCGTAATAAAACATCTAGCATCACACATCACTCATCAGCTGATGTTTGACCCTGTTGACCAGAACCTCAAATATCGGAAGAAAAAGGTGGAAACAATATCCCTGCTCCAAACAAATCCAAGAAAGGCAACTCTACCACAAAAAGTATGCATACAATACAACCTCCTCAAGTGTGCTCCAGTGCTCATTCCCAAATTCAAGAACATATCAACCCAACCATTTATCTACCATAAACATTTAAAACATTGAAGCAATAGTTTGTCCCTCACTGCCAACAAAATAATATCCCATCCATGACATCTTCATTAAACATGCAATGAAGAAGATCCACAAGTGAATCCATGGACTTTAACGGTGAAGACAAATTACCTGTGGAAGATTGATAGTTTGCCACCATTAATCATGTCTCTATATCCCCAAAAACTGTCAAGTCATGCAATAAGCTTTAAATGAATGTACCTCGGTTTATTCACCATCATTTGCCTGTTGACAGGTCCATTCCCAATAGGTGCAACTGCTGCTTTCCTCGCAGTCTGAGTCGCCAAAGGAAAAGAATTTGCTTGAAAATTTGATCTCTTTTGGGCAAGAGCACCCTGATTGTATAAAATTGACAAGGAAAGCATATATTGTCAGTCATGAGCAATCGCATGCATTTGGACTAAAAGCAATCAAATGCCTTAACAAAAGACAGGAATATGCTATAACATACTAGACAAAATATAAGCAAACCTGACGCAAAGCAGACTTGATATCCATAACCCTCCTCATCCTGGAGGGTTTATCTTGAGCAAAATTGCTGGAAAATGTTTGGTTTCGATTCTACATAATCAAATCATAGAAATCCTAAATAAATATACTAGCGTTAACCCAAAAAAATAATCACTCTATCAATAGGTCAAAGAAGTTTCATACTGAAATTCTCTGATTCCTGGGTGGTTTAGCTGCATTTTTACTAGACATCTTGATAATATCATCTACATCAAGACAACAATAGAACTCTATCAATAGACAAACAACAATTAAGAGAGAGAAGGCAGCAAAATATTTCATGATTACAGCATACCTAAAGTCATGCCCATTTTCTTTTCTGTCAGAGCAATAGCCGCATTAGTAAGTGGTTTAGGTTCTGCCATCTGCACGTGGAACATAAATAATGTCAAAAATATTTCATAATGAGAAGCAGCTCATCTCAGCCAACAAGACCAACAAAAAAACAACACTACAAACCAACATTCAACACCAGACCTGGAATAAAAGCGGTCATACCAAACACACCAACCTATCTATGGGTATACATCCATTACATAAATTTGCTTAACGAACGAAAGTCCGATCGTAGAATAATAATTCTTCCACCAAGTTACACTTCAGCAGGAGAACAACATGCATGTTATCCAAACAACAGCAATTTTACAACACTAAAATGTAATTACATGCCCCATGTAATCCAAAGTACAGCAATTTAACAGTACTAAAAAAGAATGCATGCCCCATGATATCCTAACAACACAACAGCAATTTGAAAACACTAAAAGGCATTACATGCTAGAAAAGGACCATACTCGCAGAATAGAATCACAACCAAAAAAATCAAGCATAGCTGCCTAGTGCCTAGCCTTCATGGGTACCATTGTGCAATTCCACAACTAAATGTATAACTAATGTATTTGTTTCACCCTCTTGATTCCAGAAGATAATAAAAAATAAAAAAAATAAAAAAGGAAAACTGATTAGATACCGAACGGGAAAAAATCCCAACCCGTAAACGTCATATTTCTAAATCCAAAATCCATTATTGGGTTATTTTTTCTCCAAATTCTATACGCCTGTAACAAAACTGGTTCCAACGAAAAGAAAAGAAGAAGAAAAACAAACCAACATACCGTAAGAACGCCATGAAACATAAGGCTACCACTTCTCACAGTTCAATATATACCAAACTTTGGAAA
Source organism: Gentiana macrophylla (assembly GCA_026214975.1). NCBI lineage: Eukaryota > Viridiplantae > Streptophyta > Magnoliopsida > Gentianales > Gentianaceae > Gentiana > Gentiana macrophylla. The sequence continues at coordinate 111,741,229 of CM047807.1, forward strand.
AGCAAATCAACAGTTTATACAGGGTAAACTTTAATAGGAGAATATTACTCAAAATAGAAAGCGAACGCGCATACTAATTGGGTAAATAAATAAAGCTCGACAAAAAGATACCTTCTTAATTGATGCAACTTCGAAAACAGACCAAGAAAATCTAGGAAAAGTGCTCCGCGTTGAAAGAATTAGGGTTTCACGAAGAAAGAAGAGGGGCTCGTGAAGAACGTATTTTGGTACAGCAGCTGTTTGAGAAATAAGTTGTCGATCGAGTGATAAGGTATGGCATATATATACACACGCGTTTGGCGGAATTTTTTTTTCTTTTTTTCACAACCTTTCGAACCGGAACTTATGGTTCAAACCGCTGATTTTTAACCGTCGGTTTATTGGGTCGGCTTGTCGGTTTGTGTTATTTGTAACCGAACCGGGCGAATCGCCGATTCAAACCGGATGGCCGGAATCAGAAAAACCCGTAAACCGGACCGAACCGAATCGCCGGTTTAATCGCCCAACAGTTTTTTTTTTTTTTTTTTTTTTTTTTCTGGATGCATGTAAGGCAATAAAACAATTCAAACAAATAAACCATAAAAACTATTTTAAAAAAACTAAAAATTATATACAAACCCAAAAATTATAAACCTAAAAATACTATAAAATTATATACTAACCTAAAAACCATATACAAACCTAAAAATTATATGAAACTATGTAATACAAACACATAAGAAATCTATAAAATACTACAATAACAAACTATAAAAAAACTATAACAAACTATAAAAAACTATAGCAAACTATAAAACAACATTTATAATCAAAGTATACTTAAAACCTACTTAAATAACTATAAAAATCATTACAACAAACTATAAAAGACTAAAAACATAAACAATTAACTACATTCGCTTTGATTTTTTTATATGTGTTGGCATCCACACGATTACACATAAAAATACGTGCAAATTAATTAATTACATCTGGCGTTGAAAAGATAACACAATTTACATATAAGAAAAACAACATAATTTTTTAAAATAACATTATTTACATATAAATAAAATAACACAATATTAATATTATTTTAAAACCGAATAGAAATCTATTTAAAATAATATATATATTACATTCGCTTTAATAATTATAATTAAAATAATAATAATTTGTTATTGTAGTGAAAATAATAAGTGTTATATAAAAATGAAAAGAAAAAAATATGAAATTTTAAAACCGTGGCGGAACAGTGATCTCAACAGGGAGCAAACCGAAACCGCCCAAACCGCAACCGGCGGTTTTGAGCGATAAACCGCCCGGTTTTCAAACCGGCGGTTTAACAAACCGGCGATTCATTCAAACCGGCGGTTCGTCAAACCGCCGGTTTGAAAAACCGGCGGTTAGAAAAACCGACGGTTACACCATTTGGCCACCTCTCTAAACAAGTGATTTGTTGGCTTATGACTTCAAGGAGAGACTTAGTGGTTGTTGAGAGCTTGAAAAAAGTTGTGGTTGACATATATCCTAATATGTAGATAAAAAAAATCTCATATGTAGATAAAATTCGGATGGTAGAGATGTAACGTAATCTGACAGGCGGTCAAGATTGAAGTGGATTATTGATATCATATCCACATAAAATTATCCTCCTATCTAGATAAAATTTGAATGGCAGAGATTTAATGTAATCTAACGGATGGCCAAGATCGATTCAAGCTAATGTTGTTGATAGAAATTGTGGTTATAAAATCCAGGTGCAAATTAACTAGTTTAGCATCCATAACTGAAGAGAGTTTGAGAATGTGATAAACACAAGAGTAAACTTCAACTTAGTTTATTCATTGATATGAGAGGTGTATAAATAGATACAAATGAGAGAGAGACTAGCTAGCTAGCTTGGCTTGGCGGCCACTGAGTATGTAGATGTGTAATGCAAGCATGCAAAAAGTAAAAGTAAAAGCTATGTACATGACATAAAGTAAACTAGAGTTTGACATATTAATTGTTTATATGTATCACAATTAATATGTCTTTTACAAATAAATAAAGTGTACTAATAATATAATACACGAAATAGTAGATCATTGAACATGTTACTCAATGAGGCATAAGAGCACCTCGCCGAGGCTCAAGACTGCTTTGAGTAATATTTCCACACCCCCTCAAACTGGTCAGATATGTTAATGCAAACCAAGTTTGCTACTTAGTCTATTTGAACATAAGAGGTGGAATAGCCTTGGTAAGGATATCGACATTCGATCTGCTTTGAGGAACATACTTTGAGTTGAATAATCTTGGCATCAATCTTCTCCTTCAAAAAATGTCACAATGTCCACATGTTTTGTTTTGTCATGATGGACTGGATCCTCCGCCATGCATAAGTCTTTGAGTTATTATCACAAAGAGAGTGTGATAGAGTTGTCAAGAGGTCATGAAGTTCGAAGAAGTACTCTTTTGAGCCAAAGAGCTTCACAAATGCCTAAGACAAGTGCCCTGAGTTCAACTTCAAGATCGCTGCTTGACCACGATAGGTTGTTTTTGCTCCTCCAAGTAACAAGATTGCCCCATACATAAGAACGATGAGCTTTGTGGTCGACCTTTCATCTATGTGGCATCCACCCAATCACATCGGTGCACTTGATGGATCTATCGGCACAGACTTGGTGAAGTGTAACCTTGGCCGTGAGTGGACTTTAAATACCTCAAGATCCTATTCACAAAGATCCCAATGTTGCTCAAGAGGCGGTGCATGAACTCAAGCTAACTGTGATCGACACCATATGCAATATCCGGTCTTGTATGGGATAGGTAGATGAGTTTCCTACAAGTCTTTGATATTGTTCCTTTCTTACAAAGAATGTCACCATGTAGTGGTATGACCTGGGTCTCACTGGGATACTGAGAGTTTGCACCCCAAAGATGCCGTTTCCTTCAAAGAGTCCAAGACATATTTCCTTTGGGAGACCGAGATTCCTTTGATGTTTCTAGCTACTTCCATGCCAAGAAAATACTTAAGTAAACCCAAGTCTTTAACTCGAAATACCTTTGCCAGCAGATTCTTTCAAGTGTTGGATCTCGTGAGGTCATCTCCAAAGAAGGATGATATCATCCACATAGACAATAAGAATAGACCTCTTACGGTTGGTTGTCTTGATGAACATAGTGTGATCTGTAATTGCATTGGTGATATCCAGCACTTTGACCACGCTTGTTAATTTTCCAAACCATGCCCTTGGTGATTGCTTCAGCCATATAGAGATTTCCTCGGTTGCACACCTTGCCTTGAGTATGAGGATTGATAAAACCAGGAGGTATAGTCATATAAACCTCCTCGAGTAAGGTCCCCATTTAGAAAAGCATTTTTGATGTCCAATTGATGAAGAGGCCACCAAGTTGGACAAATTTAGAGAAATTAGTACCGACAGCGGTGTTGAGCTTTGCCACTGGTGCAAAGGTTTCTTTATAGTCAATGCCATAAGTTTGAGTGAATCCTCGCTACCAATCGGCTTTGTACTTGTCAATAGTTCCATCAAGAAAGTGTACTTGATAGTGAATAACCATTTGCGGTGATCGTCTTCTTGCCTTTTGGAAGAGTTGTGAGATCCCAAGTATGATTATCCGGGAGGCGGTCATCTCTGTTTTTAATGCTGACCTTCCACTTATCATTTTGAAGGGCCTCCGAATATTTCTAGGGATAGAGTGAGAGTCCAGTCCTGTGTAAACATGGCAAAGACAGGAGACAACCGATCATAAGATAAATAAGTATGAATAGAATGATCGGTGCATGATCTCTTTCCCTTTCCTTAGAGCAATAGTCCATCATCCACTTCAAGAGTGCCGAGAGTCGATGAGTCGAGGTTCAGCAGACTGCAGTATCGAGCCATCGAGTTCTAATTTTCGCCGCAAAACTCAAGATCGTTTTTATCAAGAATGTCTTCATCCAAGCATCCTACTCATTAAGTAAATCTCAACAGATCGAGGTTACTCGACTCCACTCCATATACAAATCACGAGACTTGATTACAACAATAATCTTGGGTCGTCAAGATCTATGAAAAGTATAACTCAGACAAAGCAAGATGGAAGACTTGTCTCGAGTCCAAACACTCTCACAGATGGAATCACTTGGTGATATTGTGGATTCTCGTTAGCTCTCTTCAAAGAGTTTCTCAAATGGCGTAAGGCGATAACTCTCTGGCTGTGCATTGCCACTCATACCAAGACAGGTATATCTTATTCCCAACTCAGTAATGGCACCTGGATAGTTGATTCTGGGGCCTCATCTCATATGACAGGAAATAAAGACCTGTTATATAACCTCAAACCCTGTCAGCAGACTCATAAAATTAAAACTGCTGATGGATCTTTTTCATATGCTCAAGGTTTTGGAATTGTCAAACTTACTGATAAAATCTATCTGAATGATGTCCTGTTTGTTCCAAAGCTAGACTGTAATCTCATATCAGTCAGTAAACTCACTAAGGACCTAAATTGACAAATCACTTTTAAAGACAATCAGTGTATTTTCCAAGATACTTATTCACAAGAAGTAATGGAAAGAGCCAAAACTTGCTCAGATTTTTATTGTTCACCCCCGTGAAAACATGAAACACAAGGCTGATTCGCCGCCACACACCTACTCTCAAACTGTAGACAATATTATGTTATGGCATTATAGATTAGGACATCCTAGTTTTGGTTATTTAAAGACTTTAACTCTGAATTATTTAAAGGATGCAATCTTAATGATCTTCAATGTGATATATGTCGCTTGCCAAACTCACCAAATGTGTATGCTAAATTACCTCACTTACCCTCCTCACCTTTCACCCTAATTCACAGTGATGTATGGGGACTCTCAAGAGTAAAAGCATAACAGAAAGAGGTGGTTTGTTACCTTCATAGATGACCACACCGAACCACTTGGTTATTTTTAATGAAGGATAAGTCCAAGTTGGACCCATCTTTCAAGAATTTTACAACATGGTCTCCACTCAATTTGACACTAAGATCAAAATCTTGAAGACTCGACAATGCTCTTGAATATTATGAGTCTCATCTCAGTAATTTCTTGATGGATAAAGGATTGTCCATATCAAGAGTTGTGTTGAAACCCCTCAAAGAAATGGGGTTCTTTGAGAGAAAGAATAGGCATCCGCTTGAAATGGCTAGGTCTATTATGTTTACCACAAATGTTCCAAAATATATGTGGGGTGAAGCTATATTGACTTCCACATACTTAATCAACAGACTTCCCAATAGAGAGTGTTAGGTTTCAAAACTCCACTCCAAACCCCATCGACCACACACTCCCGCCATCATCTTGTTTCCCGCTTGCCTCCAAAGATCTTTGGTTGTACTGTGTTTGTGTATATCCATGCTCAACACGTAGTAAACTTGATCATAAAGCTCATAAGTGCATTTTCCTTGGATATGCACAGACAGAAAGGTTACAAGTGTTACTCTCCTACCGAAAAGAAATTTTACAATTCTATGGATGTGAAATTTTTGAAAGGACTCCATATTACAACAAACCCATTGAACCTACCATCGATGGAAACTCGATTGAGATTGAACTAAGTCCGCTCCTCAAGAAACCATTTACCCTCAAGCAGAGTCCTAACTCGCCAGATGGCGACCCAGAGCTCATCGACCATCGCAGCTTACTCCCCAGCAGACTCATAACCTTCAAAGATGGTGACCCTCCCGGCTTCCTCTCGATTCAAGCGTGGTCGAACATCTCCTCTCTCGACCGGGTCCTTGACGTTCCTCATGATAAACCTGTTCGGTCATCAATAAACTTCACTCTCACTTGAGTTACCTGCCCCCTGGATCCAGTACGTCCCATCACTTTCACCACAATAGCATGCTTGATTTGAGAATCCATTTTCAAAGCGAGATGAAATCAGCACAGAAGATAAAAGGCCGGCGCCGGTTTGTAGATCTGGACAAGGAAGATACAAGCCTGCACAGAGCCGATACCATGAAGAGAGTTTGAGAATGTGATAAACACAAGAGTAAACTTCAACTTAGTTTATTCATTGATATGAGAGGTGTATAAATAGATACAAATGAGAGAGAGACTAGCTAGCTAGCTTGGGCGCCACTGAGTATGTAGATGTGGGCGGCAAGCATGCAAAAGTAAAAGTAAAAGCTATGTCTATGACATAAAGTAAACTAGAGTTTGACATATTAATTGTTTATATGTATCACAATTAATATGTCTTTTACAAATAAATAAAGTGTACTAATAATATAATACACGAAATAGAGATCATGAACATGTTACTCAAATAGAGGCATAAGAGCACCTCACGAGGCTCAAGACTATTTGGAGTAATATTTCCACAATAACAAATCAATTCCTTATTCACTCTTCCAAAAACATTCAAGATGAATACTTTATCTCGAATCATCTTCAAATATTAGGTCAAGTGATGAAGATGACGGTTGTTCAAAGATCTCACAAAGATGTAATGATTTCGTTGGTCAATTACTCACTGCACTATATGAGCCAAGCATTCGTAGAGGTTCAATCTAAAGTCATAGAGTAATCAACCGCGAGATAGAAGTTGCTGATGTAAGCTATATGATGACTGTTTTTATGAAAATCCAACATTCAATTAAACAATGTTTCGACGTCGTTTCCGAATGTCTCGCAGCTTGTTCTTTCGTATTGCTAAAGGTGTGAAAAACCATGACAACTATTTCGTTCAAAGAACATATGCGGCTGGTAAAGTTGGATTGTCTACCTTTCAGAAGGTAACGGCGGCGTTGCGGATACTGGCATACGGTATGCCGGCAGATGCTACTGATGAGTACATTAGAATAAGAGAGTCAACTGCAATAGAGTGTGTGAAGCGATTTTGTCGTGTTGTTATTGAGGTATTTGGAGAGGAGTATCTAAGATCACCTACGCCTGCAGATGTTGCTAGGTTACTACATATTGGCAAAGAACGTGGCTTTCCGGGGATGCTTGGCAGTTTAGACTGTATGCATTGGCGGTGGAAAATATGTCCAGCTGCATGGGCGGGCCAATATTCTGGAAGAAGCGGACACCCAACCATCATTCTTGAGGCCGTGGCGAATTATGATCTTTGGATTTGGCATGCATATTTCGGTATGCCCGGATCTAACAATGACATTAATGTCTTGGAATCATCTAATCTCTTTGCCAATCTCGCCAAAGGCATCGCTCCTCTAGCAAACTATGTCATTCAAGGAAAGGAGTATAACATGGGCTATTGTTTAGCTGATGATATATATCCGAAATGAGCAACTATTGTGCAAAGTATCATGATCCCCGAGGTCCTAATAAGAAAATTTTTGCACCGAAACAAGAATCGCTCAGAAAAGACGTGGAACGTGCATTTGGATCTCTACAGGCACAATTTGCAATTGTGGCTGCACCATCTCGTTTTTTGAACAAACGCGATTTACACAATATAATGATCGCATGTATAATAATGCACAACATGATAGTTGAGGATGAGTGTGACTTAGATGCACCAATTCAAGAAGCAATGGAAGCGCCTACACCGAATGTCGAAATGATGGATGAAAATACTTGATTTGAGCAATTTCTCAAGCGTCATAAGCATATCAAGGATAGAGAATGCACATTTTGCACTTCGTAATGCCTTGATTGATCATGCGTGGGAGGAATACTCCAACTCGGAGAATTAATTGATCTTTTATTATTGTGTAATTTTGATTTTTCAATTTCGTTTGTATTATTAAATGTTTGTATTTCCGTAATATTAATAAATGTTTGTTTTTCTAATCGCGTTTTGAATAGAAATGAATTTAATTCATTTTATTTATTTTAAAATAAATACATACGAGTGGGAATTGGGAAAGTCGGGCCGATCGGGTGTCTTTATTCAAACGACGGTACTTTTAGCTTGTAAAGCCGGCTTCTTTCATAGCTGGATCCTAGGTTGCAAGGGAATCTTTCATGCTGTCTGAAAACAAGGTTATATAATATTCAAACATCATACATTAAATTTCTTTTTGAAGAAAATCATACATTAATTTTTAAATATGTATTTTGTTATTTGATGAAATAAATATATTTGTTTTTATTTAAGAAAGGGAGATTAATATGGAGTATTCTTGGAATATCCATTTGGTGTAAAAAATTTGATGTATAATGGTTGGAGAAGAATGGTGCGATTTTGCACCATTTTGGTTCAATGATGTAAAAAATGAAAATGCCGTTGGAGATGCCCTAATAGTGAACATGTTGATACATGGTGGGGACGGAGTCGTACGGTTAAGCCGCGTATTATTATTTTTGCTCGAAGATTCTCAATAATGCTCATTCTATTGCAATGGTGTTTGTTAAATTTGCAAGTCATCGGAGATTCGGAGGCATTCATAAATCATAGTGTTTTCTGACGTGACATTGTTTGGCTACAATCACCTAATGGCCGGGTTTTGGCCCGGATTATTTTATTTTATTTTATAAACATTGTGCAAATCTATGACAAATACGACTCATGGTTCGAATTCATCAAACTTGCAAGCTCCAACGGAGGATTTGAATAAATTCAATACCAACGCCCCTTTGATGATAATGAAGCAGATAGTGAAGGACTTGTCATAGGATAAATAGCGATGCAAGAAAAGCCCCGGGAAGCTTTTCATGTACTCCTTTGTTCGCTAATAAATGGAGTTTTTACCCTCAAACAAAATTTGGAGTTTTTAAGGGTGAGGAAATAAATATGAACGGTGTTATATACATATATTCAGCCTCCATTAAAGACAAGGTAATGATAATACCACTGATCTTATATTATATACATATACATATATATGAAAAAAGATAGAACTGGGTTTTCAATTTTAAATACAAAGCAGGGCATTTTGCTATTATACACATCATTTACTGGCCACTTCAATACAGGGGCATGGATTATACTTACCCCATACGTACTACTACCATGTTTCTTTTAAATTGGCAAGCTCTTCAAATCCACTTCTTAGTTTGCATTCCTCTCCTAATGCTGCCAACCAAGAATCCACCTGGGATTGAAATGTAAAACTCTATCAAACACAACAGTAATACTGTATAACGAGGACGTGTCTCGATACACACAGGAGAAAACAACATCCCATGCAACATATGAACACTTAAAAGTAGCTTGAAAGATATTGTAAAGGAAGGTAGATTTGTAAAATAGAGATTCAAATCATTCGAATCCACCAAATACCACATGCAACAAAGCCTCTGCTCAGATAAACACAAAAGACATTTGGCTGCAACCACGCTGCCAATTGCGATGGAAAGTTTCAAAAGCAAATCAAACATGGCCACATAATCCCCTCAATATCCAATGCAAAAGGTACCGTTTCTGATTCAACAAATGAGTGAACAAAACCCTTGGTGAAAGAAAGTAGCAATTGTCAGCCTTGTGCCTTGGTTCAGATGATAACTGGTCTGAGAATACCCTAGAAATTCAAGGATCCGATTCTTCCTAAGAGGTCCCTTAGTCAAGAAAGTAGCAATTACAATCCCAATAGCTTGGATAAGATGGTAAGTGGTTTGAGATGCCCTAGAGGTCAAGGTTTCCATTTCTCCTAGCAAGGATACGGGCATGGTTGGGGAGGGGTCATAGACCAAAGATTTTAAAATTAAAAAAAAAAAAAAAAAAAAATAAATAAAATAAAAAGTAGCAATTACCCGCAGTTTAGAAAAACTTGAGCATTCATATCTAAGACCATTCCGAGTTAAGATGTAAAAGCAATATCTAACTCCCTCGTTTTCATGGGTGATATTTGGAAGAAGGCCAACCTCAACATCATCTGACAGTAGCATCGAATCTTGAGGGCTCAAATCTGAAACACAGCCCCTTCAAGTTAAAGATGCTAGCTATGCATAAACATGCAAGAAACAACAGGACAAACAATTTCCACGAAAAATGTCATAACGTCATTCGCAATGGCATAATTTCATAGGCAATACAAATGCATTGTCATAACCACCAATAGAAACAAATTAATAAAGGTCCAATTCTGGTTCATCGGTTTCTTAATACAGTTTTGAACATAATAGTTGAGGCAATTTTCAAATGCATATTTATTGTTGTTCAACAGTTCAGGCTAGAATTTGAGCTCAACTTAGTTTATCTATATAAGCAGGTTTGCAAACATAACTGAACGTTCGTGAGCCAAGCTCGTGTTCGTCCATATAGGAACAAGACAACAATCAAGTTTGAGCTTGGTTCATTAAGCTATACAAACGAACGATTACGAACATTAACGAGTTGAATACATGCTTGCTCTTTCTACAAATTTCAAGGAAATAATAGAATTCAACATATGAGAGCTAAAACACCGTGGTGACATCCTAGAGCTAAAAAGTGCATACCTGAAGAGGATGTGTACAAATAGACACATGATTTATGGAGGACAAGAAAGCGTGGAAACCAATCATCAACCTCACAGTCATCAATAGTAGGAGGTTCTCCAGGTAATGTAGCCCATCTCTGTCAAGAAACCGTGTACGGTTAAAAAACATACAAAATTGCACCAATCTGAAGTGAATTACCAACAAAGGTTCAACCACAAGAAACAGTAATGATCTTTATTTTACCCTTCTTAGGTATAAATAACCAGATAATTGAGCATTTCGCAGTATTTCGTCAAGATGCTCTAACCTGAAAAGGTTATAACTCAATCAAAACAGAATACATCTTAACTTCTCCCTAGCCTCATAACGAAGGAAAGAAGGGTAAAAGACACTGGAGACCCCAAAACTATTACAATCGTACCATTTTGGCCCTCGATATTTTTTTAAACAATCTGACCATTAAAGAATTCTTTTAGCACCAAATTGGCCCCTCATCAGCATGTATTGACCATTTTGGTATTAAAATCTGTTTTTTTAATCATACCAATGCATTGCTCTCGTTTCCAGGAGTTCAATGTAACAACCGACATAAAAAAAAACGGACTTCAAAATTATTCCCCCTGCGATCAACTTTGACTGCGATACGAGATCAACATTGACCGCAAAATTGCTGATATTTTGACGTACTAGTGTGATCAAAATGTTTTTTCATACCGTAGGGACCAATATGTTACAAAAGAATTTGATGATGAGCCAATTTGATACAGAAAGGCCACTTTGTAGAAAGAAAGAAATAATTTACAAATGAAAATGTTAAAATAGAAATAGTTTATGGTTTTCCGTGTCTCTTGCCTGAAGAAGAGTGTTTAAGGCATAAAAAATTTCTATATTTGGTCTGAGAAAGAAAATAGTAAAAGCAAAAATCGAAAGATTGATTCATTACTTGGCTTTCAACTGAGACTCTCTTTCTTCTAAGTCGGCTATCTCTGATCGAAGAGAAGCTACTTCCGCAGCATTAAGCACAACCTGCGAATTGGAATATCATGGACGATTCAATCGATATAAGTAAAATAAAGACTGATACGCAATTTCTTTACAGAAAAATTATAGTAACCAACCTTTTGCTGATTATCTGCTCCCAATCCCCAAGGTAGACTACGTAAACTAAAAAAGTTCAGCATGTATAATAGCATCAAATTGATCCCTAATCGTATACTGAGATTCAAACAATGTACACTGAGACCGTCATGTAAGACCCAAAATTAAACAACATGCGAGAATCGTATAAACAGTAAAAATCGAATAACGAAATACAACTAAGTAAGCGATAAAACAAGGGTGCTGAAGTTAGAACCTGTGCGGCGGCGGCAAAGAGGTGATGTCGGAGACGCGACGGAGAACGCGGGAAGGCAAGTTGGGTATATAGTTTGTCTCCGGACGGAGCAATAATTATTGTCCTAATAAGTAACTGCTTTGTCTTCGCATTCGAAAAAAACAAAATTTAAAAATAAAAAATAAAAAAAATGGGTTCTATTGACATATATCAAATTACTTTTGACACTCATTTACTTTCGGCATTATAAAAAAGAGTAATGATAATAGAGACACAACAGTTGTGCCACAACAAGTGACACAACGGTGATCTACACCGTTGATCATGTTAGATTTACATCATTATTAATTTAACTCTCACCGTTGTGTCACTTATCACAAGACAACCGCTATTTGTTGAAGCATGAACACCAGAGTGTCATTTATACGTGCGTGTGCTGATAGATAACCCGCCTAAAAAATTCTCTGCGTTAGTTGGTGTTGCCGACGTGTCAGTGTCGCAACGCTTATCACACACAATAACAACAATTTTTTTTTTTCGAAAAGCTACCAAAAAAATAAATAAATAAATAAATAAAGACACACAATAACAACATTAATTATGATATAAAAGTAATACTATTACGATATTTATATTACATTATGATTATTGGTGTCAATTTATGTTTCAGCAAATGACATAATATATTCTTCATCTGTGATCATGATGTAAGTAATATTAATAAGGATAGACCATTATGGATGATCTACACATTATTTGTGATTTTGGATCCATTGTTTCTTTTTGTTGGATGCTGGTGGTGATAGTTATTTTGCTCGTATTCGACTAAAATCCGGTATGTTAGCAGAAATCAGCAGCGTGACTTTATGAGGAAGAGCCGACAAAATCATTAAGATGGCGGAGCATGAAAAAAAAAATCGGGGTAGTCTTGGTGTAAAAATTTGGGGTGGTCTTGGTATATAGAAATTTCGGGGTGTGTCTTGTGCCTGTGTGAATATCAAAAAAGACACATAACATACTAATATTAACACTACTACTAAAAAAATTCAAAATTTGGGGTGGGGCACCACCAGCTTGCTATAAGGTGGTTCCGCCCCTGATCATTAGTTCCGTAGAGTGTGAAGCTTCAGGGTTTATGGATTCCTTGTTTTGTGCCCTCATTCAACCAGATATTAGGCCTACACTTGGACCATTCCGGTTGCTAGTCAAGTGAAAATGAATGATGATGTGTCTTGCCTTAAGATTCACCGGTCTTATGGAGTTTTGAATTGTGCTCATGATGGATGGGTGTTGCGTGCCTTTTTTTGACTTATTGGGTGGGAATTTTGAGATTGATTCAGCTGAGCTTCCAAGCATTCACAAGGGTTTTTCCTTAGCCTGGGATCTTGGCTATCGAGCCGTCTGTCTTGAATCTGGTACAGTTTAAATACAGAATAAAACTGTGTGGTGTGGGGGTTGTCATACGGTGTCTCCGCATCGTGTGGAGACACCACACAATAACTTCCCGTGTTTTAGACGCTTGTGCTGCTGATTTGATTTTGATAAAATTTCCTTTTCTGCCCGAAAAAAATATTAATCAATGAATTATATACATCATAATCAATAATGTAAAACAATGCAACTGTTGTTGTAATAATATTTACTATTCCCTCCGTTTTTTATCTGTCGCAGAAAGAAGATTCACACGGATTAAAAAAGATATTAATGTGTCTAAAAAAGAGGGTAAAATGACTAAGTTGTCCTTCGATTTTTTTAATATATACAAACCCAATAAATATTGATTATTTCGTGTTAATTGAAGTAGTATATTGGGAATTTGTATATGCATGAATAGTAGTGAGACAAATTGGCCTTTGGAGTTTTTAGCATGTTAGAAAAAACGACGGAGGGAGTACCGCGTATATTGGGAACGGATCCCCTACGGTACACATGATGAGGTGCAAGGTGTTGTGCACCATTTCCGTTCAAATTTTCGCCAGATCCGTCGAAATATTTTTTTTTTGTAATTTGCTTCACTCCGCCCAAATTTAGACGGATCCGTCGAAAATTTGAAGCAGGAATGATGCTGTATTGCTACAAGACTGCAGACCTCACCAGTAGCATGCGGTAGAGGATCCGCGTCCCGCGTATATTAAGAGAGAGAGAGAGAGAGAGAAACAAAAAACCAAAAAAAAAAAAAAAAAAAAAAAAAAAAAAAAAAAACCTCAAGTCAACTTTTTTCTTTTCTTTTCTTCTCTTCTTCATGTTAATAGCCCATCTAATTTTTTCCTAAGCCAATAAAAACAAGTCAATGAACTTCGCTTCGACTTTCTCTCCATAACGTGTAATATAAAAAAAGGAACATATCCACGTTAAGAAAGTGGAAGAAGAAAAAAAGGAACATTTGGTTACAAGATTGATGAATAATGCTAATAAAACAATGACGCGTCCACAACAAAATTCACCACAAAATGTTTTACTACTTGGCTTATAGCTATTGATTACCTTGTTGTCCAATCATTCAAAGGATCCTACGGTTCAATTTATGGCAGAAAGGTGTATAGTTGTGGCACATTATGTCACAGACAACATATTTCACATGACGACATATCTGTGCATACGATTCTACTATTGATTATGGTGGGACCTAAATCAATTAATGTGTCTCACACATTATTAATCATGAGATCATGTACACATGTTGTACACAAATATATTGTGCATATATCATTTACCCTCTACTTATTTGCTACTATAATGTAAGAGCTATTCTATTAATGAGCGTAACACCACCATTTGATATGATGCCGGAGCAGTTATGTTAATGTCAGAGCATATTTGCTATGGCATTTAGTAGAATATAGCTCTTGAAATAATGATAACCCTATTGATTGTTAGGTAAGAGATTACACATAAGGGTACATCAATGACACTTAAGGTTATTTTAATATTTTTTATCATTAAAATCAAAGCAATTGTTCGATTTATTAATCTGGGCGATCCCCCACCATTTGCCAACAACACCTTATTGGGTTGTTTGTTTTAAAGTAGTAGAATGAAATGTAATGGAACGGAACAAAATGAAAGAATAGAATAAATTAGGTCCATATTATATGACACATCACGTGATAGTAGATGGTGGGGCACAATAAGATGGCATAAGAGGTTAAGATAAGGTAAGGGTGAAGTGACATGGTGAGGTAGGATAGAGCGAGGAAAAGTAGGGTAGGAGTGAAAACAATGTAAGATGAGGTGGCATGGTAAGCCGGTAAGGAGTATTAGAGTATGGTAGGTTAATGTATGGGTGGGGATGGGTGAGGGTCATATAGTAGGATGGTGAATGGGTGATGATGGGGTGGGTATGAGTGAAATGGTAAGGTTGGAGGTGGAGCGGGGTAAAGAGGGGTATGGGTGGCTAAGGTGGCTCGAGGGTGAGGCAAGGTGGATGTACATAATATGGTAGAGTAGGGTGGTGTTTGGTGAAGGTTAAGTTATGTGGGGTACGGTGAGAGCATATGGTACGGTACGATGGACAAAGGGTCAAAGGGTAAACAAAGGTCCTTATGTTCAACCAAACATCATCATTAAACGTGTTCATAACCAATTCCAGTTTTTGTACTGGCACCTTCACACATCTTTTTCTTTAAGCAAACATCATTACACAAAAATCAAATATACGGCCACCGCCATCACAGTAGCAAAACTCGCAAACATGTGCTTAACAATCTACACCAAATAAGCACGTACAATCCTTTTCCTTAATCCCAGAAACAAGCATGTTATGAAATACTTTAAAAAAAGACAAAATCTCCCGCTACAACACCACCATCAGCAAGATTTACTGCATCCTCTTTAAACTCAAAAACAACCACCCAACTGCCAAATAAGCATATGGTCAAAAAAAATAAAACATAAACAATGAATTAGCATTACTAGGTAAGTACTAAAGAAGCAAATACCAAACATAATACGTTTCAGGCAAGTGTTCAGACGCTGTATTTAACGTCAGGAGAAAACATATTATAAACTTGCAAATGCCATTTTTTTTTTTTGAAAGGTAAATTCATTAATTAGAATTATCTGCCAATAAGGTAGAGGAAACAGAGTTAGGGGGGGGTCAAATCCCCAATTACAACAATTAGAGGAGGAAAGGGAAAGGTTAAATCCTAGGCCGGCCAAAAGGTCTGCCAGAACATTACAGATTCTGGGCACAAAGCCGAAATTACAAGACTCAAAATATCGACTAGCATATCTAATTTGATCAACAAAAGATCCCAAGGGGAAGATATCTTCTTCATCTGAATTAATGCGCGCAATACAGAGTGCTGAATCAAATTCAATGGCGATTTTTCCACTCCATAGTCTCGCCGATTCTCGAGTTCCAATAATAATTGCATGTAGTTCAGCAAATTCAATTGACGCCACATGGCCCAAGTTCATAGTTAGGGCTGCTAAAAGTGAGCCGGAGTGCGAACGAATGACAACCCCAACAGTACCAATGCCATCTTTGTATCCGGCCATCAACATTGGTTTTAATGGTCCCCGGAGGAGGTTTGATCCAGCCAGAAGGTAAAGGTTCAGACGGTGCTAATTGTTCACTTGAAGAAGTGGCCGATTGGAATTCTTCAAGGAAGGAAGCAGCTTGATTGATGATTCGAATCGACTTGAGTGTTGTTAAAGATCCTCTGATTGCGTCCTAACCAGATGAACCAGAACAAGGTGAAGAGAAGATTAGTGTTAGATGATTTGTTTTGGTGGAGATAGAAGTAGAGATCGATGAAAGAATGGTGGCGAAGGTGGGCAATATGGTGAAAATCATGGCGACGAGTCCAGACTTCCTTCACCCAGTGGCAACCAAAGAGACAATGCTCCCAAGTTTCAATAGCAGTACTGCAAATAGTGCACAACCCATCAGAGATCCGGCGATGACAGAGATTTGAGCCAAGAGGAAGAGCATTCGATGCCAGCTTCCAAAGAAACGCTTTGACTTTTGGGGGAACAGAGACTGACCATAGGTAATTCCAAGCATTCTTGTTATCCGTTGCTGATGAAGAATCCCCAGTCCCCATAGAATTGAGTTTGGACTTCAAGGCAATGTTGTATCCCGACTTAACAGTGTAGGTACGTCTGTTGGTATAGTGCCATATGAGTTTGTCATTTTGAGAGGAGGTGGAAGTAGGAATAGTCATAATAGCATCCACCTCATGAGGTAAAAAAAAGATGATCCAATAGAGAGGCATTCCAGTTCCCATCGTAGAGCAGCTGATCCACAGTTTGAAAAGCCAAAGATTCTTCACCTTTAAAAACCTTGAAACTGGGACCAATAGGTATCCAAGGGTCCTTCCAAATGTTGATAGATCTCCCATTTCCAGTAGCCCATCTCAAGCCAGAGTTAAGAAGTTCCCTGCCCGTAAGTAGACTTCTCCAAATAAAGGAGGGTCTGTGTCCAACTTTTGCCTTAAGGAAAGTGTCATTCCTGTAGTATTTGAACTTCAAAATAGAGCTGACAACAGAGTGGATCCTCCAGCATTGTTTGGCTAAGAGAGCTTTAATAAAGAGATAAAGGTCTCCAAATCCCAAACCCCCCTGATCCTTAGGCAAACAAATCTTGTCCCAGGAAATCCAAGCAACAGAAATTTTGTCCCCAGTCTTATCCCACCAGAATCTTCTAATCATAGCAAGGATCTCATTAAGAAGTTTTTTAGGGAGCATAAAACACTGCATAGTATAGGCTGGGATAGCTTGAATGACAGCTTTAATAAGGACTTCCTTGCCAGCAGAATTAAGGAACATAGACTTCCACCCATTGAGTTTTCCAAATTTTATCCTTTAGGTACTTGAAGATTTCATACCTAGATTTACCAACCATGAAAGGCAGCCCCAGGTATTTGCCCCTAACTTGACCCATTGGTACAACAAGGGTAGTAGAGATGGAGTGCTTAAGGTTGTCGTCCAACTTTGGACTGAAATAGACACTGGACTTCCCCAAATTGACTTGTTGCCCAGAAATCTGCTCATATAGTGAGAGGATCCTCATGATTTCCTGGGCATTAGTATTGTCAGCATTAGCAAAGAGTATGCTGTCATCTACAAATAGTAAGTGAGATAAGCAAGGACCATGTTTTCTAATCTGAATGGTGTGGGGGAGCCAGACAGGATGGCCTTGTTAATAATGGCAGAAAGACCTTCAGAGCATAAAATGAACAGGAAGGGTGATAGAGGGTCACCTTGTCTGATACCTCTAGTTGGGTAGAACTTAGGAGAGGGCTTGCCATTAACCAGAACTTGGAATGAGGCAGAGGTGACACACCTCATGATAAGATCAATAAACCTGTCAGGATAGTTCATTCTGTGCAAGACTGTCTCCAAATAATCCCATTCAATCCTGTCGAAGGCTTTAGTCATGTCAAGCTTGAGAGCCATCTTTCATGTTACCAGTCTTGTTGCTGCCATTGAGAGTGTGGAAAGCTTCAAAGGCAGCAATTGCATTATCAGTTATTAATCTGCCTTTCTGGAAAGCACTTTGGGCAGGATCGATAACAGAATTGAGGGTCTTCTTTAATCTATTGGCAACGGCCTTGGATATGATCTTGTACAAAGTGTTGCTGAGACTGATTGGCCTGAAATCCTTGAGAGTGGCAGCCTGAGGAATCTTTGGAATTAGAGCAATATGAGTATCATTAATCTTAGAGAAGTCAGTACCATTATATAAGGCATTCAGGAGAAAAGGCACAAGATCAGATCTGTAAATGTGCCAATGTTTCTGAAGGAAGATTGCTTGCATACCATCTGGACCTGGGCTTTTCTTACCAGGAATCTGCTTCAAGGCCTTAGTAATTTCATCTTCAGTGAAAGGTACTTGGAGCATATTCTTATGCAACTCACTGATTTGTTTGAAGGGTAGTTCATCAAGGATGCTAAGATTATTATGACCTGCACAAGAAGAAAACATATTAGAGTAATAGGTCTTTGCATAGTTCCTTAATTCAGCAGGTTCAGTGATAGAGACACCATCTTCAGTTGTAAGGCTTGTAATTTTGTTTTTCCCATGTCTTATAGAAGCTTTTTGTGGAAAAAGGAAGTATTCCTGTCTCCAGAATGCAACCAATTTGTTCTCCCTCTCTGCTTCTAGTAAGATTCCTGCATGTTTAACAACAAATCCAGTTCCCTCATCAAATTCTTTTCCATACCAAAATCAGGGTGGTGCTGCTGCTGCAGGATCCCTAACTTTTCCTGAAGATCTTTAATTTTTTTTGTCAAGTTTCCCATATTTCTGTGAGCCACAGTTGATACCATTGGCACAATCTTTGGCAGTGTGATGAATAGTCCCCTGCCATGCAGCCTCAGTGATATCAGCACTCTCAGGATCCTGAAGCCAAAATGGGTCAAACCTATAGATAGGTCTCTGCTTGTCTTTTACCCTGCTGTCAAATCTATCATTGGTGATCAGAATTGGGATATGGTCAGATAAATGTAGGACCTTGAAATCAGGGAAAAGATTTGTCCAGCCCTCATTTGCAACAGCTCTGTCCAATTTAGCTCTCACAGCACCATTGTTCCATGTAAATCTTGCACCGACATAACACAGATCATTGAATTCACAGTCAGCTAAAGCTTGTCTAAAATTTTCAACAAGGTATCTAGGTTTTGTTAATACCAGTCTTTTCAGACATATGCAGGATTTCAATGGTGTTTGAAGGATGAAGATTAATGTTGGGTTAAAGGTCCATATCTATAAGCCTGGATTCTTGTATGAGTTTGGTTCCATTGCTTGCATTAAGCCATGTGCCAAAATCAAAGCTTTCTTCATCTTCAACATTGAACTCCTCAGTTGCTGATGGACAGTTGCGTGCTATATGTCCAATGAGACCACAGAAGCAAAAAGATGGGAGTCTCTCATACTGAAATAAGGCATGCATAGGTTTGGCTAAAGAACCTACAAGAGTTGTGTCCTTCCAGAACCAAGGAGAAGAGTTGTGGTAGGGGCTTATTAACAGAGATGGTAGCTCTGAATCTGAAGAGAGGTAGGTTGGTACTTATGTCCTCTCTGATTTGGATGAAGGAACAGCCTTGAGGCGTATTAGCTATCTTCTTCCCCACCTCAATGGTATGGGCATGCGTGGGAAGCCCCCAAATCCGGATCCAGAAGGGTGATTCTTGAAAGGCAGCACTGTCATGTTGCAGATCTGGATCCCACTGCTTCAAAACGAGGAGGGTGTTATCAAAACACCAAGGCCCATCCTGCAGAACCCTGTGAAGATCTTACTTGTGCTCGAAGAGAATCTGACAGTAGTTTTTCCCCTTCTTGATGCACTTGAACTTTTTTGTATTCCAAGATTTCTCCATGGCAATACGTAGATTCTTGACTGGCATTTCTTTTCAGTGATGAATTTCCCTAGCAAACTGAGGTCACTTTGTTGTAATCCTTTTTTGATATCATGCTTGCTGATATTGGCAATGGTTTGTTGAACATCTTTGAGTGTGAGTCTGTGAATATGAGCTTGGAGATCTTCTTTCTCCATAGCCAAGAGACTAGAAGGAACTCAAGTGAGTTGGGAGAATCTCTAGTGAGAGAAGGGAGCTCTCATGAGAGAGAGATGATTCACATGCCATATTAATTTTCTTCAGGTAATAAGTTCACCGATTAGTGGTAATCAATACTAGCCATCGCGGAAAGTCCTTAACATGATTGACTTCTCCATAAGATATTCGACCTCTAACCTACTTGAAGCTAATCACTCTCTTCGCCATAATATGTAGTCTAACATAGTAGCCTGACTCACAGCACTTGCATTTATTCTTTTTCATATATTCTTTATTAAAATAAATACCACTTTTATTTATTTTATATAGAATCTAAACTCATCGGAATAGAGCGTAATTCGAATAAATAATGTGTTTTGTGCAGTACATGTGGTGTGGTGCATAATCTATAGATTCTCCGTTTTACCGATTTTAGTAGACATTTTGCTATAGATGGTTTTTAGTGGATGTGAATGATTTGGATTTCTGTTTTACAGATTTATCATTTTTTTGCAGTATCTACTGCAAATGCTTTTACAATAGTAGAAAGACTAAAGTACCTTACGATAAACATATCAAGCGTTAAAATAATGTTATCTTGGAAAGGTGGCAAACATAGTTTGTACCCAAGATACAGCTAAAAAAAAGGATTCTCCCTTGGTTCTATAAATATAAATATGACCTGGGACCCATTTTTTTCCTTCCAAAAGGACACCTATTTTGGTATACAATTACATTAGGGTGATTAACAAATATAGGGATAAAGTTGATGTCACCAAAAAGGGTAAATTAGGGGCTGATTATAACCACATAATCATCATTACACTAGTGTCTGCATGCTTCAAAGTATGCTATTCTTAAACATATTGGCCATAAATTTGTGCGAAATTTTATCAGAAACTTTGCCAAGTTAAGCCTAAAACAATGTATTTACCTATATTTCAGTAGGAATTCAATGAGCATGCAAAGGAAGTTGAGACACAGTTATACCAGAAATCAGCAGAAATGGATTACTAGTAATGGGAGGTCAGTAAAAAAACTTAAAACATAATACCCTTAAAACCCCTCAATCAATTTTGGAGAAGATAAATACCATGATAGCTTCAATCTCCTCAGGAGAGAGAGATATCCGTTTGGGCTGATCAGATGCCTTACCCCCAGCACTCATGCTAGAAGGGGAACTTGAGAAAAATGTTCGAGGAGCATCAGCAGATG
Source organism: Gentiana macrophylla (assembly GCA_026214975.1). Taxonomy (NCBI): domain Eukaryota; kingdom Viridiplantae; phylum Streptophyta; class Magnoliopsida; order Gentianales; family Gentianaceae; genus Gentiana; species Gentiana macrophylla. The sequence continues at coordinate 111,762,618 of CM047807.1, forward strand.
CAGGTGTAGGTTGATTCTGTGATGAGGGACCTGCAAGGGAATCACGTTATTGTTTACATCATGGGGAGAAAGAAAATATTACACCAGGCAATTATGTAGCATTCACCGGTTCTACTAAGATTTCACTTTTCAGGATCACGAGCAAGATCAAAGCCCGAATAGGTCTCTTATGTGCCAATGCAGAACCCGGACATTTCTATGTTAAAAAACTGTTTCTTTGAATTTTCTCTGTTTATCTTTAGTAGTACAGGTCCTGACATAGCTGGATACTTCCATTGGTTGCCATCGTCATTCCAATGTAAGATTTGAGAAATGTTACAGGTTTTCACTACCTCTTCCTAAGTTTACATAGATCATTACCTAATAACCAGAAACTTTACCTGACATTAATGCAACCGGAGTAAATTGCGATCTTTGGGACACAGCAGTATAAAAGACAATCCAATATACGTGAGGGCTTAAGTAACACTTCAACATCCGGTTATAAGGAGAGAAAGGTACGGCTTTTGCAAAGGTGGCACTGGAAGCTTCTAGGAAAATGCTAGAACATATACATCCGTAATAGCTTAAGTCTTTGGGTAAGATAGTAATTTATCATGCACAACACAAGGTTCTGAGGTCAAGCTTCACTACCCAATCTATTAATAGAAACTATCACCGCTGTTGCTGCAGCAAAAACTACTAATGCTGATGCTACTTTGCTACCACATGTCAACTCTTTTAGACGTGTTGCAAGCTCATGCGCGAGGGAGCATTACAACGTATACATGTACAAATTATACTCTTCCTCAATAACTTAAGCTTTTAGGTGATATGGTAATGTACCAAGGTATCAGAGCACATGAACATGGGATCAACCTCACTTCCTCATTTGCTAAATGTATATATAGGTATACATTACTAAAATTGCTACTCTGCCACAACATAACTATTGCTATTGTTCCTACTCTACTAAAACATGTCTAATCCTTTACCCATATGTTGGCATGCTCACACGTGAAGGGATTGTTACGATGTATGTATGCATAGGTTACCCTTCTTCCTAACGGCTAAGATTTCAGGCTTTCTGCTTTCAGGTGATTGTAATCTATCATATACCTAAATGTCATTTCAAGTGACCCCAGATTGTCTAATTACCACGTGCATGAAAAGAAAAAACTCACATAGAATTAAGAGGAGTTGGGACGTATTGATAAATTAAAATTATACAGATCTTTTATTAGTCCAAAACAAGAATCATACGCAGAATGGCTAAGATGAGATGCTTCAGTTGGTTTTTTGGTCAGGATACTCAATACCTTGACATTTTGCAATAAGTTCTGCCTTTTAGTTACTGTCATAAAAGTGTATCTTCTCATAACTATCAGAAGGTTCTAAATACGCTTAACAGCACACACACGCAACAACAACAACAACAAAAAAAACAGCATCATCACACCCATGGTCAAGGTAAAAGAACATTTCAGGATTCATCTGCTTGTGACAATAACAACAGAACAGACAGACAAATAAGCATTTCCCAGGTAAAACCCAGTGGCAGCTCAAGCCCATGTAATGAGTTCATGCCTGTCAACATTCAACTCAGCTGAAAATGTAAGCAGTAAACCAATATACTGATTCCATCAAGGTAAGTTAACCGTGATTTAAATTCTAGCATGACTGCTCATCTCATGCTAACAGAAGGTAATCAGGTATCGTTTTTTTCTCTAGTAGCAACATATTTTCAAGCATGAGCTGCTTTCCCTTTTTAGTTAAATGAAGCAATTGGAATGCCTTTTTTAGTAGGCAGTTGGAACCACTCATTCAGCCTCCTCTTCCTTTGCATTATTAATTCAGCTTAGATCCAACTAAACCCTAGACTGTTCTGATTCAATCGAATCACTCCACAAAATGGTAAAAGCTGTCTCACATCCTGAAATTACTCCATCTATTCACCTAAAGAGCATATCGTGAAAGCTGTCTCCAATTCTGAAATTGCTCCATCTATTCACCTAAAGAGCATAGAAGCAGGATATCCCTCGGTAATCGTATATCAGAATCTAAAGAACGTAAGAAAACTATATAACATGAAAATTGGTGAAATCGTCAGCGCCTAAATAATCAACCACAAGAAAGTATCCAAGCAGCTGGAAAAATATGAATAAAAACCGAACTTCCTCGACACCAATTCAACTTGAAAATTAACAAGGCCGATGGCGAAATTTATCAAAAGATTGATGATGTCCTACAACAACCTAAAAGAGCAAACAGTGCTATAAACTTCTTAATCGGGGGGGAAAATAATCAAAACAAACAATTTCACGCACAAGAGAAATCTATGCTGATTTCAAGTTAAGAACGTATATTTGGACGAATAAGTAAGTAAAAAGAAAGGAATCAACATACTCGGAGAGGATTTAGGATGCCTTGGGGGAAATTTGATGCGGGGAATTCTCTTCAACGCTTGTGCTCCTCCACCCATCTCTGCTTCGCAAACGATTATTACCGGAATTTCTTACACGTTTATTTATCGACTTTTCTGCGCCTGGGTTTTATACTCAACAAATGACAGTCTCAATGAGATTCGTCGATTACAACCATATCGTGTTATTGAGGCAAATTATATTCCTGGGTTTAACCGGTGTGTAAACGATGCGAAATGATCCGAATCCATCCATTATTTACCTATTGAAATGCGTGTAATCCTATAATAAAATTATATTCAGACTTATCTCCAATTCGTTTATGTAGGGGGGTTAAAAATTGTTTAAAATCGATTTAAATAAGTTTAATTATGTTCGAGTTTGAGTTATGATTGATGTTTAGAATGTTTCATTGTCATGCTAATTGCATTTGCACAATGCAAAACTTATGATCAATTTGGATGGATATGATACAATATTATGTAAGAAATGTAGTATAATGTAATTGAATCATTTCATAATTATGTTTTGTATACGATAAAATGAAATAGACGAGATTATGTGATAAGTTACATAATGGTGACTGGTGGTAGAAAATGAGGGGTCGGGCAATAAGATGATTAAGGTGAGTTTAAGGTAGTGATTTAAGAGCGATGACTGGGACGGTAGAGTCGATCGGGATGATAAGGGTGGGGTTAAGGTCGGCACGGGTGAGGACAAAGCGGTGAGGTAGCATGAGTAAAGTAAGTCGATGATGGCGAGAGAGACAATAGTAAAGTAAGGTGGGGTGTGATGAAGTAGTTGAGTGGGGTCGGATGGGATAGATAGGATGAGGGTAAGAGTAGACTCGACAGGATGAAGAGAGTAAAGAACACCCCAAACGGATACTCGAATCTCATTTTAATATTTTAGGCCTACTGTTTAAGTTCAACCACAATGGCCTTTAAAGTCATAATGTAAAAGGCATTGTTTACGACAATGTAATTGTGATACCAATTGAGATAATTTTGATACTTTTAAAACGAATAGATGTGGTTGTCTATGCATGACTTGTTACCGCCATCTTCTTGTAAGTCTTTGGTCGGAGTAAAAAGAAAAAACAAAATGGAAAGCGGGACAAGACAAAACAGTCGATGCATGTTATAAAATATTTGATATGAAACCAATATAACAAATCAAAATAGTCGATGCATGTTATAAAATATTTGATTTTTTTTTTTTTTTTAAATACGAAAAGTTTTATCAAATCGGATAAACCGAACATACAACGCGTAAAACTCAAGACTACAACGCGCGCCAAAACCAAGATTTACTAACGCGCCTAGCCGCACACTAAACAACCAACAATACAACAAAGCCGAGTAATAGGTTGAAATCGAAGTCTTTGAGCAGAAGAAATTTTAGAAAGAAATAATTCCATAAGAAGGCGTTTAGACACATGGATCCTCTTGTCAACCTATTATTCGACAAACACTTACAAGAAGCTAATACAACATAAAAAAATAAAATAAAAAAAAATTATTCTTCTTATTATATATGCACATTCCAAATTACAAAGATTAGGTAATTATATAACAATAAGGAAGATGAGCCTTCTTAGATACAATGAATACTAAAATGCACGTGGACTCAGTGAGTTTGTAACTTATGAATATAAATGTTAAGTAATAAGGGATGAGATTCTTAAACCATGCAACTTAACATAACACAATAAAATTGTAGTGTATGTACTAGGATTTTTGTAATGGACTTGTTTCATAAAAATGCGAACATTAGATGAGGGATGTTATTATGATACAAATAGTATATCAAATTATCTACGGTAAATTAATAATAATTAAATATAATGCATGGCAGCTATTATAACGACCCGACGAAAATTCAGATCAATTGATCATATTTTCTTGAGCATTTATTTATATATATCATAATGATTTTACATATAAATACTTATCGTGCATAACACTGAATTATTATTTTAAAAAACAGTCTATTTTCAAGGTGGATTATCACCTTCGGCCATTTTTGATTTAATGATCACTTTCAAGTGGTTGTTTTTTATGTCATGCATGGATTTTATTTTGTTTGTTTTGGAGGGGATCATGTATAAATAGATTTTTTTTTTTTAAAAAAGAAAACAAAACTTTATTAATCATCCATCCACCAAACAATGCGCAAAACGTTAGTAAGTGGCGGCGCTACCAAGATGTCCCTAAGTAATTGTAAAAAGACGTCTAATTTATAAGACGCGTTTACATTCCCACACGCCGAATAAATAAAAAGGAAACTGATGAAAAACTGGATAAGAGGATCAAGCAGTCCTGCTACAAACAACCCTGAGTCGTAAGGTCCTCTACTGGCCGTTGGAGATGCGAAACACACGGCAAGCAATTACTCTCTACCTCTAATCGTTGAATTCCCAAGTGCCTCGCTTTCTCCAAAGCCAAGGAGATAGCCTTAAGCTCCATGTATTTCACCGGGTCCCCTGGATCAAAATGATACGCGAAGGTGTGAAGAACTGCCCCATGAGGATCTTGGAAAATAACTCCCACCCCCACTCCTGTCTCAGTAACTGACGCATTCACATTGCTTTTTATCACCCTCTCCAAAGGCTTCACCCATTTATCCGGCAAGTGCTGGGCCAGGCGAGCCGCGCGCACTATAGTCTCCAAAGCCGCCATATACTCAGCCGATGCTGCTAGAGATCGTGTACATACTGCAGAAACATAAACAACCTGATCATCAAACACTGCAGAACAGCGCGCCTTCCAAATCCCCCACATAAGCCATACAAATCTCGTGGTATCCTGAGCACCCCGATCCTCGAGCAACCTCATAAAGAAATGCAAAAGTGGCGGAGCGAGGCGCCTAATACCCCATAAAATGGTGACACACTGCCGATTCTATCCGCCATCTCGCATTCGAAAAGTACATGCCGCCCCCATATTCCTCCCATGCACCTCGCCGATAAGCGAGACAATCATTAGCGAAGCGCCACAAGAAATGATGAATACGAGGTCGCATGCACAAGTGAGCTACCAACAGCCTCCAAATCATGCTCTCCCTACCAAGTAGTCGGCCCAACCACATATCTTTGGTCGTTAGAGTGATAAGGCCAGGAAGTACCCTGAGCGAACAATATAAACTCCTTTATGATCATCCTGCCAGATCCGCCGATCCGGGTGCTCTCCTGGGGCAATAGTGGTGCCCAAGATAGCATCAGACTCCCATGGACAAAACAATTGCTGAACCCGTTATACATCCCACACCCTGGAGTTGGGAATAATCAAGTCCGAAAACTTAGAATCTGTTGGAAGCTCATGTCCTGCAAAAGGAATACGGAACGAAGGCTGACGACTAGTTCAGGCATCATGAAAAACAAACACCGACTAACATCTCCCACCCTCCATCTCATCCCATTGAGTAATAGGTCTCGCCTCTTTGAAATACTGCACAGAGAAAAGACGGTTGAGTCCCCAATCTTGCTAATGTTGTCCTCGAAATATTTCGCATGCATAAATAGATTTTAGTATCATATATGGTAAATTGGGAAAATAAAAAAAAATAAAAAATAAAGGGTCAGCTTGAAAATCCGCTGATCGTTCCTTGAAATCTTGAGCGACTGTTAAGGGGGAACAGTACACACGCACGCACCTTCTTCTTCTATCTCTTCGATTCGTAATCGTAATCGTAACGCCTTCTTCTTCTTCTTTCCAGCCAGCTCTTCTGTATTTTTTTTTTTTAATATTATTCATCAATGACACAATTACTTCATTAACTCAAGCCTGAAATCCATCACAAAGGTTTAACGATATCTTCTACCAAGTCTTTCAATTGGTGGCTACAAATCTCCATTTTGATTTCAATGGAGTTGAAGTTTATCGACAAATGTTTGCATTTTGTGGCTGAAATCCAATCCGGTTTTAATTGGTATCTCTTCTTCATTTACTTCTGATTATATCTTTTTTGAGAAATTATCTCTGTTTCAATTTTACTATCGTTTGTGTTTCGGATTAGAGAATTTTTTGTCATCTATTCCGTGTTTTCGATTTTGTTATCTTTGCTGGAAGAGCTCTATTGCTGTGTCAATGTGGCGGTGCTCAAACTTAAATATCTAGATTTTGTTTTTTGCTTTTGTTTTTTTGCGTGTAAAAAGGGTAATCTCTTCTGCTTTTTTTGGTATGAGAATTGGATTTCTGCTTTGCAGAATGTATGGCATTTTAGTCACTAGCTAAACTAACAGTTCATATTTGGTTTTAGCATGATAAAGTTTAATCATTCCAGTTCCTGACTCTTTAGAACAGTTTATTTAAACAAGTTTTTGCACCAATGAACTTGATTTTCAGGGAAGAAAAAAAAAATCAAAATGATGTTGTTTTTTATTCTCTCAATTTTTTATTGTGTTTATCTTCACCTTTTGCCAATGTTTGGAGCATTTTAATTGAGATGGCAACATGTTGTCGTATGAAAACAACTTTCTTGCCTGAGCTTTTGCATGTTTACTGGAGAATTAAGGCCTGTGTGTGTGTGTTTTTTTCATGGCTTGGAGAAAGTCATATACTCTGTCTTTTTAGCATCTTTGACAAATCTTGATTGTCTATGTTTTCATGTGAATCTGTTAACTGGGCTAAGAGCTTATTATGAATCATCACTTGCTTAGCATAGTTGTTAAGTTACACACATGGAAAGTGTAAAGGGGTCCAAAAAAAAAAAGGTTTTCGGGTGCACAATTTTGTAGGGAGATTCGTGTATATTCTTGATGAATGCATTTGTGCTACTCCAAGTTAAAGTTAGGATTTGAATGTATTTGTGCAGACGAAGAAGAAAAACATAGAATAAACAACGGGCCCTATATTCCACAGGGCCCTGCATCGGACGCCATATTTTTTCAAGTTCCTTTTATGCGCTAGCAGCCATTAAATTCTTTTATCTGGCCATTATAGAATTTTGTAGTGGATGCATAATTTTACTAACCATTCTCAATGCTACAATGCTGCAGCTAATCAAAATCGCCTTCAACAAACATCCCCACCATAAACAATGGGTCGTATGGTGTTCAATTCAAAACAACATTCTCGCTCCTCTTCGACCCACACTTTTATTCCTCGCTTCTTCCTTGTCACTGGTTTCCTCTTTCTTGCCTTTCTCCTTCTCTTTGAGGTTCGTATACATCCCTTGTGCCGTTTATTTGATTTATTTGAGTTATTTAAGTTGTCTTTTACCCAATCCCATTCGCCTTCAGCAATTTTATCTCATCATGAAATAGCAAGAACTGTGACAAGTTACTTCATTGTTTTATTTGTTTTAGGACGATTTGCATAACCAATTGGTCCAATGACCAATTTGTTTCGTATTTTAGACAAGGGATTAATCTTGCATGACTTAATTGTATGGATGACGGTGCGTCCTTGATATTTCAGGTGGATGATTTTGTTTCAAGGACGAAAACACTCGTGGGACACAACTTAGAGCCGACACCATGGCATGATTTCCCACCAAAATCATTTGAAAATGAATCCAAATTATCCCTTGCTTCGAAAATTGTTCGATGTAATTATCTCGGTTGTGGTCTCACCAGCACCACCACCACCACCACCTATAAAGATCTTCATACTCCCAAACAACCCGACAATAATGCACAATCCGAAAATGTTTGCCCGGGACTATTTAGAAATATACATCATGATTTGGAACCATGGAAACTGTCTAAGATATCTCCTGCTTATTTAATTGAGGCTCAAAAGTTTGCTTCTTTTCGGATTGTGATCGTTAGCGGTAAATTATACGTGGACTTATACTACGCCTGTGTGCAAAGTAGGACAATGTTTACTATATGGAGTTTCTTGCAGCTCCTTAAAAGGTATCCTGGGAAGATTCCGGACATAGATATGATGTTTGATTGTATGGATAAACCGACAATTGATCGCGTTCAGCATGCTGCAATGCCTTTGCCATTGTTTCGTTACTGCACCACGCCTCAACACTTTGATATTCCTTTTCCAGATTGGTCATTTTGGGGTTGGTAAGATTATGATTTAACATGTCTATTTATTACATCTTGTTATTAACATGTCTAATTAATGCATCTAATTATTGTATATATCCAGGTCTGAAATTCATATCGACGAATGGGATAAACAGTTTAGAAGTATAAAACAAGGTTCGTTTGCTCAGAGTTGGAGTGAGAAGTCCCCTATAGCTTATTGGAAAGGAAATCCAGAAGTTGCTTCGCCTATCCGGACAGAATTGCTGCAGTGTAACGACACTACAAAGTGGAGAGCGCAAATCTTACGTCAGGTTGATTATTGAAATCCATTCTTTCATCAATTAATTCATTCAAATTTATCATTAATTTTCTTTTTCCAATGACAGAATTGGGAGGAAGAAGCAAAAAGTGGATTTAAAGAGTCCAAACTCTCAAATCAATGTAATCATCGGTGAGTAAGAGTGCATGTTTGTAGTTGTAATTGTTGTAGGTGATTAAAGTTTCTTGATATTCTGGTGTAATTTATAACATTATTTATTGTGCGGTTTTAGGTACAAGATCTATGCTGAAGGATATGCTTGGTCTGTAAGTTTGAAGTACATTCTATCATGTGGTTCTGTTCCGTTAATAATAACACCAGAATATCAAGATTTTCTCAGCCGCGGTCTCATTGCTAAAAAGCATTACTTGCCCATACCTCGGGAAGATATGTGTAGGTTTATAAAGCTTGCTGTTAATTGGGGCAATGCACACACCAAGGAGGTGCGGATACATAACTCGAATTTGTTTACATGTGTGTGCAATGTCATTTCATTGCTGGTATTGTATTTTTATTTTTTTTTTTGGTTGTTGAAAATTATGATAACAGGCTGAAGCAATAGGAAGGTCAGCACAACATTTGATGGAAACTATGAATATGGCCCGGGTTTATGATTACATGTATCATCTGATAACGGAGTACTCGAAGCTGCTGGATTTCATGCCTGTTCCGCCTACCACGGCCATAGAGATTTGCGAGGGATCTGTGCTCTGTTTTGCAGACGAAAACCAGAAGGAATTCCTGAAGATGTCATCTACGTATCCTTCGCGTATACAACCATGCTCACTGCAACCGTAGTTAGGGTAATGTACATAAACCGCTTTTGAATTTAGAGAATGCATACATACAAAATGTGGTTTTTGATACAACAAAATTATCATGTTGGTATTACTGGAATTGATCCTATATATGTTCTAAACCATACAAAAACATAAATCGAACCGGTGTTTTGTTAACCATTGGTAACCGGGTTTAGTGATGGTGGTATAATCAAGAAGGCTAAATGGGAGGGAGTATGTACCAAATAGGTTTTTTTTTTTTTTTTTTTTCCACAAAGGACGAAACCTTTTATTACCGGATAACAAATTTACAACAAAAATTAGCCGAGACTACACCGGAAATGCGGTCATAGAAAACATGGCATAATGCCGGACAAACCTACACAAACCGAGACAACACAACAAAGCCAAGTAATAGATCGGAAAGAGTGTTGAACAATAAGAGAAAAAAATCTCCAAAGTATAATGATGTCCAGACAGATGGATCATCCTCTAAAACCAACTATTACCCGGCGAACACAAAACAAACTAAACAACTAAAACAAACTAATACAATAAAAACAGACTAAAACCGCTAGTCAACTCCGACACACACCGTCGTCTAACGAAAAAGAGCCCACAAGCCTGACACCTTTTCCCGCTAAGAAACGACAGACCGCAACCTAGATCCGGCATCAATCGCCTGAACAGAGAGGGCGCCGGAAAGGTAACCGTTTGTGTGTCTAACGAAAAAGAGCCCACAAGCCTGACACCTTTACCGCTAAGAAACGACAGACCGCAACCTAGATCCGGCATCAATCGCCTGAACAGAGGGCGCCGGAAAGGTAACCGTAGCAAACGGCGACAAAGTTGAACTGGTGGCTAACTCAAACGGCCACCAAACTTGCTCCAAACACGTCATCCAGCCACAGATCTACAAGAACAGAGCAGACCTTCGATCTCAACCCCACTACAAGCAGATCGGCGAATAGGAGAGCCAGTTCGCCAATGGATGCCGCCAGAGACCGAGAAGACGTCGCTGACCCAGACTTATGGAGAACGGGCGAGAGACAGAGAAAGGAGAAGCAACTAACTAGAGAAGATTTCTCCGGAAAGCCCATCCGTTGCCCAAGTAAAGGACGAAAGAGTTCAAATGTATAAATATGATGATGATGTGGTGGCAGCAGCATAGTCTAAGCCAGCAAGGAACATTATCGTTATAGTTAAACCCCATGCATTTGGTAGTAACACAAAAATAAAACTGCAAAACATACACAAACTCTAAACCAAAAACTTGAACTAAAACATCATTCATCAGAATCGGTACCAAGTGCAAAAGGATCTCAACAGAACAAAGAGGTACATGTAAGTAACTTAACTCCATATAAGTTCACATTACATGAAAGATGAAACAAAGGAAACACGCCGACAAAATATCTGATGCAACAAGTTAGCGCTAAGCTTTGACGTCTCTACTACTTTCGTACTCAAGCAAAAAGAGAGGCATTTCTCTTCCACAGAAAACTATGGCACCCGCTTTTCTTCTTGGCCAGCTTATCGAACATCTCATGAACATCAGCAGCTGTGACTGCCTTTGACTGATCAAAAGATTGCTGTCAAATCATATAAAATTCAACAAATAAGTTGGACCCAATGTCGTCTTCTTAAGCAATTGTTGCGTGACACAGACAGTAGACAATGCAAAACAAGGATATTCTTATACGGAGAGACTCTATTGCACCATACCTTTGGCCAAAAGACGTGTCTGCAAACAGATATCAGCAGAGACTTCATATTGAAGAGTTATCACATGCTTTGATTACATTACGACATGTCTTGCCTATTTAAAAAAGAGAGAGATGATGGGTTTAGGTTTAGAAGTAGCAACACGTGTCGTAATGCGATTGGAGCAAGTAATTACTCTTCATTAGCTCCGGTGCATTGGAGAGTCTCCGGACAAGTAAAATAATGCAATCGATCAAATGAGAAAGTACCAGGAATGAGAGAATCTCAGTTTTCATCTCGTCCACGCCGCTCAAGAATTCCATTTTCACCACATGGGGAAGCTTCTCAAACAAATTCATCTCATTACCCAGCTCTTGTTCCCGCTTTTCATTCCTTATCTGATTTGCCATTTTCTCATACTCAGCTATTGAATCATCCTTGTCAAGCAAGAAGTCAACTCCCTTCTTGGAATACAACTCCACACAGTTTCCACATCTGCAGAGGAGTTCTCTCCAGTTTTTAACAAGAAACATAGCTTTACCCTTCTCTTGAGTTGATACCGTCTCAAGCAGATTAGCCCCAAGAACACAAGTCCCACTTGGTTCTGCAGACTCATTATAGTTGGGTTTCACTTCATCGAGAAGAATACCTTTACCTACAGAGGCAACATTAGTATTACTTCCTGAGGAAGAGCAAGCAAGGACCTCTGTTTCAAGTTTGACGGAAGACGACTCAGGTTCAGGGGCTTTCTCAATGACTTCTTTGTCCTCGATGCTATTGTCTGTTTTGGCTGAGGATCCTAATGGCAAAGAAGTAGTTTCATTTCCATCGTTCTCGTTAGCAGAAGTTGCTGCTTTTTGTTGCTTGCCTACTGCCATGATTACGGAAGGGTAAAGAGACAAGAAGAAGCAAACGTTTGAGCAACTCTGACAGATTAAGTCTTCATATACAGGTTCCCCATCCTCATCCCTTGGAATCTGTAGGCAGAATATAAAAAGTTATCTGAAGAAAACCACATAGGAGAGAATCAACACATTATAAACGAACTGATCAACTTTTTAAGCAAGCAAAAATCTCCTTTCCAACACATTATAAAGGAGCTGATAATACAACAATTTACTCTAAATCCTTATGTTAATTAAGTAAACAGCATGAACCTTGTAATGAGATACTGATTCAGAGGAATAGTTGAGTCGATTCGTAAAGAGTCCTAGGCAAATTAGCATTTATCCATGTGCGTTTGAATAAGAGATATAGATGCTCTCACACTACACTAAAATACTCTAAAGCTAAAATTTAAAGTGTGAATTGAGTATCCGTTGGGGATGCTCTCACACTTACACTACCCTGTCCCACACATACCACCTTATTGCCCGACTCCTCCTTCTCCACCACCTGTCAACCATCGTGTAACCTACTATGTAATCCTGTCTATTTCATTTTATCGTACACTAAACGTAATGATAGAATGATTCGATGCATTTATAGAAAATCAGAAATATCAACTTGCAGTTGTAAACAACAATCTCAGAGAAGGTACATATATTCTTGTTTGAAAGGCCATAGCAACAAAGCTGGAAAGTTGTTAAAAGAAAGCATAGATGCATAGAAGAATACCGCATCAGAACTCTCCAGACCAAGATGCTCCTCATGAAACCAGTCCTCACATATGCAACACTGAATCATTTCCACTTGTTCTTCAACATCAGGATCAGGGTATATTGCATCGCATGTGCAATAAAGACCACGGAAATTATGGTTGTAAGCATTTTCTTGATTCTCTGCATCTTTACCGGGAAAAAGCTTGCAATAGAATTCCCAAACTTTGAATTTCCACAATCACACTTAAACTTTCTCTTTGTCCAAAGTTCCACCACCTATTACTCGGCAGTAAATAGTAGAAGAGTCATTAAAGCAAAGGATAAACTAGAAACTTATCAGTACTATCACTTACCACAGAAGGTCACTAAAATGAAATGAAGTAACCAATAAACTTCCAACGGTGTACATGAGAAGGAAGCACATTAGAGGCATGGCTTTTGGAATATCTTGTTACTGAATACTGCCTAAATACTAAGTCTATTCAGCTTCATAAGACTAAACATCCATATATAGATATGCATGTTAAGAGAGAAAAGCTCAAATCTTAGTAGAGCACTTCTTGGGTTTAAGAAAATCATAAATAGTACAACGGCAGAGGGTAGAAAACGAATAATTGGCGAGAGTAATACAAAGAAGAAAGAGTTCAATTGAAAAAGAAAAAAGAAAAAAAAAGACACTATACATCTTCCAGTCACAAATATACACACCACAACACCGCAGAGTATTCCATAAAGCATGCCTATACAGCAGCCAACTCCTGCAAAACCCCTGGGTAATATCATCAAAAGTACACAAGATCTAAGGAGAACGCACACAACTGAAATGTATCTCAATAAAACAAGAAGCCGGAAGCAAGAACAAAAAAAGTACAAAAAGAATCTTTCTACGAAAAATAGAACAGCCTTTTATGGGGATGTTTTTCCCTCTGTTTGTGTTAAGCTGAATCTCTAATAATTCATAAAAGAAGTCATGAACATGCAGCTGACATTTTTCACCTAAGAAATAAGTTAATACTCTACCAGGACATTTCGCTTCCACGAAAAAAGTTGAAAGTTCAGATGGCAACAGAAATTCTATTTACTTCAAAATGGTCAACTGCAAACAAAAATAAGAGTAGGTCCGGGTTTAGTCATACCTCATGGCCATCATGGCATGACAAGACACAGGCTGTGCAAATTCCAGCATTACCATCAGGTGTGCATGTCAAGCATGAGAAGATAGCCTGCCTCTTGACATAACCTTTGTTATAAGTGCATTCTTTCCCCTCATCACCCCCAAGCACCAAGTCAGCTTCCTTTGATAGCAAATTGTCCAAATTTTGATGTATGCCAACATAATATTAATCAGACAAAAATTCAATTCCCTTAACTAAGAGGACAATATTAGTTATTAGTCAATGCATGGACAAGAAAGCCAGCTTTTTCCCCCTTGTAATCAGGTACCAAGTTGACAAACTAGATACTAAATTGTAAATGAGGTGAGGGATTATGTCTATACATCATGACATGTGCATATTGAACATGGCCATCACTTCCTTGTCTAACTTACTGCCAAACCCAGTAAGATGAAATGATTTGATTCATCAAATACCTTTCCTAATTTTGACATAAATGAAAGACTTGAAACAAAATCGTAAACATTTAGTAGCACAGGAGACTGGTTCTACCAAGAGAAAAAATTGCTCAATCATGATCAACAATAATTAAGTATTCAACCAATCAAAAGCTTGCATGTCGCAAGAGCATAATTTCCCTTTAATCTATAAGTTTATAAGTATCACCTTATGACGGGTAGCATAAAACAAAAAACCCAATAAATGATGCCCCTATTAGGATATCCAGAATATCTTCTCACCTGATGACCTTAAAACTAAGCAGACTGTGCCTAGAAGAAAAGTTATAATGACTGACTAAAAAGTAATAAGTACGCAGAGACAGAGGCCAACAGGAAATACATATCATGATCACAAATTACAACACTTAACAGTGTAGAAAATGGAAGCAGACACTTAACACCAAGCTTCCATCTCATAGTCAAGGATTTGAGGTTCACAGACAGTCTGGAAGGGTTATGAAAACTCGTTAAAGGCCTATGGATGAGAAGTCTGATCCTTTCTCACATCAAGAACAACGGGAGCTTGAAAGGCGTTGTTCCCCATATGTTTGGGAATCGCTAACAAGCCTGCTCATTTGCAGACATCAACAAAGCCCCAAATCAGACACTAACAATATACATCATTTTTCAACCAAGAGAGAAGGGTTCAATTTTTTGCCCAGAATATAAAATTGAAATTTCATTAATACTAATGACTGGTTCAAGAAAAAAACTAAATCTTTGTCCACATTTTGGGCACTCAATAGATAACGAGGGTTGAATATCTTTCACATAGCAGTTAGTAAATGGCCCAGCTTAGTTACTCCGTCCAAAAGCTCAAGCAATTTTTTTCTTTCTTTATCATCTCACTGTCTGCGGCAGATATCGATAATACAGCACTATAGTTATTGCATCGGATCTATCTTATTTAACACAAATAAAAACGATAACAGTGCATGTCGTGCAGCTACTAGAGTTCCAAAAAGTATTTAGTCGTTTTACACTCAAACCCACAGATTTACACGACTTCAAATAGAATGTCCCAAAATTGAGCGAGAAACCAATTTTACATTAAAAATAAAAATAGAAATAATAACATAGAGCGACTCACCAATTCCTGTTGTTCAACGACATCGATATATTCTCCGATGGAAATCGTTGGTTCCGCTTCGTCTTCAAAAGCGTCAGCCATACTTCAGTCCTCAAGAAAAAACCTGTCCAAAATACACAGGCAAGTGTATGGTTTTTATGGATTAACCGCCGGGAATTTCGCATACAAAATTCAACAAATCGGAAAGAATACCTATTAATTTGAAGTAAATGGAGATAACGATTTTTGTAGGGGAGAAATTGAAGAAAATAAAATTGGGAAGAGGGTTCGTCTTTGTGCTTTGAAAAAGCAAGTAGGGTTGTACTAAATGCGGAGTTGTGTGCTGCTAAATGTGGTATAGCTGATGTCCGATCATTTTCCCGCCATATCAGGTCCAAATTATTGTAGAAAAAAAGTTGGGATAAATTATTTTGACATTGGAATCTAATTACTAGTGTTGAGGTAAATTCTAAGTTTGATATTCAGATTTTACATATATCGAAAATCTATTTACGATCTTTGATACACTGAAGTGTACAGTGGAGGAGTCAGAATGTTTTTTCAGCGGGGTCTATAAATATTTAACACACTAAATAATTTTTTTCACGGTGTTCGAAATATTTTCTATAGATAAAATGTATAGTATTTTTATTTTTAACGGGTCCGTGGACCCCCTTTACTCCTTATTAGATCCGCCCCTGGAAGTGTAGTGCTAAGATAGATTTGATGTTGTTCATGGACATGGCAACAAGGATGTCTAAACATGATACCTTGATCCTTCAAATAGGATTCAATGTTTCTATATTCTCCTCCAGTCAGATTGTATGAATTTAATAGTAGTGGAAAACTGATTCTCAACCATCTTTTGAAATTGTTTGATCACATTATAAACTTCAGATTTCTATTTTAGAGGGAAAAGCCAAGTATACCTAGTAGGCTAGTATGATCATCAAGGAAGTGAACATAATAAGTGTAGCCACTGTTGGATCTAATAGGTGAGGGTCCCCAGACATCAGTGTGAACGAGGTAAAAAATGTGACTAGCATGAGATTCAGACAAAACGTAAGGCAAAGCATGTGATTTTCCAAACTGACACTGATGTGATCCGTGATCGAATCAGATCCGAAAATGCCCGAGGACTTGATTGAAGGTACCAATAAGATGAGCACCGCGACCCTTGACTAACATGTAGCCAAAAACCTTGGTATAATGGACACCACAAGGTTCGCTCACAACCTCGATAAGTCCCGTTTGGAATCCACCAAACAACGGTTTGGAATCCACCAAAACCAACGTGAGAAAACTCACCAAGCTTAAAAGCTTCAAATATACTATATCAAAATTTGTCTGATTGTTACAATGACTCTAAATGCCTTTATATAGGCTACAGACTCCAAAACCAATTGCTAATTTAGCAATGTGGGACAAAATAACATTAAATAAAATAAAAATAAAAAAACCTAATAATAAATAATAATAATAATAATCTAATAAAATCTTCCATGGAAACGATGTGGGACAAATGGACTCCATGCCAAAAACGTTTCATCTTCGATCACATCATTCCCTCCGGGTTGGAAAGGATTCGTCCTCGAATCAATAAGACATCATAAAAGGCATCTGCACATGCCAATCTCAAAGAAACACAAAGAGGCACCAAGCGAACTCCTGGATCAAACACGAGCCGGATAGACAAAAGGAATCCAATGGCATGTTTTGTTGATGAGTCATACGCCATACATGCAATATCACAATGCTCCTTCGGCGGAATAGACTCATGGATGACCCCCTGTGAAACAACAATATAGGAATAGAAAGTATCAGTCGGATATGCATCAATAATCGTAGCAAAGGGGTCCACAAATAGGTGTTCTGGCTTGCTAACAATGGCCTCACGAACAGGAATAACCCGCGGCAAGATAAGAGCCGGATCATCTTCAAGTGAAGTATTGAGTACATCCGAATGTTTCTCCTTCTCAGCGAATTCTGACGCATGTTCCTCCAATTTCTCCATAAAATTCGGATTATTATCCTCTACCATTCTCTCATAATCATCGCCTTTCAACTCGTCCTCTCGAGTATTAGTAATCACTTCGTTTGTCGCTTCAACCAAGTCTTTTTCTCGTGCTGACTCACGATTCAAACGAGCTTCCTCGTCGATTCTACGTAGTTCTTGCAATAAATCAGGGCAATCATAATAGTGATGACCACTTCCTTTACAATGACCGCAAAAAAGTAAACGGCTCTTTTAAGTTTTCTTAACCATTCTGCATCACCACCACGGTTACCTCTACCACCATGATTACTTCTTCTGCCACGGTTATCTCTACCACTACAGTTAGATTGCTCAGTTACTCCCTTCAACATATTCTTCTTCTCATCCATCATATGATCAAAACGTCGTTCTATCATCTCCGAATTCCGATTCATCATATCATCAAAATTCCGAAAATAGGAATCCATAATACTCTATTTTGACATTACTCAAATTCGAAATTCACCAATAAATAGTACACGGCAAGTATCCAGAATGTCCAAACAAAAATATTCAAATTTTTTTGGTTTTGAGAGATGTACTAGAAATTACGGGTGTGATAAAAATCACAAGTAGGTGTGATACCCACGTTAATTTGGCTACTGTTTTTTTTTTTTAATTTTAATTTTTAAATAAAGCTAGGGCCGGCTGCAATTATGATTATCAATAGAATATCAATACTCTCATTCATGCATCCTGGAGATCAAAATTGAGGTTGGAAAGAATTGCTGGAAACGAATTGCTCGGGAAAATTGGTAATTTCTTTTTTTTTTTTTTTTTTGATAAAAAATATGCAAGAAGACGATGAAAGCTGGGAAAAAGTAATTGATTTTTTTTATTTTTTTTTATTTTTGCAAACAGGTCAATGCAAGAAGAGGAAAAATGGCTAGGGATTTTTTTTTTTTTTTGATGAACAATAAGAACAAGAACAAAGAAAAACAATCTGGAAATAATTTTTCTTTTTTTTGAATAATAAGAACGGGAAGCAGGAAGAAATAAAAAATAAGGGATATTTGGATACCAGCAGTGTCGATCTCTGATACCAATTGATGTGATCCGTAGCCGAATCAGATCTGAAAATGCCCGAAGACTTGACTGAAGGCACCAATAAAATGAGCACCGCGACCCCTAGCTAACTCGTAACTAAGAACCTTGGTATGAGCTCAACCCTTAGATAACCCGTATCTAAGAACCTTGGTATACGAACGCCACAAGGTCTGCTCAGATCCTTGATAAGTTCCGTTTGGAATCCACCAAACAACGATTTGGAATCCACCAAAACCAACGTGAGAAAACTCACCAAAACTTAAAAGCTTCAAATATAATATATATCAAAAAATTTCTGATTGTTACAATGACTCTAAATGCCTTTATATATGCTACAGACTCCAAAACCAATTGCTAATTTAGCAATGTGGGACAAAATAACATTAAATAAAATAAAAATAAAAAAACCCTAATAATAAATAATAATAATAATCTAATAAAATCTTCCATGGAAACGATGTGGGACAAATGGACTCCATGCCAAAAACGTTTCATCTTTGATCACATCACACAAGTTTTTCATTCAAAGAGGCATTACAACTCTGCAGAATTTGACTCAAATCCTTTAAGAAGGATGATCTAATCTTCTATGCCAAAAATCAGGATCCTTATTGACATTAAGAGACTAAACTCCACTGGACTCGACCATAAAAACAGAAGCAGACTTGTCGTTAGAAATTTGATTGGATTGAGGGGAGCTCATAACACTCTCAAGTTGATTGCCCATCTTGTACATACCACCCTCATGTGTTCCTATGAGCAGAGGTGTCCAAGTTTTCTTGGCCTTCACAACACAAGAAGAAGCAATTAATTCACCGGTAACATCATAATCACAAGTAAGTCCGAAACACCAAGTAATTTTTAGTGATTGCGAGTCACATGATGTAACGCCCCAAACCCCGGCCTGGTAGCGCTTAAACGAGTCATAAATGGTCCGGTCACCGCTTAGACCGCCCCTCGCTTGGTCTAAAAGGGCTAACCCGAGTTGACAAGACTTTATGTCTCACCACTTATATATGGGGAAAGATTCTACTACTTTTCCAATGTGGGACATTACATTCTCCCTTATAAGTGGATGGCGTCCTCGCTGGGGACGGCCAAGACTTCTCGATCGCCCTTACCAGAGGTAACTCAGAGGCCATCCTTACATCGTCTTCTTGTACGGTAAAAGACATAGTTCCGCCTCGATAGTCGGCTCTGAATACCTATTTCATAACGCCCCTGCACTTCGGCTGGTAGCGCTAAACGAGTCATAAATGGTCCGGTCAACTGCTTAGACCGCCGTCCTCGCTTGGTCTAAAATGGCTAACCCGAGTTGACAAAACCTTTATGTCTCACCACACAACTGACAAACACTTTTGTAGAGAACAAAAAGAAAAGAAAACCTAGCTATGTTTGGTTGGGAAAATTTTATATTTATTCACTCTCTTATTAAAACAACGTTAACAATAAAATAATTTATTTTTTCCTTATTTTTCACCCTCAATACATTATATTCGGGAAATACTTGTGTGGAGTGCGTATTTTGAGATGAAGTGACGGATGAAACAATCAGAACCACACCATACGTTTGAATACAGAATGAAAATTTATAGTTCATAGTACTCCACACGGTGCCTACACACGTGTGGAGACACCATACGAGTATTTCTCATTATATTCACTCTCAATACATTGTATTCATCGTATTCCAACACGAAATCTGATACAATACAAACAATATTTCAATTGAAATTCATTCATTAAATAAAAATTCATTAAAATACAACGGACCATATATTTCTTCATCTTAGCCGGGAAAAATTAAACAACCATTTCTACTCAATTTTGACTAATAATCCCCACTTGATACCCGGCCCCCGAGTCCTAATTCACATTTATGCAACAAAACAAAACCCCTAAGCCCCATAAAATATAATAAAAACTCTAAACCCCACATGTATAGTTATAGGTTACATTTTCATAGAGGGGAGGGAGCTGCAAAACATTTACAAAATACATTCGTTTAATTTTGCACTTATAAATTAATAATGGATGAATGAATTTATTTTTTATTAATCAATCATAAATTAAAAAGTGTGTTGTGACCATTTTCATCAGGAAAATCTAATACGCGACATCGTGATCTTGTAAGCCTGCAAAGTATCAATCTATATAACAAAAAATAATGAAATTAAACTTATAAATTACGTATTAAGCGTCCAATAACATCAAAGCTATACAGTTATGAACAAATCAAATCATTTTTTATTTTAGAGACAAAAGACGCGCATATTGTAACGCCCCGCTCCCGGATACCGAGTCCTTATCCGAACGAACGCCGCACGCATAATATTAAATAAGTCTAATATTACACGTAGTTCTACTACGTCAGATCAAATAAAAGCAAACGGAAGCTAAAAGGACTCGGCAATCACCATAAAAGCTACTAAGATTAGAAATCAACAAACTAGAGATGGAATGTAACATTTATTACATGGAAAACTCAAACGAAAACGTAACAACGCATCTGTAAATCCTATGAAAGCGAGTACTAAAGAATATTACAAGAAGTTTCCCCAATGTCAACAAATCTAGCGAAAACAAATATAAATAAATAAAGTCTTCAACTCGGCGTGCCTTCAAACGTCGTCAACAAGGTCTTCCTCAAATCTTCATCGACTGTGTCGTCTTCTCTCCCCAAACACATAAATAAACATGCATTTGAGGTAAGTACAACGACTTAATAAGAGATAGAAGCTATAACGACAATTAAGGTTTATAAAGTAAAGATAGTTAATTAATTAGTTATTTATGTGTGACCGACTCAATCTAAGGTTCATTCCATGTCCATCAACATGTCATGACTAATCTGTTTTTAGCCTAGCTTATCTCGTGTTACATCAACATTCAAGGACACTACGCATGGTGCTGCCCACCACGAGACATCTGGGTGCAACCTATTGGTGTGTCTCACCAATAGCCACGGGCTAGTCCCGATGGTATACGCGTTCGGTGAAGTCCCTTTACTCCTAGTGCCCTTGGGCCAGCAGAGTCATCCACTTGTGAAGTCCCTTTACTCCTAGTGCTCTCTAATGGCCAGCAAAGTTATCCACAACGAGTACCCTCTACTCCTGGTGCCTCTAGAAAGGCCAGCAAGTTTACTCGTTTTATCCGAAAGCCTACACATTGCGATATAGACTTGTGCCTTACCAAGAATGACATGACGTTTAATCTTTTAACTACACAAGTATGTATTTATTATTGATTATTAACTAGCCGCCTAAGTGTTTTCAAGTAAGCTCCCTCACGACTCAACTCTCCTTCCTAGACCACTAGACACGAACATGTCCTAGCAGTTACACAGACATTGATGAACTCTAGTTCATCAACGCACAAGCACTTCCATGCCCTTCCGACGGATCCGAACTTCAACTCCTGAAGAGTACATTCGGTGTTTTAATCGAACGCATCGAAGTACAATCAAGCTTGCTCATATTAATTAATCTTAACCTATTATGATCCGTAACTTAAACCAATAACAAATGATAACCAAACTCGAGACTAAAATCGGAATGATTAAACTCAATAAAACAATGTAAACCGATCAAACGCCCGCTCAAACCTTAAACGCCCGCTTAAACCCTATCGACGCCCGTTTAGTAATGGACGCCCGTCCACTTATCTCGGACGCCCGCCCGCTCAAAACGTTACAACCTGAATCAAAAATCAACTCTCAAACGCCCGCCCACCCATTGTGAACGCCCGTTTGAAGATGGACGCCCGCCCACTAATCCCGACGCCCGTCCGCCTGCGTCTTCACCCAAAACCTAGATTCTTCAATTACGATTTCTAATCCGTTCTAACCTAAATAACAAATAATTAAACGCATAAAAACCACGTAAAAACTTAGCTAATCGCACCATAGCATCTAGGATCATTAACCAACCAAAGATCATCTCTTTCTTACATCTAAACACCTAAAAACTTAATCTAAACCTTATAAACATTAATTGAGATTGTAGGAAGAGTCTCTTACCTAATTGCAGCCCAAAACCGGATCAACAAATTCCGAAAATCTGCTGTGATTTGCCACTTAAACCGATATCCAAACGTTGTTCTTCTCACAACGATTCCAAATCTCCAAACCGATCAAAACGATTGAGGAACGCTCGTAATTAGTGAAAATCTGCCCAAACCCTACTTCTTTCTCCAAACTTGCGCAGAGAGGGGGAGAGAGGCGTGGAGACTGATTTGTTTCTGATTAGTGTTTAGGTTATGGGATTAATCTGTGTAATTTTTTAAATACTTAATCCCAATAAATCCCTTTTTCCATAATTACCCTTAATTACCAAAAATTAGAAAATCCTTTTAATTATATACGTAATTATCTCGAAAATTACATATATAAATATCCAAATATTTAAACTCCGAATAAAAGGAACCGAACCCAATATTTCGTTTTCGCAAAAAGACACGTCTGCCCCTTCCCGAAAATCGGAATATTACACATATATACGTGAAACTGTAATGCAAAGCATATAGTTTAGATATATGATGAGATAAATTTGTATTCTGGTAAATATACTTATCGACTGATGCCTAAAATGTGAAAACAAAGAGACAAAGCAATATGGTTATGTTTTGTTGCCACGTTGCCTCATTTATAACTCAGAAAATGACTTCTCATTCATTATAATCTTCAGAAATCATAATCTTTTATTTATTTATATTTTGTAATCTTGGGCCGGTGATTATAAAAAAAAATCAGTATACTCAAAGAACAGGGAATAATTCCGTTATTTGCATAGCATAGATGAAAGTGTCCCTTGTGTCCTTACATAAATAACCACACTATCTAATCCAGAATCTAGTGGATAAGATACACCATAATAACACTAAGAAACCTGAACTTATTACAAACTACAAAATAGTCCTTATACTTTAACATCTCCCCTCAAACTGAAGGGTGTAGACATCACATTCGGTTTGCTTCTGTAGTACTGGAACATAGTTGCTGACAGAGGCTTTGTCATAAGATCAGCTACTTGATCAAAGGTGGGAACATGCTTGACATCCATAATACCTTGCACAACCTTGTCTCTAACAAAATGCACATTGTTTAGGGTATATTTTACTATATTTTCAGGCTTAATCCCTAAACAATTTACCTTGTTTTCGAGGGAATAAATGAGAAAAGCATGTTTTAACCAATAAATTCATATAATGTTCATTGAGGGTTTATAATTTAATTATGAGGAAATATTGAGTTTAAATGTTATTTCGTTACACATTTTTCTATTATTATTACTCGATGACTTGGTGTAACAATTATTTTGCAGAAAATAAAGAAATGCAAGGGGATATTATTTATGGAGAAGATTAATCTCATTTAATCAAGAGATCAATGTTATTCAATCAAAGGATTTTGAAATAAAGAAGGAAAATCGGAGCATTGAAGAGAGGATAAAGAAGATCTGATCGAAGGAGTGGAGTGGGAACACGCTTTTACGGCTACAGTGTGAACGCGGAGAAGTGGCACGCCGGTCGATCGAAGAGTTTGTTATTCGGTCGACCGAGCCAAGAGGTTCGGCCCACCGAGGCTACATAAATTAATCCGACGCGCTTTCTAGATCCTTCCTATGTCGGCCACAAACTCCTATATAAGCAAAAAGATCCATTCGAAAGGTAAACGGAGATCCAAAAACATCGTAAAATTAGTATAGCAATTAGCAATAAATTAGATTCATAGATAGTCTTTCTTTTATTTTTCTTTCAATTTCAATTCAGTAAATAAGGATGTTTTTGAAGAAGATGAGTGGCTAAAGGCCCGAGGCTAGAACCACCAATGTGAAGCCACCATCACCGGAATAAACAAGGATTTTTGCATTTATTCGTTCTAGTAAGTTTCTTGTTCTTCCTTCATGTTTTGAATTGTTTATGTGCAATGTGTATGACTATACTTGTGTTGCATGCTGATTGAATTTAGACATACGATAGTTGATAAATTCATAGATTGCCGTGAAGGAGAGTGATAATATTTCTTCTAACAAACGAAAGTTGAGGGAGAATATTGTTAGATTAGGATTTTATATCCATATCTTTGTTTCGTAGAGCTTTAGTCAAACCGAGAGGTGTACTAATTAAAGGTGTAGAATCGAGAGAGGAAACGCCGCTTTAGTAGATAATAATCCAAGACTTACGAATGAATATGCGATTTTCTTGTTAATTTCAGTGGGGTGGTGGATCAAAGGTGTGTTCTAGTTGTTTTAATCATAGTTGTTAGAAAAAGATTTGATAAGTAGTAGTTGTTCTTTTCGCTTTTGAAACCTTTATTTTGTTCTTTAATCCAAGATCGTATTTATAAACCTTACAAAAGAAATCGGAAGGCGGAAACACTATTTTTCGCATACAAGTCCTGCGGATACGACCGGTTTCATCACTATAGTCGCGAACCTTCGTGACTTGGGGTTGACATCGGTTTTATTTATTATTTTTATCACTGCTTTGCATAAAACCGCAAACACACATCCAACTCAACATGCTTGATTCTGATGTGTATCACCGGATTATGAGCTAAGTAACCTGCTCCAAGATTATCACACCAAAGAACTGGTTTGGTGACCAAGCTGATTTTCAATTCTGACAAGAGGTTAAGAAGCCACTGAGTTTCAGCTGCAGCATTGGCTAGAGCCCTGTATTCGGATTCAGTACTTGATCTGGAAACAACCTGTTGTTTCTTTGATGACCATGAAACAAGAGAACCAAAGAAGATAAACACAAACAAGTCGCAAATGCACTTTTCTGTCAATTTTGTCTACTCCCCAATCATCATCACTAAATGTATGTATCAACAAGGGTTGTGCTGGTTTAAAGTGCAGGCCATGATATAAAGTACCTTTAACATACCTCAGTAAATGCTTCACCTGCTGCCAGTGTCCCATAGTAGGTGACTGCATATGTTGGCTTAAAGTGTTAACAGCATAGGTAAGATCTGGTCTGGAGAAGGTGAGATATTGGAGAGCTCCCAAGGTACTCCTATAGATAGTAGGGTTGGTCATTGGGGTGCTGGACTGACTTGTCTTGATAGGTGTTATCACCATAGGAGTGGAACATGGCTTCAAATTTTCCAACCCTAACTTGACAAGAAGCTGTTGTGCATACACATGCTGTGACAGATATAAACCAGTGTGATCCCTCCTCACTTGAATGCTAAGAAAGTGATGCAAGTTCCCCAGATCCTTTAAGGCAAACCTGTTATGCAAAGAACTAACAAATTGTTGTATTTTGTTTGGATCATTCCCTGTAATTAGAATGTCATCAACATAGACCAACACATACAATAGGCTTTTATCAGAGTGAAAATAAATAAAGAGGGATCAGCTTTAGACTGAGCAAATTTCCAGATGAGCATCTATTTTCTCAACTCATCAAACCAAGCTCTAGGGGCTTGTTTTAGGCCATAAATTGCCTTTTTGAGATGACAGACATGAGTTGGTTTGGTACTATCAACAAAACCTTCAGGTTGTGTCATAAAAACAGATTCATACAGGGTTCCATTGAGGAATGCATTGTTGATATCAACCTGCCTTAAAGTCCAATCCCGGGACACATCAAGAGCCAAAACAGTTCTGATCGTAGAGGCTCTAGAAACAGGACTATAGGTGTCAGAGTAATCAATGCCTGGTGTTTGATGGAATCCTTTTGCCACAAGTCTGGCCTTATGCTTGTTAACAGTCCCATCTGGATTCAATTTCAGTTTGAACACCTATCTGTTATCAACAAGGTTATGAGCTTGAGATCTAGGCACCAAGTCCCATGTGTGATTCTTGAGCAAGGCATTGTATTCTGACTCCATAGCTTCCTTCCAAACTGAAGATTGTAAAGCATCTGATACCTTAGTTGGTTCTGGTGTGGGTACAGAACATGTGGAAGTGGCAAAAAAAGGAGTAGGTTTTAGGCTTGAAGATGCCACTCTTGGCCCTAGTTTGCATGGGATGTTTGTTGATGTTGTCCTGTTGAGGTATAGGGCTAGGACTGAGAGAAGGAGTAGGATATGGTTCAGAAGGGATAGTATTGGATAAAGAAGATGACTCAGTAGATTCAGAAATTTGAGGTGAAGATGGAGAGGACATGTTTAGAGGGGAACTAGGATAAGATGATGGTTGAGAAGTAGTATGATGTGGCTCAGGACATGCACTATTAGAAGCCTGATCAGGGCTGACAGGACAGGAAGGACTGGAACCTGAAGATGAAGGAATGGAGTGACTGTTGGGTACAACAGACTTGATTTGTTCTGGTAAACACACTATAGGGTTCAGAAAAGAGTTAGGCATCACATTGTTGGGAGTTTCAGAGTCATGATTGCAGTTCATTTTGTAAGGGAAAGACAGTTCATCAAAGGTTACATCTCTTGATATATACAGTCTTCCCTTTGGGTCAAGACATAAATATCCGTTGTGTGATGGACTTAGGCCAAGATGGACAGACTTTTGAGAATGGCGAAACTTTCTAGGATCGATAGGGTCTAATATTAGGATAACAAGCACAACCAAAAACCCTAAGAATGGAGTAATTAGGAGATTTACTAAAGAGACACTCATAGGGTGACTTATGATCAAGGACAGGTGTAGGCAAATAGTTGAGAAGTCTGACAAAGTGTTGAAAACTTTCCCACCGTAATTGAAGGGCATTGAGGCTTGAGCTAGAGAGACAAATCCCATCTATACTATGGATCTATGTTTTCTTTATGCTATCCCATTTTGGGCATGAGCATGAGGACAGGGTGTCTGAAGGATGTACAGATTCTTTGAGAGATTGTTCAAAGGACCTAAATTCTCCCCAGTCATCAGAAGGCACTTAATTTTCTTGTGAAATTGAGTTTGAACAAAGGTGTGAAACTATAAAAAAGTGGACAGAGCATCAGATTTTTGTTTTAAAGGAAAAATCCAAGTGTATCTAGTTAGATCATCAACAAAGTGAATGTAATAGTGATAATCAGAAGTTGACTGAATAGGGGCAGGACCCCAAAGATCATAGTGAACTAAATCAAAAGGGAAAGCAGAAACAGAATTAGAATTAGAATATGGGAACAGTTTCATTACTTTTCAGAGTCACATTGCATTGTTTTAAAACCTGATGCATAACCCTCTCAGAGGGATGCCCTAACCTTCTATGCCAAACATTGGCAGAATTACAACTAGACAATGAACCAACAAAAGACTGATGAACTATCTTATTGGAATTGCAGCTGGAAGAGACTTCAGACAGATGACTGGGAGAGGGACTGGAACTGAATGGACCATTTGATGCTTTGGAGTGAAGAGACCTCCAATTTGAAGGAATATGAAGCTGATACATGCCATTGTTAAGGGTTCCTTCCACTAGAACTCTCCTGGTAGCCAGATCCTTCACAAAACAAGAGTTAGAATGGAATTCAAGGTAAACAGGGTTATCAGCAGTCAATTTTGATACACTTAGAAGATTTTTAGTGATAGAGAGGACATGAAGAATATGATTAATGGACAAATTGGAGTTATACTTAAAGTGTAGAATAGATTGACCAATATGAGAGATTTCTAGAGACTCACCATTACCAACTTGAAGAGTATCAGATCCTTCATAACCTGCATTCAGATGGAGACTATTGAGGCCAGAAGCAATGTGAGATGTAGCACCACTATCAGCATACCGGCTTGGATCCACAAAGTTGTTTGAGGAAGCAACATAGGCTGCATTTGGTCTAGGATTGGAGCCTTGAAAACCTATATTTCCATTGTTGTTGTTGTTTATAGGTGGACCAGTATAGGCTGAATTGTACCTGTAGTAGCATATTGCAGCTGTATGTCCAGCTCTTCCACAGACTTGACAAACTGGTCTAGGTCCTCATTGAGTTTGTCCACCTCTTCTATTTCCTCTACCTCTACCACCTCTATTGCCTCTAGAACCTCTTTCTCTACGAGCATCTTGATTTCTATAGGTAGAGTTTTGCCTGAAATTAGGTCTAGGGCCTCAATTCTTTTATGCAGCATAGTTAGCAAATGGTGCTGGAACATCTAGAGTGGTAGTGGGATTGAATCGAGCTATCAATCTTTCATGTGTAACCAACTGAGACTGAACTTCAGGCCAAGTTAGTGAACCAATCCTGGATGTGATGTTAACTATAACGGATTCATAATCCTTACCTAGACCACCAAGAACAGAAAGGATCAATTCTGAGTTTGAGATGGGGCATCCTGCTGCTGCCAAACCATCTGAGTAAGTCTTCATCAAGGCAAGGTAATCAACCATGGATCTGGTCCCTTTGTCCGTCCTAGTCAAGGCTCATTTGTATTCAAGAATCCTAGCTTCAGATCTGTTATTAAACAAGGTCTCCAACCTGTTCCAAACTTCGAAAGCAGTATTACAGCCTATTAATTCCACCAGAGCTTGTTCGGTCATCGAAGCCATCAACCAACCGACTAGAAGGTTATCCATAGTCACCCAATCATCAAACGCAGGATTCGAAACAGGCCCATAAACAGGACTCACAATGAACTGGGTTGGACATGCATTGGCATCAAGCAGATGATTCTCAAGATGATGTCAACGAACAATCGGAAGACTAGTAGATTTCCACAGCAAGTAATTGTCACGATTCAGCTTAACCGTACAAGTTTGAGACAAATTGGCTCTAAAAGGAGCAACAGGAACAGAGCGTGGTGTGATAGATGCATTGGACATGAAATTTGGGAAGGGTGGTAAACTTGTGCGAGGATGGGGAGTTTCAAGGCCTGAGATATTCATGTTCAATGGAGATGAAGCTCTCAGACCACCAGCTGGTGTCGAATACGGTGGTGAAGAGGATCAAGAGGTGCCCGGCAAAGTGTTTATCTGAGAGAAATGAGCAAGGGATAAGGGTACTTGTGTGGTAAAAGATCCAATGGAGATGGAGGTGGTTGTTGGTTGAGCAGGAAGGCTCACCGGAGTCTGCTCATGGCGGCCGTGGTGGCGTTGGCCATATCGGCTCGCTACCAACTCAAAACAGAGAATAATTATGTTATTTGCATAGCATAGATGAAAGTGTCCCTTGTGTCCTTACATAAATAACCACACTATCTAATCCAGAATCTAGTGGATAAGATACACCATAATAACACTAAGAAACCTGAATTTATTACAAACTACAAAATAGTCCTTATACTTTAACAGGTATTAACACATCTTGTTGTTATTAAGATGTCACCTCTGTGATATCAAATCTATGCACTTGTTAATGTATATACTAATTGTATGTACATGCATGTGTTGCTATGTCTATGCAAAATTGGACGTTTGGCCGGGAGGGATTGTTAGTCAATTTCACTTCATTCTAGTCATTTTTAAGAATGTTTCGGGGTCCGTTTGGATTTGGATTTTTGGATTAATATTTTTTATAGAAATAAATTTTGTGTTTGGATAGCATACCTGTTTATGTGTCGATGTGATGCATTGTTTCAACTTACTATCGCTTGAGTTTGATACTCATGCATGTTAAGATTGTGCTTGAATCTGAAATCGTAAAAATTTGAATTATGCTTAATTGAATAAGCTCAATATTCGATTGAAATCACATGATCATTTACACCCTTTAGTCTTGAATGATTTGATGGCATATCCACGATAAATTATTACAACATAAGGATATGTATAACAAAACTCTGTTGCACAACAAAATAATCACAAAAAATGATACGGTAAATTTTTTGAAAACAAAATATAATAAAACACTCACAACCATAAAATAATATTGAGATAAACATGATATAGAAGAGAATGATAAATCAAAACGTCGTTTAACATAATTCAGCAAAGCCAATTGCAGCATAGTATCACAAATCGTCTCGAAGGCATCACTATGTATGTCACCACTGAATATCGCAAATCTTCGAAAATAATCACTGCAATACGTAGCAATTAGGCCAAAAGAAAACAAAACAAAAGACGAGAGTCCTCCACAACCTTTAACCTATAAAATAAGGGCCAGAGGCGAGAATGACAAAATAAGATACAAAATGGAGAAAAAGGACAAGAAAAAAAATGGTTGAGAAGGACAAAAACGCGCATGTTACTACATGTGGTTGTAGCAACATGTAGTAACATGCGCGTTTTTGTCCACATGTAGTAACATGCGCGTTTTTGTCCTTCTCAACCACTATCTTTTTTTCTTGCCATTTTTCCTCATTTTAGATTAAAAACAGTTCTCCACAACCTTTAACCTATAAAATAATTTTCTCTTCTTTATCTACTCACAAATATGAGTATATATCATCTTTTTATTTGACACAAAACCGGCTAATATTACAAATCAAACAACATTTCAATTCTAATTTATTAGAAGGAAAATGCTATGTCCACTACACAAAAGTGTAGTGAATGATGTAGTGGATGATCCCGCCCACGACGAGAGAGAAAAATTTTTTTTTTGGGCCTCGACTAAATGTGTGGTGTGGATGATGTTGTGGATGATGTAATGGAGGTAAATGTAGTGTATGTAGCACTACCGTTATTAGAATGTCGGAAATAATGAATGTCAAAAGTTACCTAAAATAGACCAAATTATAACTACTACTTTATATCTGATTTTTTTAATTTAGGGAAAAAAAACTTTTATTAATCAACGTCCATCAAACAGGCAGTCATAACATCACTAGAGAAAAAAAAAAACTTTTATTAATCAATATTTGCCAAACAAACTGCCAAAACGTCATTAGGGGAAGAGGTGTCCCAAAATGTCCGAAAGTAAACCGACAAAGACGTCTTCACTAAAAGATGTCTTTGAAACAACATTATCTACACGTCGAATAAACGCAAAAGAAACGGATACAAAACTATATCCGACGTTAATCGTACATAAATCAAACAAGCTAATTATAACACGTGTTAAAAAAAAAAATAGTCAATCAAAAAAAAGATTTTATCATTACAATATTAATATAAATAACGTAATAATTCAAATGATTGAAAGATTCTCTTGCATGCACCGTTTAATGGGAAATTCTATCATGCATTTTCCTCGTACACACCGCCCGTTGGATGTGCGTCATGTGCGCAAGAAGACAAATTAGTTTTTGTCTTTTTGCGCACATGACGCACATTCAACGGAACAGTGCGTGTGAAGACTTCCCGAGATAGAATTTCCCCAGTTTAATAGCATGTTATTTACCTTTCAAGAAAAAACAGCATGTTATTTTATACTACTACTATTTATAGAAAAAAGATATTCACTATTCAGCAAAGTGATAATAACATCTCTTCTCTCTATATAATAAGAAGACAAGAGTTTGGGAGGGAGTGACATATGTTTTTTTTGATTGGTTCATTTTCTTTTATCGTTCATCTACCAATACCCAGCTTTTTCCTTTTACTGTTCATCCTTTTATATCTGTTCATTGACCCGGTGGCCCATTTTTACTTTGTTTATCGGACTACGATTTTTGTTCATCGAATCTTAATTTTTTTCCCCTGTTCATCGGCCCAGCTTGATTGGTTCTTTTTTTTACTGTACACCGGCCCAACAGCCCATCTTTTTCCCTATTCATCGGCATCTTGTTTCTACAACACAAACACAATTAATTTACACCTTCTGTTGGGCCCATGTAATTTTCGCCCTACTTCTTTTGTAAGGCTTGTAAGGCCCACCGAAATCAAAATAAATAATTTCTTTTGTCCTTTTACGTTTGTGGGATATGTGGACGAGAATAGTTTAGTTATTTGCTCTAATTTAGTAACAATAATAATAATAACTACTCCTTTCGTTCCTAATTATATATCACGTTTGAGAAATTGGAATGGATTGAGTAATAAAATATTAGTGTTAT
Source organism: Gentiana macrophylla (assembly GCA_026214975.1). Classification (NCBI taxonomy): domain Eukaryota; kingdom Viridiplantae; phylum Streptophyta; class Magnoliopsida; order Gentianales; family Gentianaceae; genus Gentiana; species Gentiana macrophylla. The sequence continues at coordinate 111,794,992 of CM047807.1, forward strand.
ACCGTTTCTTTCATCGGTAAGTAAAGCCAAATATATAAAATAAAACAAATAAAAAGCAAGTGCGTGAAAAAAATTTTTCCGATCCGTTTTTCTTCTCGGTAATGATTTTGGTGTCTATCTCGAGAGGGTTGTGTGGTTCAGATGACTGTCATACAAGCCCCTACCCTCTACCTCTACCTCTACCTCTTCCTTTCCTCTTTATTTCGATCTGTTAACCATCTCCATTGTTGCGCTTTAAAATTTGCGCTCGAAGCGGTTCATTACACGCTACATTTCTTCATATTTAATATATCACGAATAAGTAAAAACTTATAAGATAAAAGACGCCAAGTGCGTTGAAGCTGGCCCCATTTTACTAGTAATGAAATTAATTGTATTAAAGACATTCACGTCATTTACCTTCCATTATTTATATCTTCCATCTTGGAATTTTTTTTTTTAATTAAAATAAACGTAATCAGTCTTGACCCTTTAGCCACCATCAACTTACCCAAAATCCACTACATACACCTTTCCATAAAAGACCACGTTGAAGCAATCAACAACAACAACAACATCTTAATCTCTCTAGCTCCATGTTCAACAAAAATGATTGATTAACCTAGCTATATATAAAAATATGTTTCTTTTCTTTTCTTCCAAATTATAAAAATACTTATGAACATAAAATTATGTTTAACGTAAACTTTATATAGATTTTTCATGGTAAACTCATGGTTTCCATTTTTTTTTTTTTTTAATTTTGTTTTCTAGAGAGACGGACTACCCGACTAATACTAAGTTCGACTACTCTCTAATGAGTCTGACTTTTGCGGTAAATGAAATGTATAATTAAGTTCTTTTTGATACAACCAAGGCGGATCCATGTTAAGACTTAGGAAATTTTGCAATTCAAAAAAAAAATTATTACACTAACAAACGTATATAGTCATGTTCGATCCATAAAATATTCTTAATCCAGCCACCCGACGAATTCGATATAGTTCATTAGTCCACCCCAAGTGAAAATCCTGGCTCCGCCCTTGGATACAACCATTATAAAATATAGCTGCTGCTGCTTTCTTTCGGGCTGTGCAGGCTTGTGTTTGTAAATAGAAAACTTAACATTATCTCCCATCATGTTGCTTCTTTTGCTAAAGTCAGTTTCTCAGTAGTTTGGACCGAGTCTTTTCCTCTTGGATCGTCTCTTAGATGTGATGAAGAGGTTGCTAGATCTTTGTACTCCATATCATTGTTGTTGATTCTTAAGAATGAAAATCTTTCGTTTAAAAAAAAAAAAAAAAAAAAAAAAGTGAAACGTATCCATGAATTGTTTAATCGTTTTATCTATAAAAAAGAATAGAACTTATAACTTTTTCGTAAACATTCAAAAGTAAACCTACAATTTAAACCAAACCAGTGGAGTTTATCGTTTTCTATTTTGATTGTCTCGTTGATTATAAACTTATACAGGTGAAAAAAGAAAAAGAAGAAAATAATCCCTCAAAAACCCAAATGGAAACCTCAGAATTCTCTGCATCAATGATCTTCGTTTTCCTCTTATTCTCCCCAAAGCTTTGCTCATCAATCCATGTATGTAAGCCTGCTTACTGCAGTGACATGGGTCCCAAAATCCGTTTTCCTTTCCGGTTAACCGGCGTTCAAAAAGAAAATTGCGGGTACCCGGGTTTCGATTTATCCTGTAACAATAAAACCCAAACAATCCTTACCCTTCCCGGTTCAGGCGATTTCTTACTGAACCGGATTGATTACACAACACAAGCAATTTATCTCAACGACCCAGATTACTGTCTGCCACAAAGAATCTCAAACTTCAATCCCCATAACTCTCCGTTCGCCAGCGCACCGGGGAAGAGCTATACGTTTTACAACTGTTCAGGTGAATATACAGGGTATATAACAAACAAGGCGGTTCCATTGCCGTGTTTGGATAATAAGAGGAATGATTACATGTTCTTGGCTACGGCTTTTGAATTAAGGCCTGATGAATTGCCGGATAGTTGTAAGAAGATTGAGAATGTTTCAGTGCCGTTGCAGCTGTCACTTGCACAATATTGGTCGTCGACGGTATTGTCTGAAGATATTGAGTTGATATGGAATGAACCAAAATGTCACAAATGTGAATTTCAACATTTGTATTGTGGAATGATTAATAATACTGGTTTGGATGTTGGTTGCTACGTTCCTCGTAGAAATGGTAACTTTCTTATCTTATTATGCTTTAATATTCATTAATTACGAGTAATTAATCATACATTCTATCATAAGATCATTATATTACAATTAATCCAACGGTGTCTTTTAAAATGTTAAGCTAAAGAGTTACGATTACATCAACCGGATAGATAATATCTAGATTGACGGATTAGTCCAAGCGGTTAGAACTGTCCGGACTAATTTGTAGGTGTAAGAACAAGAGTGACTATAATTACATATACAATCAACTAGTCTTAAACCCGTGCGATGCACGGCCGGATAGATAAATATCTACACAATATAATAATTTATTATGAAGTAAGTTGATATTAGCACCTAATATTTTCATAAGATATTAATATTACTTTTTCAATGAAAGTCGACCATCGATGTATTTCGTTTCAAATGCGAATCATATCAATTCAACTTGAAGGATAAGAGGATATAGATGATTTTGTTGTATTTCGGTAAAAGATAAATTTCGATATAGTAATTTCTTTCAATAGAACTAATTCAGGAACTTCCAATTTTTTATGAACCTACACTTATTGGGAAAAAGAATGGCTAATATGTAACTTTAATTTAACATGAAATATATTCAACAGAAAGATCGATTGCAAATCTGATGAGTAGATTTTAAATATATGGGAAATTAGGTAAATACTAAAAAAAGAAAAGGTGAGAGTGAATACAAATGATGACTGTAAGACTACAATACAACCACTAAATTAGTATATTAAAGTTCCAAGTGCTAAAGCACAATAAATTCATAAAATGCAGACAATACTATATGATATATCCACTGAAAAATACCAAATTACAATAAGTTCCAGCTCTTTTTCTATGGTTTAACCTACCAATGAAAAATACAAAATTACAATTATGTCAAATAAACATCTGAATCAAATATGTTAGGCATATTATGCTTTTTCAAATTACTATTATGTCAAATAAACATGTGAATCAAATATGTTACGAATGTTATGCAATTCCAATACACTTGAGAGAAAGAAACACCCTAGCCTGCCAAGGAAAAGAAATTTAACTAACTTTGATAGTAACAAATTTGAAATCAGCTACAACTACCTTGCCTTGGCACCCCTATAAATATCGAATATGGTACTGTAATAAATCAGTGGGGAACAGTCTATTCAACTCAATTGGAGTGCCTTATACTTTTTAGTGACATATCATGCTCCGGGAAATATTGTTTTTCACCCAAACTAAAAAAATATTGAATAAATGTTACCTCTTTCCCACTAATGTGAAAAAAAAAAACCATGAGCCTCATGCACATTCCATGAACACTTACTAATTGAAATTCATAACTATTTTTACTCAAAGCACCAACTAATTACAAAAACACAACATCATATTATATCTTTACCTTGCCCATATGTTCCTGACAGATCCTACAATACACCAGATCAATTGGACCTTAGATAATCGAAGTCTTTCCCAGGGACCTCTGCGCAAATGCAAAAAAACAACTAAGCACAATATTTAGCAAATGATCAAAATTTAAATTCTTATGTTTGTATCTCAAAACATAAGGATCATGTACACCAATTTTGCACAGATAGCATCATCCAATAGCTAAAAAAATGAACCTTTCTACTTACACAAAACAAAACAAAAAAAACCTTCCGGTATCTTTTCAACGCAAATCAACCATTTGAATTTTTATCATCACAAAATCCACATCAGAGGTTCAATCATTCCCTTAATGAAAAAAGAAAAAAGAAAAAAAAAATAGAAGACACAAACATTAATTTCCGTATGTAGAGAGATTGATAGGATACAGATGATCTATCATTTGCTCGAAAACCCTAAAATAATGCTTGGCACGGTAAAGTTTAACTATACGATGAGTCTCGTTTGAGATTCAAATGGGTTACACTTGAAGCAGGTTAACTTGAACATTGGCCAAAAAACATTAGTACTTGTGCATTCCATAGCATAGAAAGGAACTTAGTAAGAGGACCAATGTAAGATCACAAAAGCCCGCCAATATAAGATCATAAAAACCCACCTATACAGAAATGAGAAATGTTTGTACCACAACAAAATATGGACAAAAAGTACCACAACAACCTTTTCTACCATTGATTATTATGGGATTTGAATCAACATGTTTCACATCATAATCAATCATCTAAAATGGTGTAGTGCACTTTGTTGTGTCCATTTTGATGTGTGGCACTATCACTACTCCACATAAATATATCCATATCATCTTGACATACCCGAAAGAGCAATTTTCATTACAAAAACCAAAATCCCTGGAAGAATTTGATAACAATTAAAAATAAACGTTTATGCAAAAGAGCGGGAACGAAAGGGTAAAAAGAATTACCGATGGCAAAAGCACAAAACCGTCCACTGTCCACCAAATATCACTTATGGGCGTCAGAGGCAGACCCTATATTTCAAAAGTTTCATGAAAAAATTGAAATGTATATATGAAACTGCAAATATAAAAAATCATGCATACGAAAAGGATGAGTTGGTTCCTGAATGAAAACTAATGGGAGTCCCTTGAAAAAAATGAAGATCATGAATATATTTATTGCATGAATCACGGAAAGGAACATACCTTTCATGTTGTTTGCCGGTTCTTCTCTGCAATTCAGATCAACACGGAAAGAGCAAAAATCATCACCAGTCTAGGAAGCATCCCCAAATATGCAAAATATGAAAAAGCAAATCAACCACCTGTTTGTCGTTGATTACATGAACCTCGGCAATCATTTTATCCACAACAGAGGGATCCGCATAAGTAATAAAACCAAAAGCCCCTCAGATGACCAGTTTCCCTATCTTTCATAATCACCGAGTCCGTTATCTCCCCATACTTCCCGAAATACTTCACAATTTTCTCTTTAAGAGCAAAACAAAAGGTCAAGAAAAGACCAAATCTTTACCGTTTTGAGCAAATGAATGAAAAACAAAAATCAAATCAAAGATACAAACAAAAAAATAAATAAAAAATACACGAAATAATGAAAGCTAACCCCAAGTAGTATCCTTTGCTGATGAAAATTTTCCTGCATCATAAGTTTTAAATAATCTTTTTTTCCTGCTCCAAAACACGTACTATTATTCAAATAAACAATACATAGAGAGGATATAGGACAAACCCAGGGCTAGCACCGTCACCGCAGTCAGCTCTACCCATCTGGTGAGACGGAGAGATTACTCTGAAAATTGTGAAGTATTACTCTGAAATATTATAGCATAAATCATGGAAACAACACTTTCCTTTCATTCTCCATAATTGCTTGAAGCACTTGAATGGAAATCGTCGACCTTACAATAACTTGAAAAGGATCTCCCAAAAAGAAATTGCTAAAATTACAGACGATACACGGATTATTAATTTTAATACTCATAAGTCATAAAAACACATAACTTTACCAATTGAAAAGCAATTGAAGCACATACAAAATTTTCGGGTGTGTTTAGAAACCAACCTCCCGAAATTGTAGGCTAGGGAGGAAGTTTGATGAGATAAAGGAGATAGAGATTTACAGCTCGAGCATTTTGTGGGAAGTTGAGCAATTTGCGGGGAGTGGATTGTGCGGCAGAACGCGTTTTTTCTTAGGGATTTGGATCGGGTCTAAAACGGGTTTTAAGTGTAATTTCCGGGTAATTGGGTTAAATTACCCTTTCAAATATATATAGATATAGATGAGTTCTTTTTCTTTTTTTCAAGGCCCTTAGATCAATTGATTGATTAATTCAAAATTCGGTTCGGATGGTGACGATATAGTCCAACTTTTATTCAGAGATAAATGTACAAACATACATAGTGTTTTCTAACATGATGTTTTAAAGAATAATCAAACTAATGTGAGCTTTTATTGTAATTTTCTTTATGTCCTTAGGGGGTGAGGGAGAGGAGGGGAGTTGTATCGGAGAAAATTGGAGAATCAGATCATGTTGGGGTATAACTTGTTAAAAAAATTATTTTTTAAAAAACTCGGTTTTAGGTAACACGTCGATAATATTGACGTTAAAACACTATTTATATCATTGACGTTAAACAACCCTCCATGTCAATAACCGATTAAGCATTTTTGCCGTCAATTAATATCGACAAATTAATTTTAAGTCAATGATATTGATGGAATATAAATATGACTGTTGTGTCAAGACCACATAAAAGTGTTATATCTATAGTAAGGGTTAGGGTGGTAAGCCTATCCGAGAAATTATACGGGCAGAACAACGGTTAATACACAACAAGTAACATAATATATATTTTTATCATTAATGATGATATAACAACAATTGAATGTGATGTAAGTCTATTTTAATCAATGATGTAAAATTATATTATGTCGTTCGTTGTGTCACAATCATTACGCATATAGTATCATTCAAGCATACCCCTCCATATTTATTTTTATTAACAAATGGTCTATAATTGTCTTTTTATTGTAATAAAATTGTTCGGTATATATAGCCTACCTATCAATCTTATTGCAATAAAAAAAAAAAATCATATGATTCGGTCTAATTCATCAAGTCATTATAATTTAACTCAGTTATCCATTTAAATACTACCAATCCAGTAGCTAAATATGAATTCCCAGGCCACACATTGTTTGATATGATGTATGCATTATTAAAATTGTCCAAAAGGTATGGTTAATACAATAGCAAATAAATTTGTCACTACACAAGGTGTATCGATTTAATGGTGAACTGTATTATAACGATATAAGACTAATATTGTTTCGAACAACATTAGGAAAAAAAGTTGTCACTAAAAAATTTCAATTGGGCAATTGGCAGGGCTATCTAGGAGCGCCAAATACGGAATTACAATCGGCATAGGGATACCGGCTCTAGTATGCCTAATTGGAACGGCATATTATCTCTGTAGCAAATTAAGAAGCTTCGGAATCCGACGAAGCAATCCCAACTCCGACATCTTCCCCGTCGCCGGCGCGCTCGAGTCGGCACAATCGACTGCTGTTATCACCGGCCTTGATCTGAGAACCATTGAATCATACCCAAAACTAACACTCGGAGAAAGCCGGCGATTTCCAAACAAGATCAGTGATAGCTCTTGTTCGATATGCTTATGTGAATATCAAGCAAAAGAAACTTTAAGAAGTATACCTGAATGCGATCATTACTTTCATGCTATTTGTATTGATGAGTGGCTTAAACTGAATGCTACTTGCCCGGTCTGTAGAAATATGCCGGAAAGCACAGTTGTGACTCCGGTCTCATCCTCCACCGTGTCTTCCGTGTATTTCTCTTCACCCGTGTAGATCTTTTGAGAATAATTTTGTCTTTTAAGTCGAGTATGACTCGCTCAATACTTCGATTATGTAATTGATTGATCAATCTCAATAATAAGAATTGTACACACACTCGAGCGTGGATCCTCTGCTGTGACTTGTGAGAGGGATTCACAGCATTTGCTGTGATCATAGGGGGAGGGCCGGAGGGGAGTAAAAGAGAAATCTAGGCTGAACCTTAATAAGAAGACAAAAGACAAAAGACAAAAGAAAAAAGAAACATGAAACATGAAACAAAAGCTTCACACCATGAAGAAAACACAGCAGAGGATCCCAGATCCACACAATCTTTATAAACGTAATGTCCAAAAAATCTTCATGTCCAACCAATATTCATATAACTTTTTGTAAAAATACCGGCACGTAGTCGGACCCAAAGTTATATACATTATCTTGGGGTGTTTAAATGAGGGCCGAGACATTTCACCGTTAAATAAATCTTTTATCGTATTGATCCCCAAAGTCGGATAGACTGACCGAGTTCAAATAGACCAGTTTATGTAATTCCGTGTATAGCCTAAAATCGAGGTAATCAATTTGAAGAAGATTGTGTGTTGTCATCTCCTCAAGCCAATCAACGTTTTTAAATGGGCATATTATTACATATAACATCATTGCGGCTTTTGAGGCTTTACATTAATGAAGTTGGGAAAGAAATGATGCAATAAGCACATGACCATGGAATTAGACAAGATGAAAACGTTTGATATGGTGGATTGGAGGTTTCTTCACGAGGATATGCAAAGAGATGTGTTTTCCACCATCATAATTTATCTCGTAATGGCATGCATTTCTACATCCACCTATCAAGCTCTTAGTGGACATCTCTTGTTTACAATCAACACTACCAGTACCAGAGGAATCATATAGGGAGATCCCATATCACCCATTTTGTTTATTCTTTTACCCAGATGGATTCTCTACAATGCTTAGACGGACTGCAAATCTCAGGTCTCTAAAGTCTAGATTGCGTGGTATTTCTTTTGGAATACTTAATTCTTGTGAACCGACGCATCCTTATTTGTAGACACCGCTTTGATATTTGCAGAGCATCATCAGATTACTACTTTGCAACCATAGACATTCTTAAAGAGTACGATGAACTATCGGTCCAAAATATTAATGTAACACCCTGTTTCCGGATACCGACTTTTTATCCGGAAAAGAAACATTCGACACGTATAATATTAAATAAATTCAATATTATACGTAAGTCTCTACTACGTCAGATCGAGCTTTAGCGACAGAAGTTTAAAAAGACTTGGCAAAACATCATAAATAATTCTAAGATTAGATTACAACTCAACAAGGAGATAAGTTTTCTTACAACAACAAGGCAATTTTACAACATACGATGTCCAAATTAAAAGTACAACAACTTATCTTACAAAGATCTTAAAGAAAGTACAACACTTGTCTTGAAATAGAAATAACAAACATAGTATGAAACATCATAAAAGAAACAAAAATCATCAAGTGAATCATAAGCTCAAACATCGTCCCCAAAGTCGCTCATCCAATACATGTTCAACATGTTCGCCTTCTCACCCCAAAAGCATACAAACAAAACATGCAATTAAGGTAAGTATAAAGTACTTAGCAAGAGGAAAAGACTAACGATAATTAAGTCTTACAACGAAGGTAATTAGTTATTATTATTAAGTTATCTTTTTGAGAACGATTCAACTTTAAGGTTCACTCAATTCTCACCAACATGTTGTGACTATTGGTTTCTAGCTTAGCTTATATTTGTTACAATCGCATTCAAGGCACTACGCATGGTGTATATCCACCACGACATATCGCTTGCAACATATCGCTGGATCACACCGATAGCCACGGAAGTCTATTCTGGTAGATTCCGATAGTATACGCGTTCGGTGAAGTCCCTCTATTCCTAGTGCCCCTTCGAGGCCAGTAAAGTTATTCATTCATGAGGTCCTTTCACTCCCGGTGCCTTTTTAAAGGCCAGCAGAGTTACTCGCTTTATCCGAATAGGCCACACATCGCGATATGGCCTTGTGCCTTACCAAGAATGACATGTTGTTTATTCTTTTAACTACACAAATATGTTTTTTTATTAGTTATTAACTATCCATCTAAGTATTTTCAAGTAAGCTCCCTCACATCTCCTACTCTCTTACTTAGACTACTAAACACGGACAAGGCCTAGCACATACACAAACATTGACGAATACTAATTCATCAAAGCACTAGCCAATCATACTCTTCTGACGGTCCTGAACTTCAACTTTTAAGAAGTATACATTCGGTGCCGGAACTAAACGCATCAGAAGCTTAATCAAGGATTTTTCATGTTCATTTAATGTTATTAGGTCAAGGAACAACATTTAAAACTCATATCATAGCTTAAAACAACATTTTCCCCAAAACTGGGGTCAATGCGCGCGATTCATCGACTGTAAACTTGTCGAAAGTTTTCATCCACTAACGCGCGCGCAATTCCAATCGCTAGAACAACTCGAGCATCTCCAAACAAAGAATGCGCGTGCGTATTCTTGGGAATGCGTCCGCATTGCACTTGGCCGACTAAAATCGAGCATTTTGTATCAAGAATGCGTGCGCGATTGGTGGCCAATGCGCACACATTCCACCCGCAACTCCCTAAAACATGCTTTTCACGCTTAAACAATTTCCAACTCTTTCCCATCATGAACAACATCATATAACATAAAAACAATCAGAATCAAAGCTTTGAACATACTCAGTAGCACTTCGTATTACAACAACAACAACTAGCATGATTTCTAACCATAAATCATACCCAAAACACAACCTTAACATCATAAATCCTTACCTAAACATTAGGAAGAGCCCCTTACTTGATCAAAGCAAACTCCAAAGCAAGAACTACGAGAAAGATCAGAGCGACACTTCTCCAAACCTTGTTGAAACTCGAACGCTTTGTATCCACACGCCTCCTTGTCCTTTCACTAATCCATTGCTCTACCTTGATCTCGAAACCGGTGAAAATCTTACAGGAATTGTAAGAATTCTCCTTAGTCTTTATTTTTCCAAAAGGTAGTGCAGATTTCCAACTTTGAGGGCAATGAGCAACTTCTGAAAACTCACCTCCTATAGTGGGAGGTTTATTTTGTAGAAAATAACTCCCAATGAGTTATTGCCATGAAAGTCCATCAAATTCCTTTTAATAGGAATTACTCCCCTCAACTTCCTTCTTCAACTATTAATTACCATAATTAATATTTCTATTTTCGAGACTTTAACCCAAATTAATAAATATAATATTCGAATCTTACAAAATGACACGCCCCGCTCTTTCCTAAAGTTCGGGCTATTACAATTAATTTATTGTTGAAATAGTGTCCTAAACCCAATCGATTGGATCGGATCCGACCGGGTCGGATCATTTCTACTATTTCTTTATGATTATACACATATAATAAATGACTTTTTCGTTGTCATGATATTTGTTCTTTTAAAGAACCAATTATGAATCGTTATATGATAACGCCCTTAGTATTAAATCGTGATAGAGAAACCATGATGACGATTATGGTTGATGAGATCTCTAATAACTTTAATAAGTTTGATACTTAAATGTCTCTAGGCTTATGTACTATTAAAGCAGGGCATTGATAGTACAAACATGCTAAAGCACGTATTAGATGTCTTCTGCTTTTAATGGAAGGATAGATCTCGTCTATCGAAGTGTAGAGACACTTGGACCGTGACGTGGACGTGTATTAGAAAATGTGTATGTTGGGATCGACCCACTTACATTTGTTAAGTGTCACACTATGTGACGGTTATGTAATTATCCTCAGACCGAGTCTACTTAGCATCACGGTGTGAATTGTCATGCTTTGACACTATTGAAGTTTTTCAGCCACGGGGCGATCATGCGGTAGTGATTGGGTGTGATACTCGAGCATGTGGAGTATACATGTTTGGTCGTCCGAGAATCGCGTGCACTTATCAAGTAGGAGCGAATATCCGAAATGACCTTCTTATAAGGAATGTCTTACTCGAAAGTCTTTGCAAAGCGGAAGTAATATGTTACTTTGAGAGAGTAGGATATCTAGATTATAAGATGCGGTCGTTGATGTTTGACACTGACGCACGACCGTATGGATATTATTACAAATGATAGGATTATATTTACACAAGAACTATTTCACATGAAAGGTAGTAGTCATTGCATTTGACTCTTATGATGATCGGGGTCACGGTGTGTCGCTAGACGCTATTCCGTGGTCGTTAGTATGAAGGGCATTTTCGTAATTGCACTTTGTGCCTACGCCAACATATTCGTAGTTTATCGGGTCACACACATAAGAACATCTAACCGGATTAAAATACGGTTATAGTGATAACCAAATAAGAAAAATTTATCTCGACTACAAAGTGATAAATTAATATGGTAGTATTTATTTATTATGAATAAATTAAATACAAGACATTAATTATGTTAATTAGTTAAATATATATATATTTATTATACATGGGGCGCGATAAATGATGTGTATATGATACACAAGGATTTTGCAAAGTAATTAATCATGGTATTATATTACCTAGTATTAATATAAGATATTAATATATATATATATATATATATATATATATATATATATATATATATATATATATATATATGTGGATTTATATGTGTAATAAATATATATGTGATATATACACATGTGTAAATTGATTTATGATAATATATTAAAGATATATTCAATATTAGATATTGACAATATATATCTTGAAAATATTTAATATAAGATATTGAGATTAAATGAGATAAATCTGTAATATCTATTTTCCTTATTTTATTGGAAATTGGTTTTTTCTCCTCTAACCAATAGGAAGTTTTTCCAATCAAATTGAGAATCACATATGGCGCCCCATCTCCTATAAAAGGGGAGTTGTGCCAACTCTTTTACAACACAATATTCTTGCAATATTTTAATGAGATAAAAGAGAGCTTCTTAGGAGAGAGTTTTGGGAGAGAGAAAAGACGGCCTAAGAAATTGACTTTTTCCGCTAGCAACTCAATGTTGGATTCCGGTGGTTGTTCGTGTGGACTAAGCGGCAGAGGCCAAACGCTGGGCGGCTCCGTGCATCACTACTCCTTCAGAGACGATAAAGCTTCGATCTTTTAGATCATCCAAGGAACTTTATTGTATACTACTTATTTGTTTATTGCTTAAACGGTCGATCCTGGTTAAAAAGGAAATAAAATTTTAAATTTCATCACTGTTCCTCGCAGTAGATTTCCTAACATTTACATAAGTCCTTAGTATTCCTTAGTAATTGATTAGTCACTCGTGGAGAAGAAATATTCTTGTCTCTTTGGGTGTCACGTTGGTTAATGCAACTGAAAAATATGTACGATTACCTTTGTCATAAGCTTAATATAAATAATGAATTTTTTCATACATCAAGGATTGAGCACAGAAAAAGTTAAATGGATGGAAAACAAGTTTCTCTCTCATGCAGGTAAATAAATTCTTATAAAATTTGTGGTTTCGGATCTCCTTTAATACATGATGCAGTGTTTTGCCTTCCTAAAATTCATCATCAGAGACATTGAAAAATGACTAGAAGGATTCTTTTTTTGGGATCTAATGAATGCAAGGAAAAGATGCATTGAAAATTTAGAAATAATTGTTGTAAAAATGAGGTGACGATGCCCAAAATTGACCTTACCCATGTGTCGTCCCCCACATCAGCACAATAATAAATAAATATAGAGAAAAGCCTCTATCAAGGGCCAGAACCCCAGTACCCGAGCTGCATGAGCTCGGTCACCATCCTCCAACCCCTCCAGGTCGGCCCGTACTTGTGATCAAACTTGCCCTTGTCCGACCCTATAGTTCGGCTCAAGTCCTCTCGGACCAAACCTCTTATGCATGCAAGAATCCGAGATGATCCCGGCTCGGCAATCTTCTCCGACTCCTCCGTAGGTCGGCCCAAACACGTATGATTCACCAATTCACCGGGCCATCTAAGTAGGCCAGAGTCCATCCTCAATCGTATTTCCCACGTGTATGATAATTAGATAAATATGGGAAGAATCCTGAAGGATGCAGGTTCTTAGATCTAAACGAGTTAGATCTATGCGCCGCGGACGGATCACGATTTACATATCATAAAACATAGTTAAAGGACTTAAAAACTACAAGGGGGTTAAAATCAAGTTACCAACATTAGGAAGAGAAGCCAAGATCTTCCGATGTGTTCTCCAAACGGCGGTTGGTGGACACCCTTCTTGATACACGAGCCTCCTTGATATGCAACGACTAAAAATCCCAAGATTTTTCCAACTCGAACCCTAAGAATAGAGGCCGAAATTTTTCGGCCAATTTCTCTCGGTGAATAGTGACGTGAATAGTACCTTGCCATTAGACTTGAGAGAACTCTTTTATATAGGAGAGTAATCAATGTCCTCCAAGGATTAAATAATTAAGTGATAATTATCACATTAATCCTTTTCCAAATAAAAGATAAATAAAATGATTATCCCAAACAAATTAAGATAAATCATATTATTATCTATTATTCCATGAATTATCATTTAACAAATAAAAGATAAATCACATGTTAAATAATTATCCAAGAAAACTAATTTCTCTCTAATTATTAGGACATTAATGGCGCCACATATTGGGTCACTAAGCCCACATAAAATGCCTTTCATGTGTATTATATTATTTAGCCCAACTAAATAATATCCATGCATATCAATTAATTATTTCACCAATTAATTATCAATGAGGCCCAAATAACAAGATTATTAGTCCGAATTACGTAAGCTCACACCGGGACCATATGGACTCATAACCAAGAAGCTCCAATAATTAATTATTCATCGAATGTAATAAGTACATTAATTATTAATTCCGGATTACGCCACCATAAACCCAAATCGAACTCTACCGATTATAGATGTATACTTATACTCAACCCATGAATGAATAAGCATTCATTGATATAATCACTACATACAGATTAACCTCCATAGATCGCCCATTCTCGAGAGGAAGTCTCCGTGAACCCGACTTTGAACATCTTATCCTTATTTACCATCAACCCCCAGTGATCAATTAGTTCACATATCCGACTAGTAGCTAATTAGTCTAAATATGAACTCGGCCGATCGATCACTTTCTTAGGGCTAACAAATAAGTGGATGCTCTCTACTTCCCGCAGAAGGAATGGATTCCATGTCCGGTGGAAAATCGTAACTACTCACTCATCCTGGAGATAGTGCCAATGAGAAGTGGCTTGGGACACATTATTTAAGTGAACCGTGAATTCAACACATCAAACACTACCCCGGGACAAGCAAAGACTCGTCCCGTGATCACCTCAGATTAAGGTTGATCCATATATGATCATCTAATGATTTAATAAGATTCCTCGATTACGGAATTATATCGAGAAATTTGATTAAATCGGTCCAATTCTATATGAATGCCATCATATATAAATGCCCCACGAAAGTACCTCTACCGACAACCGGATAAGACTATCACACCCTAAGGCGCTTCGGGCGCATTATTGGTGTTTTAATCAAGAGACCCTAAACTCGATTAAGTTCACCACGGACTAACATTTTAAGTATATCACCACTAACTCAATCCTCACGTGTAATCCATACACCGAAAGTTAAGTGGTTACATACGATATACTTAGGGTTTGCAAAGAGTTGTATTACTTTACAAGCACAAAGCAAGTAATAAGGTGAGATAAATTCATCATTCATTATTAAAAACAATTACACAAATTGTCTTTCGGGCACTACACCTAACAAATCCCTCATATTTAATACTCTGATTCTGACAGTCAAATATATCCATAATTATCTCCTAAAATTAAGGAGATTAAATCGTAGTTATCTTTTCCAGTGGAACACGTAAATCCAAGCCCAACAAGGACAAGGCCCATGGTGCCTTAGGTATAACTCTCATCTATATAAACCATCCCTAAGGAACTACGAAGACTTGATTCCAATAGAGGCATTGGATACGTAGGCAACTTGAAATATAGTTTCTCAAGTCCGCCTAAACCACCACCAAAATAAACCATCTTTTTTTTATCGCTTTTATCGTGTTCTTGAAGCTTTGGCAGTGTTTCCATTAGAGAACAGTACTCGATTTATCATAGACGCATTTTTGGAATCACAAATGGCAATAGAACGAGTGGCCTCCTACCGGCAACTTTGTCAAAAATCAAATAGCAAAATGCAGCGATCGCCGCCAATTGCCGAGATTGAGTCGTTGAAACGCAAATTCCACCATTCAGATTGAAGATGAAGGAGGGACGAACAAGCTCACCAAATTTCGTGCCGATCGGAGTCCGCTTTCGATATCCGATTGTCGCCGAAAGTTGTCGCCGCCAGATCACCAAAAACGCAGCAATCATATCGGTGGCCAATTGTTAGAGATTGAGCCGCTGAAAAATATTTCCACCGCTCATATTGAAGAAGAAAAGGGACGAACAAGTCCTCCAAATTTTGTATCGATCGCCTCCGCTCGATGCCCGATCGTCGCCGGAAAGTTGGTGCTGTAACACCAAAATATGCTGCGAGTTTTCTTTCTTATTCTCCAAGATCCGAGCCGAGATCTCAGGCTCTTCAAGATCCGAGCTGAGATCCGAGCTGAGCACTCCAACTCTCCATGATCCGAGCCGAGCTCCCCTGCTCTCCAGATCCGAGCTCTCATGTTACAAGCTATCAACGGGCTTTATTTCTACAACTTAAATGATCACGCTTCCTATTTATTTTTGGAACTCTCCCGACCTAAAGAGTCGGGACGAGCCTTCTTATTTTTGGAACTCGCCCGACCTAATGAGTCGGGACGAGCCTTCTATAAGTCTGAATTTAATTCAGCATTATATTTGGAACTCGCCTTCTCGCGAGCCTTCTATAAGTCCGAATTTAATTCGGCATCATATTTGGAACTCGCCTTCGGGCGAGCCTTCTATAAGTCCAATTAATTCGGCATCATATTTGGAACTCGCCTTCGGGCGAGCCTGTTGAATAGGTGTCTTAAACCCAATCGGGTTGGACCGGATCCGATCGGGTCGGGTCGTTAACATTCTATTTTAGTTCATGTAATAACTTTATTATGATTAATAAAAGCACTTTTGTTATTATATATTGTTTATCTTCATGTTATTGGTTGTATATATATAGTAACGTCCCTAGTGTCAAACTGTGATAGAGTAACCATGATAGTGATTATGGTTGATGAGATCTCTAATCACTTTAACAAGTTTGATACTTAAATGTCTCTAGTCGTATGTATTGTCAAATGGGACATTGATAGTATGATTAGACTTGCACGATTGGATGTCCTTTATCTTATAGAAGGTAGGATAGATCTCGCTATCAAAGTGCAGAGACACTTAGATCAGACGTGGACGTGTATTAGAGAATACTTACGTTATACTGACTCATTCACATTAAGTGTCGCACTATATGGCAGTTGTGTAATTATCCTTTAGGCCGGAGTCTTCATGGCATCACGGTGTGGATTGTCATGCTTTGACACTATTGAGATTTCCCTATCCATGTGGCGATCATGCGGTAGTGATCAGTGTGATATCAAGCACGCGGAGTATACATGTTAGTTCGTCCGGGAATCGCTTATCCCATGATCGGGAGTGAATATCCTAAATGGACTTCTTATAAGTGAATGTCTAGCTTTCGAGAATCTTTGCAAAGTGGGAGTAAATGTGTTATTCCGAGAGAGCATGATATCCAGATTGTAAGATACGATCGTTAATGTATCGACACTCGAGATACGATCGTGTGGATATTATTACAAATGTAGAATTGTAATTTACACGGTAAATCGCTTCACATGAAAGCGTAGTAGTCATTGTATTTAAGGATGATTGTGGGTCACGTGTATTGCTGACGTTATCCCGTGATCGTTAGCATGAAGGGAATTTTCGTAATTTGCACTTTGTGTCTACGGCCAATATATTCGAAGCCTATCGGGTCACACCTATACGAGCATCAAGTCGGATTAAAATGCGTTATAGTTGATAACAAATAAGGAAAGTTTATCTCTAGTCTATAAGGTTATAGTGGTAAATTAATATGGTGGTATTTATTTATTATGAATAAATAAAATACAAGATATTAATTATACATAAATTATATTAATTAAAAATATTTCGGATGCCAATTAGTTGACATTTGGGGCGCCACTTTTGTGTGTATAAGATACATCTGATTGTGCATTTTAATTAATAAGATTACCATAATATTAATATTGATATTAATTGATTTTGGAAAATAGATTTATGGTATTAAGATAAATATATTCAATATAAGATACTTGCAATATTTAGATTTTATTTAATATAAGATATTATAATAAAAGAGATAAATCAATTAAAGCAATTTTCCTTATTGTATTGGAAAAAGTTTTTCTCCTTCATCTATCTTCTAGAAGCTTCTTCTAATCGCATTGTAGGCACACTGGGGTGCCACCTACTCAGATAAGAAAGGGTTGGCTAGCTCAATTGTACATCATAATTCCAAGAGTTAATAGTTCTTGTGTAAAATAGAGAGCTTCTTATAGATAGTTAGAGAGAGAGAAAAAGCCGGTCTAGCAAATTCGGATTTTTCCGATAGCAATCCAAGCTGAGGATTCGCAAGTAGAGATCGTGTGGATTAACAATAAAGGCCGGACACGTGGACGGCTTGCGACATGACTACTCTCGCTGACGGTCAAAGCGACGATCTTATAGATCACCCAAGGTATATTCCCACAAACTACTTAACGTGTTTATTGCATTAAACGAAGACGATCTAGAAAATGAAATGAAATTTTAAATTTCACGCATTAAACTAGTGTGATTTCTAACAGAGTTTTCTATAAGTCCCAATTTAATTCGCATCATATTTGAACTCGCCGGGCGAGCTGTTTATAAGTCCGACTTTAGTCGGCATCATATTTGGAACTCGCTGGCGAGCTCTTCGTAAGTCCGAATTTAATTCGCATCATATTTGGAACTCACTTCGGGTGAGCCTTCTATAAGTCCGGCTTAAGGTCGGCATCATATTTGGAACTCGACTTCGGGCGAGCCTTCTATAAGTCCGCTTCAGTCGGCATCATATTGGAACTCGCCAGCGAGAGCCTCTATAAGTCCGCTTTCGATCGCATCATATTTGGAACTCGCCTTCGGGCGAGGCTTCTATAAGTCTGCATTCAATTCGGCATCATATTTGGAACTTGCCTTCGGGCGAGCCTTCTGTAAGTCCGACTTCAGGTCGGCACCCACAGATTACACCAATAAGCAAACGGTACGTTAATTTACTATTATTTTGTTCTCCATTACGCATGGTCTTTATTAATTTTACAGGACAAACACATGTGCAGCTATTTCACGCGAGAAGTCAGCCCGACCTGGGCTTGCTCGCCGTGCTTTTAAACGAGAAGTCAGCACTAGCATGGCCCTGCTTGTTCTAAAATTTCACGCAAAAAGTCAGCCCGACCTGGCCATGCTCGCCGTGCTTTTAAAACGAGAAGTCAGCACTAGCCTGTCCTTGCTCGTCCTAAACTTTCATGCGAGAAGTTAGCACTAGCCTGGCCCTGCTTGCCGTGATTTAAAACGAGAAGTCAGCACAGCCTGGCCCTGCTCGTCAATACTTTCACGTGAGAATTCAACCGAATCGCCCACCACCCAATAATATGCGGAGCGGCCGGTTTTCCCGAATGCCACAACTCTACGCGCCATCGTCACATCGGTACGATCAACAACACCTCTGATGCACCAAGCGGCCAAGCATGCGATAAGGACATCGTCCCATCAGTTCCCTTAACGCTATTCTAAGGTAATATTGACTCGGTTTATTGTGTATTTTATCAAAAGCTCAAACTCATTGAAATAGTCGAACTACTTCGACTCCATTAAAATATGATATTTGAGCCCCACCAAGTCCGGCTTAGCAAAACCACGCGAGGTCCGAAAAATCCGACCCACCGCAGTAAATTTAATATGCGAACTCAAAGAAAACTTCGACTCAATTGCCAAAATATGATATCCGCACCTTCCGCCGGGTCCAAACGAACACGCTCGCTAAATTGTCTCGCAGTTAGACAAGCCGAGCTCCGCATGACGGACTCCACTCAAATCGCTATGACTGACACTTGAGCTCCGCAGATCGGACTCAACCTGATCAACAAAGACCAAACTAATAAAATCTGTGTTACAGACTCAAATAACTAAGTCTTCATGACAGACTAAAATAACCATGTCTTCATGACAGGCTCAAATAATTAAGTCTATAGTCCGACTCGAGATTAGATGAACAAACAACCAAGTATGTCATCCAAAAACTGTAAGTTAGTGCATGGCATACCGAGGGGCAAGACGCCCCTCGTTATAAAGCACTCAAGAGACCAAAAGTTTGGATTAAGAAAACTCATCAAGAGTAAAATTCTAAGTCACAGGATCAAAACCGAGCCCGTAGTCGGACTCAAGAAGTTTGTAAAACAATCTCTTTAAGTCCGCAAGTCGGACTTAGCTGCATTCGTTGTTTGTAGGACAAACCCGAACAAAAACATGACAAAACCTTTAGTATGCCATCCAAAACTGCAAGTTAATGCATGGCATACTGGAGGGTGATGAGAGATAAATTTATGATCATTATTATGACATTTCGCCCCACTTTTGATACCATTTTGAGCATTATTGTACCAATTCAAGTCAATTATCCCTTATATTTATCTAATTATGTTAGTAGTAGTTATTATGTAAAATATCGTGTTTTTATAAGTTTTTACTAAGTTTTGTACCGTTTAGTAACCGGAGTATTGTGTCGGATTTACGCTTGGTGTTTTGGTACTTTATTGCGTGATTATACGCTTACCAAGATCCCAAGTGATTTACATTTTTGAGCCTAAAACATATCTTTTGAGGAATAAGATTATGCCATAAGCTAACAAGTTCGAATGCATCAATTGTCCTTAGTACTTCTACCATAACCTATCATTGACGGACATTTGACCTGACTTAGAGGCATTTTCAGAGAAAAAGTCCTTAATGAAAGTTGTAGGCCTTCAAAAGAGCTTTCCAACGAATATCAAATCATGTCAACTGAGGTCTACAACTGAGATAGGTTTTTACTTAACATCCGATATGTTGCATGGTCGGCACGCCACGGAGAAGGCCGAATATGGCAGAAAATCTCTCAACTGGGCCCACAAGATCCTAATGATTAAAAATGCATCGTGTAGCCGCACGCGCCGGTGAGGCTCGCGCACGCGCGGTAATGTGGTCTATAAATACTCCTCTCAAGCTCATTTGATCACCGCTCGAATTTATGTATATATCTATATATATACTTTCCTCTATCGTTTTCTTTCTATTTCTTTTATGTTTGGGCCCATGTATACATATATATGTCTATGTATGTATGTATATATGCTTATATGTATGAATAAACATAGTAATGTTGTAATGTCGAGAAGATTATCGAGGATTGTTGTCTCTCAAGTCGTTGTTACTTTTACTTAGGATTAGGCTCCAATTCAAACAGCTTGTAATCGTAATTTTCTAATGTTATTATGTTTGTTTATATATATATCTATATATTAGTTATAACTATGTTAAATTAAAAATATATCTAGCCAAGATATGAATCAATTAGTTAATCTTTTGGTAAAATGAATGATCGACTCTGTAATAATGATTAAAATCGGTTATAATGAATCTCTTTCTATGTTTGAATTGAAGTAGCTAATTGATTTGAAAGAATTCATAATCTAATTATGAATTGACACTCGTAGTTAGGTTATGAACTCGTTAATAGAAAGACCGAGAGGTAAAATTGGCCGAGTGAAAACGTGACAACGGAATCCGATTTCCTAAACCGGGGTAGATTTGTTTCGGGAGAAACAAACTCTTATTGAAATTTATACTCGAGAGATTATCACGTTAAATTCACTGCTTAATTGACATACCTTAAAATTGGCCGAATGACAAACGGGAGTGACCCATGCTCGAGGATGACATTGGACAGAGGACAAGACATATGACAATTTCATACGCCGTGTGAGGAGAAATTGCCTAGCTTAGAGTATACCGCTTCAGATAATTGATTGGACCTTGAATAAAGGAAGATCTGTCTCATTTATTTCTACTAAAAGATATTGATTCAAGAAAGTATTCTTGGCTAGATCCAAAAATATATATTATATTAGTATTTATTTGTTTTATTTTTCTGCTTTACTAACATCTAACTCTAACATTACTAACTAATCTAATCGATCTAACTATCTAACCCTCATAAAAAAGTAAAACCGCGACTTAGATCGAAAGTTAATAATAGCTTCTTGGTGTTTAACCCCACTTAAAAGAATTACCATGTTTTCCCGAGGAATATAATTCGACTCACCATACTAGAGCTACAATTTGACCCGCACATCGCCGTTAGATCTCAGATAGCCTGTAATGTCCGTCGCCTTTCGCGCCATTTCCAAGGTTAGGTTTAGGTCTGTCAAGATTTTGGCGCCGCTGTCGGGAAAACGCCGCTAATTTCTTTCTTTGTGTCTAGCGTTATTACTTGTATTAGCTCAAAATTCTCGAGAATAAGTCAACTCTCTTCTTTATCTTAATTCTATTTTTTTTTTTCGCTGATACTTACCTTATAGGTAAGTTATCATTTTTTTTGTTACTACTATCTTTTCGAAAGTTATTTTTTCAGGTTCGTTAGTCGATGACCGATCATCTTCGAATCTAAATACGGAAATGGCCGAATTCAATGATGAAACACCGAACGAGGGCTTGATCATGCCCGAGGAATGGAAATAATCGTAATCGGAATAAGCATAATCGTAATAATCGAAACCACCAAACCCGAGACCGACCGTGATCATATCGTAAGAAGGTAATCGATTAATAATCCCATACTTTTACCCAATAAAGGAGCAAATAATTTCAAATAAAATCTCATCTTTTGGTTTAATTGACACAAGAGCTCAATTTCTGTGGAGAAGATAATGAGGATCCACATCATCATCTCTATCTTTCAAGAATTGTGTAATACAACCCAAAAGTCACGGTGCTCATCGTGAATTAACGAGATGTCTTTGTTTCCTTTTTCTTTAAAAGGAAGAGCACGAGATTGGTTTTCATTACTTCCACATCATTCATTGACAAGTTGGGAGGAGATTCAAACTGAAGTTCTTAAAGCAATATTTTACTCCCGGAAAAAATTGGAATTAATAGTCTAAATTGCCAACTTTAAACAAGGATCTCAAGAAACACTGGAATGCTTTGGGAAAGATTTAAAAGTTATTACGAGCTTGTCCCGATCATGGTTATTCCTTAGAAATGCAAATCCAACTTTTCTCGTCAGAATTAAGGAAAGATTCACGTGCGTATATAGATCATGCATGTGGTGGTTCGTTAATGACGAGTGAAACTCAAATAGTTTACTTATGCTATGTAAAAGATTTCCAAAATTAATGTATCGTGGGAAACCGCTCTAGCACAAGAAAAGTAGCTTTTGCAGAGAATGTACACCTAATACGTAAGTCCTAGCACACTTGGAGAATTTGAGTAGAAATTTGACGGCTTATTAGCCAAGAAAATGATAAACTCGTAAAATGTCATATCGAATGAATACTCAAAGTCATGATAATGTGTCATTTAGGATGGAAGAACCAAAAGGATATTCAAGGGAAAAGGTGAATTTTTTACAAAGATAGGAATTTGAACGACGCGATTCAAACTCGCTTAATGCTATTAAGAGATCACCTTATTTTTCGCTGGTATGAAATCCCTAGTAAGCAAGGACAACCACCGATCCAATCCAAGATAAGAATCCATATCAAGTTTATCGCGAGATACCTCGAATCGTAATCACACCATTACCTCAGACCATATCCACAATATACCACTCAAAGCATACCAACCACCCAAAGTTCAACTCAACTCAAGCGAGTTAATAAATGGAAGAAATTAATGGAAAATATGTGGGTGTGATATCTTCTCAAGCTCGTAATATAAACCATGATGACTTCTATAGTGCACAACTACTAAGGATATGAGCACGCTGAAAACATCTATAAGTGGACATGATACGTAATGAGAATTGTAGAAGCTTCATTACGGAATTTGGAATATCACTGAGTAGAGAGGTAGAACGTAAAAACAGTAGACCTCCAGTGAGGATTATCAAGCAATACCGAAAGGAACCCGAGAAAGGTAAAAGTCATATTATTAGAAGTGGAAGTATCTCGTGGAAGTAATGGATTAGAAAACTTCGGATATAATGAAGTAGAGAATGATTTAGATGGTAAATTTGAAAAGGATATGGAAAATAAACCGAATTCACTAAAGAGGAAGAGGACATTATTGAAGATTTCCTAAGACAAATTGAACTCGAAAAGGAGAATGAGGAATGGGTCAAGGTTCCTAGAATATTGAAAATTCAAGATCGAATGACTTAAGAACCTTGTTCAATGAGCAGATAGAATGGAATCAAGTTTGAAAGTGGCCAATTCAAACTAAACCTTATCCACCACCCCAAATTCACCTCGCTCAACTCGAAGGGCAAAGCACCACATCCAAAGGCATATTTTGAAGAAAAGGTATGTAATGATGACCCACGTTGTCCTCAAAAGGCACAATCATTCGAGGAAGCTTTACCATATTCATCTAATGACAAGTGGTAAGTGGAAGTATACATTCTAACACCGCTTTAATTGATCTTGAATTACTTTCCTATTCTCCAAAAAAGATGAAGTTGGATAAGAAGTATGCACGCTTTCTTGACACTTTTCGCACTTAACTATTAATATCCCTTTCATTGAAGCTCTAATCAATATGCCGGAATATGGTAAGTTTCTTAAAGACATACTATCCCGAAAGAAAAAGTTGGAAGAATATAAAATGGTGTGTCTAAGTGAGAAGTGTTCCGCAGTGCTTCAACATAAGCTTCCTCCTAAACTTAAAGATCCGGTAGTTTTACTATCCCATGTGATATTGGGGGCTTTTGTTTGAGAATTCAATATGTGATCTCGGTTCAAGCATAAACCTCATGTCCTACAATGATTTCATGAAACTTGGCATATGTAAGCTTAAGCCGCATGAGATGACTCTTCAACCGGCATATAGATCTATTAAACATCCTAAAGGAGTCATCAAGACGTGTTGGTTAAGGTAGATAAATTCTACTTCCCGCCGATTTTGTTGTTATGGATATGAGGTAGGAGTGCACCCCTTTATCCTCGGTAGACCATTTTTAGCAACGGTGGAGCCGTGATCAATGTTCGTGAAGGAGAGCTTAGTTTGGGAGTGAATGATGAGCGTTGTCTTTAACATTTACAATCTATTGAAATATCCACTAGAATCTTATTCTTGTGTGTACTTTGTGTTCTCTTTTTTGTGGATCGTACTAACACGCAGTAATTGAAGAAGATGACTCAAAGAATAATGTGGAAGCTCACAAAACAAAAGCTCAAAAATCGAGGAAAAGGTCAAGAATCGCTGATTCGACGGAATTTGTCTCGCTTCTATGTTGAGACCGGTATTGAAGAAGGATGCAAAGGCGTGAGGATGACCCACCACCAAAGGCATTAAAAGTTGAAGCAAGATAAAGTCTAGCTATAAACTATAAATTTAGAACTATCACGGGTACTATCCTTCCTATTTACTCCTTAAGCATTTATTTCTCGCTGATTCATGTGCTTAATTGTTACGTGCTTTGGTGAGTAAATGATAGAAGTATCCTATTATGTTTAGTATTTTATATTTTCGCTTTAGGCATTTAATTTTGTCGAGCAAACGACGTTAACTAAAAAGCGCTTATCGGGAGGCAAATTCGTAAAAATATGAAAATCATAATTTAGTCTTTTACCGATGTATATTAAAGAACCGGATGTTTTTTTATTTTTCCCCGTTAGTAGTAAAGCACAACTAAGTTTCAAGATGAATGTTTGAATATCATTAAAAGGGAAAGATTAGGTGGTTATCCTAAAATCCCGATGGAAATTAAAGAAAAGTTCAAATACGCCATTTCTTAGACTTAGGTTGCTATTGAGAATCTGGGATAAGACTAAAATGTTTGAGAAACACTTAGTTTTTAATTATTTTTAGGTATTTCAAATGTGATAAAATATAATTGACACACTTGATGTAAAGTGTATTTGAAAGAATAAGTTTTTAATAATGTGAGTAACACTTAAGCATTATGATAATATAATATTTGTCTATCTTTGATTTTAATATTATTTTTGAGTATGTATAATTAGATAATTGTTATCAAATATTTTATTTATGGAATTAGACAAGTATACTTGCATTTATAGTTAATTTTTAGAAAAGTTTTCTGTCAAGATTAATATGAATATGGAATCGGATTAGTGATGATGAGATTTTTGGCATAACTTTGATAAACTATAGCCAAATAATTTCACCCGAATAAAAATTTCCAATTTTTGACCCCACCTCACTTTGTTTAGAGTGATCAAGACCTCACTAAATAGCCATTATGATTAACTAGAATAACCAACCTTAGCCTATTTTGGTCTACATTTCTTGAAATCCCTCGAGTTTGTAATGTGCTTATGAAAGGAGATGATGACATAAAAGAGCTAAGTATCGATATTCGTAAGAATGGTATATGCCGAGATTGGAAAAGTTAGATAGTATTGATGTATTCAATCTCACCTCATGACACTTGAAAATATAAGTCGATTTTGTAAATGAGTTCGATATGTTAATATCCTATGAAAAAAAAAAAAAAAAAAAAAGAAGAAAGAAAGAAAAGAAAAGAAAAAGAGAAAACAGTAAAAGAAAAAGAAAGTTTATGTTTTTAATAAATATCGGGTTGTTATTAATCAAAAGTGTTTTTGAGATGAAAGTATGAGTATGTACAACTTGTTTCTTTCTTCTTTAAATATCCTTTATTTATCCTTTTCGATTAGCCAACACCCGAGCCCGAACGTTATAAGCCATTTTGCCAACTACTTGACCTAGTCTTTGATTCCGGATCTTCATTAGTGGCGATTGAAAGTATTTGTAAATTTTAACTATCTAGTAAGTAATGCATGTAGAATTTCATTTAGATAATGTATGATAATTAATTTGATAGTTATACCTACTTTCCTCTATTAATCTCTTAGAAAACATAATCATCATATGATCTTAATGTCGAATGCATACATCAATGCATTAGAATCTTAAACTCGATAATTACATTATCTCCTTTGTATCCTTATATTTATTGCTTTGATTGCTCAAGAATGAGAAAAACTGCTGGGAGTGGTGATGATAAGTATCATATTTTAATCCCACCCACCCACCCTTTTATCATCCCAAAGATTTGTTTTGACTTGTTTTAAGGCACCATTGCTTTCCCAACAACTTATTTACACTCACTTTACATTGGGGACAATGTAAGTTCGTAAGTGGGGAGTGGAGTCGTTGGTCTAAGAATGGCATTAATGTTTATTTTGTATCAATAAATCTCTTAGTTTTGAATTTTTTTCAACATTATTTAGTTGATTAAAATAAATTGTATAAGGTATATATTTCATGGATTTGAAGATATAATGATCAATTTGATGTGTATAACCAATGTGAACCGTAAGTGCATTGTAATTCCAAATATATTTGTGTAACATGAATTCCTTCACGTAAAGCCTTTGATATTGAAACTAAAATTTTAAATCAGATCCATTCAAGATCCTAGTGGTTATTCTAGATAATAACAAAGAACTTAGTACCTAAATTTTGAACGTATCGTGAATATCCAAGGTTTGAATGTGATAGAAAGGATATAAGTTAAGTTTTAAAAAAAAAAAAAAAAAAAAAAAAGAAAAGATGAACTATATATATGTCGGTTGTAGCTATCAATGATTTGAGTGCAAGAGTATGCTATCACTAAACGCCCTATATCACTATGAGGTTTAAAAGCTCCCGATCGCTCGATGATAGTAGTCCGCCTAGGTGTTATCAATAAACGCCCTATTGTCGGGAATGAGGGCATATGCTACACATGTGAAATTAAGTTCATCAAAAGAAAAAAAAAAAAAAAAAAAAAAAAAAATAAAAATTAAGCATGGTTGAAAATTTAGCTATCTTCCTGACTATCCCCAAAGATAAACCGAATGATATGCTTTTGTGGATTATCCTAATAAGTACTCGGAAGAACTTTGTGTGGAACTGCTCTCGCTATACCTAGAAAGTCATTGGTCTGTCTGAATGGATATTTGTGTGTTTTGCTTGATTTATTCAAGAGAGGATAAGGGAAATTGAAAAGGCTTGACACACACACACTGCTATACATTTATATTAAGGTTAACGCTCGGTTGTAATTTAATGGTTGTATTATCCGGTTGTCCCTTATATCTTATACCTTCATGAATTTATCTCTTATTCATTTTGTTTTATCGCTTGTTTTGCCTTGATGACCACCAAAAGCTAAGTAGGGGGTTGTGATGAGAGATAAATTTATGATCATTATTATGACATTTCACCCACTTTTGATACCATTTTGAGCATTATTGTACCAATTCAAGTCAATTATCCCTTATATTTATCTAATTATGTTAGTAGTAGTTATTATGTAAAATATCGTGGTTTTTATAAGTTTTTACTAAGTTTTGTACCGGTTTAGTAATCGGAGTATTGTGTCGGATTTACGCTTGGTGTTTTGGTACTTTATTGCAGGATTATACGCTTACTAAGATCCCAAGTGATTTACATTTTTTGAGCCTAAAACATATCTTTGAGGAATAGAAGATTATGCCATAAGCTAACAAGTTCGAACAGATCAATTGTCCTTAGTACTTCTACCATAACCTATCATTGACGGACATTTGACCTGACTTAGAGGCATTTTCAGAGAAAAAGTCCTTAATGAAAGTTGTAGGCCTTCAAAAGAGCTTTCCAACGAATATCAAATCATGTCAACTGAGGTCTACAAATGAGATAGGTTTTTACTTAACATCCGATATGTTGCATGGCCGCACGCGCCGGAGAAGGCCGAATATGGCAGAAAATCTCTCAATCTGGGCCCACAAGATCCTAATGATTAAAAATGCACTGTGTAGCCGCACGTGCCGGTGAGGCTCGCACGCGCCGGTAATGTGGTCTATAAATACTCCTCTCAAGCTCATTTGATCACCGCCTCGAATTTATGTATATATCTATATATATACTTTCCTATATCGTTTTCTTTCTATTTCTTTTATGTTTTGGGGCTCATAT
Organism: Gentiana macrophylla; assembly: GCA_026214975.1. NCBI lineage: Eukaryota > Viridiplantae > Streptophyta > Magnoliopsida > Gentianales > Gentianaceae > Gentiana > Gentiana macrophylla. The sequence continues at coordinate 111,823,734 of CM047807.1, forward strand.
ATACATATATATGTCTATGTATGTATGTATATATGTTTTTATGTATGAATAAACATAGTAATGTTGTAATGTCTGAGAGAAGATTATCGAGGATTGTTGTCTCAAGTCGTTGTTACTTTACTTAGGATTAGCTCCAATTCAAACAGCTTGTAATCGGTAATTTTCTAATGTTATTATGTTTGTTTATATATATATCTATATATTAGTTATAACTATGTTAAATTAAAAATATATCTAGCCAAGATATGAATCAATTAGTTAATCTTTTGGTAAAATGAATGATCGACTGTAATAATGATTAAAATCGGTTATAATGAATCTCTTTCTATGTTTGAATTGAAGTAGCTAATTGATTTGAAAGAATTCATAATCTAATTATGAATTGACACCTCGTAGTTAGTTTATGAACTCGTTAATGTAAAGACCGAGGTAAAATTGGCCGAGTGAAAACGTGACAACGGAATCCGATTTCCTAAACCGGGGGTAGATTTGTTTCGGGAGAAACAAACTCTTATTGAAATTTATACTCGAGAGATTATCACGTTAAATTCGCCTGCTTAATTGACATACCTTAAAATTGGCCGAATGACAAAACGGGAGTGACCCATGCTTCGAGGATGACATTGACAGAGGATAAGACATATGACAATTTCTATACGCCGTGGTGAGGAGAAATTGCCTAGCTTAGAGTATACCAAGCTTTCAGATAATTGATTGGACCTTGAATAAAGGAAGATCTGCCTCATTTATTTCTACTAAAAGATATTGATTCAAGAAAGTATTCTTGGCTAGATCCAAAATATATATTATATTAGTATTTATTTGTTTTATTTTTCTGCTTTACTAACATCTAACTCTAACATTACTAACTAATCTAACTGATCTAACTATCTAACCTCATAAAAAGTAAAATCGCGACTTAGATCGAAAGTTAATAATAGCTTCTGGTGTTTAACCCCACTTAAAAGAATTACCATGTTTTCCCCGAGGAATACGACACTGACTCACCATACTAGCAGCTACAATTTGACCCGGCACATCGCCGTTAGATCTCAGATAGCCTGTGTAATGTCCGCCGCCTTTCGCGCCATTTCCAAGGTTAGGTTTAGTCCGCCGTGAGGGCAAGATACTCACCATTAACTAAACACTTAACTAAAGTGCGGATTAAATCAAGTTCTTAAAGAAGTAATCGGAATAAAGTTAAGGCCGAGAACTTAACAAAATACTTTTTATTATCAAATTGTACATATGACAATTTCATTTGAAACAAAATTTCAAAATAAAAACTACAAATCCACAAGCCTACGGACCTAAGAACCTGGGTCGACTCGTGGCTCAAGAAGCAAGAAACAAGCACCTACAACACGGCAAGAGTACTCGGACACAATGTCCACTCCTCCGGATGTCATAGACCGTGATCCATGCCTAACTTATAAAAAAAGCCTCATGGGATATTTTCCCGACAAAGTCAGAATCCAACATTTGCCTTATCCATCCCCAAAGTGTAGCCATGGTTAGCCGACCTTGCCTCAGTCGGCAATCTTCTTCAAATCTCCAATAAACTTGCCCGACCCGGGAGAACGCCCCGCCAATCCAGTTCCCCGCAAGTAAGAAACACTATCAAAGTACAACAATCGAGTAAGAAAAAGCACTTTGCATATTCCATGGCTCAAGCCGCCGCCTAGCTCCACGCCTCGTCATCCCGTAGATCGGCTTCGCTCCACGGGCCGGGCTCAATAAAGTCTCGCATGACACGCACTGAAGCCAGATGACTCGCTTCGCATGCCTATGTCAATCGGAAAACACATTGAGTCTGGTTAATAGTGTGGCATCGTAAGCCCGCCCACTTGATTTAACACTAAGTCACCTGATAAGCCTTTGAGCAAATCTTTTATACGCCCGACCCATCTCGCATCAGATTATAGCTCGCCCCGAGCGAATCTTCTCAAAGTTGTGGCCTTACGCCTCAAGCCCGACGCGCTTTAAAACCGGTCTCGACCTAAGCACAACACCGGTGCACTACGCTAAACGAGCCTTACGTTATCTCAAAGGATCACTTACAACAAATACCTTGGCAAACGGTGTATCAAGCCGCTACAACTTTACACCATGACTCTTCTTTACACATCCGAAAGCTTAAAGAGTACGGGGCATTGATGCGCCGAACCACCCCAAGTCCTCGAAGTTCCGAAAGAGCCCATGGATCCGAACCCAGCCCATACGTAAGACCAAAACGGATAGGCCCTCGCCCACCCGGCCCGCCTTTTAATAGGCCGGGCTGGCTAAGCATGATCAAGCCCGCCGCACTATCACTCCCGCCATGAGCCAAGGTAACGGAGATGAAGCAACAAGCAGCCTAGCTCGACATAAAGCACTCTGGGCTCACCCGCCGCTCTCCCGCCCACCATCCTTCAACGCGAACAAAGCCAAAGCAACTAGGCAACAAAGTTCATAAACAACGCTTCATGTCTCAAAGCTCCTGTGTCGCTAAAGGCTCTCGCCCTTGCCACTTCTTCACGGGCACTCTAAGACCGATCTCGCCTGGGCAAATTTTCCTAATTTGCCACTGGTCCAACAACTTGGTGACAAACCCAACTCATGGCCCTATAAATAACCGCACACCCTTGACAAAAAGTGGGCTCATCTTCAAGAACTACGAATGGGACTTGATCCCTTACAAGTCGGGTGGTACGCCGGCAAACTTTCTATGGATCACCATAATCATAATCATAATCGCAAACACGGCATTTTCTTCATCCTTTTTTGAGCGCCATTGCGCAACCACCATCACGGGTCGAAGTTACGCAGATTCCGCAAAGTCGAGCAGAGTTACAAGCGAACTCGCCAGACAGCGTAACAGCCGCAGATCAACTCGTAAGTCTGAGAACCACGGCCGAAGCTATAACCTTAAGCAGATCCGAAGCCGACTCGCGGTTCACTGATCTAGATGCTTGGCGACGATGGCCAAAATTGACCTTACCCACGTGTCGCTTCCACATCAAAGACAATAATAAATAAAGATAGAGAAAATCCCCATCAAGGGCCGTAACTCCCCAGCACCGAGCCGCATGTGCTCGGTCACCATCCTCCGACCCTTCAGTCCGCCTGCATTTATGATCAAACTCGTCCCAACCCGACCCTATAGTTCGGCTCAAGTCCTCTCGACCAAACCTCTTATGACGCTAAAGAACTGAAATGATCCCACTGGCTATCTTCTCCGACCTGAGGTCGGCCCAAACACGTATGATTCACTGGCTCACTCGGGCCATCTAAGTCACCAGAGTCCATTCTCAATCAGATTTCCACGTGTGTGATAATCGATGAATATGGGAAGAACCCTCATATTTAATACTGATTCTCGACAATAAATATATCCATAATTATCTCCTAAAATTATGGAGATTAAATCGTAGTTATCTTTTCCTTGTGGAACACGTAAATTCAATCCCAACAAGGACAAGACCCATGGCGCCTTAGTGGCATAACTCTCATCTATATAAACCATCCCTGCGGACTACGTAAGACTTGATTCCAATAGAGCCATTTGATACGTAGACGCCTTGAGATACGCTTTCAAGTCGAGTCTAAACTACCACCAAAACAACCCCCTCTCTTTTATCGCTTTTATCGTGTTCTCAAGCTTTGGCAAAGTTGCCATTAGAGAACAACCTGGATTTATCATCGATTTATTTTTGGAATCGCGTGAGGCATATGGTTGATTGATTTTTTTGTGATATTTAAGAGTTTTAATTTGGCAAAGCATGCATAACTAATTCTCGATGGATCCAAAAGATCCTAGCTCTAATATTGCAAGGTAAATACTTTGACACAAAGAGCTTCACCGAGGCTCCTATTATTGGTTATCCTTATGTTGTTTTGGAGAAGTACTCTGTGATGGCAAAGATTTGTTTCTCCGTGTACTTGATGACGGTCAATGAGCGGTACTCATATAAATATCTCGGCACACCTGCTGCTACCAGATGAACCAACTATCCGACACACTCCAACATTAATAATCTTTCGGCATTTATGTTAATTGCTTAAATAATCCTTATAATAGTAACATGACGAAATGATATTATTCGTGAGACTTTTAATTATTTTGAAATAGAAAAGATATTGTCCGCGCTTTATCCTAACTCGCCCCAAGATAAACTGAAGTTGACACTATCTCATTGAGTGTGAGATTCCCAAATCCCTTTAAAAAGATTCCCAAGGCCATAATAAGGCTAAACCATTAGAGGAATTCTTACCGAGACGTCGTGTTCAATCCTTCCTCGATTTGTTTTAATTCATCACGCTATGGATAATGAAATGGAGTTTGTGAGTGGTGTGTTTATTATGCAACGCTTGGAAAGTTAGAACGAGTGGAAACCAAGTGAAAAAGCTCACGTTAGTTCTATCTTTCCTTGCAATGATCAAGCCAAATAGTATTTTAAGGCTACTATGAAGAATGATTTCAATGGTGACAACCACATCCTAGACCTCAAATGGATAACTTTTGAAGTTGGTCTACTCAAATTTAATGTAGACATCGCTTTTGGCCATGAAATAATGACAATCGGAGGATTACTTCAGAATAATCGAAGGACACGTGCTTCGAGGCTTTTCAAAACACTTTGAGGGAAATTTGTACATGCTTGTTCGAGAGGGGAAGCAATGGCCATTTACCAAGCTTTGGTCTAGATCTTACTTGATAATGCTTTAAAGTCATATTTGAGGGAGATTCTTTGTCTATCGCTTCAAGTCTCAACGACTAATGTCTTTAGCAGCTGATTGGTCACCGTTGGTAGTATTATAGATGACCGTTGTTCTCTTTGTCAAGATCTCATATCAAGCATTTTTCGCTTTATCAAAAACAAGATAATGTGATTGCACGCCTTTTAACTAAGTAATATTCTCGATTATTGGACGTGTGGAATTACGACTTGCCCATATTCACATAAGTTGAATATACTATTTTTTTATTACAATTGAAAGATATAACAATACAACTTTTACAATCACACAAGAATCGACCAACACACTGACACATAACGCGTGATAAGTTTTCTAAAGATGAAAACTACGACAATGATAACTTTCCTCAAGTTATATAAAACTACGCTGGAAGATGTAATACAAAGAGGAAAACTACGCCGAAAGCCGCAGAACAATACAACTATTTACAACCACACAAGAGAGACTAACACACACATAATAATGCAGATAACTTTTTTAAACTACAATCGAAAAGATAGAATAATACAAATACTTACAACCACATAATAAATGACTAACACATCACATAACGCGAAAGATAACTTTCCTAAAGTTAAGAAAGATATAACAATACAAATATTTACAACCACACAATAAATGACTAACACAAACATAACGTGAGTATAATTTTCTTAAGGAAGAAAATACATCAGAGACTAATCATTATGATCTCGTGACCTCAACTATAACCATTCAGAAATGGTGACTCACTCATTAATATACTCATTTGAACCCTAAAATCAACCATGAAAGGATTCAGCATAGTCATTATTGCATAAAACACTGCACATGTCATTTCCTTCCATTTTAAACATATAATAAAGTCACATTCCAGCTTGGAATTTAAATTAAACTAAACTTAATCACTCTTGACCCTTTACCCTCACCATCAACAAGGAGCCAAAATCCACTTTATACACTTTGCTACCACGTTGAAGCAGCTAATAATAATTACTGATTCCCAACTCTTCCTCAAAAACCCAAATGGAAACCTCAGAATTCTCTGTATCAATGATCTTCATTTTCCTCTTATTCTTCCTAAAACTTTGTTTCATCATCTAAGCATGTTTGCAAACCTGCTTACTGTAGCAACATGGAACCTGAAATCCGTTTCCCTTTCCGGTTAATCGGAGTTCACAAAGAGAGTTGCGGGTACCTGGTTTCGATTTGTCCTGCAACAATAAGAGTTAAACAATCCTCACCCTTCCGGGTTCGGGCGATTTCATAGTGAACTGGATTGATTACACAGCACCAGCAATCTATCTCAACGACCCAGATTACTGTCTGCCACAACGAATCGCCAACTTCAATCTCCATGGATCACCGTTTGCCGGCGCGACGGGGAAGAACTATAGATTTTACAACTGTTCAGGTGCATATGGTTAGGTATTTGACAAACAAGGCAGTTCCTTTGCCCTGTTTGACCAGCAGTAATTACATGTTCTTGGCTACGACTTTTAAATTAAGGCCTGATGAGCTGCCGTCTAGTTGTAAGAAGATTGAGAATGTTTCGGTGCCATTGGAGCTTTCACTTGCACAGTATTGGTCGTCGACTGTATTGTCGGAAGATATAGAGCTGTTCTGGAATGAACCTAAATGTCAAGAATGTGAAGTTCAACGTTTGTATTGTGGATTGATCAATAATTCTGGTTTGATGTTGGTTGCTACTCTGCTTCTAAAAACGGTAATTTATTGTGCCCCTTTGTTCTCTTTCATTCTTTCTATCAAGAAAATTACGATCCAATAGCTTGACTCGAGTGGTTAACCTTTATTACGTGTTATCTTGAAGAGCTTTTTGTTCAGGCCTTTACCCTGATTACAAGTCGGACTTGAACCCTAGATTAGTCGAATTTATATCATTAGGACTTGACCATCTGAACCATGGATTAGTCGAACAAGTCATTAGGAGCTTAGTACTTATTATTAAGAGTTGACCATCCGAGCGGTGTGGATTAGTCGAACAAGTCATTAGAACTCGATCTCTTTCTCTTTGACTAGCTAGTAGTAGTAGATGTGGATGTGTGGGGGGAACTGAAGGGAAGAAGGCCACCAATAAATAATTCGAAACGAATTGCTTTGATGGTTTTAATGATTGAATATTTCTAGTAATTAAGTTTGTTTAAACATCATTATAAACAACAACAACAACAACAATTTTAGTGTACAAGTAGTATAAGTTAACTTCTCCAGGGAGTTTATCCTAAGGAAAGTAATTTGCCCTCTTTTCTTCAATTATTCAGATAATGATTGTAGTTATGCTTTATATTTCTCACATCCCACTCCTCTATGAAGTCATATTGCTATAGTTTTGTAGTGTCATTGTCATTTAAATCTAAAAACGACGTTGTTTTGACGATAGCCTACCATAATTACACAATCACAAACACAGTCTCATAGCCTACCTAATTCATAACTAGTAAGGTCTATATGTCCTCGTGTCTCTGGGAACATATGCAAGCAAAATGTTGCATAATGGAAAATTTGCCTAATTGACATGAAACTTAATTTGAAATTTGACATTGGTAGCCTTTAACATTGCTAAATTGTACTATGAATATGGTTCTCCTAGTCCTAGTATACTACTACTAAAAGAATTAAACACAGCAGATGATCCGGGCCGTAAAACAGGGTGCAAATTTGTAAAAGATAAATGGGTCTGGGGGTTGGTGAATATAGTCTGAAAGAATGTTACGGTAGGTGAAACATTTACATCAGTTGCCCATTTTTCTTTGTAAAGAAGGTATGAATGACTAATAAACTGTAATAGTATTGTCAATTGCCTAGATGGGAATTGGGGTCTACACAGGAAATGCAGTGTATGACAAGTCACATAAGTTTAACACTGGTGTTAATGTTAACTATGGAATAATGGCAACATATTTTTAAAATACTCCCTCCGTCGTTTCTATTTAATTGCCTAAACATATAAAATTCATTTTTATTTGTCGACTTACATTTCCAAAACATTATTTATCGTGCTTTTTAAATCTATCCTTATTTATTAATGGTTGAGGCTTGAGAGAGTGAAACAATATTGCATTAATTAAATTCAAGAGTTGTTATTTTGATATTAAAGTCAAAACGTTAGCTTTCTTCTTAAAATATGTGTTTTTGCCAAATGTGACAATTAGAAGAAAGGAACGGATGGAGTATTAATTATGTTGTAGAATATATTGATCGATATTAATGATCAATATTGGAAAAATACGCTGTTATTTTGAATCATGTGTTCGATTAATATTTTGAAGTAAGGTCCGGAATTTAATGTCACTGCTTGATTGATGTAATGAAATGAATGAGATTTAATCAATTTGAAATTGAACGCAATAGAATGAAACGATATCATTCATGCTCGTTATCTAGTTTTATATTGATTTGATTGACGGATGAATGTTTTTTTCATTTCACTATCAAAATAGTGAATATTTAATTCCATTATCGCGTTGATCGATTAAATGGAATTAAATATTCACTTATTTTGATGGGAGTTTAAATGAAAAACATTTCATTCCATCAATCCAAATAAGCCATAAAGCTAGATAAACGAGCATAATCGCTTTTTGCAGCTTAAAATATGTTTTTTATTTTATTTTTGAGGGTAGAAATGGGATTTTAGTCAACAACAAATATGAGTTGCGCCTCGTTATACCCTGCAAATGCTACAGCAACCGAATAATTTCCCATTTGAATATCCTATTTTCATCAAGCTGATGTCGTATTTTCTTTGTTGATTATTTTATTGATTAAAAATCTTTAAAGAATATAAATTGATTTTAGTGACTATCAATTAATTTCACTTGTTTTCAAAAAAATAAAAAATTAACAATTCCACTTTAAATGATTTTAACCCATTTAGGACGGTGGACTTGGTTACTTAAACCATTTTAGGCAAAGGAACACTAAGTAGTCGTTAAACTGCTATGAATCAAGTACTAGGGTGCCAACAAGACATTCGCCCAAACAGTAATTATCTGCAGTATTTAATCTAGAGGTTTTGAGTCTCGTTAAAAAATGTGCGGTGCTAGAGACGGTGGGCTACCTTCATGATTCTATGATACGGTAAATTTGAGAAGTAATGGATTTGGTAAATAGACTTAGTAATGGATCCAAATGACGTCGCTAGTCCAAGTTATAGATTATTACAACAAATCAATTGATATATCACTAGTTATATGATTAATTATCAAAATATTGTTTGTATGAACTTTGAATGAATATAATGATTCATGTCATTAGATATATAATAGTATGAATTATGAAATTTGTTTCTAAAACGTATAGCCATTACTCATTAGCAAATAGCAAATAAATTTGTGACTAACCAATTACCCATTTTGCATTTCGCAGGTCTATCTAGGAGCGCCAAGTACGGAATTACAGTCGGTGCAGGGTTCTTATTTGCGTAGTCGGAACGGCATGTTACCTCTGTAGCAAATTAAGCAGCTTCTGGTATCCGCTTAACCAATCCTAAATTCGACATCTTCCCCGTGCCGGCGAGATCCATTCGCACCACCATCGACCGCCATCATCACCGCCTTGACCTGAAAACCATTGAATCATACCCAAAACTAACACTTGGAGAAAGTCGGCGATTTCCAAACAAGATCAGTGATAGCTCTTGTTCGATATGCTTATGTGAATATCAAGCAAAAGAAACTTTAAGAAGTATACCTGAATGCAATCATTGTTTTCATGCTAATTGCATTGATGAGTGGCTTAAACTCAATGCTACTTGCCCAGTCTGTCGGAATACGCCGAAAGTATGGCTGTGACTCCGGTCTCATCCTCCACCGTGTCTTCCGTGGTATTTCTTCACCCGTGTAGTAGATCATTTGTGTAAGAGCAACTTTTTTTTTTTTTTTACCACAGGAAGGGCTTTTCAACGAGGAAATCCACTTTGCATCCAATCAAAACATGACCGGATAGGATGTACCATAAGTGAACATACTTGGATAAGACTGTATCTTGGTAAAGTTGCTACAATCATATGCTCATTTGTGGTTTAATTTTGACCGGATGCAACTGGATATTCTCGTGAAGGATGCTTCTAAAGAATATTCGATAGGAAACTCTTCAAATAATAATTTTAGAGTAACAACCTCATAATGTAATGTGATGATACAATGCACTATATATATATGTGCATCTTTTGTTGTATATATATTGTAGGAGGTGATTTTAGTATGATCTTTTGCGTGCTTTTCTGAATTAGGTTCCACTGTGTTAAGTAGTCCTGAGAAGTTTTTGTAGATGAGATTGAATTTTCATCTTGTATCTGAATACTAGTAAAAGTTGTAG